>CM019178.2:15457798-16169175 GCA_009739505.2 Apolygus lucorum | reverse complement strand
GATAAAAAATAGTACTATAAGGAATAGGACTTACTTGTTGATGTATATACTGTGTTCTTGAGCAATTTTGATTTTGTTCTCTTCTTGGAGTTTTTCCCAGGAGTCGACAATGTACTCAAGTACTCTGAAGACATAATTATGGAGCGATTCTTCTCTGTAAGTGTCTTTGAGCGATTTGACGAGACGCATACATATTTTGGACAATCTGAAATCATATAAATCACTGTAAGCAGAGCAGTGTTGAGATGGTGAGTACCTACCATACGAATTAAAAACAAATTATCGGTACCATAATGGGTGTCCGCACTTATACTGTTAACCCTCTAAAGGTTAGGTATAACCGATTTTGAACGAAAAATATCTCCTTGAAATTTCTTTTCAAACTCTTGTGTTTTGGAGTTTTTTCACTCTCAAGTTTTTTTCATGATTTTAAATCACTCAAATGCCCTTGACTTCCTTATTATACAAATAGACATATCGTTGGGAAAAGAATTAAATTTCCCATCTTCATGAGATATTTGGATTTTTTTTAAAGTATTAAAACAAAATGGTAAAAACCCGTATGCGTTACAAGGGAAACACGCCGAAAATTTTATACGGTTTATCATTTTTCGAATTCATTATAAAATTTGAGGACGAAAATAGTGTTTTTCAGCAAAAATTGAGGGTTCTTTCACCTTCCAAGGGTAACCAATCAACAATACTTCAGGAACCGATCCTACAGCTAATTTGCAAACAACTTTCCCCTTCTTAGTGGTTATTTTATCCCGCTTATTGCGACTTATTTCACTTTGAAATTGTAAGAAAAAACACTCAATTTTCTCTGAAATAACACGTTTCTTTGCACTCAAAGACCATTTACGTCCTCAAATTTCATGCAGTAAACCTAAAAATTGATAAACCACTGGAAAACTGAAAATTTGGGCAATTTTTTTTAAAGAGCGTCGATTGGAACGGGCGATTCAGAGTGAAAACTTCAAAAATGAAGTGAAAAAAAGAAAGTGATGATGAAGTGAAGTGACGAAAAAAGTCAAAATTTGGACATTTTTAAAACTTTGAATTTTGACTTGATTTTTTAAAACTATCCTATTTCAAAAAGATTCCGGTTTAGCACTAGGTAGCTTCATAATTAAATACTATTTCTACAATACCTCAAATTTGAATTTACTTAGTAAGTAACGGGAATTAGAGCAGTTTTAGGGACATCAGGTCATAAACACACAAATATCTTGACATTGAGAAAACTTGAGAAAATAACAAGGAATCAAAACAAAATTGCCAACAGACTTTTTTTTTTAGGACGTCCCACAGTAAGACTTGGGCGTCCTTATGCGATCGATCTGGGGTGAAGTTGGACAACACTCAACAGAAAAAAAAAATAACCACACAGTAATCCGTTTTAGACCATTCTGAATCCAAATCCGCGAAAAAAACCATAGGTGTATGTCTGTGTGTGTGTGTGTGTGTGTATGTGTGTGTGTATGTGTGTATGTGTGTGTGTATGTGTGTGTGTAACAAAATCTTGTGTACTCTGCACAGGCCTTAGTTCTCAACCGATTTTCCTGGTTCTTTTTTGTTCGTCGCGGAAAACTATCTAGTTGTGCATTACGTCGCCGGAATTTCGAATTTTGCCTTTTAAGGGGGGGAAAGGGGGGGTTAATGCTCGAAAAACGTGCATTTTTGGGCATAATCTTGTGTACTTTACCCAGGCCTTAGTTCTCAAACGATTTTCGTGGTTCTTTTTTCTTTTGATGCGAAATACTATCTAGTTGTGCACTACGGCGCCGGAATTTTGGATTTTGCTTTTTAAGAGGGGGAAAGGGGGGGTTAATGCTTAAAAAACGTGTGTTTGCGTGCACAATCTTGTAAACTCTGCCCAGGCCTCAATTTCCAACCGATTTGCGTGTTTCTTTTTTGTTTGACTCAAATAACTTCCGAGTTGTACATAATTTCACCCGAGTACCAAAATTCGCAAGGGGAGGGGGTGAGTGGGGGGATAATATTCACAAAATATCCGATTTTTCAATATTTCGGTTCCTTTACTGCTTACTAATTGTATCCAAGCTTTGAAATTGAGGAAAAATTCTCATTATACCTCCGGATTGTCATGAATTACTTTCAGTACCACCATGGAAATAAAAGTGGTGCCACCATGGTGCCAGGGCACCATAAACCTCATATTTCTTGGTTTTTTTTGTGTTTCACCTTGAATACGAATGTGAACCTTGACGGACTGCCTACTAAACCTAATAGATGAAAGTTCAATGTTATCACGTATTCCGCTTTGGTGCCAGATTGGCACCATGGTGGTGGGGGGGGGGGGTTGAACTCGGATTCGCATGTTGGGTGTCGTAGATCATGGATTTTAAATTGCTCTTCGAATTCGAGGCTCCCATGCCGCTAGAAATGTTATGGTGGATAAGAGTGAGGGGGGGGGTCAGTATTTCTTGCCTAAAGTAATAAATAAATTACATCGAGTGAAACTCTGCCCAGGCCTTAGTTCTCAAACGATTTTCGTGGTTCTTTTTCGTTTGACGCGGAATACTATCTAGTTGTGCACTACGGCGCCGGAATTTCGAATTTTGCCTTTTAAGGGGGGGAAAGGGGGGGTTAATGCTCGAAAAACGTGCGTTTTTGGGCATAATCTTGTGTACTCTGCCCAGGCCTTAGTTCTCAAACGATTTTCGTGGTTCTTTTTTTGTTCGTCGCGGAAAACTATCTAGTTGTGCACTACGGCGCCGGAATTTCGAATTTTGCCTTTTAAGAGGGGGAAAGGGGGGGTTAATGCTTAAAAAACGTGCGTTTGCGGGCATAATCTTGTAAACTCTGCCCAGGCCTCAATTTCCAACCGATTTGCGTGTTTCTTTTCTTGTTTGACTCAAATAACTTCCGAGTTGTACATGATTTTACCAGAGTACCAAAATTCGCAAGGGGAGGGGGTGAGTGGGGGGATAATATTCACAAAATATCCGATTTTTCAATATTTTGGTTCCTTTACTACTTACTAATTGTACCCAAGCTTTGAAATTGAGGAAAAATTCTCATTATACCTCCGAATTTTCATGAATTATTCTCTGTACCACCATGGAACTAATAGTGGTGCCACCATGGTGCCATGATGCCATAAACCGCTTATTTCGTGGTTTTTTTTTTGTGTTTCACCTTGAATACGGATGTGAACTTCGACGGACTGCCTACCAAAACTAACAGATGAAAGTTCAATGTTACGACGTATTTCCGCTTTGGTGCCAGACTGGCACCATTGTTGGCGTTGGGGAGGTGGGGGGGGGGGGGGGGGGGGGGGGGTAACTCGAATTCGCATGTTGGGTATCGTAGATCATGGATTTTAAAATGCTCTTCAGATTCGAGGCTCCCATGCCGCTGGAAATGTTAAGGTGGATAATGGTGGGGGGGGGGGGTCAGTATTTCTTGCCTAAAGTAATGAATAAATTACATCGAGTGAAACAGTTTTATCGCTTACCAACTGGTTTAACTGATCTAATGCTTATCCAATGGGACGTCCCCTGGAATGCATGCATTACTAAACAATATGTTTCATAAGATTTTATTTTCTTTCATATTCTTTGTATTTATAATGTATTTTTGATTGCCAAATAAATAAGTACTCTCAACTACTGGGTTCATTTCCTCCTGTCCGGCACATACCTGATTTTTTCGTCATGAGATCGCGTCTTTTTGGCAACCGATCCATCATCTGATTTCTTCAACAAATTCAATATCGTTGATGAGCAGCAAACATCAATAAGCGAAGTGGATAACGAAATGTCTGTGATGGACAACAACAGACTTAATATTTGTTGAATGGGGATATCACCCCGAAGTTGTCTCTTCTCGATACTCTTGTCTATATTGGACAGAGCTGTGTCTATCCCCCAAATTACCTGCAACACAGTGAACAGAACAGTTGTACAAAGCAAAGTAGAAATATAAGGGCAGAATTTGGCAGGTTTTGGGTCGGAAAAGGAGTTACTTGCGAGGAGAGGCCTGCCAGAGATATTACAAGTGACAATATCTTATTTATTACATTATTTAACTTGAGACACATTCTGTATAGATGCATTAAAAATATTGGGTGAAACAGAGTCACGTTGCCCCTGGACTTAACTCTACCAAATAACCTCCCTACATACCGCCTTCCTGAAAAGGGAAATTTCCATTGAAAGTCATTGTTACATTCTGCAACTTAGGAAATTTCATAAGGAGACTCTGCAGGAACATATCT
This sequence comes from Apolygus lucorum, assembly GCA_009739505.2. NCBI lineage: Eukaryota > Metazoa > Arthropoda > Insecta > Hemiptera > Miridae > Apolygus > Apolygus lucorum. Next base: position 16,164,932 of record CM019178.2, on the reverse strand, counting down.
TGTGGATTTTGCACCAAAGTGTGAGCAAGCCCCCTCTTGCTCACTATTCCCCATCTCAGGCCCCAGCCGTCAGTAAGCCCTGATCGCCCTCCATCCCCATTGTCACAGGCCACAGACATCAGTAAGTCCTGATCCCCCCCCCCTTTTGATGATCGCAGGCCCTGGCCAGCAGTAAGTCCTAGAAGAGAGAGAGAAAGGAAGAAAGGAAGAAAAGAGAGAGAGAAAGGAAGAAAGGAAGAAAAGAGAAGAGAAAGAAGGCCGAAATTGGGACTGGCCTCCCCCACCAACACTCCAAACACCACCAAGGAGCACAGAACATAAACCAATAAGCATGCATGGAAGAGCAGACCAGCTGACAACATCCATCTTACCCAAGATCACCAGCTTTTCGGCATGTTCAGTTGGACAACCTGATATGAGGAGTAAAAGAGCATTGTCATAACGATTCCAGCGCATAACCCCCTTGATGCTCGCCTAATAAGCCTGTCTCGAAGCTCTCTCTCCCTTCTCCTGAAAGCGAACCTCCCCGTATTGTATCGTCCCGACCCGAATCTGTGCGATACCCCCAAAAACTGTCCCGCCTCCAACAAGTGTTGGCACTAGGTTGTAAACTGTGGAAAAGTTTAGAAGTGCTCTCTCTTGCCCCGACCTGCCTCCCCTGGAAACTCCGCGACACCTCCAGCCCAAGGACCAGAGGAACGAGGACGCCGAAGGACCAGTCCGGAACCCTGCGACCCCCCCCCCTTACATCTCCGCCTCATCAACGAAGGACTCGCTTCGGTACCCCTTCCACGTGAGTGACTAAAAATTCCTATCTATTGGCCAATAATAGGTAGTGGTGCGAAGTGTCTCAGTAATAGAAAGGTTCATAGGAACATAGCTATTGTGATCGTAACTCTAAGTACCTGATCAACTTTGTCGAAACAAACTGTACCTAGTCGTAACTTTTAGTACCTACAAGAACATTCAAAACCATTCACCAAAGAACATTTATCCAAGAAACCATTGTACATATCGACACTGTATCGCCCTTCAGGCTTCCCGGATCACTGGACCGGGAGGAACCGTTCTTTTTTTTATTATTACAAGTAGTTCTCTAATCAACCTCACCTTTTCACTGACTACCACCCGCTCCTGGTTCTGACGAATATCTTTCATGGTGTATCGCAATAGGTAGTTAACTTCATAAATCAGTAACAACAATCGTAACTTTCAGTTTCTTTATTTTCTTTTCATATCGATACACAGGTACATAAGCCCTTCAGGCAAAAACAAAGCATTACAGCTCGTTACTTCAAGAGTGTGTCGCCGCCACCTGCTACCGGCCGTTTTCAACATCGCTACCAACAGATAAGTATAACGCATCATTCCTAGTAACCTTAAGTACCTAGTCCCTTTATTTCTTTTGTTTGACATACAGGAACACTTATTTCAAACTGGTGGCAGCTACCACTAGGTCTCTTAGGTATAATTAGGAACTGATCAACACACTAAGTAACGATAGGAACAAGCCCCTCCGACTTGCGTCCTAACCCCCTAAACTGGAACCCCGTAACCTTCAGTTACGATTCCTCATTAAATCTTTATTCATTGATTAACTCCCCCTTTAGGAAGTCGTACGTAACGTCACGAGCTTACAAATTGGTGGCAAACGGTGGGATCTTGCGAATCGCAGTTCGCGGTACCGCTCCTGTTCCAACAACTGAGGTTTGCGAAACAGGTGTCTTGCCCGAACTGTGTGTGGTGCGCCCCGCACGGATCCACTAGTTCCATTTGTGTTCGGGACGAGCCGTGCCTTCCTTTAAAATCTTTTCAATAAATTCGTAACGATATAGTCAGAACTTTGAGTGGTGGTAGGTAGGTAGCATAACATCCTATCTTAAGAACACCAAGGAAAAGTGGTACAAGGGAATACGACATCGGCTCTTAAACTATACCTACCCGTTACAAAACACCTCATATTTTCACACAAATACTCCCTGTGTCGTCACACAGGTGCGTAACACACACTTACGACCGACCTTGACCTTTTCGAAGCTTACCGTATCGGCTATGCAGTGATTACCTATTGCTTTCTATAGTGCGATCCTAAACATGTCGGTATCGGATGCGGACGATCTCGGAGAAGGGTCGCAACCCTTCCAGACAAAAGATGCGGTGGATACTCTCACCGAAACCATGAGGGAGATGAACATCCTCCTAAAAAAGTACCATGCAACAACCTGTGACGAGGACAAGAACGGAATTCCACGTTCCCTGTTACTGGAACTGGAACCGTGGGACCCAGATGTTCCGGGGTCACTTAGCGTCGGGTCGTTCTTCGCCAATTTCGACGCGGTGACGAACGGGTTGTCCCAAAGACAGAAACTAAGACTACTGAGAACGAAAACCGGAGGAACGGGACGTTCCACCCGGAGTGTCGACCCCCCCATATGGACAACCCGAGATGGAGGAACGGGACGTTCCACCCGGAGTGTCGACCCCCCCATACGGACAACCCGAGACGGAGGAACGGGACGTTCCACCCGGATGTCGATTCCCCCATACGGATATACCGGAACGGAGGAACGGGACGTTCCGATCCCCCGGAACGAAGGAACGGGACGTGTCGATACCCCGATTCAGACTTCCAAATACGGAGGAACGAGACGTTCCACCCGTCAATCGGGGAACGGAACTACACCCTACCGCTGACATTGGGGCTATCGACGATGCGACAAACAACATCGATATGGAGGAATGGGAAGTCATTCCCACAGATCACTGGGACGAACCCCAACCCGAAATGGAACCCCTCATCGACCAGAAACTCGCACACATGGAAAATCAGGAACAAGCTCTAGCGAAAAGAACCCTAATGAACTATCAAGACCTGTTCAAGCCCCCAAAAGGCGAGGGTTGTAGCTTAGAAGTATCCCATCAAATTTCCGTAACGCAACCAGAAATCGTCCATCATAAACCTTACCCCGTTCCCCATGCTCTCCGTGAAGTTGTGGAGACACAGATCAAAGATATGTTGGCCACAGGGGTTATCAGTGCCTCCACGAGTCCGTGGTGCGCCCCGGTACTCCTAGTGAAAAAGAAAACGCCCCCTGGGGAGGAACAAAAATGGAGATTCTGTACTGATTTTAGACAACTGAATAAAATAACGAAAGGAGACGCCTACCCAATACCAAGATTACAAGAAACTCTTGCCCTGTTGGGAGGATGTAAATGGTTTTCTACCATTGATTTAATTTCGGGTTACCATCAAATACCCGTACACGACGACACGAAAGAAAAGACTGCATTTTCAGTACTTGGAAGACACTTTCAGTACGAAAAGATGCCCTTTGGACTAAAGAATGCTCCGGCTACTTTTCAAAGGGTGATGAATAACGTCTTGGATGGCATCTTGGGAAACAATTGCCTAGTTTACTTGGATGACGTCATTGTATTCTCCGCAACCCTCGAAGAACATCTTGATAAACTCCGACAGGTATTTGATAGACTGCGGGACGCCCGGTTACAGGTGAACCTCAGTAAATGCGAATTTCTAAGGGAGGAAGTGCGCTTCTTGGGACATAGGGTTACTCCACAAGGAATTTGCACGGAACCCGAGAAAACTCAGGCAGTGAAGAATTTTCCTATACCAACAACCGCCTCAAAACTGAAGTCCTTTTTAGGATTGGCGGGGTTTTACCGCAGATTCGTTCCCGACTTCGCGAAAATCGTGGCACCACTGACAGACCTACTGAAAAAGACCAACCCTTACGAATGGACGGATATACATCAACGAGCCTTTGAAGAATTGAAGACGCGACTGACAGAGGAACCAGTACTGGCTTATCCGGACCTATCAAAACCCTTCATTTTGGCCACTGATGCGTCCGCAACCGCGTTGGGAGCGGTGTTGTCTCAAGAATACGACGGAAACGAGAAACCGATAGCCTTCGCTAGTCGCAAGTTAAATCCCGCGGAGACCCGTTATTCAGTAACGGAACGTGAACTCCTAGCCGTAGTATGGGCGATTCGGCACTTCCAGGAATATTTATTGGGACAGACGTTCGAACTCCAAACTGATCACATGGCCATCACAGCAGCCATGAGACTCCGAGACCCCACCTCGCGAATCGGCCGCTGGGTTCTACGGTTAGCCGAATACGATTTCATCCCCAGATACCGTCCAGGAACCAAAATGGCACATGCTGACAGCTTAAGTAGAGTGGACATCGCGATAGTCACACTGGAATTCCCTCGAGAGCTCATGATAGCAGCACAAAATTTGGACCCATGGGTACAATCAACCGCACTCCTATGTCGAAGACACCAGACTAGGCGAAACAACGGAGTCTTAGAAATTCAAGTCAGACTGGACCACAAGGACGAGTGGGTCCCACTCATGCCGGCCTCGTTAAGGGATTGGTTGCTGAATAGGTGCCATCGGAACGAATGGGCGGGACACCCAGGTGCGGAAGTGACGGAGAAAATGGTGAGAAGGTTGGGATACTGGCCAAACCTATCCAGAGAAGTGAAAGAATATGTGCGTCGTTGTGAGACTTGTCAACGCCGGAACACACCAAGTGGGCTGAGACACCCCATTCAAAAACCTCTTCTTCCGGACGGGCCCGGCCAGATCGTGGGTATTGACTTCGTGGGACCAGTCACGTCCGGAGTCACCCAAAAGTATATACTTACAGCTATCGACCATTTCACAAAATACGCCGAAGCTTTCGTTGTCTCGGATTGTACTGCCGGAACAGTTGCACGTATCCTCGCTACACGCTATATCCCGACCCACGGAGTACCCGAACGACTAGTCTCGGATCGAGGGACGGCGTTCACCGCCCGATCCACGCGAGCACTCTGTCTACAATGGGGAATACGTCAAGTGTTCACTACCGCATACCACCCCGAAGGGAACGGCGTGTGCGAGAGGTTCCACCGAACCCTAGCGAACATCCTGGCCAAGATAGTCAAGAAAACCACACAGTGGGAGTCCGTTCTACCCGTGGCCCTGGCGGCTTACAGAGCCACCCCTCACAAAAGTACAGGGTTCACCCCCAACTTTTTTAACGTTCGGCCGCGAGTTGAGACTTCCTAACGAGACGCTCCAAAGCCTTCAGCCTCAACCCGACGGAGCGACTATACTGAAACACCTGAAAGCAGCCAGGAACGCGGCAATCCAGTGTCTTCACGATGCCTGGAAAAGAAGGAGCAATGTCATTAACTCTCGACTGGCAGCAAGATCGTTCGAACCCGGAGAACGCGTATACTTACGAGAGGCCCAACCACCCTCCGGAGAAGCTCGAAAATTGTGGAGCCCGTGGTCAGGCCCCTGGATCGTAACGATGAAACATACACCGGTTACCTACGAAATCCGTGATACCCCAGATATCCGTCGCCAAACGATACACATCAACAGGTTAAAACCCGCATTTGTAGCAGGTGTACTCGATGAAGCCTTTGTAGATCGTGTGACCGAATTGGGACTCGAGCGACCTACTACACCAACTCCCGTTGAAGAACCGCCGGAGGACTTGATGATGATGGAACTCGATGACGATGGGCCCGATATACCATTCCCGGAAGAAAGAGATGAGGCCGTCCCACCAGAGACTCCCCAACCGACACCAATGGCGATAACCGAAGAAATGCCGACACCAGGAACATCGGGACAACAAGACTCCACGAATCATGAAACTAGAGGTAGCTCAACCCCAGATACGAACATCCAGTTCTCCACCACCACCAGCGAACTCTGTGAACAATCAACCGTTCCACCAGAAGGATCACCTGGAGGGAACAACGAAGCCAACACCGCTGAGATGCTCGAAGAGACTTCCGAGTCCCCTCCCAGATATTCTTTCCGTCCCCGAAGGCCGGTGAATTACGAACACATCCATACGGGAAAAGCTCGACGAACTAACTGACGAAAATAGGGTACCTGAAACACACAAGACAATTACTGACAATAAAACACCACACATAAGACATGCAACACAAACCAAAGACACAACATATAAGGCATGCAACACAAACAACACAACATATAGAACGCACAACACAAACAATAAAACGCTCCACATTACACAGCATAAACAAAAGACACAACATGTAGAACATACAACACAAACAATAAAACATACAGGACACACCACACAAATACGAACGCACCAAATTAAAAATTTGGTGGCACCAACAAAATTAAAACACACAAAACATAAATACATACCTTAATTAGAGATCGCGAATTTGACGGGCCCTTCAGGTCATCAAATTGAAATTGGACCCTTCAGGTCACCAAATTGAAATTGGACCCTTCAGGTCACCAAATTGAAGTGGACCCTTCAGGTCAATTAAAAACAAATGAGAACCTTACCTGAAAATTTTGGGGGGTCCAGATTGAACTGAGACCACACATCCCACCCCTATCAAAATTGAGCCGTTCCTGCATGAAGTCGTAATTGAAGTAAATGCGGTATACCACTTTTCCAAGGGTAGGATGTTATCAGGTGGGTGTGGTTGATTTCAGGATGGCGCAGGAACAATTAAAGAATCCCTTGACTAGGGAAGGCCCACCACCGATTGACCCTGATGTGGCTAGCATCCATCGCTACTTCCGCACCGAAGATCGCCGTCTTCGCCGACTCTCCAAGACCGTTTTGGACACTCCCGAACCTCACTATTCCCCCCAGTTCACGCTCGCAAGTCTGACGGACCTGGTCAAGTTTCTGGTCAGTTCCAACGAACACCAGACAAGATCCCTCCTTGGCGAAGCCGCCATCGCAACTATTAACAAAGTCGCCAGTTGGATGCCGGCCTACCACCGTATCGCCAAGGAACGAGACATCCTCCTGAAGAAGCAGAAGGAGTGGGAAATTGAGAGACAGGCGTTCCTGCGAGCCCTGTACGGCCCTGAGACACCCGTACTCGAACCAGAACCAGAACCAGTGCCAGAGGCCGTGGAGTTGCCCGCACCGGAACCGGTACAGGACGCCGTGGAGCCACCCGCGGCGAAGACCAGGAGTCCTGAGACCAAGGGTTCAAAAAGCAGGAGGTCCAAGACCAAGGCCAGAGATGTGGAGTCCTCGTCGTCGTCATCGTCGTCGTCCTCGTCCTCACCCTCATCCTCGCAGTCCTCGTCGCCGTCAGGATCACCCCGTCCCTCGTCCCCTTTACCATCGCAGCCCCTGGAGAAGAGTGCGGACTCCCAAGCAGAGATGAGCTTCACCGACCAGGCCCTGGCAACCCTCTCTCCACAACCTGGACCGTCCACCACCAAGGCGTCCCTCGAATCCATGGCAACCCAGATGTCCCCTGGACCGAAGTTTGCGGCATGGATGTCGACTCCCCTCAGAGAGCCCCAGATTGTGTTGACCAGGTGCCCTGAAACCCGGAAAGTGTCTCCACTGGTACTCCGACCTGACAGGTCGTCGGCGGCCAAAGTACCAGTGAAGTGTCCCATCTGCAGGAAACCCGCTCCCAAACTGCAGAACTTCCGATGCCAGGCCTGCAAGACCTTTTGGCAGAGGTTGAAGAAGGCGCACGAGATGGACAGGCCCCTACCAACGTGCGAGGAAGACCACAGCGAGCGCCCGATTCCCGCAACGTGCCCAGGATGCAGGAGGCAAAAGTATGAGGTAGCACTTCGACGTGCTTATCCGTCGAAGGTGCTGCCCATACCCAGCGCTCTTGAAGAGAGCACTGGCTCCCGGAGGAGCGAGGAGTGTGAGCAAGCCCCCTCTTGCTCACTATTCCCCATCTCAGGCCCCAGCCGTCAGTAAGCCCTGATCGCCCTCCATCCCCATTGTCACAGGCCACAGACATCAGTAAGTCCTGATCCCCCCCCCCCTTTTGATGATCGCAGGCCCTGGCCAGCAGTAAGTCCTAGAAGAGAGAGAGAAAGGAAGAAAGGAAGAAAAGAGAGAGAGAAAGGAAGAAAGGAAGAAAAGAGAAGAGAAAGAAGGCCGAAATTGGGACTGGCCTCCCCCACCAACACTCCAAACACCACCAAGGAGCACAGAACATAAACCAATAAGCATGCATGGAAGAGCAGACCAGCTGACAACATCCATCTTACCCAAGATCACCAGCTTTTCGGCATGTTCAGTTGGACAACCTGATATGAGGAGTAAAAGAGCATTGTCATAACGATTCCAGCTCATAACCCCCTTGATGCTCGCCTAATAAGCCTGTCTCGAAGCTCTCTCTCCCTTCTCCTGAAAGCGAACCTCCCCGTATTGTATCGTCCCGACCCGAATCTGTGCGATACCCCCAAAAACTGTCCCGCCTCCAACAAGTGTTGGCACTAGGTTGTAAACTGTGGAAAAGTTTAGAAGTGCTCTCTCTTGCCCCGACCTGCCTCCCCTGGAAACTCCGCGACACCTCCAGCCCAAGGACCAGAGGAACGAGGACGCCGAAGGACCAGTCCGGAACCCTGCGACCCCCCCCTTACATCTCCGCCTCATCAACGAAGGACTCGCTTCGGTACCCCTTCCACGTGAGTGACTAAAAATTCCTATCTATTGGCCAATAATAGGTAGTGGTGCGAAGTGTCTCAGTAATAGAAAGGTTCATAGGAACATAGCTATTGTGATCGTAACTCTAAGTACCTGATCAACTTTGTCGAAACAAACTGTACCTAGTCGTAACTTTTAGTACCTACAAGAACATTCAAAACCATTCACCAAAGAACATTTATCCAAGAAACCATTGTACATATCGACACTGTATCGCCCTTCAGGCTTCCCGGATCACTGGACCGGGAGGAACCGTTCTTTTTTTTATTATTACAAGTAGTTCTCTAATCAACCTCACCTTTTCACTGACTACCACCCGCTCCTGGTTCTGACGAATATCTTTCATGGTGTATCGCAATAGGTAGTTAACTTCATAAATCAGTAACAACAATCGTAACTTTCAGTTTCTTTATTTTCTTTTCATATCGATACACAGGTACATAAGCCCTTCAGGCAAAAACAAAGCATTACAGCTCGTTACTTCAAGAGTGTGTCGCCGCCACCTGCTACCGGCCGTTTTCAACATCGCTACCAACAGATAAGTATAACGCATCATTCCTAGTAACCTTAAGTACCTAGTCCCTTTATTTCTTTTGTTTGACATACAGGAACACTTATTTCAAACTGGTGGCAGCTACCACTAGGTCTCTTAGGTATAATTAGGAACTGATCAACACACTAAGTAACGATAGGAACAAGCCCCTCCGACTTGCGTCCTAACCCCCTAAACTGGAACCCCGTAACCTTCAGTTACGATTCCTCATTAAATCTTTATTCATTGATTAACTCCCCCTTTAGGAAGTCGTACGTAACGTCACGAGCTTACAAAACCAAGAGGATTAACTTATGCAGTGATTTTCTTCAATAAATAAATTATCGACTGTTCATTGATGTCAGACGCACACGCTGACAAAGTTTCGTATTACTCCCTGGGGAGTAATAAGTCGTTGCAATTCGATTCCGGAAAAAGCAAATCGACGGCTCCCAGAGAAAACGTGGTAAGGCCCACGTCGCCAAAAAATCAGGGCACGTGGAGTCTCCTTCAAGGTGAAATCTGCCGCGGTCTGATTAGGAGAAATCTATCCGCGCTTTAGCTAATCAGCCGAAAAATTGACGCCCTCGAGAAGACTGCGCCCAATCAGCGAGAAGAGGGGGAAAGACAGTAGTGAAAATTACCCAAATATCTAACCGCCAAGAGTTCTAAGGATACGCCCTCAGCCGTGCAACAAAACTATTGTGCGCCGCCAAAATCGAGGTCGTGCATCCGGTCTCAAGTGCTATACGATCCGAAAGCATACGAATCATCTGCTCTGCTTTCCGCTGAGTGAAAAGAGCGACATCACTCCAGGCTACGTCGGTCCGAGGGAACCAGCCGCCTCCAGGAAAGAAGTGGTTAGCTGCCATCTTCAACACTCCCTGGGACCAATCCCCAACGATTATCTGAACCCAAGAGGATCGCCAGGTCAGTCACACGTACTTTAAACTTCAGCTTACCCGCGAATCCGCGCCGTCCGCGAAACACTGTGATCCCGCGACGACACGCGGCCAGGAGGCATTTAGGTAGGGATAAGCTAAGAACCACCAAAGGCTCCATTTTCATTTCATATTGTCAAAACTCAGTAAACACCGTAAAAGAAGAACCGACCGTTCCAACAGCAAATAATAAACCCGCCATACAATCAAATCAAAACCAGCGTTTTATCTCAAAATTCCACTAAGCCCGAAGATATCAAGTACTTAGAGTCAAGCAGATAATCGAGAAATTAAATCTGGAGGCAATATCCCCGGTTTTACCCGATCCCTGCCTAGGTTAGTAAGGAAACTTAGCGCCTAGGCAGAACAAGAAGATTTTTTATTTTTTTATTATTGGGACGGGGCAAGCCCTTAGTCACTTAGACCATAAGTTTGATCTATTGTGACAGGATTCCCTTTTTTCACTTAAGTGCCCGTTTGAAATCCTCTTCTTTCACAAATTGAAGAAGTTTTTCGGGCGTTTCCCGAGCAATTTCGGCCGGGACAAGAGTACCCTTACCCAAATGCCGGAATCTGGTAGATGCTACAGCAGGACACTCACAGAGGATGTGTTCTGCTGGTTCGACTCCTTGGCAACAGAGCCGACATTCAACTGTCCTGGCCTTGCCCATCTTGTTGAGATGGTATCTCAGGGGGCAATGGCCAGTCAGGAGACCCACAATGGTACGAAGGTCCTTCCTCCTTAGTGACAGCAGAGCTTTTGCTCTTTTTTTTAGAGATGGTGATTAGCTGCTTGGCTTCCCTCTGCTTTGGAGTGTTGCGCCAGTACGCAGCTCTCTTGCTGCCCTCCCATTTTTGGACCTGTTGAGTAATGAAGCTCTTAGTAACCCCGAGTAGGGGTTCAGGACCAAAACATTGGGATTCCGATCCCTGCTTAGCGAGTCGATCGGTTTCTTCATTGCCATCTACTCCTTCATGGCCAGGGACCCAGAGCGAAGTTAACTTATTGCCCCGAGCCGCAGCCTTCAGGGAGTCCAGACAATCCCAGGTTAGCCTTGATGTTATTGAACAAGGAGATTTACCGCAAATAATTCCGATCCACGAGTAGGCGCAAAAATAAGTCAGGCCTAACCAAAAAAGAAACCGCGGAGGAGGCGACCCTAATTTTGGAGCCCTCAAAGAAAATTATCGAGTTACCTGAGACAATGCCAGAAGAGCTGGAGTTACCACATCTGGGTAGCTCGCGTAGTACTGACTTTTGAGTCTGTAGTGGAAACTCTTGACTGACATCAACCAGCTGCTGACTTCAGTTCTAGTTCTGAGCGCAGCTTCTGGATCTTCGTAACCAACATCCAGTCGAGATGTGACGTCTTGGAACTTCTCACGAGCAAATAGACTTTCCATGAAGCTTTTGAGTTCCTAAAACCATACAAACGCAACAAGTTAATTTATAGATAACATTGATATTAATCATTTAAATGATAATAATTTTTAAACATTTTATCTTATTAAGGGGTCTCAGTCGGTCGCCGTTTATCCTAGTAGCGGGTTAGTCTAGTCACTTAAGAAACGGCGCCCCCCCTCCGCTTCACCTGAAGGACCAAAATTGCCACCAACAAGCTGGCCAGTTTACATCAAGTTTTTCGCAGTTTTTTGAGGAAATAATCATCCAATTTTCATGTTTCTTGTGGCATTTTCCTTATACTTATAATCTTCACACTCATGCACTTGTTTAATTCCGAAAATAAAATTCCAAAAGTAAAAAAAAAAGTAAAAAACTGTACCTAAATTTGAAATTTTCAAGGATTTTCGAAATTCATCAGTGCATTTACCTAGGGGATTGAAAATTGATTGAAGATTGCCGCAGGAATCATCAAAATCGATGATTTGGATCAACATTTTGGATTCAGCACCCTTGAAAACCTATGAAATCCAACTTTAAGCCCAATGATACCATAACATGTGGTAGAAAAATTAATTTGAAAAAACGTTTGAAAAAAAGGCGGGCCTCCATGAACGCACACACACTACGCAGTGCGCGCGTGTGAGTAGTATTTTGTAGTATCCAAGAGGTCCTCCAAGGGTTTCATCTCTTCTCTGTGCATGGATACTTTTTTCAAAGACAGTTGGCTAGCTACGTCACACTATTCAAATACAACTTTCCTTAGCTTCTCCAATTTTTTAAAAACATTTTCTCGACAATCAGACCCAATTACCGTTATTCCTGAGCCATACTCTTTTGAAAAAAAAAATTTAAAAATTGACTGAAATACCCCATTTCCAGAGAAAAGCGAGAAAACCCCCTTAATTTATGTAAGGAACAGGTTTAATTATTAATTTACCATAGTAATTTTGTTGTAACGTGAGGGATACGGCCGAACAGCGATCCCCTCTTGACACTCTTTTTTAGCCTCCAATTCGACAATTTTGGACTCGTATTGTTCTTTGAGTGGCCATGTTCCTGTGGCTCCCACAACAGCTCGTGTCAACTCTTGCACACATAGAAGCACCTTCAATTCTTTCAACTGAAACAAAACTGTAACTGTAACAAAATTTAACTGAATAAATACAGAGACTAAAAGCTGAATGAACGAATCAGTAACTCACCTCTTCCAAACGATATTGCCTCTTCATAGCTTCCTTGTGGACCGGATCGATAAGTTCCAAATTTGAGAAAAACGTCAAGTGAATGTAACCGATGAGGGACCAACACTTTCCGACACAAATCCACCATTCTGGGGTGTCAATGTTAAGTGTTTGCCAATCACTGAGAGCTTGTTCGAGGGATTTCAAAGTATCAACTACAGGAATAACGAATGAATCACACTTGTGTCCTTTGGTTTTACCGGAGTCGAAATTGAGAGCGACGAGTCCATTGCAAATTGCATCGACGGAAGTTTCCTCGGCTTTTAAGCAGGAAGACAGAATTTGAAGGAGTTTCGAATAAGAGTTTTTCAAGAACACCTCCTCATTTTTGCTGCAACAGACGAAATTAAATTGGCACATTAAATAAAACATACTATTTGAGTTAAACTTACGAAAACCAAAGTTATCTAAGTTCAATAATTCATAGTATGGAGATTACAATTACCTGGACTTGAGAGAGTTTGAAAAAAGTACAGGCACATTTCTCCACAGCATAGTCTTGAGATTCTGGACCATTGCCATTGTGTTTTTATGTGATTTCAAAGCCAAAGAAGACCCAGAAGAGGATGTTTTCTTCAATTTAGTGACGATGCAACCCAAGAAAATTGCTAACATAGGATCTTGGGGATACACGTCATTCTGAAATGAGAAAACACGATGAATGAAATAGTTTATACTGAGGAAAAAAAGACTGCCAAGAGGGTGGGGCACATAACTTAGGACGTTTTAGGTCATTTTATCAAATTTGGATGGAAAAATAAAAAATTATGGATGTTAAGCGGATTTTACGTTTGCGCATGCGCAGAAGATACTGTCAATCCTGGGGCGATGATTTTCGTAGGAGTCCATCTACGTCCAATCCGCATAATCCCTGAATCTTTCATCGAAATCATACGAGAAATGAAGAAATTATGGCTATTACAGGAAATTCACGGTTGCGCATGCGCAGAGGCAGCTATCAATTCCAGGGCGATTAATGTCGTAAGGGACCATCTACACCTCTACACACACAATTCTTGAAAATCTCAACGAAATCGTACAGTAACTTCGTATAGTATTGACCGTTACAAGAACCGTTACTGAGTCTGTGCATGAAATGAGAGTGGAAATTATAATTTTGGAGAATTTTTCTGATCATCCCAGAAAAGTAAAAACAATTCCCCCGCTACCTTTGTAGAGTCGGAAGTAAAATGGGGGGTGCCCCTTGATTTTTTTTAGATTTTAGATTAGTAGACTTTAGATTAGATTAGTAGACCTCGTGCTGAGAATTTTGGCACCAACCGCGACCTTCTAGTGTGAGTAGATTTTTTTCTATGAATTTTCAAAGTTTCGACCGTTTATGACGTCACACGCCCCTCTCCCCTGGGCGGGACCCCCCAGCCATCTGTGACGTCATAAACGGTCGAAACTTTAAAAATTCATAGGAAAAGATTTACACACGCTAGAAGGTCGCGGTTGGTACCATAATTCTCAGAATGAGGTCTACCTTAGATTAAAAATAACAATAAACAGTTTTTCCTACCCAGGCGCACACCCTATTAAGCTGACAAATAGGTGAATTTCTTACTTTCTTGGTACTGTTCAGATCGTCATCTTCCACAACAGCGTTTTGTTCCCATTCAAGGAAGAGTAACGGACCGTGGATTGCGAAACTGGAATGCATGTGTGCTGTCAGGTGGAGCATAATGGAAGACAGATTCTGCGAGCTGTCGTTGGATAATTCGAGTCCGGATTTGATGACACCAACACTGGTGGGAGCAATGCATCCTGTCGCCTTGAACCAATCGACCAGCGATTGTCTGAGGGAAGCAGCATACTCAGTTCCCGCAAGAGACTCTTCGGAGTTGGGTACCCACGACTGGCTAAGAGTGCTTCGCAGAGCCGAATTCAAACGAAGAGCCACTAGTTCGTAAATCGGCCACATCCGAATCACACTGCGCTCTCTCTCCCCAATAATTTCATGTCTTGCTGTTTCAAAAGTCGACTCCAATTCTCCAGCAGTTACACCACCTACGATCACAATATCAATTTTAAGAGACCAAGAATTAAGTTGAACACTAATAACTTGTACAAGAATCGTAAATTACCTTGAATGATGTCACAGTTTCCGAAGATTTTTTCACAGCAAATAATCATTTGTTTCCTGCACTCTTGACCTTTAGTCGATGCCAGAAATCCACAGTCACTTGAAGAAGCATCCAGACCGAAAAGGTCGAGTTTCCAGATCTTCAAGCTGTCTTCTAGTCTGTAACAAGAGACGATTTTGTTGAAGCCTTCTCATAGAGGAGCAAAGGAGGACACCTGTTTCAAGTTGCTAAATCAGCTGCAAGAGGATACAGCATTTCTTTTCGAAGGTGCCAAGGATACGACTTGAAGCAAAGCAACAACCAAGCCAGTGAAATACACCTAAGCCACCTTCAAAAATCCCGCATGGTGAACTCAAACATCAAAATGTAAGGTAGCTCACCACCGAATGACACGTGATTTTACAAGATACTACCGCTGCCACCAATTGTAAGCTTTGGTTGTGAGTGTGTTTGCTGATGTCGTGGCACAAAAATCTAGACTTTAAGCCTGTTTATGTGTCTTGAACAAATAAAACCTGACACGACTAATCTTGTGTTATAATGAAATTCTACTTGCGTGTTAGCACGACACATTGAGACTTCCAAAATTAGGGACCAGAACTACTAGGTTAAGTTAAGCATGGCTGGGAGAACTGCGAATACTTGAGGCGCACAACTGCTCTACTGAGCACGTACTAGGGGCGGGGGATGGCTACCACTCACTGCCAAACAGATTTAGGTGATGAGTTGCAAAAGTTACTGTTATGTCGGCGTGTGAAGGCGATGGTCTTCACGTCGGCTTGTCGGTTTCTATTGGTCCCTACTCAACGAAGGTGAAGGATGGGACAGCACTTTCTGCCCGGCGCGGGTTATCGCCTACCGCATGCAGGAGTGCTTAAGAAATTCAGCTCAGCTGCGTACCTCGGCGCGATTGCTCGCTGACCGGAGGTGAAATGGGAGCGGAGGCCGGCGCGATGTGCTTACCAAGACCTCCGAGGAACTTTGGGCTTCTAATAGAAGGCGAGGTAGAGCGAGAAATAATCAAGTCGATTGTTAGAAGACGAATGCATGAATGTCTCTCGGTGAAGCCCTGAGTCCTCCTTTTATACTACTTTAACAAGGTAAAGGATGAGTGAAGGAGGGTGACGTCAAGTGACGTGTTTGTCCCCCGTACCTCACTCTACCTACCTGGCACGATGAGTCACTCAGGGTTTCCCTTGTGTCCTTTATTGGAGAACTAACATATTCGAGTATATGAGGCATTACAGTTACAATTTTATTAAGAGCTAGTACGGGACCAATGGAAGGATGATCAAGGGCTCGTTTTCAACTTTTCTCAATATTCTCCTGCGAGTTGTGAAGACTCACAAAAATAATGCTCATTTGTTGCCTGTATTGCCAAGGTGTTTTGCACTCAGAATTTCTTCCACCAAGTTAAACCGTTAATTAACAATTAAACCTGGAAGTTTTGAAGAAACTGAGGGAAGACATTCTTCAAAGAAAAATAGCTGATTTATGGCTCTCAGGGGATACCAAAGCCCAAGGACTAAATATACCTGGTGTAGCGAGGAATATTTTAATTCTCCCGCCAGTTGTGCGAATCTTGGTTTTGGTGACAGCTGACTGTCACTGCTGCCAACCTACAACTTGACCTGCAGTTGAGGCCGAGTCTTTTAATTAATTTCTCCTCTTTAAATTCATTATAGTTGAACTGGAAAACCATAAGATTGGATTTTGAAGCAGAAACGAATGGATTTCTTTGATTAAATCGGAAAAGTGTGCTATGTGGAACTTTTTCTCGCCGACATAGAGGACCATTGGAAGGCGACACTGATCCATCACCATTTTGCTTTTTCCCATTCTACTCTTTTGTCCTGTCGCTATGATCTCTTTCTTTTTTTGAAAATTACCTCTACCGACCGTTTCGAAATTCGAAAATTCGTAATCCTACATTCCTGCTGGAAGACTCATCTGGACCCGGATTCAATCATTGGTTTCTGTCGATTGACCAGGATGTCACTGTCATGTCCTGTGTATCCGACTTGGGTAAGCGCCTCAAAAAACCACGTTTCTGCAAAATTTCCCTTCACATATTTGGGATGATCTCAGTCAAACTCTTTTCATTTTGTCTCAGATCTCACGAATCTTCGTCGTTCTGGTGTATCTGCGCCTCGTATTGGCAATTTTCATCCCATGGACTCCTTTGGAAAGACTTGAGAAGCCCACACAAAGTACCATGCCGGTAAGCCTCTACACCAACGACTCAGCTTTCTCTATATAATCTCCCGAGTTCTGTTTTCCGGAGTTTCTGTCCTACCGTCACTAACCAAAATTACTTTTGGTTGGTCAGTTTCAGGTTTCGGATTCAAGAAACACGAATACCTACATGCCTCCTGGGGAAGCCTTTCAACTCGTCTCAAAGAAGTCTCTTTCCTTTCCTGAAAGCTCTTGGAAAATAGCGATTAGTAATAGATTGAATTGTTTGATTGCATGACGGCCGTCAACATTAGCAAGGTAACAGGAATAAGAGTTAAGGTATTAGTTTGGTGCCTACCTATCTATTTTGGTATTTTCGATCTTTTATCTTTACCTAAATTATACCTGTGACGTCCCTGAGAAGTTCCTGTGTAGGACTTAAATTGAAATTTTGAGACTGCTCACTAATCTTTATTTCATTGAGTAAAAGATTCTACTCAGTAAGACTGGTTTTAATTCATTATATTTTTTTTCCTTCTTGCAAAAATTTCTGAAGGTTTTAAAATAATCTCATATCGTGGGTTAATCCCCAATTTTAGTTCTTACGTCACACTGGTTAACCATCATAAGACTAAACTGTCAAAAACTGCTTACTGGTGGATTTTTCTGGAGAGATCGCACTGCTCCGTAGTCTTCATGGGAGATGGTTGTTCCATTGATTTCATCACTTGACGGCACAGGGGTATCAAGTGGATCTTGCCCAAGTCAATCGAATTGTCGATGAGATCAATCAGAGTCATGAGAGAGTCGACTTCGTTCGCACTGTGGCATGGAACACATGTAAAGTATTTTGGTAAGAAATAACTCATGGTTATATTGGCAATAGATGGACAAATATAATATTATAAAAAGAGTTTCTTAGGCAACGTACACAGTGTCATCATAAGTCGCCAATTCCAGGAGCATAGGAAGAGTGTGTTTTCTGAACCATTTGTAGTGCTGAGTCAGGTAGTTCAGAGACTCGAAGTTCACGGGTGGCAATGTGCTAGATTGCGCAGGTGGAATGGAAAATAGTCGTCGCTTCGTCATGTTCAAAAGTCGGAATTTCCAGGCAACTTTATGCAACCAATCCCAGCATCGATCGAGAGAGAAATGCGTTTTGGGCGAGTTGAAAACGTGGACGATAATTTTTTCTAAAATCTCAAACAGCCTTGATATTTCACACACGATGACAAGATTAGTGGGAAGGTCCGATATCAATCCTGTAATCAAGAAAACTGATGAATCAAGAATGTCCAAGAACTTCAATTACAAAAGAATATAATACAAACTACTGCTTAGAGCCTTTGGCTAAAATTCAAGAAACATGGAACATGCTTCAGCCGCGCTTTTTGACGGAGAAGGGATGGGGCGGACCCCCAACCATCACCCTCCCTCCCACGTGACGCTTTTCGGGTAGTTAGTCCAAAGCTAAAGCATGTTCCATGCTAAAAATTAAATAAACAACACAACAATATATTCAACCTTTTTTCAAAGCTTTAGAGTATTGGATGATGGTGATTGATTTCCAGTTTATTTTTCTGTCGCTCAGAGTAGAATCGTCAGTATCGCAAGCTTGAACGACTTTGTAGCAAATTAGAGCGTGAAGTCTGTTTTGTAAAGAGTAGTCCCCAGCAGGTATTTGACTCAAATGTCGAGGGTCCCAAGGCAAACTTGAAGGAGGTAATCCAGTCTTCAGGACGCAGCGTACAACGTCAGATATCAGGAGGATCTTGTCGTATATCAACTGAGTAATTCCCGTCTTGGGCGAAGAGTCCGCCAGATTTTGAATCCAAGCGTGTCGAAGATCGACGTCATTGGACGACGCGAATGTGTAGAAAGCTATGACCACGAAAGGCAGAGTGTCTAAAATTCGATGGTCACTACCACTGTTGGTATCGTTCAACGTTTCAAAATCTGACAACGTGTAAGACGACAGATTCTTCGAAAGGGTGTCCGTTAGAGTAACCATTTTAAATAGATTTATAACAGCGTGGATGAGGCCACCTTGGTGTTTCAAACATTCGAAAACCGAATTCTCGTCCAACTTCAACGTTTGTAGCATAATCGTATCACCGAAACAATCCATGAAGTTAACACTATCAGAAGTCAGATCACTTCTGACAAAGTTGATTGCATCCGACAGTACACTTGTCAGTTTCAATCTTTGTTCGATGCTTATCGTTCTAGATTTGATGTACACGTCTGAGAATGCATTTTCAGTCACTGACACGAGATATTGCCCTCTTTTCCAGTTTTGGAGAGCCAGGAATGCAGCATCTATCAAATGACCCAAGTGCGGGGATTCATAACCTGAAAAAATAAACTCGATTACGACCACATTCAATCTTTTGCATTAACTTATTTTCAATTCTTGAGAAGGACACATAAACTATAGTCTGACTGCAATGAGAAAAGTAGATAGGTGTTGGTGACTGGTAGCGAAGGAACGAACTACAACCAAACGCTGGAGGAAATGAGGAAGTTCTGTTTACAATAACTTATTACCTACATTTATTTATTCGGTGAAACTGTTTTGAAGTGGGTTTGAAGAAATTTTATGTTGAAAAATGTTTTGGTGAAATTGTTAAGGAATTGTTAAGGAAGAATTGTTACTTCAGTGCCTGTCAGTTCGGAGGAAGTGGGAAAGCTGTGTGATCTCAGACATGAATGAAAGGAATGGAATCACCAGTTACTTCAGTCCTGTAAGTTCGGGGAAAGAGGGGAAGCTGTGTGATCTCAGACATGAATGAAAGGAATGGAATCACCAGTTACTTCAGTCCTGTAAGTTTGGGGAAAGCTGTGCGGCCTCAGAGTAGAATGACAGGAATGGAATCACCAGTTACTTCAGTGCCTGTAAGTTCGGGGAAAGTGGGAAAGCTGTGCGGCCTCAGATTAGAATGACAGGAATGACATCACCAGTTACTTCAGTGCCTGTCAGTTCGGGGAAAGAGGGGAAGCTATGCGGCCTCAGATTAGAATGACAGGAATGGAATCACCAGTTACTTCAGTGCCTGTGAGTTTGGGGAAAGAGGGGAAGTTGTGCGGCCTATGATTAGAATGACAGGAATGGAATCACCAGTTACTTCAGTGCCTGTGAGTTTGGGGAAAGAGGGGAAGTTGTGCGGCCTCAGACATGAATGAAAGGAATGGAATCACTAGTTACTTCAGTGCCTGTAAGTTTGGGGAAAGAGGGGAAGCTGTGCAGCCTCAGATTAGAATGACAGGAATGACATCACCAGTTACTTCAGTGCCTGTCAGTTCGGGGAAAGAGGGGAAGGTGTGCGGCCTCAGATTAGAATGACAGGAATGACATCACCAGTTACTTCAGTGCCTGTAAGTTTGGGGAAAGAGGGGAAGCTATGCGGCCTCAGATTAGAATGACAGGAATGACATCACCAGTTACTTCAGTGCCTGTCAGTTCGGGGAAAGAGGGGAAGGTGTGCGGCCTCAGATTAGAATGACAGGAATGACATCACCAGTTACTTCAGTGCCTGTCAGTTCGGGGAAAGAGGGGAAGCTGTGCGGCCTCAGACATGAATGAAAGGAATGGAATCACCAGTTACTTCAGTGCCTGTGAGTTTGGGGAAAGAGGGAAGCTGTGCGGCCTCAGAGTAGAATGACAGGAATGGAATCACCAGTTACTTCAGTCCTGTAAGTTCGGGGAAAGCTATGAGGCCTCAGAGTAGAATGACAGGAATGGAATCACCAGTTACTTCAGTGCCTGTGAGTTTGGGGAAAGAGGGAAGCTGTGCGGCCTCAGACATGAATGAAAGGAATGGAATCACTAGTTACTTCAGTGCCTGTAAGTTTGGGGAAAGAGGGGAAGGTGTGCAGCCTCAGATTAGAATGACAGGAATGGAATCACCAGTTACTTCAGTGCCTGTCAGTTCGGAGAAAGTGGGAAAGCTGTGCGTCTCAGACAAGAATGACAGGAATTGAATCACTAGTTACTTCAGTGCCTGTCAGTTCGGGGAAAGAGGGGAAGCTGTGCGGTCTCAGACATGAATGAAAGGAATGGAATCACCAGTTACTTCAGTGCCTGTAAGTTTGGGGAAAGAGGGGAAGCTGTGCAGCCTCAGATTAGAATGACAGGAATGACATCACCAGTTACTTTAGTGCCTGTCAGTTCGGAGAAAGTGGGAAAGCTGTGCGTCTCAGACAGGAATGACAGGAATGGAATCACCAGTTACTTCAGTGGCTTTAAGTTTGGGGAAAGAGGGGAAGCTGTGCGGTCTCAGACATGAATGAAAGGAATGGAATAACCAGTGACTTCAGTGTCTGTAAGTTCGGGGAAAGAGGGGAAGCTGTGCAGCCCCAGATTAGAATGACAGGAATGGAATCACCAGTTACTTCAGTGCCTGTAAGTTCGGGGAAAGTGGGAAAGCTGTGAGGCCAAAGATTAGAATGACAGGAATGACATCACCAGTTACTTCAGTGCCTGTAAGTTTGGGGAAAGAGGGGAAGCTATGCGGCCTCAGATTAGAATGACAGGAATGACATCACCAGTTACTTCAGTGCCTGTCAGTTCGGGGAAAGAGGGGAAGCTGTGCGGCCTCAGACATGAATGAAAGGAATGGAATCACTAGTTACTTCAGTGCCTGTAAGTTTGGGGAAAGAGGGGAAGCTGTGCGGCCTCGGATTAGAATGACAGGAATGGAATCACCAGTTACTTCAGTGCCTGTGAGTTCGGGGAAAGAGGGGAAGCTATGCGGCCTCAGATTAGAATGACAGGAATGGAATCACCAGTTACTTCAGTGCCTGTGAGTTTGGGGAAAGAGGGGAAGCTGTGCGGCCTCAGACATGAATGAAAGGAATGGAATCACTAGTTACTTCAGTGCCTGTAAGTTTGGGGAAAGAGGGGAAGCTGTGCAGCCTCAGATTAGAATGACAGGAATGGAATCACTAGTTACTTCAGTGCCTGTCAGTTCGGGGAAAGAGGGGAAGCTGTGCGGTCTCAGACATGAATGAAAGGAATGGAATCACCAGTTACTTCAGTGCCTGTAAGTTTGGGGAAAGAGGGGAAGCTGTGCAGCCTCAGATTAGAATGACAGGAATGACATCACCAGTTACTTCAGTGCCTGTCAGTTCGGAGAAAGTGGGAAAGCTGTGCGTCTCAGACAAGAATGACAGGAATGGAATCACCAGTTACTTCAGTGGCTTTAAGTTTGGGGAAAGAGGGGAAGCTGTGCGGTCTCAGACATGAATGAAAGGAATGGAATCACCAGTTACTTCAGTGCCTGTAAGTTTGGGGAAAGAGGGGAAGCTGTGCAGCCTCAGATTAGAATGACAGGAATGGAATCACTAGTTACTTCAGTGCCTGTCAGTTCGGGGAAAGAGGGGAAGCTGTGCGGTCTCAGACATGAATGAAAGGAACGGAATCACCAGTTACTTCAGTGCCTGTAAGTTTGGGAAAAGAGGGGAAGCTGTGCAGCCTCAGATTAGAATGACAGGAATGACATCACCAGTTACTTCAGTGCCTGTTAGTTCGGGGAAAGAGGGGAAGCTGTGCGGTCTCAGACATGAATGAAAGGAATGGAATCACCAGTTACTTCAGTGCCTGTAAGATTGGGGAATGAGGGGAAGCTGTGCAGCCTCAGATTAGAATGACAGGAAAGGAATCACCAGTTACTTCAGTGCCTGTCAGTTCGGGGAAAGAGGGGAAGCTGTGCGGTCTCAGACATGAATGAAAGGAATGGAATCACCAGTTACTTCAGTGCCTGTAAGATTGAGGAAAGAGGGGAAGCTGTGCAGCCTCAGATTAGAATGACAGGAATGGAATCACCAGTTACTTCAGTGCCTGTCAGTTCAGGGAAAGAGGGGAAGCTGTGCGGTCTCAGACATGAATGAAAGGAATGGAATCACCAGTTACTTCAGTGCCTGTAAGTTTGGGGAAAGAGGGGAAGCTGTGCAGCCTCAGATTAGAATGACATTAATGACATCACCAGTTACTTCAGTGCCTGTCAGTTCGGGGAAAGAGGGGAAGCTGTGCGGTCTCAGACATGAATGAAAGGAATGGAATCACCAGTTACTTCAGTGCCTGTAAGATTGGGGTAAGAGGGGAAGCTGTGCAGCCTCAGATTAGAATGACAGGAATCTAATCACCAGTTACTTCAGTGCCTGTCAGTTCAGGGAAAGAGGGGAAGCTGTGCGATCTCAGACATGAATGAAAGGAATGGAATCACCAGTTACTTCAGTCCTGTAAGTTTGGGGAAAGCTGTGCGGCCTCAGATTAGAATGACAGGAATGGAATCACCAGTTACTTCAGTGCCTGTAAGTTCGGGGAAAGAGGGAAAGCTGTGCGGCCCCAGATTAGAATGACAGGAATGGAATCACCAGTTACTTCAGTGCCTGTCAGTTCAGGGAAAGAGGGGAAGCTGTGCGGTCTCAGATGACAGGAATGGAATCACCAGTTACTTCAGTGCCTGTAAGTTTGGAGAAAGTGGGAAAGCTGTGCGTCTCAGACAAGAATGACAGGAATGGAATCACCAGTTACTTCAGTGCCTGTGAGTTTGGGGAAAGAGGGGAAGTTGTGCGGCCTAGGGATGTCCCCAAAGTATCGATACTTCTTGAAAAAAAGTATCGATACATATCGATAATTTTTTCGCTGATATATAACGTAGTATCGATATTTTTTTCCAGTATCGGAGGCGATACTTTATTATCTCTCACCTTTTATCAGTTTCAACACCTACGACATCAAGGGACCTACTTGACAGTACCTCTTTTTCTACGTAAATTGTTGGGAGACCAACCACTAAACAAAGATGATGTACTACCACCTCCAGCTCTCAATGATAAGCTTCTGTCTTCCATCATCTAGGAAGGACCACCAAAATGTTAACCCAAACAAGTGCAATACGAAAACAAGTGCCTAAACAAATAAAGTTTTAAATAAAAAAAAAATGAGTGATTCATTGTTTTGTTCATTATCCTCGCGATAGAGAGGTGTCACACTGATAGAGAGAAACATAAACGACATTTTCACCTATTTTTGTGAAAGTATCGAAACGTATCGATACTTTTTGAAAGTATCGTATCAATACTTTTTGATACTTTCTAGATGTATCGATACGATATTATATCGATACTTTCGAAGTATCGGACATCCCTAGTGCAGCCTATGATTAGAATGACAGGAATGGAATCACCAGTTACTTCAGTCAGTTTGGGGAAAGTGGGAAAGCTGTGCAGCCTCAGATTAGAATGACAGGAATGACATCATCAGTGCCTGAAAGTTTGGGGAAAAAGGGGAAGCTGTGCGGTCTCAGACTAGAATGACAGTATTCGGTGTGTTCCAGTACTTGAATGATTGAAAGATGGCGGTATGTTAGGGAAGAATGTTATCGTTCGCAAGGAAACCGCCAAAGCGACGTCCTTCTCATTGTCCTCTGGGAACAAAGCGATTTCTAAGGGAAACAGAAAATGAGATTGCCTGTTTTCACAACCCCAAAAAGGCCGAGAGGACATCCTTTCAGACTGGAGAGAGACAGATTCAATAAAGCGGTCATTCGACGTAATATTTCGGAGCTCTGAGTCGGGAAGAATAAAACAACTTTTCAGTCAGTGGTTTTGGTCCTGAGAGAAAACGAAGTGGTTGATTGCGGCAAAGGCTTTCTCACCGATAGTCTACACAAATTAGAGTTCAAGTGGAAGAATTGTCAGTCGAATAAGAATATCCTCGTCGAACGTTCTGGAATTGCTATTTTTGTAGAAAGCTAAAAAAAAATCCTTCAGTATTTTTGTCAAACTCTTTTAACATTTCATCCTTTCTCTAACCACATTCTCTATATAATCAAAACAAGTTTATTCGTGTCACAAAATTCGGTGAGCATTATAGTCGGAATCATTGCTGGGCCATCGAATTTCAATAGACGTTCAATGGGGAAAAACTACCAAAAAAACCATACAAACCGGGAATTTTCCCCGCTTTCTGGTTCACTTCCCTGCCACCAGTCATCGACTCCTACGTATTTTTTTCATTGCCGACAGACTATAATCAAAAAAGTCAGCTAACCTGCACATTGTTGAGTTAATTGAGTGTGAATGTGGAGCAAAGCTTGAGCTTGAGCACTGGAGGTGAAACCCATGTGGCGGAGGAGAGACAACAAATCGAGACGTGATGAAAATCTAGAATGGTCCACTTGCGGTAATGAAACATCAGTGATCAGAGGCAGGCGCTCAACGTAAATTTCAATACCGCGATTCCTCATCGCTCTGCAAGAAAAAAAAACGTGTAATAAATACTACCACATGGGATACTACATACACATACGAAACTGCAGTGGATATGTGCCAGTACCTGGAAATGTTGCCACGAGCTGGATCCAACGTGAAGAAAATTCTGAAGTCTTTATGAGGTTTTATCACAATTTCTGCACCATCCGGTTGAATTCCACGTTCTCCAAGCACCAGAACGCCATCTGGTTCGAGCAAACCGTTGAGGCGATCGAGAACTGCGCCACTGCACAAATTGACGTTGTCCACCACCAACCAGTTCCCTTCTTCAAGACACTGTTTGAAAGGGGAAGAAGAACTGTTATTTTGGAGAAAATAATCAGGCTTATATTAAATTGAGCTGGAATTTTAAAGAATTATTCAGCACTACAGTGATACATTATTGAACAGAAAACGTTTTAAAAAACGGATCCTTGAAAAAAACTTTTAAAAAACATAGTTGATTACGCTCATCTAACCCAATATCCACACCTTCACTAAAATGCTGTCGACCCACTCGAAGTTGCCAGCTGTCAAAGAACTCTGCTTCTCAACATTTTCGCTCAACTCATCCAAAGCCTTCACAATGCGACCAACGCTGCGCCCATTGCAACGGTGCTCCATTTTACCCAAAAGGTTCAGAACTCTTCGTAAATTGTCAATCCTCTTCTTCATAATCAACAAAGCCTTGTCAAGAGTGAACACTTCTTCACAATCTGAAAAAAAAGTCGTTGTTAGGGGAGAACACCACGATTGTACCTGATTACTTACGGAGCATTCTGCATGCAATCACTTCATATGAATGACAAAAAACGTACTCTGGTTAGCTGTAAGGTTACTTTCTCGCCAAACTTGAAGTAAACGATGAGCCTCATCAAAATTGGAATTCAGCGAATGGAATCTTGCAACTCGAGTAACAATCACTTGGACTTTCTGATAAAGTGAATCCAAATGGCGTCCATAGTCGGTCTGAAACATGATTGAAAATCGTTTATCAAGAGAAGTTCAAGTGGAAGAGAAATCATTAATAGATTACCAAACTCATACCTGTTCAAAACCACCAAGAAGCTCAGTAGTGTCCATAGCTGAGCTCACAGGAATACTGCAGATCTTCTTTCCTGCTAGATGGGCGAGCGTGTTCAAAACACTCGTTTTCCCACAATAACTGTCCCCAACCTGAGAATTCAAAGAAGATTGTAAAGTATTGAGCACATTTAATAGTTCAGGAGACAATAAATCATAGGTACTAACCAAAATAGAAAGCCAACCCATGCGGACACAAAGCGCGAGAGATCTCAGGGTTGATATTTGATGGCGGAGAACCAGAAGGGAGTTGCTGGCATCTACAGCTGAATCTTTCCCACCATTGGACGAGGTGCGAGGTAAAGACACCTCCCCAATCAGTAGATTTTGATTGTTTAGGACTACAGGTGGGTTGTTCTTGACCAGAGGGTATTCCGGGCCAAATATGATCTCATACATGTCCAATACCTGTAATTAGATCAAATTGGTATAAACAAGAGAAGCATAACGTCATCAATTTGAATTCTTGTTTCAAATATAAGCAAGCTAGAATTGATCACTCACATCTTGCCTCTCAGAAGATTTTCTCAATCTATCAGCATAAATAGTCTTAACAAAAGCACCAGGGTTTTGATGACCATCAAGAGCAGTGAAGGACTGAATCCAGAAATTCAAATCTCGAAGATTCCACTCGTAAGGCCCTCCTGATGACCCCCAGGAGCCTGTTTTGGTCTTTTCGTTGAGCTGCGCCGTTAGTTCCACCATCTTTTTGACAAGGTCGGAATCCACTTCGGGATGTGTTCCTCTCACTATGACGAAGAGGTCGTCCTTCGTAAGAGGTTCCATGAACACCTGATGACAACGTTAAAAGAACTATTAATGGAGCTTTCAGCTTATGACTGGAACAAATCAATGGCGAGTAGAGCAAACACGTACTTGAGTGAATCTATTGAGAAATGAGAGAGGAAGACCCTTCCTGGCTCCGCCTTGTCTTTGAGGATTCTGGCAGGCAAATAATCGGGTTGAGTCCGCCTTGATGTGAAACGTACGACCCAATTCGGGCACAAAGATTTCACCTCGATGGTCCAAAACGCTATTCAAACCTTCAACGACTGATTGAGAAGCAAGATTCAACTACAAACACAGAAAAAACAACGTGTTGAATTGAAATGATCCCAATTTGCGTAAGTACTGCAGAAATCATAGTTATCAATATTTAACCTGCGCAGTTACAAAATAATTTACTAACTTCGTCCAGCAGTATCCACTGTCCTTGTTTGAGGGCCTTCAGGAATGGACCATCTCTCCAAGCAAACGTCCCGCCTTTGGCTCCTTCCACTGGCAAATCCGCACCAAACAGATCTGAAATGTCTGTTTGCTCCGACAAATTTATTCTAGTAACCTAAAATACGAAAGTACCGTCAGGTTTAAAATGCAAAATGAAAAACTCGGCCCCTCAGGCTTCGCCAGGATGCTTACTGCTATGGCTAAAATTTAAGAAACATGGAACATGCTTTAGCCGTACTTTTCGGCGGAGTAGGGATGGGTGGAGAATGAGCCCCTCCACGTGACACTTTCACGTCACCCTCCCGCCGGACACTTTTCAGGTAGTTAGTCCAAGGCTAAAGCATGTTCCATGCTTTAAAAAAAGTCTGGATTATAAGTTGTTTTGACCTGGTGGCCGGTGGCTTTAGCGAGAGCGGTGACTATCGAGGTTTTCCCAACTCCAGGGCTGCCTTCCAGAAGGATTGCTCTAGAAGGAATCTGCAGAGATCGGATAAGTCGAAGCGTGTTCAAGCAAGTGGTAGGTGCTTCGAATGTGAAACTCAAGTCACCGAATTCTGCACCTGAAACTGAAATGAAAAATATAAGAGCGGCGGGGAAGGGCGATCAATGTCAATTTTTTGACGAAATGAAATCAAGATTCCAATAAGAATCGCATCGTGAATCGTAACTGGGAAAAAATACCATGGCGTTCGAAATTATGGAATAAGAAACTCTGTGACAGCAATGAATTATCAAGATCTGAGGTATCAACGTCCCTCTCCCTAACTTTCACCGCGAACATTTCAATGTGTAGTTCCTTAACACCTTCAGTGCGGATGACCGGTCGACCGGTCATCCCTGCATACCTGCCATACGGACGACCGGTCATCTGGTCATTTCAACTCTCTTTGGGGGAGGGGGCCTGGTGCCTCCCCTTTTGATATATTCCATTTTTTGCTTTTTTTCGTCTTCAGTATGAGTTCAACTGTCTAAAACATTGTTTCGTTTTTGATGCCGAACTTTAATTTGAATTCACCAACATCGAATTTCAAGCTCGAAAAATGTTCAGTAAGGCAGGGTTGCACGACTTTGGGACCCGCATTGAAGGTGTAAAATCGGGTTTTTACTTACGAAATGAATTATTTCAGTGGCATTGAGATCAGTGACCATAGTAAAGGCAGTGTTGAGAATAATGTTAGTACTAAACGAAAAAAGACCTCGTATACATAACACGGTTGAACAGATGATACAAAACATAGTAGATAATCTCAAAGCTAACACAACCTTCTAAATTTGATGATCTCATGACGGAGACATTAAATAATTTGGATGGAAAATGTAGAATCTATGGCTGTTAAAAACGATTTATGTTTGCAGCTATAGATATATAGGTATAGCTATAGTATATATATAGCTATAGGCAGCTATAGATCCGGTGGCTAAGACGTTCATAGGGGATCATCAACTGTTGCAACTTAATAAGATTAATCTGAATCCTATTAGAAATTGGTTTTTGGGTTTTGTGTTTTTGGTTTTTTGTGGAAATTGTGTTTTTGTCGTAAAAATGCACACGTGTTTTTTCGTACTCAACTGATATATATTGATAAAAATTATGATCTATTCTGACTGGTAAAGGTTGTCGTGAGATACATGGAGGAAGACGTTACAACATCTTTCCCCCCTTAGAAAAAAATAAATGTTACTTCAGTTTACATAAGTAAAATGAATTCACAAGCGGGAATGTCACTGAGGCACAAAACGGTCTGGTTGCTTCACATGAGGTCTGAGCTGACGCTGTGGATTCCTGGAATCCAAAGGAGTGGTTTGGCTCATCTGAGGTTCTTGGTTGGTTGGTTTGTACCAAGCAGGAATGGGTTCTGGCGGTGAATCGAATCCCTTAAATGATAGTGAAGCTCTTGAGTTGGGAGATTGATATTCTTCAGGGTTGAACACCTGGAAGGGATATGGTTCAGGATCCTCTGGTGGGGATGGTAGTTTCTTGGGTTCAGGTGTTTGTAGAGTCCATGCTGTCGAATTGGATTTGGTTCCTGGTGAAACGTTGGCTTGAGTTCCACCCCATATCTGGTCTAAGTGGAGCGTCCACAGAGCTCCATCTTCAGTTTGAACTCTGTAAATTTGGACCCCTAGAACTGCAGAGATCACTCCTTTTGACCACTTGGGATGGTGGGAGCGATAATCTCTGGCCCATACTTCATCATTAGGTTTGAAGGCTTGAAATCGGCGTCCTCCCCTAGAAACCCAGTCAGTCTGTCTGGAATTCGCCAGGTCTTCAGTTGACGGTATCAGTAGGTCGAAGACTGTCCGAGCTTTTCTTTTTAGGAGCATGTTTGCTAGGGAATCACCGATAGCCGCGTGCTCGGTGTTTCTAGATTGGAATAGAAATTTGTTAAGGGCGAGCTGGGGTGGTTGGTCAATATGTTCCGATAAAAATTTCTTCAAGAACGTTTTGACCACCTTCACCGCAGATTCTCCAGCCCCATTGGTCTGTGGGTGGAACGGAGCACCAACGAGATGTTTAATGCTGTAGTTGTCGAGGAAATTCTTCATTTCGTGGCCTGTGAAGCACTTTGCTCCATCGGAGGAAATTGAACGTGGAAGTCCGAATCGTGTGAATGCATCACTAAGCTTTTCTATGGCTACCTCAGCATTTGCAGTTTTTACTACTGAAGCTGATGATAATCTATTCTGACTGGAAAAGGTTGTCGTGAGATACATGGAGGAAGACGTTACAACATCAACCAACACAGTCCCTGAAAATGTCATCGAAATCCGACAGGGTCGAAACCAAATTTGTTAGGAAGGCCTAACACCTAAAACGCGAGTGGATTTTGGTTTATTATTTCTAATAATAAGCCTATGTGATCGTATCGCAAAAATTTTTTATAACCCCCCCCTCAAACTTTGTCACTTTACGTTTCAAGGTGCGTAGAATCCAAATTTGCAATGTCCGTCCGCCGTCCGCCGTCCGCGGCACTTTTCTTAGCAACACTGGACCGATTTGGTTCAAATTTGGTATATGGGCTCCATTTGGGGTCTAGTTGTGCCGCGAAGCTTTTGGTTGATGTAGGTCACTTCTAAGGGGTGAAAATTAAGGGATGAAATTTTCAAGAGTGCCCTAGCTCGAAAACTCTCGAAATAAAGGTATCGTTTTTTCACCAATTTTAAATAGTATTGAATTTTTAAAAATTTTTGAGACCACCCGGAGCTCTGTAGGACAAACCGTTCGGTCCCTACGAGTACTTGAAGGTTTTCCTTCGATAAAACAGAATCATGAGTGTGAATCGCAAAAGAGGTCTAATCTCCATTCAAATTTTATCGGACTAAAATGCGATCGCTGTTCATTTCTTCGATTTGTATACAGTTTTGCCTTCTGCGTAACCAGTAATCAAATTTCAATATGAAGCTTTCTATTTTTCCAATCGAGTGTGAAGCGTTTAGTTCTTTCTAATAAACTTGATTGTGAAGGTGTGAAGCCAGTATGGTGTGGTAGGTAGTACCTAGCTGGTAGGTAAAAAAAAGTCTGCCAAGTTGGGTGGGCAGTATAGCTTCCTCACTCATTGTAACATGGACGTATAGAATCAGTTGGCGAAAACTCGGCGCTGCGCGCCTCGGCGGGGGCTTCGCCCCCTGCACCCCCGGATGATTTCCGCTTAGAGCCTAATGGCTAAAATGTGACATACCTTGAAAAGGTTTTTGCTCCCTCTCCCTCTTTATCTTTCTTCCACTGTAATATTTAAGCTCACTCAGCTGATCAGTGATCACTCAGGCGCCTTCAGCATTCTCCATTGACCCGCCCTCTCAAATTTCAGGTTCCTGCGTTCAACAGGAGAGAAAATGGCCTTGGAGCTCACTCAGCTGATCAGTGACCACTCAGGCACCTTCAGCATTCTCCATTGACCCTGCCTCTCAAATTTCAGCTTCCTGCGTTCAACAGGAGAGAAAATGGCCTTGGAGCTCACTCAGCTGATCAGTGATCACTCAGGCGCCTTCAGCATTCTCCATTGCATGCGCAGCGGCTATTGCTTGACCAATTTGATTGAAACTTATAGGGTGTCTCTTAGAAGTTAGTCCCTAACTAACCTCCAAATTTGAGCAAAATCGGTTCATTAGAAACCGAGAAACCGAGGTTCCAGGAAATTCACGTTTGCGCATGCGCACTCGCTCCTATTGGTCCGAAGGTGCTGAAATTTATAGGGGACCGTCTAGGACCTAACCCGCACAATCCCTGAAAATTTCATCAAAATCGGACCACAGGTTAGTATAGTTTTGCCCGGGACAAGGATTGACCACAGACAGACAGACAGACCGACAGACAGACAGACACGGAACCAAAATTGTTCGGGAAGCTCTAAAACGCAAAAAGCAAGTGGAAATTTTGATTTTGGAGGACATTTTTTTTTTTTTCACTTCTTTCACGAATACAAAGCTTCCCTACCTTCGGTAGTGAGGAAGCAAAGTTGGTAGGTAAAAAAAATGTTGGTGGGTAAAAACGCTGCAAATCATTGCTCAAAAGCTTCTTCATTCTTCAGATCACTGATCAGCTGAGTGAGCTCCGAAGCCATTTTCAATCCTATTGAATGAAAGTGCTCTTCCAGGCGTCTCCAGCATTCGAGGAGATCTTCTTCACTCCTCAGATCACTGATCAGCTGAGTGAGCTCCAAAGCCATTTTCAATCCTATTTAATGGAAGTGCTCTTCCAGGCGTCTCCAGCATTCGAGGAGATCTTCTTCACTCCTCAGATCACTGATCAGCTGAGTGAGCTCCGAAGCCATTTTCAATCCTATTGAATGGAAGTGCTCTTCCAGGCGTCTTCAGCATTCGAGGAGATCTTCTTCATTCTTCAGATCACTGATCAGCTGAGTGAGCTCCAAAGCCATTTTCAATCCTATTGAATGGAAGTGCTCTTCCAGGCGTCTCCAGCATTCGAGGAGATCTTCTTCACTCCTCAGATCACTGATCAGCTGAGTGAGCTCCGAAGCCATTTTCAATCCTATTGAATGGAAGTGCTCTTCCAGGCGTCTTCAGCATTCGAGGAGATCTTCTTCACTCTTCAGATCACTGATCAGCTGAGTGAGCTCCGAAGTCATTTTCGATCCTATTGAACGCAGGAAGCTGAAATTTGAGAGGGAAGGTCAAGGGAGAATACAGATGGTGGTAGGTGCTATTGATGGAGAACCAGTGATCTATACAGAAGGGTGATCTATACAGAAAATAATAAACCTTTGAGCAATGATTTGCAGCGTTTTGTTTTGGAGGACATTTTCTAATCTTGAACAGAGAAAACAATGCTTCCGCTGCCTAAAAAAGGTACAAGTATTTTGAACCTCCAGTGGAGAATGTCCTTGAACATTAACATTGAAAACTCGGCGCTTTGCGCCTCGGCGGGGGGCTCCGCCCCCCTGCACCCCCCGGTTTATTTCTTTTTCCATACTCTGTATGAAATCATAGGAACACAGAATGTGTTTTTGCGATACTAGTCATCTGATAAATAAAAAACAACAATAATAAATGTGGAGTTGACATTAACATGACAACCAATAAACATATCACCAGATGTTTTTTCTGTCGCTTTTTCGTGACGATTTTTTTTCGGTAGGTCATCGCAAAAACACATTCTGTGTTAAAAAGCAGCTGTGACGGGGAATTTTGGTCAAGGTCAAATACTTTTCCAGGTTTGCATTTTTCTCTTTCTGAACCAACAATTTTTTTAAATATTTATTTTATAGATTTTTAATACAGATAGTTGATGAGCTTCATTCTATGAAATATTGAATTTCCCAAAAATCAAGAAAATTGACATTGATCGTTTGTTCTTCTACCCAACTCTAAGATAACTTCATAAATTCGTGGTGACACCTTAAGACAACGCTTTAAAACAAATCGAGATATTTATTTCAATCAATTTACCTTTATTTATGTAGAAAGGGTGAAGACCGAACTTTTCAGGAGTTGAAACCACTTCAAGATTCAGGGATTCGGGCTTCTTAAGGACTTCCAAGGCTGGGGAATGGTCACAACCCAAAGCTGTGTCGACTTGTTTGAGGAGAAACTCGATGCACGAAGATCGGAATGATTTCAACGCATCCACACTGAAAAGAGAGTGAAAAATGCAAGCTCTAAGACAATCAAAGCCTTAACGAATGAGTCGTTTATAAACGAAATGACAGAGTGACATTCGTAGGGTGAGCAGCAGACCTAAACTTAGATTATAACTGTCTGGTTGTCAAGTGGATAATTTTGAATGTAAACTTACTTATCAGTAGCAGTTGTAGCTGTGCCGACACCATCAAGAAGTGTAAGACAAGCACCGTGAACGTACGCTGTGGCGACATCAATGGCTCCATGGCCTTCAAGGTTGCTCGCAACAAGGTTTATGAATCTCACCCACGTCAGAACATCACGCACACTAACGCCAATTCTAAAAATTAAAGCAAAACCGTAAATATCCATGATAATTCATGCAAGATCGGGATCGATATAAATGTCAATTAAAATATTTGACAAACACCTTTTCCCAACTTCCGTGATTTTGAACCAATTCAGAAACTGGATCAAAGCTCTGCCAATACCAGAGCTGCCATCTTGTTGGTTCCCGAGAGAAAGTCCGGGCCGAACGTTGTGCTCAACAATGGCGGACAAGTCTTCGTCTGTAGTAGGGCCTTCACACCAGACCTCCGTCAAACGGTTTCTCAGAGCGGGCGAAAGCTCCTTTTTCCCATAGTCGCCTCCTGGATTCATCGTGCCAACGAATCTGAACTCTGGGGCCGCTGTTAAGTCGACATTCTCGTCACTTCCCTTTTCGCTCACCATCAATCTCCGTTCAGGCTCTAAAACGCATGGAATATTTCAAACATACCATCAAATCCCACAGAAATCGCAGAATCTTGGACAGACTAGAATCCAAAACTCTAGAGTCTGATACATTTCTCGTATCCCCAAACTCTTTGCAGAACTCTCACTTGAAAGAAAAGCGTTCAACTTACCTAGCAATGAATTCAGTCTTTCCAAAACACTGTCATCGGCCAATGAGATTTCATCAGCTAGGAACATCATGCCATCCTTCACAGCCATAATCAATGGACCATCCACCCACTCAAATAGTTTCCCCTTCTCGTCAACCTGTAACGTGAAGCGGCGGATCAGAGTCATAGATGAACCCACGGTAAAAAAAAGTGTTAATGCACCAATCCTGTATTTTGGTACCTTGTCCCTCACTGGACGGAGTCCACCGAGAAAATCCGAACTTTCCGAGTGCTGATGACAGTTGACAGAATACAACACCTGCTGCTGTAGGTCAGCAATCAGCTGACAAATCGTCGTTTTACCACACCCAGTCTCCCCAACCAGTAGAAGCGGCTCGCAGAACTCTATTGCTTTTCCTATAAAAATAAAAAAAGACTATTTACTGCTGCCTAAGTCATTGAGTGTTGGTCCAAAAACCAGCCTGTCGGAATTCGCGGTGGAAAAAAGGCAACACTTACCAACGAGTACTGCAGTTTTTCTCAAGTTTTGGGTCCAGACAATATGGCGGAACTCATCCGGTAAGGACGGCCCAACGATTTTCTCCAGAATGTGCTTGGTGACTACAGAGGTATCGCTGCTGACTGAAAAACAAATAAACGTTCAGTGAAATTCATAGTCCTTCCTGCAGAGGTTTTTTCTGTTTCCTATTCATATCATTTCGAAGGTTAGGCAGAAGGGATAAACTTCCATTTTCCTTTTCCCTTCCATTTTTCCATTCCAGTTTATTCCCTTAGAACTGTTAGGAGTTTGGAAGAAGTTTTCAAATCTTTGTCACAAGTAGCAGCGGAAATGGGCCTCCAAATAATATAAGACAAAGTACATGGTGTCTGGCCCGACCACAAGCTCAAGACTCCCTGATTCCATAACTCTCGGCAGCTCGACATTTCAGAGGGTTGAAATGTTCGCCTACCTTGGTTCCACCGTGCATATGGCAAACGATAGTGTGGTCGAGATTAGCAAGAGGCTATTGCCTGCCAACCGGTGCTACTTTGGGCTGCTCCCATTATTCAAGTCCCGGACACTCGAGAAAATTGAAGCTCACTATTACAAAACGCTCCTCCGTCCAGTTCTAGTTTATGGAGCGGAAACATGGGTGATGACCAAACAGTCGGAGAATAGAATTAGAGCTTTTGAAAGGAAAATTTTGCGTAGGATCCTCGGCCCTGTCTGTGACCACGGGAGCTGGAGACGTAGAACTAACGAGGAAGTATACCAGCAGTACGGTGATATTGATGTGATCCATTTTGCGAAGCTGGGGCGCCTCAGGTGGGCCAGGCATGTGGCAAGACTTACAGACGATGATCCAGCGAAAAAAGTCTATAAAGCGCAGCCGCTAGGGAGCAGAGGAAAAGGAAGACCTAAGCAGAGATGGATCGACAATGTGGTGGAGGACGTTGCCAGGACTGGTTGCCGGGATTGGATGAATGCGGCAAAGGATAGGGTGAAGTGGAGAGCCATCTTGAAGGAGGCCAAGGCCCACCCAGGGCTGGAGAGCCAAGAAAAGAAAGAAGAAAAGAAAGTTTATCCCTTCTGCCTAACCTTCCACACTGTAATTTAAAAACGGCTTCACATATCCCCACAATCGAATACCAATTTTATTCAACTCACGCGCAAATAGCTTCTCCACGTCTACTGTTCGCTTGATTCTTTTTTCCAGCACGCTTCTGATAATCTCACACTCTTCACTTTTACGTACTCGTCCCGCAAGTACCAGATATCCTAGAAGAAAACCATAAAGAATTAAAATATTCTAATATAATAGAACTCAGTGTAAATACAATGAAATAATTTGATTAGTCTTGCCTTCATCGGCGATGTGCTGATCCCAATCGTAGTATTTCCCAGGGTCGGAGGATTGTGCCAGCCGATAACGTTCTCCCCAACGGAAAAGGTCTCTGAGAGTAATGAAACCCAATTTACCAGCGAATGTGGCGCTTCCTCGTCGCCGTACCTGTTAATTAACGAAAGGCATAACGTTAATAATGAACCACTGCGATAGTAGAGAGTTCCTAAACTGCATCTTGCTTAACGGCGAATGTTACAGGCATCGCCGTAATGAATCTGTATAGGGCGAGTCAAATCGGATGCTAACCCTAGATGAACGTTAGCGAAAATAACGGCCATGTTGAACAATTTTACGGTGATGACAAAAGTGACGCCATATGCCTGCTGCGGGAGCGCCTGCGTTTTCCCGATATAGTAAGGGCGCAAGGATACAGAATGCCAGGCATCACTGCCCTGAGTATTCTTCTACGTTGTTTGGCCTATCCAAACCGGCTTGTTGATCTAGAGTAGATCTTCCAGATTAAATCTTCAGGACTATCGGCCATAGCGATTTGGATTTTTCTTCATAAAAAAAAACGAAGGGAGACCTGATTTCCGATCTGGGCAGGATTCCGTGGGAGGACTAGGAAAAGCTGGCTGAATACGCTGAGGTAAGTTATTCTAGCACTACCTTGAAGCCGAAAATGTAAACCTATCGAAAAATTAAATTTACCCTGGGAAACGATACCCCACATGACCCTTGTCATGAAACTTTCAGTGCAATCTGAGTTTTTGTTTGCAAAACTGTTACCGGCATGTCAGGTTCACTTTGCTCTAACGGCAGCCTGTTAGTCACATGGATGTTAGCAAGATGGCCGTAAGTTAGCGGCCCGAACGTTCGCTGTTATTTGCTCGGACGTTATTTGATCGCCGTAATTTTCTACTGTCCGTAGGTTATCTACGGACGCCGTTAGCTTTGCCGTTATGCCAAAATCATCTTTAGGAACTCTCTATTACTATGATTACTGGCTCGTGTATTATACCGAATTGTTGTGGAAACCCAATTTATCGTATCTATTTACCTGTTGTGCTTTATTTACAATAAATTAAAGTACTTTGAAATGAATCGGCTTAAGGAAGGCTTTTGAAAGGGTTAATCGTAAGCATCCTCCTGGTAAGAGGACTCAGAGCATTGTTGGACCTCCTTGGCCTATCAGGTCCAAGATTCCCATACAGGAGACATCAAGAGCCACAAAGAGGAAAGAAAGGGCGAGTACACCCAGGGCCTCAACTACCTCGTCCAACCTGATGGCCCAAGAGTACTGTTGAGTACGTTGTCAAAAGAAAATCCGGGTTCAACGTCTTGAAGGTTCCAAGCACCCCACTGGACGCCACACTGGAGGTGGATATGGAGATGCCTCCTTGGCCTATCAGTTCCAAGATTCCCATACAGGAGACATCAAGAGCCACAAAGAGGAAAGAAAGGGCGAGTACACCCAGGGCCTCAACTACCTCGTCCAACCTGATGGCCCAAGAGTACTGTTGAGTACGTTGTCAAAAGAAAATCCGGGTTCAACGTCTTGAAGGTTCCAAGCACCCCACTGGACGTCACACTGGAGGTGCCTCTTTTTATTCTTCTTCCCGCTTCTCCATATGAGGATCCCTCGGGGGAAGCTACTCCTAACCCTCGTACATACAATCCTATGCACCCTCTTACCAATACGTCAGCCATTACAAAAGTTGAGAGTAAGTTGAAAAGTCTCACTTGTAGGTCCAGCATCACAGCCACCAGTTTCTTGCAATACGACAATGGCATGTTGCAACGATGTTGAAGAATGTTCTCCAACTCAGGAGGTGGAATTTCGTCGAAATGAAGCTCCACGAAACGATTGCGAAAAGCCCTAGATAACATCTGAAATCAAATATCAATCAATATTGATGGAGGAGTTCCGCTTGATTGTAACAAGATATCCTAGAACAAAATATCATCATCCAGCTCTCCCACTTCTCCAATTCTCGAGAATCAACTTAAATTTATGTGTCCTGTACCTTTCTTCCGCCGTACAATCCTGGAGGATTCTGGGTAGCGAAGAGTCGAAAACTTGGATGAGCTTTCACAGTGACTTGAGTTTCAGTGATGAAAAGCTCTCTGTTGTCATCGAGTACCCTATTCAACGCCTCAAGAACTTCACTGGGCGCCAGATTCAACTCGTCGAGAATGATCCAATGGCCGTTACGCATGGCTTCAACCAAAACACCTGAAACAAACAACGAAACCAATTAAATCTTCGTATAAGAAGGACATTTACGAGAAGGATTTGGAAAGTGAGGTAGGGAAAATACCTTCACGGAAGACCAGAGATCCAGTAGCAGGATCAGCGCAGTAAGTTCCCACATACTCTTGAAGATCAGTGTGCTGGTGGTTATTGATTCTGTAGCACTTGTGACCAGCAGCCCTTGCAAGATACGTGATGAGCGATGTTTTGCCAACTGAGGTTTCACCTTGGATTAATATGGGGTGATTTGACATTGACACACACCTCGCAATGTCACACAGGTTTTTCCTCACACTTGGGGTTAGCAGGTACTAGAATGAAATGAAGGAAATGAAAAATACCCACACTTTGATATTTCTGAAGAAAATACAGCATAAATGAACTGCTGATATACCTTTTCATCGATGCTGGTGCCTGCGTGGCCTTGCTCTACCCAGTAACCTTCAAAGCAGACATAGCTTCCTTTACTAGGCTCAGGAATGGGTTGCGATAAAACGCTTTTCCTAGTGTCAGCATCCAGTACAAATCTGTGAATGTGAAAGTAATGTAGGTAAATAAAACATACCGATTCACGACATGCAGGAACAGAGTGACTTTGGATTTGACTTACGCTGCTATCATGTCTTTTACGAGGGCGTGAGATGTTGAGTTCAATTGTGTTAAAAAACTTAAACAGAGGGCTTCATACAGCGATCGATTCATGTTACCACACTTGTTTTCAGCTGCCACAAGTAGTCCTCGACACAGAGTTCGCAAACTGGAAATTCATTGCAATAGTTCAGTCCACGCAATATTTGGTATTCGTTGATTGAAAGCTGTTACATCACAGATGTTGTAGGAAGTGAGAAATAATACCTGTACAACGGTCGGTGACCGGTGGAATCGACTAAAACGTCAGCTGCTTTACGTTTCACCAAAATGTAAAACTTAACCACAGCATCAACTTTATGAGGAGGTAAGTCTGGAAGATAGCATTTCACAACTAGACTCAAGTCGTTCTTGTCCGAGTGTTCAGAAACGAAGAGTTCAGTGAATCTAGGGAACAAAACAAACGATTTAGGGTTGTATGGATGTAGGACGAGTAAGTAAAGTAAACAACCATTTCAGGTTTAATTTTTGGCCGATTGCCACTCCTGGCGTTGCGGACGTCATCAGCTGTCTTCCAAAGGGAAGATCGGAATTGGATTTGATGATTTCGCTCATGGCTTCCCATTGCCTCACCCCCCTGAGTTGTGACGAGGGGGGCGGCGAGCTGCAAATGCCCATAAACACGCCCGGTGACCGAGACTCGAACTCACGATCTTTCCCACAGAGATCGCCTCTTATCTCGGCCCTGAAACGCGACAGCGAACGATCACGGCTACTGGAACCCCCTACCGGATGTAGGACGATATCAGGTAGTTTAAAGGCAGCAGGTATTTCATGCGGTGATCAAAGATTGAAGGAGAATAAATTTTTTGGTGTGTGGTGTTGGCAACCCTTCCAGGTGGGACCTGGGTGATCTTAAAGCGCCATTGTATTTCGTCCTATAATTTTTTAGCGGTAACACAGAATCCGTCAGTGTTAAAAAGTTCGATAGTTAATTTCGCTGCTAGTTATTGTGAGTTCACTGCTAATTTTTTCAAACTTTTTTGTTTCTTATTGTAAAAAAATATCTTTATAAAAATAGTTCCTGAATGCAGTAACTCATTTAGCTAAAACTGTTTCTTTCATTGTCATAATGCGGACTCTGTTGCAACTACCTATTGTGTTTGTCTTAGTCAACTGAGGGAGAAAACGCCATAAGTTGGGATTATTGACAGGAAGGGTGAAAACTATTCAACAATCTGAGTTCAGAGGAAGAACCCTCAACTTTTTTGATATAAACTTCCTCTTGCTATCCTAACATTGAAAAAATCCTTGAGACGTCTTGATTTGAGACCCTGGTGAATGGTAACCTCCATTCCGGCCATCAGTAAACTGACAGTTTTCACTTTCAGCCATATAATTGCATGGGGTATCGCTGTAAAACCTTTTTCCAACACTAGCCATCCACCAGGAGCTGTTCTGCCAACCCAATGACGAAGGAAGAACTGTTGCCAACATCACAGATCTGAAAACTTTTTCTCCATCTCCAAACTTTGTTGCACATCACAGCATGAAATGTCCGCTGCCAGTAAACTAACAGTTATTTCTTTAGATACTATCATTTCAATCAACCAGGCACATTACCAGGGTTCATTGTGCAATGGGGTATTTCGGTCAATTTTTTTTATTTATTTTTTTCAAAAGAGTATGGCTCAGGAATAACGGTAATCGGGTCTGTTCGTCGAGAAAATGTTTTTAAAAAATCAGAGAAGCTAAGTAAAGTTGAAGATTTGAATGATGTGACGTAGCTAGCCAACTGTCTTTGAAAAAAGTATCAATGCACGGAAACCCTTGAAAGACCTGTTGGATACTACAAAATAGTACTCACACACACGCGCGGCGTAGTCTGCGGCGTAGTCCTTGCCTAGTGTGTGTGCATTTATAGCGGCCCGCCTTTTTCAAACGTGTGATCTCTTTAATTAATTTTTCTACCACATATTATAGTATCATTGGGCTTAAAGTTGTAGTTTATGGGTTTTCAAGGGTGCTGAATCCAAATTTGAGGTCAAAAACCTGAATTTCCAACCCACCGAAATACCCCATTAAAACTGGTAACTAGAATTATGTACAAAAGAACAATAAAAACCACGACCTGAAGACTTAGCAGAAGTGATTCCTGTTGGAGCTTAATTTGGTGATATCAGGGATCCACAGCTGGAACCAATCACCAGGCATTTGAACGTGCGATATAGCATGTAAAATCATCTAAAGTGATAGTGGAAGAGGTATCTATATGCTACCAACGCATGATATTATTTTCCAACTGAAGGAACAACAATTACACATACCTGTTCCTTACTCCTGGAGGGAGATCCTTCTTTCCAAAGTCGGTAGCAGGATTCATCGCAGCCAAAAGCCGAAAATTAGGATGACGTGGGACTTTTACGGCGTCTCCTCTCTCCAAGAGGGAAACTGAGCCCGTGGCGCCTTCAAGGAGCCCCGAAAGACACTGTAGAGTTTCCGCGCATGCTAAATTTATTTCGTCCAATAAAACCCAATGACCTGAAATAAACAAACCTGGAGATCAGTCGCTAGTTATGTGTAGAATTACCATCTTACTGGAAGACCCTTCGTGAATAAATTTAGGGCTCCACTAAGGAACAAACTATACTAATTCATAATCCGGCTAAAACACCTGTGAAAATGAGTGCATTGGACGAATCATTACAAGGTATCCTCATCCAAGAACATTGTTATCAAATTTCAAGCGCAAATGAGCTTTTGATGAAGCGATCCATTGCTCACCTTCTTTCAAAGCTCTGACCAACGATCCTTCTATGAAAGAAAACGCCATTGCTGATTGGTTCACTCGAAGTTGAGCTTGTAAACGGTTGATTTTATCTCCAAGCTCTCGCCATTGCGCGACCTCTGCACGAGAAGAGGAGCCACTTCCTGACAATCTCTTGATCGCTGCAGTTTGACTCTGAGCCATCAATTTGAGAAGAGTTGTCCACATCCTCTTCGACACGCATACCTTAAAATATCAATAGCAACACGTTAATTTTTTTTAATCTAACAGCATCAGCCTATAAAGAGTGAGTAACTTATCACTTTCCACCTGGGTAAGTGGTAAGTTTGTAAAACGTCAAATTGAAAACTTACTGAAATATTTTCCAAAAACTTCTGGTTCGCCTGTACATTAAAAAGTGAGCGGAAAAGGTACTCAAATTCTTCTCTTATAGGCACAATAGTCTGTTTCAGATCCACAGGTTTGTAGCTGCAAAATGAATGAGGCGTCACAAGAGATGCTTGAACCAACCAACGTAAGAGGCTTGTCTACAGTGGAAAAAAATCCTCCATTCAAACATCGAACAACGTTTTCACTTACCCTCCTAAGAGATCAGAGCTGTCACTTTGTTGATTCATATTGATGACAATTAGTTTATGGGACGTGTGCTTCGCAAGTAGTTGAATAGTAGTGGTTTTACCAGTTCCCGTCTCTCCAACGATAAGGACAGGTTCATTCAGACTCAGACAGACTCCTAACCTCTCCAATAAACAACTGGATTCTCGAGTCAAGGCGAACCTCAAATTACTAGACAACCTGGTGGAGAAAAAAGTTCAATTAGCCACTTAGAGAACTACCAAAATGACTACAGCAGGTTACAGGCAAAGCTTTCAATTCAACACATGATATCGACTGACTTCGCCAAGGCCTTCGACAAATTGTCCCACGCCCACCTTTTGTCGCTGCTGTTTTCCTTGGGTGTCCACAGGCCCCTTCTGCAGTGGATGGAGAGCTACCTATACGATCGCCGGCTTGTTGTGTGTGCAAGAGGAACCCTGTCGCCACATATCTCACCAACATCGGGCATACCACAGGGCAGCCATCTTGGACCTCTTTGTTTTCTTCTGTTGATTAACAGCGTCACAGAGGTGTTCAGTCCCACAGTTGGGTGTCTGTTGTTCGCGGACGACCTCAAGTTGTTCTGCTATGTCAGGACTCAGTCTGACTGTGCGGCTCTGCAGATGGCGATTGGCAGGCTGGAGGACTGGTGTGTCGCCAATCACTTGTACCTGAATCCTGGCAAATGCACAGCTGTGACCTTCCATTGGCTGACTGGGCCTACAATCTTCCCGTACATTCTGTGCGGCTCCCCTCTTCAACGTTCCTCCCGGATCAAAGACCTTGATATTTGGTGTGATGATCAGCTTGGCTTCATAGAGCACATCGAGGTGGTTGCGGGTAGAGCCATGCGCACGTTGGGTTTCCTGAAGCGGAACACAAGGGAATTTACTAGTCTTCCAGCCATCGTTTCCCTGTACAAGGCGCTCATTCTTCCAATTATGGAGTACGCGTCTACTGTATGGTCGCCCCATTATGCCGTGCACAGAAATCGTTTGGAGAGGGTCCAGCATAAGTTCCTCCGCTACGTTGCCTTCAAATTGGGTATCCCATCTGCAGAGGTCGACTATGATTCCCTGCTGGAGCGGTGTAAGCTGAGTACACTTGAAACCCGTCGTACATCCGCCGATCTCGCCATGCTGTACAGGGTCACAAATGGAACGATTAACTGCCCCTCATTGCTCTCAAGGATCTACTTCCATGTTCCACGCGAAGCTGCCCGCTCATCTCCTCTCTTCTATGTTCCGTTTTCCCCCTACAATTACCAGCGAAATCGCCCTCTCTACCGTCTACCACGCAGTGCTAATCTTTTTTTTTTTTTTTGTCCCTTCACCCAAATTTTGACTTCTTTAACTCCTCCCTCGCAGTATTAAAGTCACTAGTATTAAGTCAGTATTAAAGCCCCTCGCAGTATTAAAGTCACCTCTCATGTGTGCTATAATTAGTCGTTGATTCCTTCTTTGTCTTATTTCCTATATTTTACTATCTGCAGATAGTTCACCATTTTGTATACTATTGTATTGAATTGGGCTTGCCCGTACTTGATTAAATAAATAGATAAATAAACACATACTCGTCCAAAGTAACTGGTTTTCCAGACTCGACGCGAAGTAGAGTTGCACGTCCAGCTGTGCAAGACTTGGAATCAATAGTAATACTTGGTTTGTACAGGTTACAGAAGTACTCCGCCTTGGTTTTTATAATTCCCAAACAAGCGGCCATGTCTCCTGCAATCTTGGACCTAAACGCTGTTGAAAATGACAGTACGTTAAAACTAAGCAACTTCGAGCTACCCGTTTAAATATGCACACAGAATTTAAATAAGCTACTAACCGAGATCACTATAACTGCAACAAAAGATATCAATAGCGTCTTGAAGAACTTTCAGAGCTGATTCTGGTGACGTCACTTCGAATCCACGTTCAGCTCTTGTACACCATTTCAATAAATCTCTGAATGAATCAAAGAACATTTGTTAGTATCATCAAAACGAGGTACACCAAGGTAGTATGTTATAAAAATCTTGGAGTACCTGGTAGATATTAGTCTTTGGCCAGCTTGTCTCGGAGCACGATT
The DNA here is from genome assembly GCA_009739505.2 of Apolygus lucorum. Taxonomy (NCBI): domain Eukaryota; kingdom Metazoa; phylum Arthropoda; class Insecta; order Hemiptera; family Miridae; genus Apolygus; species Apolygus lucorum. The sequence goes on along the minus strand of CM019178.2, from coordinate 16,120,372 downwards.
TGATTCGCCTTCGTGTTCGCCAGCGGCAAACAACATGTAGACAGACACCATGCGACTTGCAATCGTTTTCAAAAGTGGAAACTAGAAGAAGTTATTATTAGTAAGTGATTATTAGTATTGCAGCAGGTTGGAAAAAGTGAAGGAATTAATCTGGAACAGAAACTTACTTTGACTTGTATGATATGAATCAGTTCTTCAGTGCTGAGAGGTTCAACGTTCACTTGCAACCAATGTTTTTCCAGTAGCTCTGTAGCAGTTGTTTGTTTCCGATGGAATCCAAGGCCTCCGGCAAGCAACCTTAACAAGGAGTTTCAACATCAATGTAACATAAAGAGTCGATGCCTCCAAAATGAGGAATTTCACCATGTCGGAATTTCCTATTTTTGACCCCAAAATCGGATTCAGCACCTCGAAAAACCCCCTAAGGCAAACTTTCAGCCCGAACTTCCTAATTTACAAATAAACAAAACAGTTTAGAAAATACGAATGTTTAAAAAAACTGGGAAAATGACGTCATCCCGGAATAGTTCATTTATGGCCGCTTGAAGTGCTGAGATCGAGAAATGTATAGTCCCCAGATGCAAAATTTCTCGAAAAAGTAAAGTTCGAAATCGAAAAACTGAAGAAAAAAAATAGAAAAAGCAAGCTGGGGAAAATTAGGTTTACTTTGTTTTTGTTTGATAACTTTTCTCTTAGAAAACACGATTTTGTCGTCCCAATGGGCAACACTGGGAGGAGACGGCGATCCGAACAGCCCAATCAGTGAGCGTTCCCGCTGCACGTCCGTTTTCCCGGTTAGTTTTGAAATCAAAAATTTTGATTGTCTCCCAAAAATAACAGGAGACTTATTTTCCGAAATCAGCCCGATTTTCATCTATCCCACACCATTAACTATTCAGGAAAAATGTAAACAGAATTCGGTGAAATTCCTCATTGAATACGACGAAAGTAGAATCACCTGTGAGTCATGAACAAGTGGAATCCAGGCGCTGCGGAGACGTTGTCTCTGTATCCTGGCACGTTTATGGTGTTGTGTTCCAGGAGATTCGCAAGAACGGCAGCAACGTCGCTAGCTGCACTCTCGATGTCTTCAATCAATAACCAATGACCACCCATCACAGCCTAGCAAAGAATGAAAAATATAGCTTTTTAACGCAATTTATGAAGTAATTGTGTATACTTAACGGTCTTTTTATGGGCCAGAAATTTCTTGAGCGATATGCACTTGATGCACTGTTCAGACGGAAGTACGAAAAATAAGTCATTCACATCACTACTACTAGCTGTGGGAGATCACTCCTGATATGGCACAATTCCATATACCCAAAGGAAATTACCGCAGAAAGCTACGAGAAACGAGTTACTAACCTTAGTCAGTATGCCTGGTTCCCATATGAATTCTCCAGGCACATCGGTACACTTATAGGTTCCTAGTAACAACTTAGAATCAGTCTCTTCGCCCAGTTGTACGTTCAACAACTCACTATCTGTCCGCCTGCCTGAAACCATGTTCACACGCCAAGTTCAGTTTTGTGATGATAATGAAGCAGACACGACATACAACACAATCAACCCCAAGACACAATTCGTCCACAGAAAACGAAAGGAGGACTTACCAGTTGAATTAGCGAGATGTTCGACAAGAGCGGATTTTCCACAACCCACCGGGCCCATCAGTCCGACAGCTTTATTCGTCGAAACACCAATCGCTATTCTTCTGAGGTTCGATACAGTTGAATTGACTAGGACTAGTTTTCCATCCTCCACCTATCCAGGGAATATATGAATAAGACATTGTGACAATGAAACCCCTTAGTGGGTCTTTTTTGCGTTCACAAATTAATTTCAGACAACTTACTTGGTCTTTGTTGAAAATCGGTAAAAGTACTCCTCCAAAATCAGCATACATTTTCGTGGAAGGCAGTGGTACTCGACTACCACCTTCAATGGTTGTACTGTTATCTCGAGTTTCTGAAACATGGTAAACAAATTTATAAATTCGTGTTTGTGTAGAGGACAAATATTTTAATGAACATTTAAGATGATTCGCTGACTAATATAATAGTGTAAAAATGGCGCTTTTCGCCCAAGCCGAATGTCTTCCCCGTGGGGCTCTTCCAGGTTAGCTTCTGCAAGTGTTCGCTCTACCACAACTTCTGGGACTCCTTCAACGAGAAATTCCTCCTACGAGTCTGGCGGATGGAAGAGGGTATCCCTGCTGTGGCCGGCGACAGCGACTTTCGTGTATCTTTAGGTTTGTTCGGAGAAGCAGTCCTGAACGGTTCGGAGGGGTTTGGAGTACAAACGCCTCTATCCCCTCCTCTTTTCAGTTCCGGTTCTAAACTGGTTCCAGACTGCCTCTCCGAACAGACTGTTTATCACAGTGCATTTCAAAATGTCAAGCAACTGTGCATTTTGGGAAAGGAAGAAGAATTCATGTGAGCAGTCATGGAATCCTCTCACGAATCTTTGATTAAATTTTGCATCAGAAATTTTGCAATTTAACACGTTTCAAGTAGAAACGTCAGAGGTCCAATCTTGTCTTGTTATCAAAAAAAATTTCAGCAAATTTACAAAATTTTAACGATGGAATTTTTTGATTTTTTTTTCTCACTGAAATCCGTTTTGGAACATTCTAAAACGATTCCTGAAGTTTTTCCAAAAATCATATGTGGGTATGTATCGACACCCTAAAGCACAAAGGCGCTATGCTATATCCATCCAATTTCCACATTTTTTTTTGCTTCCGAGTCTACCACGGTAGCGGAAGCTTTGTTTTCACTTTTCAAAGATGAAAAAAAAAGTTCTCCAAAATCAAAATTTTCACTCCCGTTTTGCGTTATAGATCTTTCTGAACAATTTTGGTTCCGTGTCTGTCTGTCTGTCATGAATTCCTTGTAACGGGCATAACTATACGAAATTATTGTCCGATTTCTATGAGATTTTCAGGGATTGTGCGGGTTGGTGTGTAGACGGTCCTCTATGAAAATCATCATCCTCGGACTGATAGAAGCGACTGCGCATGCGCAAACGCGAATTCCTTGTAACGGCCATAACTTCTACATTTTCCATCCGATTTCAATGAAATTTTCAGGGATGTTACTGAGTAGTGTTTAGATGGTCCCCTATGAAAATCATAGAGAATGGTTTTTCATAGAGGGATTCATTCATAGAGGGATGGTTCCCTGTGAGAATCGCAAATTATATTCATTACATCACTAGGCCTCAATAGCTCAGAGGGTAGCGCATAGAACTGACCCCCGGAGGTCGCGGGTTCGAATCCCAGCCGAGGCTAAGTATTTTTTTGATCGAATCACATACATCTACTCACTTAATTTTTCATCCGAATTTGATGAAATTTTCTAGGATTGTCCAGATTAGCGTGTAGATGGTCCCCTATGAGGGTAGTGAAAGGTACTTAGAGATTGGTGTTTTGAGATTAACTACTATGCATCGGATCATCTATATAATCGGGTTATGGATACGAGGAAGCTATGTGCCACACCCACTTGGCAGACTTTTTCTTTAATTTCAGAAAAATTAAAATTCAACAAACTATTATTGACCTTCTTGACGACTATAGTTTAAAATTTCTTGAAGGAATTAAAGAGTTTTGTATATTTAGCCATTATTTTAAGAATTGTGCACTGGTGAAAACTTCTTTTGCATTTTTATGGAAACTCCGTTTTTAGACATAGCCATAAAATAGGCAATACAAACGTCTATATATGAATTTACAATATGGGCAGTGCCGATCACAAGTGGGTGAAGGGAGCGCAGGTGAGAGTCCCCTCACCCGGCGCCGCCCGACCGGCCCCAGGCCCCACCCACCATGACGGCTCCCCACATAAGGATACCCACGAGAGAAGCGACTGCCACGCTAGTGATCAGCCGCCCCCAACACAGGACACTCAAACGCCTCCTATTCCCAACAGGGAAAAGGGAACAAGAGAGGCGCCCCTGGGACCAATAGGGCGACCACCGACCAACAGGGGAGAACCCCATTCAATAAATACATTCACACCATTGATAAAATTAATTTTTAAATATGACAAAAAAACACGAAGACGAAAAATATCACAGATCTGCCACTACCACTATACTAGAATGAGTACTTACAAAAAAAATTCCTCTGCTAGACTATTAAAATTAACGAATCTAATTAAACCTTCATTCAATTCTTTGAATTGTCAATATACATAGAAATAGACATTACAAAAAGTTAAATAGACAATTGAATATTTAAAAAGTCACTAACAGAATGCAGTTCAGCCTGCAAAAGCTTCATTTTCAGGAGGTATCGATATACGAGTATTAAACATACCTGTCACACCAAACAATAACTCAAGTAACGGTTTCAGAAAAATTTCAAGTGTTTGTCAAAATGTTCATAATAACTAATGACAAAGAAACGAGTTCCGATTTTCGGATTTTACCAGTCTCAACACGAGAACCATCAAATTTTGAAAGGGTTAAAAAAAAATTTCTTGCTCAATTCAAATAGTTCATTGTTGAAAATAATGAACCAAAACGGACGTTTTTTCTGTTAGAATTGTTTCAATGAGTCCAAAAAACACGAAACTGCACATATTTCACCGCCGAATAAATGTTTCAGCGCCTGGGGATGTCAACAGATCTCCACATTAGATCCTCCAGCATTGAACGTGTTAACTCACTATCTCATTACGATGACGCTGGAGAGAGATATAATAATAATATTGATTTGTCGATGCCGATGAAAGGAGAGAACTTACTGAAAGAGGAACGATTGAGTCCACCGAGCGACTTCTCGTACAGCAGCTGATACTCATCAATTTTCGAAGAAGTGAGCAGTTTAGACATGAACTCTTTCTTGGTGGTTTCGTCCATAGCGAGGACTTTGGCCAAGCATTGACACGCCACCCTAAAAACAAATAAACATAGCAATGTAAAGGTTTGTTCAGAGAAGAAGTCCTGAACGGTTCGGAGGGGTTTGGAGAAGCCCAGAGGAGCTTAGAGGAGTCAAGCTCTTCTATCCCCTCCCTTTTCCAGTTCCGGTTTGGTTCTGAACTGGTTCCGGACTGCTTTTCCGAACAGACCATAAGAGAGAGGAGAAAGACTACATGGTTCTAATATTTCCGAACTAATCCAAAAGCTAACATTTTGATTGACTAGATTAGACTTTTCAACTACTGTTTGCGTTGATGGGTGAATGGAGTGACCATGTTTTCGATGTAGTTTTTGGAGTCTAATATTCAATTTATTATTGTCGTTTGGTACATGGTTCGGCAAATACAACGTTGCCTTCATCAGCCTAAAAAATTATTTATAATTAAATTAAATCAGTTATAAACTACAACTAGGTACTTAAATTTAAAAGAACAAAAAATATATAATACACGTATTATAAGTATATACTCAATGTAGATTTTTACTCTACTGCATACCAGCTTTGTCAATTTTTTATTACTGACAATTACTCTTTGTTCAACTGACCTTAATAAAACGGTTTGGGGATCATCCCTTGTGCTGTTGCTTTTTTCTTTTCATTGTTCGTTATGGAGCATACCGTTAATTAGAACAATGAAAAGAAAAAAGCAACAGCACAATGATCCCCAAACCGTTTTATTAAGGTCAGTTGAACAAAGAGTAATTATCAGTAATGAAAAATTGACAAAGCTAGTATGCAGTAGAGTAAAAATCTACATTGAGTATATACTTACATTACATGTATTATATATTTTTTGTTCTTTTAAATTTAAGTACCTAGTTGTAGTTTATAACTGATTTAATTTAATTATGAATAATTTTTTAGGCTGATGAAGGCAACGTTGTATTTGCCGAAACATGTACCAAACGACAATAATAAATTGAATATTAGACTCCAAAAACTACTGTTTCGCATCTCAATGAACAGACCAGCTCTGGCACTTCAGTGCCTGAAAATACACTTTACGTGATACTAACCACACAACTTGTTCATCTTTTGATGCTGCGAACTTGTCTAAAAAGCTGGACCAACACCATTTGGTACTAAAAGTGCGGAAATCCGCCCTCAACAAATTCCAACAGCATTCGACAACCTCGAGGTCGCTGACTTTGCGCACAGACATTTTACGCTTTTTGGAGTTTCTGGAAGGCGTTAAAACTTCTTGAGATTGCCAAGGTGGCTTGTCTTCCTCGAAGTAACGTAGATAACTCCTGTAAAAAGAAATGTAAGACACCATGAATCAAAACGGACATGATTTCTATATTTCAAGCTCAAGAAGGAGCAGACCATCAACCACCAACTAAACCAAGTACCTGTGAAATTATATTTTAAAACGTAAACTCACTTAATCACGCTGTTTTGCTTTGCGAAAAGTTTCCCAAGACAAACGTAACGACTCTGATGATCGATTTGATCTTTTTCTAAAGCAGCTGCAACTATTGGGGTAGCTAAGTGAGGGAAACATTCCAATATCGAGTCCACGCATTCTGGTGCTAGAATGTGTTGCGAAAGGATAGAAATTGCACTGTTGAAATGTTCATGTGTCCAGTCCTGAAACATAAGATTTAGAAAACGGGATGAAATACAATCAATATGTCTAAAAGTTTTCACCTTTGTTCTGAACGATTGTCAAGAACTTCAAATACAACATATTCAAAACTTTATTAAACATAATTCTGAAAATCAAAAATAATTTTTTTAAACATTGACTTGCCTAATACCTACATACAACAAGCGATTGCTAAAGAAGAGTTGAAAATTCAGAATAGAGAAATCAATAATTATTACAACTGGAAAAACGAGAGAATAAGAACTACATGTCTGTCACAGAAACTCTGCAACCCTTTGGCGCATTCTTCTGGACAACATAGAACTATTTATCTCATATCATCAAGCAAATTCCCGCGAGTACAATAATTTTTCGGGAATTTCTCCCTTCAAAAGTGACATGATTTTCCTCCTACTTCAGCTTGAAATTCATGCATTATCAAATCGCTCATGGCTTCAATTTTAGAGTCAAGGTTTCACCATGGAAGAAGATAAGAGGAAAGCTCACTTCAGTGGGCTCTTGCGTGCGCCTTTTCTCCTCATTGCGACAGTAGTGTTCTCTTTAGGTGGCGAACAGAGTTAAGAAGTACTATTCACAGTCACGAGAGCTCATAACGCTTCCCCTCCCCCCAGCCCTGATAACGGTTAATCCAACGTATTTTTCCAATGTTTCTCGTTGCTAACGTACTTTTTCTCATCTTTCAGTTTGACAGTGGTTCGTCTCTTGAAGATCAATTTTCTCGTATTTCTGTTCATCTACAGTGGTTCGTCTCTAGTTTGCTTTTCATTAAATGAAAAGCAAACTAGAGACGAACCACTGTAGATATTTATCGAATAAATAAACCACTGAATAAATTTTATTCAAAAACATGGAGTAGTGTTGGAAGATGTCAATTCTGATAACTTGAGACCATCAGTAGGTACGCCTCTGCAGAAATGCAGTGATAAGAGTGGTGCAGATGATAGATGATGATACTGTAGTGTAATTACAGTCCCTGGACATTATGATTTGTTGGCATTTAGTTAGTTGTTTATATTTAAAAAGATTTTGTGCTTTTGATCTTGAAAAGAAATTACACTCGTCATATTTTGTGCCAATCAGTGCTTTTCTTGCACAATATTTTTGTTTTTCATTTTATGGTAGGTATATACATACCTACCGTTACTCCTTTTCTCCTGGTACCTTTTTTCTATACTAACTATATGATAGCTATAGAAAAGGAGGAAAGAGCGTCCAAAATCGTACTCCACAAGTAATATGATGAGGTGCAATGGGGTATTTCAGTCAATTTTTTTAAATTTTTTTTTTCAAAAGAGTATGGCTCAGGAATAACGGTAATTGGGTCTGTTCGTCAAGAAAATATTTTTAAAAAATCAGAGAAGCTATGGAAAGTTGAAGATTTGAATGGTGTGACGTAGCTAGCCACCTGTCTTTGAAAAAAAATTCCCATGCACAGAGAAGAGATGAAACCCTTGGAGGACCTCTTGGATACTACAAAATACTACTCACACACGCGCGCGGTGTAGTGTGTGTGCATTTATAGTGGTCCACCTTTTTTCAAACGTGTGATCTCTTTAATTAATTTTTCTACCACATGTTATAGTATCATTGGGCTCAAAGTTGGAGTATAGAGGTTTTCAAGGGTGCTGAATCCAAATTTGAGGTCAAAAACCTGAATTTCCGACCCACCGAAATACCCCATTTTTAAAAAACTGCGGGAATGAGCAGGAAGTGACAAAGCTGCGCTCTAGTGACTGAGCGGTATACTATCAGGGGACTATGTTTTCCTTTCGCCACCTAGAGGTAGTGCTGAAAGCAGGGGGCGATTATTCGTCACGTTTTTCAACATTGACTGAGCTTTCCTCCTATCTTCTTCCATGGTTTCACCATGGAAGGATGACTCGATTGTTAATGTTCTCAGATCTGCCACCTAGGGGGCGCCACACGGACGCAAAGTTTCTTTGGTAGACCTATAAACCCAGAATGCCAACACGGATTACTTAACAACAACAAAAACTGGAGGGGGATAACAATGTATGCTATCGATTCCGAATGAATTCCAAAGGCGTTCGGTTAAAGGGGTCTCAGTCGGTCGCCGTCCGTTTTTAGTATTTGGCCAAATCGAAGGGGCAAAAACTTAAAAATAATTAAATTGGAAATTTTAAAGGATTTTAGAAATTCATTAGTGCATGGACCTAGTGAATTGAAAAACTGAAATATTGCCGCCGGAATCATCAAAATCTAACAATAATTGCCAGAGAAAAATGGGGAAAACTACTGAATAAAAGGTTATTCCCATATTTATCTGGCAATTATTGTTTGATACTGATGATTCCAGCGGCAATCTTTCAGTTGTTCAATTCTCTAGGTCCGTGCACTAATGAATTTCTAAAATCCTTTAAAATTTCGAATTTAAGTACAACTTTTCAACTTTTTGGGCCTTTGATTTGGCTAAATACTAGCCCGAAACGAAGAATGAACGTCGACCAACTGAGACCTTCTTAAGGGGGTCTCAGTCGGTCGCCTTTTGTTCCTCATTCCGGGTTAGTATTTCCCTCAATTGCAGGGGCAAACACGTTTTTAAATGTAGCTAAATTTGAAATTTTCAAGGATTTTAGAAATTTGTTAGTGAATCGACCTAGGGAATTGAAAACTGAAAGATTGCCGCTGGAATCATCTAAATCGAACTGTCGAGATTAGGAAAAACCGTTAATGCAGTTATGTTTTCCCCCTTTTTCTCTGACAATTATTGTTCAATTTTGATGATTCCAGCGGCATTCTTTCAGTTTTTTCAATTCCCAAGGCCGATGCACTAATGAATTTATAAAATCCATGAACATTAATTTCAAATATAAATACATTTTCAAATTTCAAATATAAATACATTTTAAAGTTTTTGCCCCTGCAATTTACGGAAATTCTAACCCAGATCGAGGAACGAACGGTGACCGACTGAGACCCCCTAAACACGGTTCTGAACTGAGCCTATACCTTCCCCTTTCAGAATTCCATCCCTTCCTGAACTGGTTCAGGATCCGAACGAACGAACCATAATATGGTTCACATATTATGTGACAGCTACCCCTTTCTGTACTTCCCAGGCCACCCCAGATGAAAATATATCGTCGACTGAAATTTGTAGTTTCTGATTTCCCAACCACCAACATCTTAGCGGATCGTGGAAAAAAGAAGGTATTTTGGGAAAAGCGCTTAATACATTTTTAATGTACTTAGAATGAAGCCGAGTGACCCTCTGCACTTCCTTATAACTCTTGGAGATTGGAGTACTAACTTACTCTTCGGATAGGAGAGAAGTTGTTTGAGAGAAAACGTGAAAATGCCGGTTCCCACCTTCTCCTACCAACACCTGGAGTACCTTAACGTAACAAGTAAAATCATATCAGGGATAATCTGATTGTATTGGGAAACCAGCTGCATTCTTCCAATCTGCAGATTCTAGGTAGGTTCATCAATCTCCATATATATTCATCAACGGGCTAGACTTATGATTCCACTGGTCATCAAGCCTCCACAGGACAACAAACGAACTACAAGTTCATCCAGCAACTATCTTAAATTTTATTGACGTCAAAAATTAAATAATACGTACCTCTAACTGGAGAGAAGTGAATTCGGCAACATGAGGTTTGAGGTGTTGTTGGTAAGATTCGTAGCTCACCAGCTTTTGAAAACCGAAGAAAATATCGCGGAGCTCTTGAAACGACCCCATCAACGAACAATGAAACAAACTACGATTCTGAGGAAGAAATTAATAACTCCAAGAGAAAAATATCACATTGCTAATATTTTTGAAATATCTCAAAAACCACGTGCGAGAAACACCAGCGGCCCCAAACAAATGATAACGACAACGATTTATGATAAGACAGTTCACAGAGGAGTAATGTAAATAAGGATACAAGCCAATCACTATTCACTGCACTTTACTGTCAGCCAACAGTGATACAAGTCAGAAATTAAATACTCGTTTTGATGTGAAGCGCTCTACAGCGACCAATAGTAGAACTAATTTGTAGTTTACCACAATTTCAATTATTTTCGTATTAAATGCAAATTTTGCAAAGTTTCACGGTAATTTTTACATAAATGGCCGTCCACATCAGTAGTGTACAACGTTGAGATGTTTTCAGGAGCAATTTTTAGAAATAAAGTATGTTTTGGATTGCATTTTTTGTGGAGACCTTGAGTAACCATAAGTGACAATAGAGAGCGCTCATGTCAAGATATGTCTAGAATTTCCATGTATGGACCCGAAAGTTACTTGTGAGAGACTACTTTTGATACTCTGTGATACTGTGCGGGTATCTTTTGTCATTAGTCCGTCTGTGTTGCAAAGTGGTCGCAAACATGGCAGGTGATTGAAATAAACAACAGGTGCTCGGATTTTTGATGATTATGACGAGCTCGTACTTGGAGAGCAAAATTTTGGACTTGGAGGCTCGACTGAAGGCTGAAAATGAGCTGAATATGAACGACGGTTCATCATCGGAGCTGTCCAGTGGCTTTGGATCTCGTCCAGGCTCTGGGCGCAGGCCAAGAATGCGTAAGCACAATTTTTATGACGTTTTAGTTGTCAAGTTTGTTCTGTTATTTATTTAATTTATTTCAATATCGTTGAATCATGAAGACCTCCGTAAAACTTTTGATCGTGTAATTGAAGGAATGCGAATAGATAGGAACTGCGCATGAACCTACCTAGTGTGGGAAGGAAAGACCCTGAACCACTCTGGCAGCGACAAGTTTCATAATGCTTTTGTACCTACTCTCCTATTCGTTGCAAATTTTAATTCAAAATCAAAATGCCATTTTATTGAGATCCTAATTTACACAAATCTCGTAAGTATAAAAATACCAAAATTACAAATTCATGTCATTGTGTGACGTATTTGATGATGTTGTTCATAACTGAAATTACCAGATTGGTGAGTTTGACGAGTTAAAGTTGGTGTAGAAGGTTCTACCCTCAACTAGACTAAAAAGTAGTACAGATCCTGTATATGTCGTGGTCGATGATAATTACGGTATGATGAAACTCTCTTTTGCAGAATGAGACTCCTTTTGAGTCAAAGCTCCAAAAAGATGTGGTTAGATCAACAGAGTGTCCACCAAGTCTTGTTGAAAGGTTTTTACATAACGATCAGGGTTGTATATTTCCTGTGACGGTTGATATTGAGACGGTTGTATATCTTTCCCTTGTTGATATTGAGTTTCATAGTCAAAAGCTGACAATGTAAGGGCCCATCTGGTGAGTCGATTTGCAGCTAGCTTCGGATTTTCATTCCTCTCACCAAGCAAATGAATAAGCGGTTTGAGGTCCGTTCTGATGATAGAATGTCTTCCTATTAACCCTTTAGCGTTCCTTGGTACAACTGTTGTACCAAAGTAGAAGCAGTTTGAATTCTGGCGTGGTTTTCGTTCCGTTCCTTCTCAATAGGGTGCAGCATCATGGGAAAAATGGTAGCATCTCTTAGCTCCGCCTATGTTGAGATATTGCAAAAGTGGGTGTTTTGCGGTACTACTGTTGTACCAAGGAACGCTAACGACGAAGTTTTTTTGCTGTTGGTTTTTATTCAAACCAAAACATTACGCGGTGATGTCCACACGGATGAATTTCGTCTTCTATTCGAGGAACGTAATTTTTCTATAGCTATTCAAGTATCCATAATGAAAGCATAACACTGGAATCGTGTACTCGCAACGATGTTATTGAAGTTTTTCAGGGCGGGCGCCCCATGATTTCTCACTGGAGATTGGACGCGTCGCAAACCAACGCAACTAGTCCTATTGAAATGTTGTTTGCTGTCAAATTTGTCATCTGTTTTATATTGATTGAAAGTAAGATCACCCAGAATAAACTCAAATTACGATCATTCCCTGATTACCTTTTACTGGTACAAATGTTGTACCAAGGAACATCATGGCCGAAAAGTGCACCCCATGATTTCTCCCTGGAGATTGTCGCATGCCAATGCAACAAGTCCTATTGAAATGTTGTTAGCTGTCGACTTTGTCACATGTTTTATATTGATTGAAAATAAGATCATCCAGAATAAACTCAAATTATGATCATTCCCTGATTACCTTTTACTGGTACAAATGTTGTACCAAGGAACATCATGGCCGAAAAGTGCACTGGTGGTCCTTGGTACACATGCTATACCATGCCATTTTATGGCGCGTGAACCATTTTTTTTCGCAAAAAAGGCTGAAATATTGTTAATAGAACCATAAAGACCCGACTAGATCGGAAAAAAATGTTTCCCATGACGCCCGAGTTTTGCCCGCTAAAGGGTTAAGTACTGCCTGAATTTCGACACCCCAAAAATTATGGCTAGCGTCTCTTAGTCAAGCGCTGAGTATTTCTTTTCGGGAAGTGACAGCGTCCTGGACGCGTAGTATATGGGCTTCTCAATGTTGTCAGGGTATCTATGAAAAAGAACGGCCCCCACGCCCACGTCGCTTGCACCTGTCGAAAGTATGAGGGGTAACGGTGAATCATAATGGGCCAAGCAATCTGCATTTAAGGAGAGCATTTTTCACTTAATCTACTATCTTGTCTTCCGGAGATGTCCACTTCCATTTAGCCCCCTTACAAAGCAATTGGTGCAATGGAGCACAAACAGACTGAAGATTCGGTACAAATTTACTATAATAATTCATCGAGCCCAATATTGCGCGCAGTTCTTTGGGATTAGTCGGATGAGGCATTTTTGCGATCGCTTTTAGATGTTCTTTAGTTGGCCTGATACCACTTTTGTCGATCAAGTGGCCTAAGTAGGTAATCTGATTCTGGAACCATTTACACTTTTCTATCTGAGTTTTGAGGCCAGCCGTACCCAAGCAATGAAGCACTTGCCGCACCCTTGACATATGTTCCTCAGCCCGTAATGATAATGTCGTCTATATAGTTAGCAACCCCTGGAATTCCAGCTAATATAGCCTCAACTGTTCTCTGAAAAAGCCCAGGAGCAAATTACACCCCAAATGGTAGCTTCCTGTACCGGAAAAATCCTATATGTGAGGCAATAACCAAGTATTTTCGTGATTCTTCTGCAACCTCCAATGAGGAATTTCACCATGTCGGAATTTCCTATTTTTGACCCCAAAATCGGATTCAGCACCTCGAAAAACCCCCTAAGCCAAACTTTCAGCCCGAACTTCCTAATTTACGAATAAACAAAACAGTGTAGAAAATATGAACGTTTAAAAAACCCGGGAGGATGACGTCATCCTGGAATAGTTCATTTATGGCCGCTTGAAGCGCTGAGATCAAGAAATCCCCAGATGCAAAATTTCACGAAACAGTAAAGTTCAAAATCGAAAAACTGAAGAAAAAAAATAGAAAAAGCAAGATGGGGAAAATTAGGTTTCCCCTGTTTTTGTTCGATAACTTTTCTCTTAGAAAACACGATTTCGTCGTCCCAATGGGCAACACTGGGAGTATACGGCGATCTGAACAGCCCAATCAGCGAGCGTTCCTGCTTCACGTCCGTTTTCCCGCTTTACGTCCGTTTTCCCGGTTAGTTTTGAAATCATAAATTTTGATTGTCTCCCAAAAATAACAGGAGACTTATTTTCCGAAATCAGCCCGATTTTCATCTATCCCACACCATTAACTATTCAGGAAAAATGCAAACAGAATTCGGTGAAATTCCTCATTGTAGATAAGAAGAAAATCCCTGATCCTGATCCTGTTTTCTCAGGTCGATTTTTGAAAATTGGGTACCAACATTCAGTTTAGCCGCTAGCTCCTCAAATGTAGGTAGTGGATGGTAATCTGTATGAATGCAAGGGTTAATAGTAACTTTGAAGTCCCCACATAATCGAAGCTTCCCATTGGCCTTCACAGCAATCACCAGCGGTGAAGCTCATTCTATTGGATCTCTTCAATTTGCTGCCTGTCGACCAACGTGGCTTTTCTGTAGGACCTTTTAAGACAAAACTCAGGATGCTGCTCATACAAGCTGAGCTTTACGACGTGAACGATTTTTCCCAGTAGATCTTTTGAAATTTTCGAGTACCACTGTGACAGACTCTTTCCTCTCTCTATTTTCATTTATTACATCTCTCTTATTTTATCTTGTAATGTTGTTGACATTTGTATTGCCTTATGGTTGCAACGAATAAAATAATTATTTATTTATTTAAAATTATGAAATTAAAAGAAAAATTCCAATATTCCTTTTCAATCGAATCTACACTCCTGAGTATTCGCCTTCGTTTTTCTTACCAAATATTGGAACTGTTGACAATATGAAGGCAAATTTTCGAGGTTTCATATACTCGACATGGTTACGTAATGTTGAATTTCATTGTTTTTCTCTTTTTTTGCGCGAGTCATCAAGTATTTCCAACTCCTTTGCGCGAGTCATCAAGTATTTCCAACTCCTTTGCGTTATCACCAAGTGTTGTGGATTTTGATTGGACAACTTTGTTCTCTGGTAATGACCGTGTTACGTTTTTCTTTCAGTTATCGGCGGCAGTGGGACGCCGACCCGCTTGAGAAAGCAGTACGACTTTCCAGGATCCAATAGTCAACCCTCTTCGGTGGATTCGTCCGAGATCATCGCCAAAATGAAAGAAATTACGAAAATGAGTGGCATAATCACCATTAACGGAAAGGTACCTTTTCCTTTTAGTCCATCTCTTCAATATGGTTTTGTCGTGAATTCTTCACGAAACTTCATTTACTCGTAATTTATGTGATTGTGCATTTCCCTTGCAGAATTACTCCACGGGAATCAACGATTTAGAAAAACTTGGGGACCTGGGCAGCGGAACATGTGGTCATGTAGTCAAAATGTTACATCGTCCAAGTAACTCTGTCATCGCTGTAAAGGTATTGTTTAGTGAACGATTTTGAGCTGTTCCGTGATAATATTCTTAGGTTATTTCATTATAAATTGCTGTGCACCCAATGCATTTAGCGTTTTTGTGTGACGTGGATGGTGTCTGTCAGGTAAGAGTTATTCAACATTGTGTGGCAAAAGAAACTTTATGTGCGCAGATGGCAGCATACTAGAAAAGTGGGCAATGGCGCTCGGATAGGAAATTTAAAAGATTAAAATAAAATTAAAGAAAAAATAATCTTTTCAAAACCAAGCTTTTATTATTTGTTAATAAAATGAACCAAAAAATTAAAAATTAATTAACCTTTCTTCTTCTATGGCGCTACAACCCGTCGAGAGGTCAGGGTTTCCTGTAATGATGTTTGCCAGTCCTCTTTGTTTGTGCTGCTGCTCTCCAGTTTCTTGTCCCGAAGATGGAGCGGGAATCGGAGGTGGCACCATCCAACCAGTGAAGTTTTGGGCGCCCGATTTCTCGCCCGGTGTGGGTTTTTTCTTCGAGGATCTTACGAGGTGGCTCCTCTGGGCCCATCCTGGCAACATAGCCAGCCCACCGGAGCCGTTCCACCTTTATAAATTGGATGACGTCTTGGTCCTTGTATATATCCATGAGTTCTTTGTTAGTTCGACGTCTCCAAGCGAGCTCCTCTGGATCAGAAGTTCCACCCTGGATTCTCCTCAGTACTGTTCGCAGATAGAAAGAATGCGGCTGGTCATTTTCCCGAAGGGTATACCTGCTAACATAAACGACTACCTGTTCCAAAATCTTAGGTAGCCTGTTGAGTCGGGCTGGGGAAAGGGAAGAGTAGTCAGTAATCGTAATCCAGGCTTCGAGCTACTTGAGTCGCTCAATCCTTTCACTTCTTCATCGGTTGGTAGTCAACAACCCTCGGTCTCATTTTTCCTAGCTTGAATGGCAGGTAGAAGAAGGACTATGTTTTTGGATTGGACACCTCACCAAACCATCCGCATTCTTTCAATCTGCAAACAGTACTTTTCTCTCAAAGCGGCGTAAGTCTTCTTTCATCAAATTGGTGCAACCTTTCATGGCAGCTGTAGTATATGGTGTGTCCACTTTTCTTAAGTGTGTTTCAGTCCCTGTCCATCTTATTTCCTGGGTTGCAGCAATGTCAACTCTAACGTTGTCAAGTTGGGTTAAGAGCAGGTGGAGTGCTCCAGGTTGATACAATGTCAAAACATTCCATGTTCCGAGTCGAAACTCAGTTAGGCGTGTGTTGTATCATAACCGTGAGATCAGTCCGGCTTTTTTCTTTTCAGGCTTCGCAGTGTTGAGTTTTTTCCATGGCTGGGTTACTGGCCCAGTGCAGAACCCCCTACCTGGAGGGCCAGGCCAGCTGAGGTCTGTGTCTCTCAGAGTTAGCCAGCTTCACTCAACTCCTACTTCAGAACTGAGAATGGCGTCGCAGCTCCTACTGACCTGAGATAGGCAATCAGAATCAGCCCCATTCTGGCTACAGGAAGGTCTCCTTTTAGTCGCATTTTACGACACGCAGGAGATACGTCAGGGAAATTCTTCACTTCATTATTCTTCATCTCTGCTGGGACGAATTGCGCTCAGATAGGAAGTTTAAATGATGAAAACAAAATTAAAGAAAATTTTTTTCAAAACTAAGTTTTTATTATTTGTTAATAAAATGAACTAAACATTTAAAAATAAATTAACTCTAATAAGAAATATAACACTTTATAAGTTCATTGTAACCTTTAACGATAATTAAGCTTCTTCGTCTACGACAAAATAATTCCATATCGTACATAATTATATATTTTAACACTAAAACTTTACACCTTAGTTATTAAATCTTCCTTTGAATATAAATAAAAGCGTGTTACATTGTGGTAGCTAGAGGAAAATGAAGGTGCTAAATATTCCTAATTATATCGTCAAAAACAGAGAGAGATTATTAAACATTGTCGTCAAAAATTAATTATGATCAAAGTTTCCAAATCATCATTTGCAAGCGAATCCTGTAGCACATTTGAACAGATAGCTTGCATGACACTAACTGAGATAGGTTCCTGCTCTGTTCTCACGAGCAATTCATAATCCTTATACCCAGGATTCGTCGTAAACAGCGGTTGTCGAACACCTGAAGCTTTTGAGTCTTCTAGGTTTCAGAGGACCTGGACACCGGCTTTACATTGGTATTTAACAGGCGGAGCTGGTTCTTCATGGAAATATTTCAATTACTCCATACTGTGTAAATTTGACGAATGCACCATTTACCTTTTGAACCTTACTTCACTTTCAGCATACCCATTCGCATACACATTTTTTACCAAGTACTGGAAAGAGTCGACGGAGCTTCCTACTTCAACTTGAATCTCCTTAAAAATCTGCTCTTCTTGTCTTGTCGGACAAGTTTTATTCAATTTGTTGGACATCCCATTATTCAAAAAAGCTAATGTATAGATTTCAACTCATGATCTTTTCTGCGTAAGACTTATTCATTGCCACACAAAATAATAATATTTATTCACAATCCTTTAGAGGCGAGAATGCTGCATAAAACAATTGTTCTGTTCGGAGAGGCAGTCCGGAACCAGTTCGGAACTGAAAAGGGGAGGGGATAGAGGCGAATGGACTCCTCCGGGCTCCTCCGAACCGTTCAGGACTGCCTCTCCGAACAGACCAAAAGTTACATGATAGAGATATTGCTTGATATTGATGTAATGTTTCAAGATAATAATACAGCAAAAATAATAAAACAAGCTGTTTGAAATAAAAATGGTATTTTTGGATCCATCGCTCACAAATTCGGTGAGGTAGTCCGCTGAGATAGTCAGCCCTTAGACCTTGGCCCTGGGCAACTGTTTTCAGTCATCCCGCCAATGGGGTATTTCAGTCAATTTAAAGAAAAAAAATTTTTCTAAAGAGTATGGCTCAGGAATAATGGTAATCGGGTCTGTTCGTCGAGAACATGTTTTTAAAAAATCAGAGAAGCTAAGTAAAGTTGAAGATTTGAATGGTGTGACGTAGCTAGCCAACTGTCTTTGAAAAAAGTATCCATGCACAGAGAAGAGATGAAACCCTAGGTGAATCTCTTGGATACTACAAAGTACAACACACACACGTTCGCAGCGTAGTGTGTGTGCATTTATGGTGGCCTGCATTTTTTTCAAACGTGTGATCTCTTTAATTAATTTTTCTACCACATGTTATAGTATCATTGGGCTAAAAGTTGGAGTATATAGGTTTTCAAGGGTGCTGAATCCAAATTTGAGGTAAAAAACCTGAATTTCCGACCCACCGAAATACCCCATTATCAGCTAATGAAAATAGTGACCCTCTTGTCACTCAGATCCTAACATTTTCCCTGTATCATTAACGCTATATTTTTATGCTGACAGCAAATGCGATGGTCTGGAGATTCAGAAGAAAACAAACGTATCCACATGGACCTCGAAGTTGTGTTAAAGTGTGACAATCCATACATCGTCAGTTGCTATGGATGCTTCATAAACGACGCGGACGTCTGGATCTGCATGGAATTGATGTCGACGTCTTTCGACAAACTTTCCAAGCTTGTCGGAGGTCCTCTCCCAGAAGACATCATTGGAATGGTTGCTCTTGGGGTATGTATGTGATTGTCTAAATGAGCCCCCAATTTGTACAATATGCACTCTTCCCTGCTTTGGCGCTCGTCCCAAATTTTGTGATTAGGCTGGATATTAAATTCCTTTGTTAGTTATTACTGAAATTGTTGAGTTTTTTCAGACGGTTAGAGCTCTCCACTACCTTAAGGTGCGGCACGAACGGATGCACCGGGACATAAAACCTTCCAACATCCTTTTGGATTCTCACGGGAATGTCAAGCTTTGTGACTTTGGCATATCAGGACGCCTTGTAAACTCAAAAGCGAAATCTGGCAATGCCGGCTGCGCTGCTTACATGGCTGTAAGTTACTCAACTTATTTGAACCAAAAAATGTTGAATGTAGACAACCTTGATTGTAGATATATTATAATTGTGGTCTTTCGGTACACGAAACTTGTCGAAATTGCTCGTTTTCTTGATCTTCCAATCAATTGAACTGTCCATGGCGTAAGCTTATCTGATGCAAGCTAAAAAGCTTGTTTCCGAAGAGTTTTTGATAACGACTTTTTGTCAATACGACGCTTAGGACAAAGTTGAGTTTGACAGTTGACGCAAGTCGTTTGACAAAACGTCGTATTGTCAAAAATTCGTTATCAAAAACTCTTCGGAAACAAGCTTTTTAGCTTAAAACAAGCAGTTTTCTTAAATCCAAGTCGTTCCAACGCTTCTTCGCGTTGCTGATGAGTCGCCGTATGACGAAAACGATTTACCAAAGTCCCATCTACACTGAAACAAAACTGACTGCCCCTCCTGCACCAAGAATGCGTTTGGTACAGTCAAAACGTCTCAAATTCCCACTTTCAGTGGCGATCGTTTTGTTTGGTTCTTTGTTTCGATCTTTCGGATCTCTTCAGCTAAGCGTGTGCAAACCTAGCCTCTTCAGGCTGAGCACTAGCTTAGGACAAAGTTGAGTTTGACAGTTGACGCAAGTCGTATGACAAACAGTCGTTTGACAAAACGTCGTATTGACAAAAAGTCGTTATCTGATGCAATTTACCATTTAATTTCCATCCTGCGAAATGAGTTCCCCGTCCACTAATAGAGCGCTCTCTACTTTCAGCCTGAGCGGATCAGCCCAGGGACGTCTGGCCATAGAGACTACGATGTGAGAGCTGACGTCTGGTCTTTGGGCATCAGTTTGGTTGAACTGGCTGCTGGAACTTTTCCGTATCAAGGGTGCAAATCAGAGTTTGAAATCCTCTCCAGCATACTTCATCAAGAGCCTCCCAAACTACCTAACAACAACTTTACACCCGAGTTTCATTCATTCATCGAAGCATGGTAAGTTTGGTTTTGTGTGCTATGTGGTTAGGATGATATTGGGGCACACTTGTTGTACGTGGTCTACTGCGATCTACTGGTCGTTGCGACCATGTAGTATATTCCTGCCATAGTTTTTTTCATTTTTAAGATTTATTTCGTGTTTTCGACCTTGTATCATTAAAATGTTAATAACTCCTTCATTTTACTAAATAAAGTCCAATTTGACGATACCATTGGAAAGAGCGTTAAATTTCCTATCTCCCTGCTGGGTTTTTTAAAAACCAAAGTTTTTTTAAATAAGTGAAACGGGTGAAAAATGAACTTGAAGAGGAAAAATGGTCAAATCTTGAAAATCTCTACTTTTTTCAACCGCTCATAAGTCCCTGCTTTCCTGCGTTTAAATTCTTGCCTGTACGCCTAAAAGTTAACGGTATGGTCAGAATTGTTTCCAGGGGCGTCGCGTGATAATATTCGTCAGGCAAACAGCTAGGCTGCAAATTATTACACAAAGGTTCATTTTTTCTGTATTGATCACGTGCCAGCAAAGAACTCAGCTTTGTCATTGTCACCACCTACCAACCATGTTTTACCTTCACAATCAAGTTTATTTGGAAGAATTAAACGCTCCACACTCCACTGGAAGAAATAAAGAATTCCTTCGTTTAGAAATTTGATCACTGGTTGCTAAGGAAGCAAAACCGAGTACATCCCAAAGAAACGACCGGCGAAAGCATTTTGGTTAACTAAAATTTGAAGGGCGATCACGCCTCTTTTGCGATTCATACTCGTTTTTCTAACTTCTCGTAGGGAGCGAACAGTTTGTCCTACAAGGCTATGGGTAGTCTCATTCGATTCCGAAAATTCAATGGTACAATCTTAAATTTCTGATAAAATAATACCTTTATATCGAGAGTTTTCGAGAGAGGGTGCCTTTGGAAGTTTCAGCCCTTCCGTTTCACCGCTTAGAAGTGACTTACATCAACCAAAAGCTTTGCGGCACAACTAGACCCCAAATGGAGCCCACATACCAAATTTCATCATAATCGGTCCATGATAATTAAGGAAAGATCCGCGGACGGGCGGATTTTTTTTATATTCGATTTTCAAAATCTACACGTAGGTACCTACCTACCTCAAACAAAACCATCAAATTTGAGGGTGGTCAAACTTTTTCTTGAAAATAATTAACCAAAAAGGGAGACTCTGAATTTAGACCCAATAAGATGTGAAACCTTCATTCTACAATGTTTTGCAATTATTTCCTACTGTCTATCAAAAAGAAAAACGATTAGGTACAGTGAAATATAGTAAAATCGGGAACGGGACACCAGTCAACGTCATACAGCTGATATTTGCGGCGGCGAAAAAACGAACTGCTTTCCTTCTTTGAGATAATGTGGGTGGATGGATATGTTATGTCTTCATGCGTGAGCTAATTAGTATCCATGGCTCATCTTCCAAGTATTCAAGGTCACGAAACAGTTTTCCTACTGTTTGCAACAGCTGAGAGTGAGGTAGTGGGGGTATAGCAATACTTGACCCCGCGCTGACCCCCCGCCACCCCGCCGATCGTCACCTCTCACTCTAAACAGTCCCGAAAAATTCATTTTTTTGAACTGCTTGCCTTGCATCCAGCGATGCAAGGAGGACCAGCCCCCGCGCTAGTTCGCTTATTATCCGCAATCATCTACATTACCGACCTCTCCAAGTCTCTGGTGTGTTGCGGGCTAGTATCCAAGGCAAAATACGTACTTTCTTATTCCATTCTCTTATTTAATCTAAATTCCTTGATAATAATGAAATAGTCCCTAAATATTATAGAAGTTTTCCAAAATCAGCTAAATATTACTTACAAAAAATGGAAATATAGGAGAATCTCAACAAAAATTTATTTATTTATTTTGCATATTTGTAGTAAGGCAAACAGTGTTTGCTATGTTTGCCTGGAGGAGGCGCCACTGATTGTTTCCAATATTTTCATTAGTGGAGAAAATCGCGCTTGAATCAGAAAAAACGCGATTTTTTGTCAACAAAATCGACGGTTTGACGGGAGGATTCGAGGGGTCTCCTCCGCCGCTCTTCTCACTCTCCATTCAACCCCTATTCCTCCCGTCAAACCGTCGATTTCGTTGACAAAAAATCACGTTTTTTCTCATTCAAGCGTGTTTTCCCCACTAATGAAAATATTGGAAACAATTCCGACCATACCGTTGGAAAGCTGAGCTTTTGGGTCAACTTTTAGTCTTACAGGCAAGAATTTACACGCAGGAAAGCAGGGACTTATGAGCGGTTGAAAAAAGTTCATTTTTCACCCGTTTCACTTATATAAAAAACTTTGGTTCTCCAGCAGGGAGATAGGAAATTTAACGCTCTTTCCAATGGTATCGTAAAATTTGACTTTATTTAGTAAATTGAAGGAGTTACTAACATTTTGATGATGCAAGGTCGAAAACACGAAATAAATCTTAAAATTAAAAAAAGTCGAATTTTAATGGAGTTAAATAAGAAAGGTCAAAGAGACAAAAAAAAAGTCGCAATGTAGAATCAATCCCTAGGCTATGGCAGGAACATAGGTGTTACTCCCTGTATGAGGGTGATGGGAATGTCGTATGCAGTGAACTACAAATAAATATATGAAAAACTCACATTACAATAATAGAGAGTTTTTGGTGCCAAAATCTCACGGGCCCCATTAGGAGGAGACTAGCGCGAGCAACAGAGGATGCTACCCAGTTGAAGGAGGAAGCCCGTTAACTTTGGACAGGGGGGGGGGGGAATGAAGGCGCTTGTCACGGTGGGCCTCTAGGAACGGGTGACTGTCTGGGGGCACCCTTTCATCGTCGCCCGCTGATGTCGGGAGGCAAATCCATCGTCACCCGTGAACTCTGTGCTTTGTGAAGAGGTTCCACGGGCCCGTTAATGGTTGCCAAAAACTCTCTAATATCTTCTGTGAATATCGACGGTGTCGATACTTCGTTGTTATTTATTGCTTAGTGAAGAGTTTGCCAAGTCTTCGAAGATGTTACTTGTACGGCGGAACCAGTGGAAAGTTTATTGGTCTCTTTTGGTTCATCGCAATGTTTTATTTTTCAATCATTGTACCTCTACTATCTCCTTAAGCTTTTCATAAACAACAGCTCTCTTCAATGTTGCAATAAGTAACTATGAACCATACAATGGAGATCGCAACTTAAGAAGCTCGTTCAAACGATGCGAGGAAACACAGCGAGTTGTCTTTGATGTTTCCACAGGGTGAGGAGGCTTGTTTACACGATTCATGGGCCCGAAGGTGTACTTTGTCTGAAGCCGCCTTTACTGTTCTCTTCATGCTTGCACAAATTGCATTCAAACTTATCGTCTAATTATGTGTTACCTTTATTTTTGTAGCTTGAGAAAAGACTACCATCAAAGGCCGAAGTATAACAAATTGCTCGAGCACCCGTTCCTCCTTCGATACGCGTCGAAAAACGTGGATGTTGGCGCTTGGTTCGCTCAAGTTCAGAGGTAGTCTCCAACAACATTGTGGTGTCGGTGGAGTAGTCTGATGTATTTAAACCCTTGCTGCGCCCTTTTATTAGTTCTCTGCCGTTATGAACTTTTCCTTATAGAACGATCCATTTGGAATGACTTACAGGAGTTAGACGTCTTAGGTAGTTGAAGTCAGTTGAGCTGGGATACTCTGAGCTATAATCATTATAGGTAGTATTTACTGTTCACTTTATCTGTAGTCCACGATTAATTTCCATCATTGTGGATCATTGCTACATCAACCGCTACAACCTAAGTACTCATAGGTCCCTCCAATTTTCATTGAAAGAACTCCTTAAGAAGAACACAAAATACATTAAAACTAGGTTATTAACAGTGATTCAATAATATGAGTTCTCAGGGATTTTCATGTCACCATTCAGCTGACCAAAAGAGGGAGGGGATGAGGCTACCTTTTGCTCCAAAATATCCATTAAAGATATGGAATAATGAATGCTCATTATGAAGTGTGGGTCCAACATCCATGATGCCTGCTTCTACTTCCACCTAGGGATGGGACATCGATATCTATAATACCAAAACATCAGTGTTCTGCTCATAAAGTCGATGTTCACACTCAATGTTTTTGATATATGTGTGATTTGGTTGGATGTTATCAATATGACTGGGAGTTGTTCGAATAACATTGTTAGTAGGAAA
Organism: Apolygus lucorum; assembly: GCA_009739505.2. Taxonomy (NCBI): domain Eukaryota; kingdom Metazoa; phylum Arthropoda; class Insecta; order Hemiptera; family Miridae; genus Apolygus; species Apolygus lucorum. The sequence goes on along the minus strand of CM019178.2, from coordinate 16,095,917 downwards.
CAAAAAGGTTTATAAATAATTTGTTTCTTGGAAATAACATTTCAATGAAATGGATGCCTGGGCGTACAAACCTGCCTGGGAATGAACAAGCCGACATTCTGGCGAAAGAGGGTTCAAAGAAAGGATTCATGCCTCTCCAGCAATTGGCATTTCAAAGAATGCCTGCATAGAAAGTGTTAAAAATCTGGAATCCCAAGACCTTATAGGTTCAGACAGTCCAGAATGCTTATCACTTCTTATGATCCTAAACAAGCCCTAACCCTAAACAAGACTGACTTCTAAACGTGGAAATACCATTAGACTAATTAACTAACTATTTTACTGGGGCATTATGACTCCGTAGAATCCTAAACATCATGGAAAATCTTGTATCACCGATGAGTTCATGTGAACAAGGAGTGGCCTCTGCTGCACTATTTATGTAGATGTGACCGCTTCTGGAGATCCACAATGGAATCATACGGTCACCACATTTTTAGCGCGAAATCTCCTGGAAAAGGAAAAAATTCCCTGATCTCAGGGGAAGGTTTACTGATTCCAATATGGGGTAGCTGGCGGAATCCTCTTTTTAAATTAAAAATGCCTTGAAAGAGGGAAAGAATAAGTCATCAGAGCCTGAAACTCTTTCCAATGGCAACCCTAGGGAGTGAGTGAACATAGTTTGATAAATCTGAACTATACAACCCTCTGCAGGCTGTGTGGAGAGGCTGAAGAAAAAGCCTCCCACGTAATATTCTATTGCAAAATGCTATCAAATCGCAGGTTTCACCTCCTCGGGTCACCTACACCCAGGGAGGCTTTTCCCAGCACAAATCTAGCCAAACTGCTACTGGCCCTTACCAAAGGGCTAGGACTCTTTGACTAGGAACAAAATCAGCGCTTTTGGTTCCCAACACCCTGATCCGCGGATTCAGCTACAATCTACAATCTGGAGATCCAGAATGGAATAATACGGTCACCACATAATGGAACGCGCATTTTTGCCCAAAATCTCTTGGAAAAGGAAAAAATATTCCCTGATCTCAGCAGGTTTACTGACTCCAATATGGGGAAGCTGGCGGAATCCTCTTTTTGAAATAAAAATGCCTTTGTTGTGATCAGCGACCTTTTCGCATTTCTGTCCATTCGCTTCCTTAGCTCAAGTGGTAGGAGCTCCGATTTAGAATCGGAATGATAGGTGATCGATCCCCGGTCGAGGGAAGTTAAATTTTGATGACTCAACAGTATGGCGCAGTCGTATCGGGCCCGAACGGTCTCCTCAGAATTTCTCAGAGAAACAATAATTCATTAAGATTAGGTCATCAAAACAACTCCCTCCCAAGACACGAGTCGAGCCACCGCCTATTCGGACAAACGTTGAGGTCAGCAGATCCCCCGCCCCGTCAATAAGGAAAACAATAACAAAAAACTCCGAAGCCAGTCAAAAATACGCGTTCTCAATGGGTTGTAAAAACGCAGGCCCTGACTAGGTAACGGAGTACCTAAGATTTCCTAACGGGGGGGAAGATGTTGTGATCAGCGACCTTTTCGCATTTCTGTCCATTCGCTTCCTTAGCTCAAGTGGTAGGAGCTCCGATTTAGAATCGGAATGATAGGTGATCGATCCCCGGTCGAGGGAAGTTAATTTTTGATGACTCAAAACCTTGAAAGAGGGAGAGTATAAGCCATCAGAGCCTGAAACTCTTTCCAATGGCAACCCATCATTGAGTGAGTGAACATTGTTTGGTAAATTTGAACTACTAGTTACTGCTTCACTCCGAAGAAAACAGAAAAAAATTTAATCTCTAGACCAGATAACTTTATTTATAATTTTATATAACCAGATAATTCCTGGAAAACAGTACAATAAAATCAATTTTTGCTTAAAATAAAAATTGAAGTGGGAAAGGTTTTTATGGGTTATCGAAATGGATAAAAGAATTGTATGAAGGCATAGCAAAATATCGATGATTTACCTTACAATGTTATCGATATCGATGCTGCTAAGAAAGATGATCGATGTCCCATCTACTATTCCACATGAGAGTCTAGCCTCCAACGATCCTTGTCGGGTTTCAGCGCTACCTCCCGCCACTTCAACGAACTACCATTCCTACCATTCTAAAGATTGTTGTCTCGTAATCGTTTTCGTTTCTCTTATTGTTTTCTCTCTGAACAGTTATGGACGTGAAAATGATGCCAAGAGTCGAAATGTGCCCAAAGTCATTCAATTTCAAAGCTGATCTCCAAAATCGTCACTGGTTCATGGTATAGAAATATGAGAAACGATTACGAGACAACAATCTTTAGAATGGTAGTTATGGTAATCAGGAATGGTAGTTCGTTGAAGTGGCGGGAGGTAGCGCTGAAACCCGACAAGGATTGTTGAAAGCTAGACTCTCATCTCTTCCACCCAAGCTTCTTCCCCTTCTAGATCCACTGATCAGCTGGTTTGAGACGATATGAATCCAGAGTACCTTCCATTAACGGAATTATCGGGAATTTTCTGAATATAATCTTTCAATCTATGCTCTCGCCTTGTTTCGAATCTGCTTCTTGTTTGAATCAATATTGAAACCAATGAAGATTTCATAAACAACCCACTCGCTCGTCTTTTCATACTTCGAGTACTACAACAGTTATTATTGGCATGAATAAATAACAATGATAATTTTTTTAGACCCTTAAACACATAAATTATTTACTAATTAATACCGCTTATCTGTGCCCTTAAATAACAATCAATCGTAACACTACTTGTTAGTTGCTTGACATGCATGATGCTTACACCATGTCTATGTCTACCATCGCCTTGACGTTTTCCACTCTATCATGAAATTCAAATGAATCATCTAGAAACGTCGTTTCAAATCTACCTTAGTATCGCTTTTTCACGACTGATGTCACCCGTTCCTTCACAAAATCATAAATTTTTAAAAATGAAGAAATAACTAGAGTTAATATGATTGATATCAGTTTAAATTTCCTTTTCTTCATCTCACGAGCAATCATTTCGTTCTGGTTAAAATCCTTACACTTGTGCCATTTTATTATAAAATGCGTAGTTCTCTGTACCTCAGGAGACACTCAGGATGTAGAAATAGGTAGCTTGCTGTTACCAAGTGATTAACAACCTAAATTTCTCAAATACCGAAAACAGTTTAGTATAAATCGTTTTACCACCTTGTTTCGATTGTTCCTCTACTTCATTGGATATCCCCAGTAGGTACCAATACCCACTATATGTCGATATATACCCAAAAGCACGTAGTTAATGTTTTTTATTTCATTAATTGGGAGAGGAAATCAAATCAAAAATGCCGTCCTTTAATGACGTTTACCGTCGAACTGCCTGTGATTTAAATTATTTTCGCGTAACTTATCGTGTACTTTACAATACCTACCTAATTTATCGATGTATTTTAAAATTTTAGTAGATCGGCTACTGAAATGTTATCCAATTTTAATCTTTTGATCTATTTTCTGTGTTCCTAGACAGAATCTTAGAAAATGTACAAAGGTCGTTCCAAACGTAAGTTTTTCTATATTTTTGAACATTGAAAAAAAAGTATTGTTGGAAATCTGAGGATGTTAGCTATTTGTCCACATAGTCCCTGAATTGTTCCTGGCATTAAGGAACCAATGATTAACTAGAGATTAACCAGGGACTAACTAGGGCCCAAGGAACCTCTTCACAAAGCTTGCAAGAGTGTGAAGTTGCCACCCGTCAACAGTGGGTGATGATAGAAGGGTTCCCCTGACAGTCACCCGTTCCAATAGGCCCCCAGGCCACAAGCACCTCCCCACCCCCTCAGTCAATAGCTAACCAGTAGGTCGATTCTCTAACTCGTTATGGGATAATAGCGACAAAGAAGTGTCGTTATGATGACAATAACGATTAATAGCGACGATCGCGATTTTGCAGACGCGAAATAGCGACAACTGTCGCTCAGTCGTCGCTATTTCGGCCGAAAAGTGTCGTTACCATCTCGGCGGCTCGAAACCCCCCGGTATGAATTACGACAACCGTCTTTATGAAAAAGGAGCTTAAAACGCTCTTTAATTCCTAACCTATTCGAAGTCATATTTCAGTTTCCGAGTTGCTCTGTTCATTTCCGTATTGTGGGTTATTAGTTTTGTTAATCAAATCATTTTGAGAATAAAATTTGTACATTCGTACATAATTTCTGGTGAATATTTAAAAAATAATATCCGACCCTCATAATGAGCAGTTTATTCGCCGTTTTAATTTGTGTCACTTGATTTTTTTCTACAATTGTATTAAACAAAAATCGTAGTATTTATATTATTTCAAGCTGTTAATTCGTATAGAAATTCATGCACTCTGTTGATCATAGGAAAGGGAGTATTTTCAATGGAATTGAGTTTTTGACAAACTGTCAACAGCATTTTTTATAATATAAAATTTGATATTATCAACATTGAATGATGATAAAAATAATTATACTGTCATTTTCGGAAATTGGTAGGTAAGTACATAAATTAAAATAGTTAGCTTATAAAATAGGTAGATTCTATTTGAATTTTTAACTATTTTATTAAATGTGTGCCTGCATACAAACTTCCTAAAATGAAGAAAACCCCTAAAATTGATAATTTTTTGCTAAAATAATTGTGATGATAATGCTCTTTTTATACCAACTTACCTGCTATTACCTGAGAAAATATTTACCACGAATTTACGATTGTTTATATCCGTAATCAACGTCGACGGTAGGAGAGAATATGACGTGGTAGATGAAAATTGTAACATAAAATTGAATCAAAGAAATTTGAATGTGAAGGTAGATAAATAAATTACGTCATGAATCTTACGTTTTATTGAATACAATAATATTATGTTCATTCAGTCTTATAACATACATGAAACTTTACATGAGTAAAACAGCGATTCATAAATTTTGAAGTGATATTAGGTTTTTTTACCCTTGAGAGTGAAATACATCTATTTTGTTCTGAAAAACATCGAGAACTCCGAAATTTTCGTGAGTAGGGGTTAGGTACTTGTTTCCCGGAATCTGTAACAATAATGTATACCGCACACAATTAGGCAGTTAGCTATGGACTTCTCACTCAAAGTAGTTGACGGTACCAATAAGTATGAATGTGTGAGTACCTATGAATAAACGATAAATAACAAGACGATTCTTACCTTGTAGTAAGATGGACAGGCAGTTGATTATTCGAAGCATCGTGGATGGACGAAATTCATACCAATGTGACTGATGAATCCGATTTATGAAAAGTAATTCTTTCCATTAATCATTATTCCATGATAAAAAAAACACGAATCACGAGAAAAACTCTGTTTTTACGCGTCATTCCTTTGTATATTCACCACGGCAAAAAATATGAATCCGACATTTTGCAAACTGCGGTGATCTTCTACCCGTGATAACAATTGGAAACTATTAGCAATACGTCTTCCCATTGGCTAAAAATCACGCGTTGCTACCTTTCGCTCGCTCTAGACCGAAATATTGTCGGATCACAAAGCGACGTCGTTATTTTGAAATGCAACGACCAAACTTCGCTATGCCCGATTAGAGAATTCCAATGTCGTTATCGACCTGTCGTTGCACGGGAGGGATACCGAATCCGACGCGATAACGTCAACCAAATAGCGAGTTACAGAATCGACCTGCAGGCCTCCTCCTTCAACTGGGTAGCATCGTCGTTGCTCGCGCTAGTCTCCTCCTGACGGGACCTGTCAAATTTTGGCAGCAAAAACTCTCTATTAACTAGAGTTGATCCTCGGCAAAGGATAAAGGTGAGCGTTGTCAGGGTTCACTGTCTGATCCGTGGATTATCTTCTAACCTAAAGCTTCGATTGCCTTCGCCATATTGAAAATGCGAACGCGTCACCTTTGGTTAAGCCACGATTGAACATCTTTTCGTGAAATGGTCAGGATCCTGATCCGAGAATTTAATTTCAATCCTGGCTCCAAGTTTCATACACTGTGGTGGAACTGACCCTTAACACTACCAATGCTGCCTCTTTACATGTTACAGAGGGCATTGTGCACGCTGAGTGCCAGGTCTGTCACATGTACAGAGCTCTGTACTACCTTTGGCAGGGGTTTCACAAAAATCGTTTCCCCGCTTCACTATTCACCTGACTGTCCATCAAACGCATAGAATCTGTTGTTTTGGGTCCCCATAGTGTCATACAAGGCTTGGTTTGAGTCAAACGAGTGGATTCTGCACTTTTTTGCCGCTCAAAGGCACTGCTCCACCTGAGCGTTTCCTAAGGGTCAATGTGGCGGCACCTGGGGACGCACCTCGAACTTTGGATCGGCAGCCGAGGCGTTAAAGAAGCTTTTTTTTGTAACTACGCCTTGTCGGTGCGCCAGAATTGGCCATCAGACTTCGTGCAGTCCAGTATAATTTTGTCATCCTGTGGAAACGATCATCTTTTTTTTTTTTTTTTTTTTTTTTTTTTTTTTTTTTTTTTTTTTTTTTTTTTTTAAAGAAAACTCCCCTGAAAGACGCAGGGGGCACGCCATTAATACAAAAATAAATAAATAAATCAAAAATGATGGGGAGGACGCCCAGGACTCACCCGACGCCGGCCCTCGGGATTAGGGATGATGAGGAAGGTGGGGGAGGGAGAGAGGGATGAAGGGAAGTGCCTCTATAGAACGACCACCAGTTCAAATATGAGCCGAGCAGGACGCGGGTGGTGATACCATGGAGTACGCCTACCGAGATGCCCAACTCGCGTAACTCCAAGGCCCTTTTCCCGCACCACACTCCGCGCCATGACAATGTTGCAGCCATCACCCTGATGTTGTTGGGTGCCACTCCTTTTAGCTCCGACACCGCCTGCCGTAAATCATTCGTGTCATATTTCCTTATCTTAGCCCACCAAGTCTGCTCCATGTCCAAGCTGCCATTGACAACTTGGACATGCAGGATAATGCAAGACTGGTCGGGCTTGACAGCAACGATGTCGGGCTTCTTACCCTGGTCACTCGGCATGTGGTATAACCTCTCCCTCTCAACATCCCAGCCGCTAGATGACAAGGCACCTGCTATCTGCTTGGCGACCGCATCATGATGTAGAATGCGGCCCCCATGAGTTCGTGGACACTGCTGCACCACATGATAGAGATGTTCACTTCCACCCCGACAGGCACGGCAAAGGGGTAGGGTTGTCCCACGACTACCTCTCGAGCACCGCACCGCAGTTGGCAAAGATGCCACGCGGACGGCGTGGAAGTGTCGGTAGTCGCGGGCCCCAATGCCCTCCGAAGCCCAATCTACCCACTGGGAAGAGATTAGGCTTTCGGAGCACTGTCGGAGTTCTTTACCATCTACTGATTCATGCAGCGCAGCAGCGAACTCAGCAGACGAACTGGGTTTTGGAGCAGATGGTGTTGCTCGGTCGCACCATGCTAACTGCTGCCTGACAAAATCAAGATCAGCAGCAGCACGGGCGACCCCCCAGCTCGACCCCCGGAGGGCTAGCAGGCGCTGGCGGCGCAGAGAGGGGATGCTTGCTGAGAGGGACACAATACCGAGCCCACCAGATTTGACTGGTGCATGGATGTAGGAACTTGGGACACCAGGTGGGAATTTCAGCCAAGAGCGCACAGCAGAGCGTACTTCACGATCCAATTCCTGCAGCCTCCCCGCCGTAAGCCTACCAAAGACTAAACCATAGGTTAGCTTTGGCAGTAAGTACGTGCGGAGGAGGCGCAGCCTCTGCTGTGGCTTCAATGGAGCCTTGGTAACGCGAGCTAGCGCTCTACCAAGGTCCACACGGCTGGCAGTAATGGTGGCCACCCCCATGAAGTCGACTCCAAGGTACCGCCAAACCTCCAACACAGATCGGGAAGGAATGGGGGATTGTCCTATGACAAAACCCCCATCCACAACCTTCACCTTATGTTGGCGACCCGACGGGACCAAGGAGACCGACCCGCATTTATCGGGGTTGACCACAAGTCCACACCTGGCTAGCTGCTTAGCAAATGCGTTGAGGGCGATCTGCAAGCCCTCACGGGTTTCTGCGAGTAGGATAACATCATCGGCAAAGGCCAATGCTCCTACTCGCACCCCAGGGGCGAGATCAAACCCTACTTCTGTGGGCAGCTTACCCAAGGCCGTATCCACGACCAGGTTGAAGAGGAGTGGTGATAGGGGATCCCCCTGGCGTACCCCTCGCCCGATCACAATATCCCTTGACACCTCACCTCCCGCCTCTAGGACCGTCACGCCTTCATGGTACAGACAGGCCACATACTCAATTAATCGAGATGGGGCCCCGACACCACGAATGCAATCGGTCAGGGCAAGGTGACTGACTGTGTCAAAGGCCTTAGCGACGTCCAGAGCGGCGAGATGTAATTGCCGGCGTTTAATACGGGCCAGCGAGATGACAGTTTGGAGAACTGTAAGGTTCTCTGCTGTGCCATCCGCTGGCCGAAACGCTCTCTGGACATCACCGATGACACCAGCTACCTGGAGGCGAGATGCCAGTACTTTCTGGAAGTGGCGGAAGACTACCGAGGACACAGAGATCGGTCGATAGCCTCCAGGCCCACTTCCCCCTTTCTTTGGGATGAACACTGTTCGGGCACGGGTTAACGCTTTCGGGGGTCTTCCCGCAAGGAGGAGTAGGTTGAGGATGAGCAGCTTAATCGTCTTTGGTGCTTTATTCCAGCGACGGGCAGAAACACCATCAGGTCCAGCGGAAGTGGAGTTCTTGACACGGCACTTATGTGCCTCGTCAAGTAGCACCGGCGAGCACATGATGCTGCGTAAGGAATCCCTGGTGGAGACTGGGGGAACCACTCGCTCTCCAGGGTCATGACTGGGAGCACTCAGAAGTGGCTCCCAGAAATTCACAAACTCCTGGAGAGGGGGTTGAACTTGATCATCCCCAGGCTCCTCCAGTACCTCCGCAGCTACACGCGCCGGATGCTTCCTCCACAAACTCTGAACCCGGTGGTACTCCCGCCGTCTTGCTTGCTTAGCTGCTCTGCGACCTCCACGCAACACCATTCTAAGAGGAGGTCCTCTTTGGTGCTGCATCACGGTCGCATCCTCAACCCGCGGGAAGATTCTCCCTAGATAGGCTGCAACCTCATCCTCCAGGTTTTCTGACCCTTCAGCAGCCCGCCTCGCCAGATCCTGCAGGTAGGTGCTTTCGTAGCCTTCAATACGACCTACCTGCCCCCCGAGCCTCAAGACTTCGGTCTTCAGATCGGCAAGAAGACCGGAGGTCCCGGGGGAAGGATTCTGAATGGCAGGCTGCTGCTCCACGTCAGCAATAGGAGATGCAGGAGAGGCCCCACTGCTATTTGCCAGGATAGCTTCCTGGACAAGCTGCTTATAGTGAGGCCTCTGGCGGAGTTTCGAGATGGCATTGACTGTGCGTGCGGGAAAACGTTCTCTAAGATATACATTAATATTACGTACCCCACTACGCACAGCCACCGCCTCATCCGTCGCCATCCTGCGCAAATCCTCAGAAGCATACCTAGGCTGTACTCTTTCTATTTCAATTGCAGCATTAGCAGCAACAGGATGCTTCCGTCTGACGTGGAGACCAAGGCCAGACCTGGTAGTGAATGCTCGCTCACAATGGGCGCACTGGTGGTTCAAAGAGGCAGTGGAAGAGGAAGAGGGAAGGGATGATGAGGAAGAGGAGGAAGGAGAGGATGGCCGACGCCCCTGCCTGGGGCGCCTCTGAGCGCCTCCCCCAGAACCCCGCGTGCCAATGGGCCGGCGGGGGTTATGAGGCTCGGTTACGTTTTGATTCATAACGGGGAAGCGCAAAGAAGGGTCAGGGGACCCATTGACAGGGGTCCCCTCCCTAATCGCCAGAGGGTCATTCAGCCACCCCTGGAACTTCAAGAGGGGTCCACCAAGGAAACCTAATGGGACCACCTCTGGTCATCCCAGGGGGCCCGGGTTGCGCGACGGGGACGCATGACCATGACTTGGGTAGGGATAAGAAGGGCTCCGAGGAGATAAAAACACCCTCTATTACCCTACCCCAGCAACCCGTGATACTACATCTAATATCCTGCAGGGCTCGAGATATTCTCACTCACAGTTCACACTCTGCTGATGGCTTCACACCAATCCGATGGAGATGCTTCTGGGGAGAGTCATGGTCCTTTAGTGTGTGGATGCTGGCAACTCCGTCTTATTAGGTAGGTCGGCTATAATTCGACCATTGTCTCTAGTAAGGGCCTCTCATTTTTTCTCTAGCGTAGTCTGTATGTTCTGTTACTCCGGTCCCCTGTATTCTCCTTTCTCGCAGCAAGTTCCATGATAGGAAAGATTGGTTGAAGTATCTCTGAGCCTTCCTTAGCCAGTCGACCAGCCATCTCATTCCCATACAGGCCACAGTGTGAGGGCACCCGCTGCATTGTCAGCCGGCTGCCTTTTCTTAGGATTTTATCCGCCAGCTTCCTACTTTCTCCAATCGCCCAATGTTGATTACACCGACATGCCAGAAAAATTCAACACTGAATCTCACTGGTTGTAAGCCTTCACCAATCAGAACGCACTTCACAATCAGTCCCACTCTCGAGGTGGGTTGCCATGTTTACAGCTGAGCAGGTTACCAACAACAAAACGTGGCAATCTGAAGTTTTTGCAGTGTTACCACACGTCCAAATGAAAACTTTGAACTTTCATTTTATACCTCTTGGTTTTCTTACAAGAAAATAGAGAAAATTACTTTTGGCTCGACCGTCGTACTTATTCACCTAAACACCTACTCGATATTTTCTTCTTCTAGAATCCCTGTTATTGTTATGAATAAAATTTAAGACTGTTGTCTGTGAATTTACCTATTTATTTTAGGTATAGTGAAAATCTTGGCGTTGTTAACAGATTTGGTTTAGTTATAATTTGATGTATGAAACCTTTCTTTTGATTTACTCGAACTATTTATTTTTTATTTTAACATCCAGTTTATTGTCTAACTATGTTTGTTTTTTAAAAATAAAACTTGCATTTACGTTCTAACCCTCGTTCTTTCTGCCTGGTGATGGTCTCCTCCTACTACTACCTTGGTACCCTACTGTTACTCCTAACCTCAAATACGGTATGTATTGACCAATTTCTTATTGATCTGTGCATTGTACAGGTTGGTCGAGATTGATAATATCGTTACGCTCGAATCTGGATGATTCATACTTTGTGAACCTGTTATTATAGAAAATCGTCCGACCTAATTACAAATTAATTGTTTTGATGAATCGAGTTAACCACAGAATTTACAACATGTAGGTAAATTTCTTCCGCCACTGCTAAACTGCAGACATTTTGTTTGAAGAGAAGTTACTCAATCTCATTGCTTTCGAATTAGTAGGGGGGTTAGTTTTCGCTGCGTTTATATCTGGTCAATGACGTTGATGGTCTTGGCAGGTAAGAAAACGAGCGAATCTTTTCAAATGTTGTGTCATTTTATCAAATTGAGCGTGAGTAGGAGTAGTTACTTACTAAATTTGAAGAGTTTTCTTTCAAACGGGCTTACATCAATTTTTTACACTTTTTGTTGTTTTCGCGGATTCTAAATCTTTGGGATAAGGCCTATCACCTCACGAGTCGTATTCCTTCCAAAACGGTTTGTATCCCACTATAAAAGCTTGCTAAAAATCGGTTTTATCGAGAAAAAACGGCTTATATCCATCCCGTTGTTATTAATAAACACTTTTTTAATCAGATTCTACATACCATCAAACGTAAACCACCAAATTTTGAGGGGGTTAGAATATTTTTCTTGCTCGATTCCCAAGGTTCATTATTGAAAATAATGGGCAAACCAAAGAGAGTCTAGCCCCCAGAAAGTGTTGTCAGGTTTCAGCGCTACCTACTGCCACTTCAGCGAACTTCCATCTTTATCAGCTCGATGTGAGCGTGGTCAAGCGGCATTTCTGAAAAGTAGGCTTACCTCGGTTTTACCGCTCATTTCTAAGTTTGGTGGCTCTACTTCCCTGCCTTTTTAAATTGTGAGGATAAGGAACTTGTTATTGCATTTTTGTGTTTTGGAGTGACGAATCAAGCAGAATGCATTATTATAGTGGAGATAACTGCAAGTTTATAATCTTGGGATAACTGCAAGTTAGAGGAGCGACGGTAATGCAATCGTGAGCATGATCACCTGATAAGATATCAGAGATGGTAGTTCGCTGAAGTGGCGGTAGGTAGCGCTGAAACCCGACAACACTTTCTGGGGGCTAGACTCTTATCGTAAACGGCTTATATCCATCCCGTTGTTATCAATAAACACTTTTTTTAAATCAGATTCTACATACCATCAAACGTAAACCACCAAATTTTGAGGGGGTTAGAATATTTTTCTTGCTCGATTCCCAAGGTTCATTATTGAAAATAATGGGCAAACCAAAGAGAGTCTAGCCCCCAGAAAGTGTTGTCGGGTTTCAGCGCTACCTACTGCCACTTCAGCGAACTACCATCTTTATCAGCTCGATGTGAGCGTGGTCAAGCGGCATTTCTGAAAAGTAGGCTTACCTCAGTTTTACCGCTCATTTCTAAGTTTGGTGGCTCTACTTCCCTGCCTTTTTAAATTGCGAGGATAAGGAACTTGTTATTGCATTTTTGTGTTTTGGAGTGACGAATCAAGCAGAATGCATTATTATAGTGGAGATAACTGCAAGTTTATAATCTTGGGATAACTGCAAGTTAGAGGAGTGACGGTAATGCAGTCGCGAGCGTGATCACCTGATAAGATATCAGAAATGGTAGTTCATTGAAGTGGCGGTAGGTAGCGCTGAAACCCGACAACACTTTCTGGGGGCTAGACTCTTATCGTAAACGGCTTATATCCATCCCGTTGTTATCAATAAACACTTTTTTTTAATCAGATTCTACATACCATCAAACGTAAACCACCAAATTTTGAGGGGGTTAGAATATTTTTCTTGCTCGATTCCCAAGGTTCATTATTGAAAATAATGGGCAAACCAAAGAGAGTCTAGCCCCCAGAAAGTGTTGTCGGGTTTCAGCGCTACCTACTGCCACTTCAGCGAACTTCCATCTTTATCAGCTCGATGTGAGCGTGGTCAAGCGGCATTTCTGAAAAGTAGGCTTACCTCGGTTTTACCGCTCATTTCTAAGTTTGGTGGCTCTACTTCCCTGCCTTTTTAAATTGCGAGGATAAGGAACTTGTTATTGCATTTTTGTGTTTTGGAGTGACGAATCAAGCAGAATGCATTATTATAGTGGAGATAACTGCAAGTTTATAATCTTGGGATAACTGCAAGTTAGAGGAGCGACGGTAATGCGGTCGTGAGCGTGATCACCTGATAAGATATCAGAGATGGTAGTTCGCTGAAGTGGCGGTAGGTAGCGCTGAAACCCGACAACACTTTCTGGGGGCTAGACTCTTATCGTAAACGGCTTATATCCATCCCGTTGTTATCAATAAACACTTTTTTTAATCGGATTCTACATACCTTGAAACGTAAACCACCAAATTTTGAGGGGGTTAGAATATTTTTCTTGCTCGATTCCGAAGGTTCATTATTGAAAATAATGGGCAAACCAATAAAAGAAAATTAAAATGAGATTTTTCTTCACACAACCAAAAACTCGCTTTTTTCAAAGTGGCTCATATTTATCATCAAAAGGTTTTATATCTGAATAAGAAATTGCCATGTGTCCCTCAAAATGCATGCCAAAATTTCGAAATTTGGTCTTACAATCAAAATTTCTATGAACCTAGACATCTTCCTTCGCCATGAAATTAGTTTATCTCAGCTTCCCTCAAAACATTCCAAGTGGATAAGCCCGTTTGACAGAAAACTCCTCATTTTGATTTCACAGGCCCTTGGAAATTCAAGGTACTTGCTGGACTTTTTCCACAATGATACTTGAAGAAAAATTTAAAAGTTAAGGGATGGATTGTATTTTGTGGGAAGTAAGCTCTTTTGGGTTTATTTTAATTAATTAAGGTGATGAATTTTCTTTTAATAAATATTAAGTTTATCTGAAAGTTCTGTCACTATGAAACAACCACTCAATGACGCACCTGGTGCGGTGAATAGGTGGTGTTCCTGTGATGCCATTCTGTCGACATGATTCAAATAACAGAAGCTACTGGCCTCAAACGTTCGCCATCGTTGAGTAACTACTTGTACTTTTTCATCTCACGCTTAGTCCTGCAGACAATGAGGAATTTCACCCAATTCTGTTTGCATTTTTCCTGACTAGTTAATGGTGTGAGATCGATGAAAATCGGGTTGATTTCGGAAAATAAGTCTCCTGTTATTTTTAAGAGACAATTAAAATTTGCGATTTCATAAAATAACCGGGAAAACAGACTTCTTCAACGTGAAGCGAGAACGCTCGCTGATTGGGCTGTTCGGATCGCCGTCTCCTCCCAGTGTTGCCCGATGGTACGACAAAAAGCGTGTTATCTAAGAGGAAAGTTATCAAACAAAAACAGGGGAAACCTAATTTTCCCCATCTTGGTTTTTCTATTTTTTTCTTCAGTTTTTCGATTTCGAACTTTACTGGTTTTGTGAAATGTTGCATCTGGGGACTATAGATTTCTCGATCTCAGCGCTCCAAGCGGCAGTAAATGAACTATTCCAGGATGACGTCATCCTCCTGGTTTTTTTAAACGTTCATATTTTCAGGAGCATCTAGAACACAAGCAGGGGTTGCGCGCACTTCCTAGCGACACTGCAACGAATTTTTTTTCGTGTTATCGACTTGACTAAACTAAAATGGCCTTCCTTAAATCACACGCCAATTCAAATCTTATTGCACCGTTAAAAAAAACGTTAAATTTCCAATTTTTATTATTTTTATTATCATTATTTCATTTCATTTCATTATTTGTTCGTCTTTGTTTTTCATTATCTTTGTTCCAATTATCGGTAACATCGGTCATCCCAATTATCCTGCGCTCCTCGTGGGGCCAGGGAGAACTAGCTCCAGTATGACACCTACGTCTAATCATCAGAGAGCATTAATTAGATAATTGAGAGATTCGCCGTAGTGTCGCTAGGAAGCGCGTGCAGCACCTGCGGGCCGCGTTCTAGATGCTCCTATATTTTCTACACTGTTTTGTTTATTCGTAAATTAGGAAGTACGGGCTGAAAGTTTGCCTCAGGGGGTTTTTAGAGGTGCTGAATCCGATTTTGGGATCAAAAGTAGGAAATTCCGACATGGTGAAATTCCTCATTTCAGTTCTTGTTTTGGATCCTAGCTAACTTGGAAATTAACCAATCAACCTATGGTTGGTCTTGAAGCCTATTACAATATTGAGAAAACACGGAAATAAGACAAACTGGGAAAGCTGAGAGAAGCAGTCAATGAGAGCGGACATTCATGGGATATTCAAAACTTATCGATAGTCTATGAAGCAACGTGAAAACCACAATACTGAAATAAGCTGGCCTCGTCCAATCACATCCCATTTCTCAGGTCAACACAAACGAAATGTTTCGGGAAAACACGACCTGGCGATTCTACGGCGGTTTTGCACATTAATGAAGGGTTCAGAGAAGATAGGAGCTGAATTTTGTCTCAAGTATTGAGTTGAGGTTGTTAATGTGTAACTCATGAGGAGTGGAGTTTGAAGAACAACTCAAACAAGGCAGAAAGGGGTTCTGTGACCGCCAAAACGGCATTTGAAGTTATTGAATACAAAAACATTCAGCCCTCTGTTCCACAGATGACCCCTATCTTCCCTGAACTCTCCATAATAATAATGAACTTTCAAAAAACCACACACGCACACCTCATTTTGCTTCCTCACTACCGAAGGTAGGGAAGCTTTGTATTCGTGAAAGAAGTGAAAAAAAAAATGTCCTCCGAAATCAAAATTTCCACTTGCTTTTTGCGGTTTAGAGCTTCCCGAACAATTTTGGTTCCGTGTCTGTCTGTCGGTCTGTCTGTCTGTCTGTGGTCAATCCTTGTCCCGGGCAAAACTATACTAACCTGTGGTCCGATTTTGATGAAATTTTCAGGGATTGTGCGGATTAGGTCCTAGACGGTCCCCTATAAATTTCAGCACCTTCGGACCAATAGGAGCGAGTGCGCATGCGCAAACGTGAATTTCGACAGGAAAAATCGACAGTAAAAAGCGAGAGGAAAAAGCGACAGGAAAGTAGCGCTACGATTTATCATATGCTTGACGACAAATATGCTTGACATCCTCTCCTGTTGAACGCAGGAACCTGAAATTTGAGAGGGCGGGTCAATGGAGAATGCTGAAGGCGCCTGAGTGATCACTGATCAGCTGAGTGAGATCCAAGGCCATTTTCTCTCCTGTTGAACGCAGGAAGCTGAAATTTGAGAGGCAGGGTCAATGGAGAATGCTGAAGGTTCCTGAGTGGTCACTGATCAGCTGAGTGAGCTCCAAGGCCATTTCCTCTCCTGTTGAACGCAGGAACCTGAAATTTGAGAGGCAGGGTCAATGGAGAATGCTGAAGGTGCCTGAGTGGTCACTGATCAGCTGAGTGAGCTCCAAGGCCATTTCCTCTCCTGTTGAACGCAGGAACCTGAAATTTGAGAGGGCGGGTCAATGGAGAATGCTGAAGGCGCCTGAGTGATCACAGATCAGCTGAGTGAGCTCCAAGGCCATTTTCTCTCCTGTTGAACGCAGGAAGCTGAAATTTGAGAGGGCGGGTCAATGGAGAATGCTAAAGGTGCCTGAGTGGTCACTGATCAGCTGAGTGAGCTTAAATATTACAGTGGAAGAAAGATAAAGAGGGAGAGGGAGCAAAAACCTTTTCAAGGTATGTCACATTTTAGCCATTAGGCTCTAAGCGGAAATCATCCGGGGGTGCAGGGGGCGAAGCCCCCGCCGAGGCGCGCAGCGCCGAGTTTTCGCCAACTGATTCTATACGTCCATGTTACAATGAGTGAGGAAGCTATACTGCCCACCCAACTTGGCAGACGTTTTTTTTGTAATATGGAAATATTTACTTCTTCGAAGATAATTGACAATCGTGATTTTAGTGCATTTTATGCAAATTCAATGTACGAATCTTCAAAGAAGATCGTCATCTAAATTGGATGAGTTAGATAGATTTTCAGAAGGAGAGCGCTTTGGATAGAATTTATGCAATACAATTTTTAGCAAAATATCTCAATGAGCCACTTGGCTTTTGCAGCAATTTATCGAAAAATGTTGCTGAATCGCATAGGACCAAAGTGGATAATAACAAGAAGCATGATAACCCTAAAGAGAGAAGAAAGGAATCCAAGTCGAAGAGCGAATCAGAAGGTTTAAAAAGTATTTGGTAAGTTATATCCTCTCGAATTACTCCTTCTTAACCTAGTGTATACACGTGAATATTCAACTAAAATTTAAATTCTGAGACTACAATACAAAGTACCTTCTAAAACACAAATTTTTGCTTTCAATTTCAGTTCCTTGTTGTTTTGTTCGTACGTAACTACTAACATATCTCTTAATTCTTGATTCTTTTTGGTGTTCGAGTGATTAAATAAACTGAATTATTTCTCGATGCCATACGTAGGTCAATGAGATCACTACATAGCTTGTAGGAGTTTTCATTACCTACTTTTTAATTTGAAAATGAAATCCGTCAGAAACTTCTAAATCACACCGGCAGCATTAATTCATATTTCCTCCACTAGGGGTAGTAGAGCATTTTCACCTTCAATCAGCTGCACCGCATTATCTCAAGCTTTACCAAAATAGGTAACTGACCTTATCTCATAAATATGATTCAAGGGAAAAACGCTTTACTATCCCTAGCGGAGGAAACATGAACTAGTAGAGAGTTACAGCGGGCCAAGGTATGTAAAAAACACGCAAAAATGCTGACGTGAGGCTCACGGAACATGGTTGACTATACCCTTTCGCGTAAATTACGTGAGAGTCGCGTAAATCCCGTGAGATAACCTACTGCTCAACTCCTTGTTTTTGTGGCTGAGCTAATGGTCGCCATCAATCAGCTGATCAGTCTGTTTCTTTCGTTTTGAAGAGTTTTGGTGAATGTTTTGCGAGTTCTTTATCTTTGGGGTAAATTGAAGATTGAAGAATTGGCCCCTTACACATTTTGCTTGAAGTGAATATTGCTCCCTTATACATTTTGGTCTGTTACGGCGTCTGAAGTGTGAATGGCGGATGTTCGATCTCGATGAGATCAGTTGGACGATCGATCTCAATTTCTTTCCCATTGAAGGCAAGTTTCCTCTACCTTTTTGACCGACTTGGTAATTATTTTACTTCGCAAAGGTAATATGATACGAAAAGATTATTTAGTCCGAGGTCTATCATAAACTACTAATCTCGTTGAATTCAGTTGTCTGTCATCTACTCCTCAGACATGAGGATGGACTGAAATGCACGATTAGGTACTCACATTCATTTGCATATACTAATTTATACTTTTATGATTATTTTGGGTAATAAACGAGCGTACTTCATTGATTTCCTTATATTTTCTTTCCTGTTTTCCTTTATTGGTTCAACGAAAACAAAAAACTGCTGATTGAGTTGACGTTACCTATGGAGTGTTGAAAAATCTAAAGCAACGTCAATCACGTGAGACTCACGTCGGAAAGTTAGCATCCATTCGATGCTCGCCCTAGTACAAACGGTTCCAAATGTAGCTGTAACTCTCTATTGCTAATCCGTCTACATACAACAAAATCTCTTGGTTATGCAGATGACTTAGATATTATCGCTAGGTCATAGTAAGCTCTAGAGGCTGCATTCAATTCACTATGTGGAGGTATTTTGTTACGTACTAGAGGTGGGTATATCATAATCAGAATAACAGACTATTGCTTCCAAGTCTACCAAGGTAGCGGAAGAATTGTGTTCAGGTTTCAAGGTTAAAAAAAATGTCCTCCAAAATCAAAATTTCTTTTCTGTCTGTCGTGAAATCCTTTAAACGGGCAAAACTATACATAGTTATTATACCCAGTCCGATTTCGATGAAATTTTCAGGGATTGTGCGGATTGGCGTTTAGATGGTCCCCTATGAAAATAATCGGCCCTGGCCACTGCACATGCGCAAAAGTGAATTTCCTTGTAACAGCCATAACTTCTACATTTCCCATCTGAAATCGATGACATTTTCAGGGATTATGCGTATTGGGATGTAGATGGTCCCCTATGAAAACCATCACCTCCTGACTAAAACTAGCCAGTGCGCAAGCGCAAACTTAATTTCCTTGTAACAGCCTTAATTTCTACATTTTCTACCCGAAGTCGCTGAAATTTTCAGAGATTGTTCGAGTTGACATAGATGGTCCCACATGAGGGGGCAAGGTACTTAGAGATCAATGTTTTGTGATTAGCTATACAAACTGGTAATAGATAAGAGGAAGCTATGTACCACACCCACTTGGCCAGATTTTTGGTTTTTTTTTCCATTTCAATCAAGTCTGTAGGGTTAAATTATTCGGATTATCGATTATTTTGTCACGATTATTTTACCTTTTTCTTTAATTTTTATTTCATTGAGGCTTCTCTGAAGCTGGCCAAATTCTGACAGCCAGAGAAGCTGGCTGATCGCCGACCTAGCCAATCGAGTTACATATTTCTCAGGGACATTTTTTGTTTAATTTGTTTCTTACTTCTTACAAATTAATTTTTTACTTAAGTTTGTTGTTTTCATTGTACCTTTTTTTTACGAACATTTTTTGAGACAATAGATTTTTAATGCCCCGATGAATTGGTTGGAAGTTTATTTCTGAATAGTTGCTGATGAATTACGAACCGATTCAATCAACAGGAGTCAATTTTAAAAACATCATGAGATGTCACCTTTTGCCTGGGCTGTCTTGAAGAAGGGTCCTACTTTTTTTATACCTCATATATGTTGATAATTTAATAAAATTGTTTCAATTTAAGGAATTCGATAATGCGTTCGCCTTTGTTCCATCGGAGGAAGAAATCGCTAGAAACGCCGCCAGTTCTTCTCATGACGTCATCACCTCCAGCCAAAGTAATCACTCCGTCACCTCCCTCGACGCCTCTCAGTATGTCTCCGATGGTGGCGGGCAACACGTCTCCACTCGTCCTTCAACGGTTCATCCACCAGCAAATGCAGCATTTGAACGGCTCAAGGAGACTCAATAGGTGAGGAGTAGTGATGGGAAGATTGGATCTAAAGTGAGGTGAATCTCAATAATTCACTCACTAGGCTGAGCCACTCCTCTCAGCTCACTCTCGAACATGCTTATTGATCAAATGACCCTCCAACACGCCAACATCTCACACTTAGCATAACGACTTAAAATTCAACATGACCTGTTCTTAAAATTGTAAAACTCAAAAAACTTTGGACTAACACGGAGTTGTCAATAGAAAATGTCGTCTCTCCAATATACGTGTACAGTCGAATTATTAAGGTGCGACTCCAACAAGCGTACCAATGGTTCATAATGGACCTTTGACGCCAGTCAGTCGCCAATCCTTCTCCACCTCTCCAAGGTCCTACCGGAAAATCAGTTCTTGGACTGGAGAAGGGGTAGGCTATAAATACCCTTGTGGGGGTTCCATTGTTTGAACCTCCTGCCCATTCCCACGCAGTAGTTCAAAGTAGGAGGCACTAACTGCATTCAGGCGCCCACTCACTGCTAGTTCTAATGCCCGCCAACAGAGGCCAGCGCTACCGCTCCATTTCACCCCGATTTACCAACCCAACTTCGTTCATTTGCAAACTGGAATATAAGAACCAGTACGAGTAATTTTAAGTACAATTAAAGAACATTATAAGTACAGCATTAGTCCATTTCCCTGAAAGTACTGGATCAGAGTGGCACCATTTTTACACCCCAGTTTCTCCCCCGTTCTGCCATCTTCACTTGTATCAATGTACAACTGCTGTAAAACCGTTCTATTCTGTTTTAGGTACCTTAAAACTATCATATCCGCCGTTCTGTACAATAAAACCCGTCTCAGTACAGTTTAACTGTGCCGTGCTATATCCTCCCTTTCCCGAGGGATTATTCACCCATCAAGGCATACCATCTACAAATCTACAAGCGAATTGCTCTCTGTCTCCTCCTCACCTCTCAAACTCAAACTTTAAAAACTTATCAACAATCTCGGTCTGGTTTCTACACAGATCAGAAGCCTTTTTCTTTCTCTTCGGTAACCCGGTTTTTAAAGACC
Organism: Apolygus lucorum; assembly: GCA_009739505.2. Classification (NCBI taxonomy): domain Eukaryota; kingdom Metazoa; phylum Arthropoda; class Insecta; order Hemiptera; family Miridae; genus Apolygus; species Apolygus lucorum. Next base: position 16,074,817 of record CM019178.2, on the reverse strand, counting down.
AGAAACTTTAAATATCAACAAACTGGTTTCTACAAAGACCAGAACTAAACTCAATCTTCAATCAGTAAATTCATTAACTTCACAAGCTGGTTTCTATACAGACCAGAACCAAAATCATCAACTTATTCTTTTATTAAATTCACCGTCTGTAAATTCAAAACCAAGTCAAAATTAACTTCGGTCAGTCAGATAGACTAACAGTAAATTTCCCATTCAATAGTTTATTTCAAATTCACAGTTAGTACAAATCATATCAATCAAAGAGATTCTTAAGCTATTGTTGTTGACAGGTCGTCATCGAATTCGCCGACATTGAGGCAATTCGATACCCTGGCGCAAGAACTGAAGAACCTTCGGATAGATTCCACACCAGTCCGCCGGAATACGTCACCCTCTCCCGAACCGCCGCCAAGAATAAACAAGATGGTGTCGCCACTACTACTTCGGAGGATGGCCTACAACAACGGTCCGGAGTCTTACCCATTCACCCCAAGTCATAGTTTTCAAAGGTAAATAACCGAGTAAAAACGTTTGATAATTGTAATATGAGAGGATAAGCATCTAAGTTATTCAATGTTAGAAGTAAAAGCTGACTCCGAATTCTGTGGTGGTCTGCGGCGTTGATTTCTGAGGTCACTTGACTCTGATAGCTGCTGACATGTATGTTTCGTATAATGCTGCATATCTATGCCCGCCAAAAATCAATAGGTGTTGCCGCTTCAAGCATGGTCCTCTTATGAGATCTGAAGATCGAAGAACCCCGATTCATCTCTACTGACCCGCAGTTCTCTCACTCTTTTGAAAAACTGATCTTTTCCTAACGCTAACCACCACTACTCTCAAAAGATCCGAAGAACCACGGTTCATTTTTACTTAGCTGCAGTTCACCGGCTCTTCTGAAAGGGGCTAAGATTTTTGCCGGTATGCTTCTGGAAAGGCTGACTGGATGGGTGGAGGAGATGGGGATCCTGGATGAGTCTCAGGCGGGTTTTAGAGCGGGGTACTCGACTATGGACAACCTGTTTAGCCTGGTCAACATAGTGAAGCTAAGGGAGAAACAAAACAAAAAAACCTATGTATTTTACATCGACTTGAAGGCAGCTTATGATCACATCTCCAGAAGTGCCATGTTCTATAAGATTAGCAATTACGGTGTTTCAACAAAGATGGTCAGGATGTTAGAAAATCTGTATGAGGGAACTAGGATGAGTGTATGGACTGAGAGAGGTATTGCCGAGTATTTCGAAACAGGGGTTGGCTTGAAACAGGGATGCTTGCTGAGCCCACTAGCCTTTTCTATGTATATAAACGACCTGCCGGACTGTTTAGGAGGGGGTGTAAAGGTGGGGAATATGACGGTAAAATGCCTGATGTACGCGGACGATATCGCCCTGATTGCTAATAGCCCAGCCTCATCACAAGGAACGATCAATGATGTCGCGCAGTACCTGCAAGCATGGAACCTGAACCTAAATCGGGACAAGTCCCAAATAATGATCTTCGGCAAAGGAGGCGGCAGGCAAGCACACAATGAAAAATGGAGTTATCGGGGGGAGCCGCTCGAGGTGGTAAGAGAGTATAAGTATCTAGGTGTGTACCTGACGCCGCGACTCAACATGGGAACCCATTTAGAAAAGAAGGTAGTTGATGCAAAACATGCAATGGGCGCCATTTGGGGAACCCTAATAAAAAAACGTAAAGTACCAGTGGAGGTTAAACATCAGGTTTACAGAGCTACAATGCGGTCAATGGTATGCTATGGAGCACAGGTATGGGGGCACCAAAAATTTGAACAGATAGAAGCTCTACAACGGTACTACCTAAAAAAGCTTTTTGCCCTGCCCAGTAACACCCCTAACTACGCCCTTCTATCCGAAAGTGGGTTCGAACCTCTCCATTTATACACACTTAAACTACAAATAGACTACACTGATAAGGTCCTAAAATATCCGTTGAATAGATTTCCTCGTGTCATAGCTGAGGAGGTAATGACGGAGGACGTGTCGTGGCATGCGGAGCACGGCAAACTGGCGGAAAAAAGTAACATGCCCCAAGTAAGGGAGGGATGGTCGAAACAAGCCCTAAATGCTCTAGTTACTAGTCTGCGGGAACAGTGGAAAGCTAATTTGGAGAATGAAGTAGTGAACTCCCAACATCATACACTATATGCCAGGCTGGATCGGACGATAAATAAGGGTCGTGCATATTTAAATATGAAAGATCTGAACAAAATAAGACTGCTAGCTAGGGCACGGACGGAGATGCTAACAGTTAATTACAGATGGTGGAGAGAAGATCGATTGAATAAGTGCTCGATGTGTAATTTGAGAGTAAACGAAACCACACAGCACTTCCTGGCAGAGTGCCCAATCCTGAGCGAATTACGACTTTCATGCCTAGGAAGAGGAACGCTCACGGAAGACGAAGTTCTGAAGATATTAAATGGCCAAGAAAACTTAAATAATTTGGTAAAGTACCTTAGAGAAGCCGGAAGGTATAGGCAGTTCCTTGTATCGGAATTCAACTACGAATAAAAATTTCCCAATTACAAAATAGCGGAAAAAAAAAAATTTAAGTACCAACGAGTGTAATAAGTTAGAAGATAATTAAGTACCCCAGAGAGTTAAATCAGATGCCCAAAACGAACACCCCTGCGACGGATGACATATCCAGCAGTATAAGCGAGAAATACGAGCTATTCCCATTTATGCATGAATTATTGAAACGTAGGTTAGATGTTATATTGATGGTTCACTGAGAAAGAATGTTCTATAAATAGGCTAGAGATAAGAATTACAATAACAAACATAAATAAATAGATACCTAAATAAGTAAATATAAAAACGAAGATAATGAGGAAAACAGCATGATTTTGTATTAGATTTAAGGACAATTTTTCGTATTAAGGAAACAGGAAAAGGAGCATAGAAAAAATGTAAAAATGTACTTATGCATGAATGTAAAAATGAGTATGTAAATAAATGCTTTATCTCTCTCTCTCTCTTCTGAAAGAGTTAGCTCATCATTGACCAACCCATCTCATGCCTAGCCAAAATGTCCGCCTGACAAGCAACGTTGCCAATTCTCTTCTTCCTCAGCCTTATTCTAGACCCGGCCGTGGTGTATCTTTTTCAAGTTGTTGGTGTATTATTTAACGATCCTTATGGGAATATTGTACAATATATTTTTCTTTTTAGGTACGGCATCCCTCCGCAGCCACCTCCTAGAAAGAAGTCAGCCGAAAGCAAGTCAGTTCCATGTTCTCCAATACCCAACCACCGCTACTTCAAATCACCCCCGTGGTACCCGATGGATCGTACTTGACAAAAATTCGCAATCTAGTGTGTGCCATTTTAACTTAGTCATAATTTTGTACAAAAAATCACTAGGAAGATCCGTGTTCTGTGAAAAAAATCGTTGGACAGATTCAACCATGCTCTTTGCGTATTGGAGAATTTTTATTATGAAAACACCAGAGCTTGTTTGTCATGCGCAAAAACAAAGTGGTTTTAACGTTAGGTAGTTACCAGACCTTCAGATCATCTGCATCTGCATAGGTACCTGTAAATACACTGAAACTACACTGTGTTCTTGACCAGCTTGAGACATCGGAAATCTTGGGTTCTTTTCATAATAATTGTAAGTTGTCCTCCGAAAGATTCCAAGGAATTGCTGAATTGGAGTAAGCCATACTATTTGTTCCTTTTGATCGTACCTTGCAGATAGCTAAAATGTTTGGTCTCTGGTGGAGTGTTATGTTGAAGGTAGTACACCTGCAATTAACTCCTACATCATAAATACGAACAACTCGTGTTATAATTAACATAAATAATTATATGCTGTAAGTTGTATATTTAACAATTGGGAGTCTTGGCGAGCCAGTAATGGATGCCATGGGGGCTTCTGCTAGAGCGAGCATTCGCTGGTGCTAACCAACAAAAGACAGGCTGTGGGTGGTTAGGGCCAAAAACACTGTGCACACCTTGGTTCAATGGGGAAATATCACCCAGCTCCTGGAATACTGTGACATCTCCTAAACCCTTAGCTTTGGGAAACTTTGACTGAAATTCTGGCAGTATTTAATTACTTTCTACTTCACTACTATTTGTCCTAACGACACCATTTCTTACCAATTACTCTGCTGATCAGACAGGGAAAAACCCGAGATTTTCGGTTCTGCAGCAAATTTATTTGATTTATATTGTTCTCCAGACAGTATCAACTAACTCAAAATGACCTAAAATTGATGTTACAGTGCTCCATGATGAGTGCAATTTGTTCGATTTCGTCCATTTCCTCGGTTGTGCCAACCTTTTGATACTCAATTAGGTAACATTCTGATACGTATCAAATTTTATAATACAGAAACTTGTGTTGAGCGTAATCTACTGGTGTTTTGAGCCTTACACAGGAGGTTTCTAGTAATTGGTGTTCATAATTTAATTACTCAATATTTATGAGTACCATGGAACATTAACTACTCTACTGGATTGGGGGCTGATCGCTTATTTACCCAAAATAATAAAATGAATATCCTAGTCACAAAGAATATCATTATCTGCGATCTGGTACCTACATCATGGGTTCTTCTGTACAGAAGAGCCACAATAATTTTTGATAGTGCTCTTTACTATTATGTCCTTTACCTAATGCGTGTACGACATAAGATGTTGATGTCTTTAAGGCTCGGCCACACAGAACGCGGGCTGACCGCGCGGACAGGTTCGCCCGACTCCCGCGGACTCTGTAACAAGGCATTTCGCATTGCCCCTGCCACACAGAGCGCGGACTGCCGCAGCCAGGGCGCGGGCAGGTTGTAATTTTTTACAGAGTCCGCCGCGGGCAACTTCAAATTCTGCACAATAATTGAAATTGTTCCATATTTTCCTCAAAATGTAATCAATGTGTTTATGTTAATGTTATAGGTTAAATGACTTTTCCTACTTTTTTCTCAAAACATTATTTATTTATTTTTGGTTTTTATTAATTTTTGAGAAAACTAAAGTTTCAAAAGGTTTCAAATTGATGCTGATTGCCTACATTTCAATCAAATTCCTCTCTCTTACTTTTTTCTAAAATGAGTAGTTTTGCTATTGAACCATTTCGAGCACAACGAAAATTCCACTTTTTGGGAGGAAAAAAATTATCTATTTTTGGATATTGTTGCATCTCCGTAATTAGGTACCTATTCAACCTACAAAGCTCGAGTTGGTCGCAAACTGTTGCAAATTTAACCTAATTTAAAACGTTACCGGACATAAATTATTGAAATTATCACAGTTTGGAAGTACTTGCCTAATTGTTAGAAAAGTACTAAAATTTCACGGGTTTTTAATGCATTTCGTCAGTAGCACAAGGTTTTCGGGGTTGCAAAATTGGGAATAAACATAGGAGACCTAACATCATAAAAAATAGTAGATACCCCCGCGTTTTATTTACAAAAAAAATACCGCGTTAAATTTACTGGGCTATTGCTTCGTTGTCTGTCATTAATAAATAATGACAGATAATATAAGAGTTCGAGAAAAAATTCCGAACAGAAGACAGGGTTCGAAAGTCACGACTTCTGGGTTCGAAAGTCACTGCGAACTCGACATGATCGATGAACACTGAGAAAATTAACACTGGTCCGCCGCGGCTGCCCGCGTTCTGTGTGGCCGAGCCTTTATTGTAAATTAAGTGTGTTCAACTTTACATTCACGTGTACCTGCTGACCAAAACTAATTCCAATGTGTTCAATCGGTGCTGTAGTACCCTTGGTGGGTTCAAAAGAAGCTGTAAATAACATCATCAATCTGTTATAGAGAAAAACACTAGGTATAGACTGGTATAGCTATAGATCGTTGTTGCTTTTCTTTTCATGTCAGGGAAGATTCTGCACTGGATTATGAAGCGGAAATCCGAAGTCGATTGAGGAGTTAGCAGGGTGCTGAGTATGAGACGTGGGCTGGAGCAAGGGCTATTTATATCCCTCCTACTGAAAGGTCTCGATATCAAAGCAGGGTAGTGCAAGTTAAGGTTGAGAACTGGAGAAGCGTTCTGTTGGGTTGATGCTCTGAGGCGTTGTTAAGGCTCATCTCACGAGATTGCGGCAATCAGTGAAAGTTCATTACTTCCTTATCCGGCGCTACGGTCCTACAAGAACCAGGGCCCTCTCAGCGATCGACGCCCACTCCTTACAGTCCTGAGCCAGCAAACGCCATCTCCGGACCCCAAGTGCCGTCAGGTCATCCTCGACGTCTTGCAGCGCTTCCTCGCATTCTTCCCCCTCCAGGCTTTCTTTGGGTATCGTTCAGCAGACATCAGTTCGACGTGACCCAGCCAACGGCACCGCCCTCTTTTTGTAAAAGCAACAATATCTGGCTCCCCAAAAAGGCGTCTCAGCTCTGCATTTGTTCTCATCCTCCACGTACCATTCTCGCAGACAGCACCAAAAATTTTCCGCAGCACCTTCCTTTCCCAGCAGTTTAGCAGACGTTCATTGGCAGCTGTTAGTACCCAGGTTTCACTGCCATAAGTCACCACTGGGCGTATTATGGTCTTATATATAAAACCAGTTTAACATGCTTGGACAGTCCACGGAACTTAAATTCCTTCTGAACTCCCCAGAAACATCGGTTACCAGCTGCTATACGTGCTTTGATTTCTGCCGAGACATCATTGTCCTCAGTAACCATTACTGGAAAGTTCATTTCCATATAATTAATGTAACGCTCAGTAGTGTTGAGTCATCAAAAATTAACTTCCCTCGACCGGGGATCGATCTCCTATCATTCCGATTCTGAATCGGAGCTCCTACCACTGAACTAAGGAAGCGAATGGACAGAAATGCGAAGAGGTAGCTGATCACAACATCTCCCCCCCTCGTTAGGAAATCTTAGGTACTCGGTTACCTAGTCAGGGAGGCTGCTTTGGCCAGCGTTTTACAACCCATTGAGAATGCGTATTTTTGACTGGCTTCGGTGTTTTTTTTGTTATTGTTCCTTATTGACAGGGCGGGGGATCTGCTGACCTCAACGTTTGTCCAAATAGGCGGTGGCTCGACTCGTGTCTTGGGAGGGAGTTGTTTTGAGTCATAAATTTTCGTCATCATTTTGAGACCATTCGGGTCCTACCAACTGCGCCATACTGTTGAGTCATCAAAAATTAACTTCTCTCGACTGAGGATCGATCTCCTATCATTCCGATTCTGAATTGGAGCACCTAGGAAGCGAATGAACAGAAATGCGAAGAGGTAGCTGATCACAACAGTAGGTATGGAAGAAGAATGTAATTTGAAATTTTCATTTAAATTTTGGAGAAACCAATTAGGTAATAGTTCCTATTTTGATGGTTTGGATGAAAAAATCTTACAAGTTCCTCAAATAGGTATGTGATGAAGAGCTGTTGCTCCCAATAATCAATAACATTGGAAGACGCTTGACAGACATCAATGACAAGGAATCTTCTTCACCTTCCATAAATGAGGTGTCTCATGGCCTGAAGAAAAAAAAAACTTTTTTTTCAGACATTGAGTTTTTTAGGACGTCCCACAGTAAGACTTGGGCGTCCTTATGCGATTGATCTGAGGTGAAGTTGGACAACACTCAACAGGAAAAAAAATAACCACACAGTAATCCGTTTTAGACCATTCTGAATCCAAATCCGCAAAAAAACCATAGGTGTATGTGTGTGACAAAATCTTGAGTACTCTTCCCAGCCGTTAGTTTTCAACCGATTTGCGTGTTTCTTTTTTTTCGACTCAAAACCGTCCAAATTTCTCACTGTATCACCTGAGTATTAAAATTCGCAAAGGGAGGGGGCGAGTGGGGGGATAATATTCACAAAATATTTGATTTTTCAATATTTCGGTTCCTTCACAGCTTACTAACTGTCCCCAAGCTTTGAAATTGAGGAAAAATTCACATGATAACCTCGACGGGGGGGAGGGGTTGTGAACTCGAATTCGCATGTTGGGTATCTTAGACCATGGGTTTTAAAATTCTCTTCGAATTGAGGCTCCCATGCCACTAGAAATGTTATGGTGGATAATGGTGAGGGGGAGGGGTTACTATTTCTTGCCTAAAATACTAAATAAATGATATTGAGTGAAACAGTTAATATTGCACAGAAACCCCTACCAACAGTACATTGACAGTTATTTACAGTTTCTTTTGTCATCCTGGATCCGTCCATCTAGAGAAATATAACCTTGTTTGGTTGTACATAATCTTACGATTTATTATTATAGCTGTTTTAATCAACCTATTATAAACTGATTTTCTTTCTTTCGTCAAAGTATATTTTTAGGGAATTATTATAATAGGTGAAAATGGAATCGAGCCATATTTTGTACTAATCAAGAAAATTAAATTTAGTCAAGAAATTGTACCTACATTTTTCTTAAAAATGTAGCTTTGTTTCCAAAGTTTGTAAGAAATATCAGGTGATGAACTACAAGAATGATGTAAAATTATAAATTTATTTCAGTGCAAGATTTATTGAATTTCTTCGACATTCTTTCCCGCAATTCTTTTTAGTTGGGATTTAATTACTCAAGGTCTAGTTTTGTGATTGAATAGAAGACAGCGAATAGGCAACACACAGTTCCGCAGGATCACTCGATAAGTAAGGTCTCCTAATTTTTAAAAAATCAAAAATGTTTGACGTTTCATTTTAGTACAACTATAAGTAGTACCTACAAGTATTCTGGAGTCTTTCCACCAGCTTTATATACCGTGTGATGAAATTCTCGCACTAAGGTTCCTCCTTCCTCCTTGACGTCATCGTCAAAGAGCCACCCGGTACTGTTTTAGGTGGATGAAAAGGTGGTTGTCACTCGGTGCCAAAAGAAGAATCCAGACATAAAGGTGGGTGGGTCACAACGTCCCATCCAAACTGGTACACAGAGGTTCGATATTTTATGTTCCACAAGAGGACAGGCATTGTCATGCAGTAGTGACACCTTTTTTTTCTCTGGGAGTGGGGAAACTCTTTAAGAGCGAAGGGGAAGTGTTGTGACTCCCAGGAATGTCGTATTTTCCAAATAAACGAACGGTACCTTTCCCTTGGAAACCAGGTCACCAGACAAACACCTCAATGGACGCCTAGTCCACTCCCCGGGGAAGAATAGAGCCCAGAGAGTAGGGGTACGCTATATAAGCCTGATTCCCGAGGAAAAGACACACTTCTATTCCAAAAACTCAAACTGTCGTTCTCTCTTCAAACCACCATCTCAAACCAAAACTTCAACACTTAGAATATAAAACCTAAGTAGTAAGCTGGTTTTCCAAAGACCAGAGGCTACACATCTGCATTTTCCATTTAACGTAAATTCTCACGTAAATCCAAGGTAATCCGGTTTACCATAGACCAGATGCCTTTTCCCTCAATTTCATAGAGCTCTACAACTTTCCGGCTGTTACGGCTAGTGAAGTGTACCCCATAAACCAGTAAGGCACTCCTGCAATGATCATCAAAGCTACTGAAGAGCAGGATAAAAATTTAAAACATGTTACCTAAAATTTAATTGACTTTATTAAAATAATGTTACAAAATTCCAATAATGTTTTTTGATTATAACAAACTCTGGAATGAATATTCATGATGCATCGAAACAATAAATGTACAAATGAATTATCATTTTGTGATTTAAGGTACGTACCTCTACTTAAGTCTTAGCGAGTTTTACAAAATACATATAACAGGTACAACAGAACTGGACCTAATCCTCAAACTTAAGCTTAGACGTTCACAGTTGATAACATTCGTGTTACTCAATATTCCACAGAATAATCGTGATATGGTGAGTCTAGTGTAGGTCAGGTAGATATGTCAAAACTCGGGTTCGAAGTTTTCAAGGGCAATAACTGAGGGTTGGAATTTGTTATTTCTGACCTCAGAATCGGAATCAGCATCCTCGGAAACCCATTTACCACAATATTGTTCGAAAATAATCTTTTCGATGAAGGGAGATTGTAATGAAACTGATGGTGGCAGTTGCTGTTCCGTACTTCCACCTTCTTCCATACAGTCGTCCAACACTGGCATGCAGTTATGAACCATGGAAGTGATACGGCCTTTTTGTACTTGTACGGTCCTCAGTTGAAATGCTCCCTCAGACACAGATGTATGGAAATGACCAGATGGAGAGATACTTACAGCAGGAAATGACAAACAAATGTCTCCCAGTTATGCCTTGTCCTACGTCCAACCTTATCCTTGACCAAAGAGCGCGACTGAGCTACCCATGCGTGTGAGTGACTTAAAGTCGCGCGCCTGCGCCGCTATAGTGTCCACAGAGGGCGTCCACATCACGCGTCTAGAATCATTCCTTGCGAGGTTATCTGTGCTTCATTCAGAGTTATACCTAAAGACTTTCTCCAGTTCTTGTACATTTTCTGTTTTCCGCGATATTATGGCATATCTGTTTCAAATAATGCAGCTATGATTTAATCATTTACGAGAAAGAATTCGTTGAGACGGATGACAATGTCGGCAATTTATTCAAAGAGGGAACAATATGGCTAAATTTAACCCGTAGCGCGACGCGTGATTTTCCACCCATTCAGGCAACACCAGGAGTATGGGACACTCACACCTTCTTTTTCCAAGTTTTAACCATGTTATTGTTAGGAAATTCATATACCTTCAAGACTACATTCTGAGGAAAGAAACATATGGGTATTGCGGTTACTGGCAGATAGGAATGAAAGAAGAAGATAAGGATAAAACGGCTTTAGCGCGACAGGTGATTTTCCACCCATTCAGGCAACACCAGGAGTATGGGACACTCACACCTTCTTTTTCCAAGTTTTAACCATGTTATTGTTAGGAAATTCATATACCTTCAAGACTACATTCTGAGGAAAGAAACATATGGGTATTGCGGTTACTGGCAGATAGGAATGAAAGAAGAAGATAAGGAGAAAACGGCTTTAGCACGACAGGTGATTTTCCACCCCTTCAGGCAACACCAGGAGTATGGGATACTCACACCTTCTTTTTCCCAGTTTTAACCATGTTATTGTTAGGAAATTCATATACCTTCAAGACTACACTCTGAGGAAAGAAACATATGGGTATTGCGGTTACTGGCAGATAGGAATGAAAGAAGAAGATAAGGAGAAAATGGCTTTAGCGCGACAGGTGATTTTCCACCCATTCAGGCGACACTAGGAGTATGGGACACTCACACCTTCTTTTTCCCAGTTTTAACCATGTTATTGTTAGGAAATTCATATACCTTCAAGACTACACTCTGAGGAAAGAAACATATGGGTATTGCGGTTACTGGCAGATAGGAATGAAAGAAGAAGATAAGGAGAAAATGGCTTTAGCGCGACAGGTGATTTTCCACCCATTCAGGCGACACCAGGAGTATGGGACACTCACACCTTCTTTTTCCCAGTTTTAACCATGTTATTGTTAGGAAATTCATATACCTTCAAGACTACACTCTGAGGAAAGAAACATATGGGTATTGCGGTTACTGGCAGATAGGAATGAAAGAAGAAGATAAGGAGAAAATGGCTTTAGCGCGACAGGTGATTTTCCACCCCTTCAGGCAACACCAGGAGTATGGGATACTCACACCTTCTTTTTCCCAGTTTTAACCATGTTATTGTTAGGAAATTCATATACCTTCAAGACTACACTCTGAGGAAAGAAACATATGGGTATTGCGGTTACTGGCAGATAGGAATGAAAGAAGAAGATAAGGAGAAAATGGCTTTAGCGCGACAGGTGATTTTCCACCCATTCAGGCGACACCAGGAGTATGGGACACTCACACCTTCTTTTTCCCAGTTTTAACCATGTTATTGTTAGGAAATTCATATACCTTCAAGACTACACTCTGAGGAAAGAAACATATGGGTATTGCGGTTACTGGCAGATAGGAATGAAAGAAGAAGATAAGGAGAAAATGGCTTTAGCGCGACAGGTGATTTTCCACCCCTTCAGGCAACACCAGGAGTATGGGACACTCACACCTTCTTTTTCCCAGTTTTAACCATGTTATTGTTAGGAAATTCATATACCTTCAAGACTACACTCTGAGGAAAGAAACATATGGGTATTGCGGTTACTGGCAGATAGGAATGAAAGAAGAAGATAAGGAGAAAATGGCTTTAGCGCGACAGGTGATTTTCCACCCATTCAGGCGACACCAGGAGTATGGGACACTCACACCTTCTTTTTCCCAGTTTTAACCATGTTATTGTTAGGAAATTCATATACCTTCAAGACTACACTCTGAGGAAAGAAACATATGGGTATTGCGGTTACTGGCAGATAGGAATGAAAGAAGAAGATAAGGAGAAAATGGCTTTAGCGCGACAGGTGATTTTCCACCCCTTCAGGCAACACTAGGAGTATGGGATACTCACACCTTCTTTTTCCCAGTTTTAACCATGTTATTGTTAGGAAATTCATATACCTTCAAGACTACACTCTGAGGAAAGAAACATATGGGTATTGCGGTTACTGGCAGATAGGAATGAAAGAAGAAGATAAGGAGAAAATGGCTTTAGCGCGACAGGTGATTTTCCACCCATTCAGGCGACACCAGGAGTATGGGACACTCACACCTTCTTTTTCCCAGTTTTAACCATGTTATTGTTAGGAAATTCATATACCTTCAAGACTACACTCTGAGGAAAGAAACATATGGGTATTGCGGTTACTGGCAGATAGGAATGAAAGAAGAAGATAAGGAGAAAATGGCTTTAGCGCGACAGGTGATTTTCCACCCCTTCAGGCAACACCAGGAGTATGGGATACTCACACCTTCTTTTTCCCAGTTTTAACCATGTTATTGTTAGGAAATTCATATACCTTCAAGACTACACTCTGAGGAAAGAAACATATGGGTATTGCGGTTACTGGCAGATAGGAATGAAAGAAGAAGATAAGGAGAAAATGGCTTTAGCGCGACAGGTGATTTTCCACCCATTCAAGCGACACTAGGAGTATGGGACACTCACACCTTCTTTTTCCCAGTTTTAACCATGTTATTGTTAGGAAATTCATATACCTTCAAGACTACACTCTGAGGAAAGAAACATATGGGTATTGCGGTTACTGGCAGATAGGAATGAAAGAAGAAGATAAGGAGAAAATGGCTTTAGCGCGACAGGTGATTTTCCACCCCTTCAGGCAACACCAGGAGTATGGGGATACTCACACCTTCTTTTTCCCAGTTTTAACCATGTTATTGTTAGGAAATTCATATACCTTCAAGACTACACTCTGAGGAAAGAAACATATGGGTATTGCGGTTACTGGCAGATAGGAATGAAAGAAGAAGATAAGGAGAAAACGGCTTTAGCGCGACAGGTGATTTTCCACCCATTCAGGCAACACCAGGAGTATGGGACACTCACACCTTCTTTTTCCCAGTTTTAACCATGTTATTGTTAGGAAATTCATATACCTTCAAGACTACACTCTGAGGAAAGAAACATATGGGTATTGCGGTTACTGGCAGATAGGAATGAAAGAAGAAGATAAGGAGAAAATGGCTTTAGCGCGACAGGTGATTTTCCACCCCTTCAGGCAACACCAGGAGTATGGGGATACTCACACCTTCTTTTTCCCAGTTTTAACCATGTTATTGTTAGGAAATTCATATACCTTCAAGACTACACTCTGAGGAAAGAAACATATGGGTATTGCGGTTACTGGCAGATAGGAATGAAAGAAGAAGATAAGGAGAAAACGGCTTTAGCGCGACAGGTGATTTTCCACCCATTCAGGCGACAGCAGGAGTATGGGACACTCACACCTTCTTTTTCCCAGTTTTAACCATGTTATTGTTAGGAAATTCATATACCTTCAAGACTACACTCTGAGGAAAGAAACATATGGGTATTGCGGTTACTGGCAGATAGGAATGAAAGAAGAAGATAAGGAGAAAATGGCTTTAGCGCGACAGGTGATTTTCCACCCCTTCAGGCAACACCAGGAGTATGGGATACTCACACCTTCTTTTTCCCAGTTTTAACCATGTTATTGTTAGGAAATTCATATACCTTCAAGACTACACTCTGAGGAAAGAAACATATGGGTATTGCGGTTACTGGCAGATAGGAATGAAAGAAGAAGATAAGGAGAAAATGGCTTTAGCGCGACAGGTGATTTTCCACCCATTCAGGCGACACTAGGAGTATGGGACACTCACACCTTCTTTTTCCCAGTTTTAACCATGTTATTGTTAGGAAATTCATATACCTTCAAGACTACACTCTGAGGAAAGAAACATATGGGTATTGCGGTTACTGGCAGATAGGAATGAAAGAAGAAGATAAGGAGAAAATGGCTTTAGCGCGACAGGTGATTTTCCACCCATTCAAGCGACACTAGGAGTATGGGACACTCACACCTTCTTTTTCCCAGTTTTAACCATGTTATTGTTAGGAAATTCATATACCTTCAAGACTACACTCTGAGGAAAGAAACATATGGGTATTGCGGTTACTGGCAGATAGGAATGAAAGAAGAAGATAAGGAGAAAATGGCTTTAGCGCGACAGGTGATTTTCCACCCCTTCAGGCAACACCAGGAGTATGGGGATACTCACACCTTCTTTTTCCCAGTTTTAACCATGTTATTGTTAGGAAATTCATATACCTTCAAGACTACACTCTGAGGAAAGAAACATATGGGTATTGCGGTTACTGGCAGATAGGAATGAAAGAAGAAGATAAGGAGAAAACGGCTTTAGCGCGACAGGTGATTTTCCACCCATTCAGGCAACACCAGGAGTATGGGACACTCACACCTTCTTTTTCCCAGTTTTAACCATGTTATTGTTAGGAAATTCATATACCTTCAAGACTACACTCTGAGGAAAGAAACATATGGGTATTGCGGTTACTGGCAGATAGGAATGAAAGAAGAAGATAAGGAGAAAATGGCTTTAGCGCGACAGGTGATTTTCCACCCCTTCAGGCAACACCAGGAGTATGGGGATACTCACACCTTCTTTTTCCAAGTTTTAACCATGTTATTGTTAGGAAATTCATATACCTTCAAGACTACATTCTGAGGAAAGAAACATATGGGTATTGCGGTTACTGGCAGATAGGAATGAAAGAAGAAGATAAGGAGAAAACGGCTTTAGCACGACAGGTGATTTTCCAACCATTCAGGCGACACCAGGAGTATGGGACACTCACACCTTCTTTTTCCCAGTTTTAACCATGTTATTCGCTAAAACTAAGGATGACACGTGGGTATGCCAGACTCACAAGGCACCTAGGAGACACCACGAGTATAACATACAAGGTTGTGAAAAATTGTGACTAACTTTGAGATGGAGAGGCCTTGGCGATGCAGGACCAACGGGAGCAGGTAGCAGACCAACTTGCCCGAATTTACATGGGCGCCAATCCCCCCTGTGGGCGCGCAGGGTGGCCAACCCAACAACTCGAAATTTCCATGTGAGTGTCCCACACTCATGTTCAATTGTAAAGGGAACAGTTTTTACATTGAACATACCAAGAAAAACAACCCAGAAATGAATCACAACCGGTGAGAAACTTGCGGACCTACCTGCATGTTCAGGCAGCATTTTCCCCAGAAAAAGTTGGGTTCAACATCTGGAAGAAGGAAAATTTAACGCCCTTCCCTACGCTATCCTCAGTTTGAAACTTACTGAGTTAATTACAATAGTTAGGTACAGTAATTTTGGTGATAGGAGGTCGAAATCACAAAAAGAATCTCGGATTTTAAGTTGAGTAAAAAATAGGTAGGTAGGTATGTTGTACGAAAATTTTGTGTTGCAAATTAATAGGTAGAATTACCCTCTGAAGAATAACTGATCACACTGATACACCCTTTGTATTCAATCCTATTTATTTTGGCCACAATGGGTTTCTTCGATTTTGGATTTGAAACGTAAAAAACAGTAATTTCAAGATGGGTTACAAAACATTTTTTTCTATTCAACTTCAAACGGTATATTTGATGAATAAACATTATCAATTACATATCAAGTAGGAAGCCAAATTTACTTACAATAGATTACCTCAAATTTTTGCCAAAAATTGTGTATCAAATTCCCACCTTTCAATTTCAAAATGATATTGTTTTCTTGTTCACCATAAATGATTTCTACCTTAGCCCGAATCGCGACGTCCAGTTCGTTCAGTTTACTTTGTTTGAAATCAGCTGGCTGCTCGCTCTTTAACGCGTGGGTTGCTCGGTCGCGCGCTTTGGTCGTCTATGAAGGACACGGCGTAAGTCCTCATTCTCAAAGCCCTCACCAGGATTGAAATTATCTTCCTCGCAGGAACCTCTTTAACACTATTGTGTATGGTCTATGACTCCGAATTAGATCAATCTACCACAAGTACATTCCGTACACCATAATCCTGAGCACAGACCATGACAGCTGATAAGACGAGTTCTAACCTGCGGTCCAGAGCTTCTAAATGCCTGTCAGTGAGTACTGGTTGAATGGAATATTCTGATTTGAGCAACATCTTCATCCACTTGCTGAGCTCACCTCCACGTAATTCTGTAAGGGAGCTGACTATACGTTCCCGAACCCTGAAAAATAGATAGGTATGGGAAAAATTGAAATTTAATCTCAACTAGCAATGATTGAAAGCTGAGTACTTGTCTGAACGAATTTAAATACCAACCTGCAGCATTGGAATAGCGGAGCTAGGATGTCCATGTGATCTACATCTGGATTCCCAAAACTGAAAATATCATACAAAGAAGATATCAATACGTGCGATCATAAGTGAGCGTGCAGTAGATCAGTTTGCAGAAGACAGCATAAAGGATCTTCAATATGCACTTCAACATGTACCTAACATCCAGTTTAAAAATCACCTTTTTCCATTATCGATCAACAAAACCTTGCCGTTGTCAGCAAACCGCTCGTAGTGATGACGATCTCCATTGTCGATGAGAAAGTCAAAAATCGAGGTTTCCACAAGATCAAGAAGGTGAGATTCGCTCTGAAAAACCTTCCATTTCTTGACTATGGAGCAGTAGTTCCCGTAAATCTGCCACCTGAAAAGGAAAAAAAATTCTAAGTTAGGCATGTTGCATGTATTGCAAGAAATATTGATACCACTGAAAACTCTGCCAAGTGGGTGTGACACATAGCTTCCTCATATTCATAACACGATTAGATAGATGATCCGGTGCATAGTAGTTGATCTCAAAACATCAATCTCCAAGTACCTCCCACTACCCTCATAGGGGACCATCTACACGCCAATCTCAACAATCCTGAGATATTTCGTCGAAATCGGATGGAAAATGTAGAAGTTGTGGATGTTACAGGGAATTGACGTTTGCGCATACGCAGTGGCTACCATCAGTCTGGGGACAATGATTTTCATTGGGGACCATCTACAACCTAACCCGCATAATCCCTGAAAATTTAATCGAAATCGGATGAGTAATGTAGGAGTTATGGCTGTTACAAGGAATTCACGTTTGCGCATGTACAGCAACTACTATTCGTCTGGGGGTAATGATTTTCATAGGGGACCATCTACACGCCAATCCGAACAATCCTAGAAAATTTTATCAAATTCAGATGAAAAATGTAAGTGTTATGGTTGTTAGAAGGATTTTACGTTCGCGCATGCGCAGAGGCTACTGTTAATTTTGAGGCCTTGATTTTCATAGGGGACCATCTAAAACCTGAAAATTTCATCGAAATCGGATAGAAAATGTGGAAGTTACAAAGAATTCACGTTTGCGCATGCGCAGCGGCTACTATCAGTCCGGGAGTGATGATTTTCATAGGGGACCGTCTACACGCCAACCCGCAAAATCCCTGAAAATCTCATCGAAATCGGTCAATAACTTCGTATAGTTACGCCCGTTAGAAGGATTTCATGACAGATACACATACAGACAGACACGGAACCAAAATCGTTCAGGAGTCTAAAACGTAAAACACGAGTGGAAATTTCGATTTTGGAGAATTTTTTTTCAACCTTGAAAAGTGAAAACAAAGCTTCCGCTAACTTGGTAGACTCGGAAGCAATATGAAAGCTAGTTCAGAACGGTCGTTGGTGGTCCTATATCTAGAGTGAACCAATTTTGACTAAACAGAGTGCGAAAGTCACTGGCCATACTTAGCGAGAGCAGGTGTGTAGGTCCTCTGCCACGGGTGACGCTGTTTGACCAGGCGAAATCTGTTGGGCAGCCACAGAACTACTGCGCCTTCCAAAGTATGTCCATCAGCGCAAACGCCGTCTTCTAATTTGCAATACATGCAAACTCCGTAGAAGCACGTATTGTTGTCTGAAAAAATGCAACAAAACTTTAAAAAAGGTGGGAACTAAATTGTTATTTGCAAGGGCGGAAGAGCGAGAAGACACAGAAAGAAAATAATAGAATGATGAAGAAAATTACAAATTTACACCAACATGGTTCTGGTCCTGGAATCCTCTTCTTCAGTTGCTCCGATTCAGTTGCTCAGGACAATCATCACAAGGTACGAGTACTCCGGGAGTACTCTACCTATCTATTTCGATAGTCACTATCGAAATATCGATAGTTCATGACTATCAATAGTACTATCGATAGTCATCCACTATCGATAGATTTTTTCTTTTCGGCATTTGGAGAGCTGTGATAATACTGAGACGAGCGGTGCAACCTCAACTCTGGGAACTCCATGTGAAAGAACTCCTCAATTCACTGGTATTCTCGAAGTTGAGGCTCGTGTCAGTATTTTATTATTTTATAGTCTCTGGGCTGATGATGGGGTTCTGACCCGAAACCGGTCTCCAATAAAGAGAATGGTGAATTTGCCTCAATTTTAGATTCTGGAATTTCAAGTCAAAACCTATAATAGGGCCCTAGAATAACGTTTAACACTAGGAATAACCAAGGGGAAAAAATTACCGTAGGAGAAAATGCCTAAACAAGTGAAGCCTCTGTTACAAAACACCGCGAAAATCGAGGAATATTGTTGACGTCATACGAAAAAAAAAACGACGCGAAAACAACTCCGACAACAGACAGAGTTCTAGCACCGCGACACAAAACTATCCAGTGAAATGGCTACTCGAATAATGTGATTCAAATCATGAAACTAAATAAGAGAAGATGAAGACTAATAATGCTTGACAAACTAGTAGGTAGAATCGTATTGTAAAAAAGTGAGTAATATTGTTTCTTTTGGTCACTTTTGTGTCTGGGTTCTTCTTGCCAGTTCGCGGCGCACTCTTGTACGAGTCCTTGTAAGCTAAAAGTTCGTGTATGTTCCGCTTCTGTGGTAAGCGTCCCAGAACCTCCTTTGAAGTCAGATTGGTAGAATATCCGTTACGTTTCAAACATGGCTGCCTCTTACACATTGCCACCACATTTAAAATTTCCATCTTCCTTAAATTCTCTAAATTTTTTGGATGCGTTTTCGAGCAGCTCACTATGGTTTTATTCCATAAAAATAAACCCTCATTCGAAAAAAAAAAAAAAAAAATGTGAGGCAAATTCCCCATTCTTATTTACCAGATGAGTCTCAAACATTTTTTTCTCCATGATTAATTCCTCCTCCAATGAAAGTTAACTATCACTTTGGACTCATCTTTTGTTCGTTCGTTTTGACTTTCTCCTTGTCGTAATATTCAGAATTACAAATATCTTACTACGTGATCTCCAAGAGAACGAATGAAATATATTCCTAGACAACTGTAGGTTTAAAGAGTGATACAGCAATACAATCCCAATCCTGAAGAACATACAGTAGCAGTAAGAACATTATCGATACAAACGTTGAACTCACTTTTCTTGAAAAATGTTCGGGACAGCGTCGCAGTGGACACTGGCAGTATTTGAGTCGCCAAATTGAATTTTCGACCGACCACGATGGGCACGCGGTTGAGACCCAGCAAGCGGGCCAAATAAAAGGCTGCAATCTCCCCGTTGTGTCTGTCTTTCCCGCCGTACACTTGGCCGACGAGGACTTGATCCCGGTCGTACCTACAGAATCAGATACTCATATTAACTGGCTCAGTAGTAAACGTATAGGTAACATGTTTGTTCTGATTGCATGAATCCTGAGAGGCGTGTAGGTAGAACGAGAGAAATAGTTAATGAACTCAGTGATCTGGGCGGTGGGCTGAGGAAGGCAGACAGAAAACACAATGGGGTATTTCGGTAGGTCGGAAATTCAGGTTTTTGACCTCAAATTTGGATTCAGCACCCTTGAAAACCTATATACACCAACTATTAGCCCAATGATACTATAACATGTGGTAGAAAAATTAATTAAAGAGATCACACGTTTGAAAAAGGCGGGCCGCTATAAATGCACACACACTAGGCAAGGACTACGCTGCGGACAGCCCCGCGCGCGTGTGTGAGTAGAATGTTGTAGTATCCAAGAGGGGTTTCTGTGCATGGATACTTTTTCAAAGACAGTTGGCTAGCTACGTCACGATTGGCTAGCTACGTCACACCATTCAAATCTTCAACTTTCCTTAGCTTCTCTGATTTTTTAAAAACATTTTCTCGACGAACAGACCCGATTACCGTTATTCCTGAGCCATACTCTTTTGAAAAAAAATTGACCGAAATACCCCATTCACGGACAGAATGTGCGAAGCAAAATCCATCCTAATAAAAATTTGAAAATCCGTTCAAGATGGATGAGAGCCAGGGGCGTCTGGTGTTCTCACCAGATTCATTCGTGAGGCAAACAGCTTGGCCAGTCACAGAGGAATAAACAATATTGAAAAACGCGGCAAATTATTACACAAAGGTTTATTATTTTTCTGAAGATCAAGCGTCAGCTTTACCCTCGTCACTACCTACCAATCATATTTTCGCTTCATAATGTTGTTTATTTAGATGAAATAAACCCTTCACACTCCATTTGAAGAAATAAAGAATTCCTTGGTTTAGAAATTTGATTACAGGTTGATTAAGGAAGCAAAACATGTACAACCCAAAGAAACGAACAGTGATTGCATTTTGGTCAGCTAACATTTGTAAGGTGATAAGTCCTCTTTTGCGATTCACACTCGTGTTTCTCATTTATCGTGAGTTCAACCTTCAAGTTCTCATAGAGAGCTAACAGTTTATCCTATACAGCCTGGGTAGGTTCATTCTGTGAGCCTCCGCTCACTGGGGAACCTTTCCAGTGAAGAGGCTGGGTTAATTCGTTAACTCCCTTCTGATCCGAATTTGTCATAGCCACCCGCGGCGAGTATTGTTCAGATTCGGATCCGTGGTCAGCTCAAAAGGTGACGTCACCCCCCCCCAACGTGAAGACGCAGTCTCCAGCCAGAGCGTCCCTCCCTCGGCGGAGGGAGCCAATCAGAAGACTCCACCTGGCAGGCGCCCGTCCGTCGAGGGAGCGGAGGGGGACCATCCAGAACAAAACCAACGGGCAGCCCCCTCCACGAGCAGACCCCCCCGAGATATTCAGTAAGAGTCACCGTGAGCCCAGCAGCCCGTGAACTTGAGCCTGTTAGAGTCAAATTGTCCCCAAATACTTTCACGACGCATTTTCGTAAGATCCCTGACCATCGAAATTGCCGTCCTGCGCCGAACAATCTGGTTGAAGATCCCTTGGAATCCACCGGACGTCCGTCGCCACAACCACCACAACCGCCACATCACACCTGGAAGGATACCTCAGGGCCCTGACACGTGTGAGTGAAAACTATAACTTACCTTTTAACCATTGGCCAATGCAGTTAGGACAGTGCGTAGAAGTAATTCTGAAACATTTGAACAAAAGTCGTACTTTGAGAAGTTGTAAACTTAAAGCTAAATACTTACCTGCAACATAAAGATAACCTATACTTACCATACTCACCTTTGTTGAAAACCTGGAACGTTGAACTGATTTGCTCTGGAAACCTGAAACATAAAGTCAAATTGGAGTTATTAAATTGTATATGGAACTATTACTTGCAACTCATCATATTGAATAATTTATACTTGTGCCATACTTACCTTTGTTGTTTCGCCCATCAGGCTTCTTTTCGACACACATTCAGTGTGCCTAGTCAGAGACCGAGAACGTTTAATTAATAAAATTACCTTTTATTGTTGTAATTCTGCATTTGATATTTTCTCATTTACCTGGTTCCTCAGTGTGAAATCCGGAGCTTGGTGACGCGTCACACTCCGCCACATCTTCCGAGGTTTCCCTCAGAAACCGTCGTAGGCCCCTCCGGCAGCGTCACATTTGGTGTCCGCCATTTTCTTCGTAGGACGCCCTTAAGGCTAAACATTTCAGATTGCATCATCCCGAGGAATCCGACTGGCCGCTTCACCGCCTCGTCACAGGTAAATACCTTACGCTACCCCTTGTAACTTTCACATTTCACATTGTTTCGATATTTGTTTGTCTTCCCCCTCCCACCTGAGCTCGCCACGTTAGGTTTTGTGTCAATCGGGGAACTTGGGATCGGCACGTGGCGTCACAACCTCGGGCCGCTACCAATTTCACCGCGGATCAAAACCTCAACCCTGTCGAACGAACATCCCGTTTACGACTGGTGTGACGATCGTCACAACCGCCACGAGTAAGCGGGACGCTACCTCTGTGGTCATCGACACAAGCCGCCACAAGTAGCAAGCCTACAATTCGATTCAAAAAATTCAGTGGTACCTATCTCAAATTGGTGAAAAAACAATACCATCATAACGAGAGTTTTCGAGAGACAGCCCTAATTTTTTTTCGAGAGACAGCCCTAATGTTTCACCGCTCAGAAGTGACTGACAAAACCTTCGGGGCACAAGTAGACCCCAAATGGAGCTCTTATACGAAATTTCATCAAAATCGGTCCATGATAATTAAGGAAAGTTCCACGGACGGACGGATTTTTTTATATTCGATTTTCAAAATATACGTAGTAGCTACCTACCTCAAACGTAAACCATCGAAATTTAAGAGGATTCAACATTTTTTCTTGAAATAATAAACCAAAAAAGGGAGACTCTGAATTTAAAACTCATATGATGTTAAACATCCTTTCTACAGTATGCAATTATTTCCAAGTAGGTACCTTTCATCAAGAAAAGCGATTAGGTACAGTGAAATGTACAGTAAAATCGGGAACGGGACACCAGTCAGCGCCAGGCAGCCGAAAAAGTCCCTAAATTATATTAAAATTTTCCAAAATTGGCTATTATATTACTTGCCAAAAATGGGAATATAGGAGAATCTCAATAAAAATTAATTTATTCATTTTGCTTATTTTTAGTAAGGCAAAAGTGTTTGCTATGTTTGCCTGGATGAGGCGCCACTGATGAGAGCCAATACTGATCTTAGTTGGGACTGTTCTTTCCTACACCACAGTAAAGTTTGGGTCCCTTATTAAGGAAAACCAGCTTCAAGCCACCCTCACTCCAAAGGAGCCATGTTGTAATGCCACTTCTGTTCACTATTACTGAGTCCCAGTCTTTGAGTAACTCATTCGTCATCCACAAAGCACATTAGTGACGCAGATTATTCTTAACTTGAAATTCAACGTGAGGGTCAAGTCAAACTCAACGTTGCAGTGCAGAACCCACAGTTTTTCGTTTCGTCCTTAGAGAGATTTTGCTGACAAAATTTGACGGGGCCTGTTAGGAGGAGACTAGCGCGAGCAACGGCGATGCTACCCAGTTGAAGGAGGAGGCTCGGTTAACTATGGCCTGGCGAGGCGGAGGATGCTCTTGCTGGGAGCCTCTTGGAACTGGTGACTGTCAGGGGAACCCTTTTATCGTCGCCTACTCTTGATGGGATACGGCGCGCCAGATTGGCTCCTAGTGACGTATTCTACCGTAATATTACGGCTCTGGTTCGGATACGGAGCGTTCTTATCACAATACTGCGCCGGATTGAGTGTTAGTGTAATACATCACGCCGTATCTAAGCCGAACCAAACCCACTAGGAACTCTCTAATGCTTCATTCTTTTCGTTCATACCATTTCGGTTTGAAGAGAGCTTTCTGTCCTCCTTCTAGGATGAGAGCCAATTTCAGTTGAGTCCCTTTAGTAGAGACGTCCGCACTCAAAACTTCTGAGTTCCTCAGAGCATTCTGGACATGGGACAACCACCTCGTATCTCCCGGCACAATATGCTCATCAGTTACCCACTGAAAAAAAAAAAAAATTTTTGAACGATACAGAAAGAGAAACAAAATCTCCTCCAAAAATGGGTAGGTACCTCAAAACTCTTGGACGTCATTAAGCTCGACAGGAATTTATTGAACTTTTGAACCTTACCTTGGATGCAATTTC
This sequence comes from Apolygus lucorum, assembly GCA_009739505.2. Classification (NCBI taxonomy): domain Eukaryota; kingdom Metazoa; phylum Arthropoda; class Insecta; order Hemiptera; family Miridae; genus Apolygus; species Apolygus lucorum. Next base: position 16,050,615 of record CM019178.2, on the reverse strand, counting down.
CCAAACATCCGACCCTCGAGGCAACGAGTCGGAAATTAAAAGTGCGCTGAAATTGAGCGAGTACGGAGTAGAAAATATCGAAGGAGTGAAGAACAAGTTGACGCCTTCCGAAGCGCTGGAAATCCTCTTGAGCGTGACGTTGGTGACGTCAGTGGCTTGAAGTGGATTAAAATTCTCTTTAAGGTAAGGAGTTTTCGTTTTCAATTCCTGTAAATATTGAACAATGTTTCGTATTAGAAGGGCTGGATTCACCAATCAAAATATAAAGAAAAGTAAGTATCTAAGTTAAGTAAATAACCATCTCAGGTTGAATTTTCGTCCCTGGATATTCTATTATTGCTTAATGGAAGAAACCATACAAGTGGTTTCTACCAGTCCTATGCAAGTGGTTTCAAGAAACCACTGTAAGAAATGAGAGGCAATCTGAGACTTAGAAGGGAGGCAATAAGGCAGCACGCCTCTCCCTATCACTAGAACTCTGGCATTTCACTCTCACGTCAAAGATTCTTCTACTCATAACTCACTCACCAAACCACTCTGAGAAATGAGACATAGTTTGAGGAGAGGCAATAAAGCAGCACGGCTATGACCAGAATTCAGCCAAACCTACTGCCTTTTACTTCCCTCAAAGACAATCAATTAACTAAGAAACCACTCCTAGAAATGCTGGATAATCTGAGGGGAAGAAGCGGCGGTGAGTTAGCATGGTTCTTCCACTCCCTTGGAACTCCTAACTTATCAAACCAGTTCATTATAGAAATTATAGGCAACATCTGCTGAAGAGCTAGGAGCAAGAGGATGGGGAAGATTCGCTAAGGTTGCATGGCTCTCCTTATCGAAAACTCCACCATCTCTTAGTTCCTTCAAAAATTCTTCCATCGGGCTCAAGAAACCACTCCGAGAATTGAGGTAAAATCTGAGACTAGAAAAGCTGGTGTTGTGTTCTGCGTGTAGTCGAGTGAGGGCGATGGTCCTCTCGATGCGCTGAATTGTTCCTAGCCTGAATCCTACTCAACGGAGAGATTAACCCCTTAGGCCTAGGGCTTTAGCACTCCATCCGCGGCGCCTCATGGCTAACTGTCCAGATAAGTGCTGATAATATCTATCTGCTAACCTTGGCGTCTGATCACAGACCTACCGGCGGGAGGTGGAACATTTACCTAGTGAAACCTACTGTTCTGAAGAGGTCCCTAAGAGGAGCTAGAGGTTCGGCACCTTTATGGGGCAAACTGACGAGAAATGATAAGTCGGATAGACGAGGTACAAATGCCAGTAGGAAGACCCCTGAGTGCGGCTTTTATACTCTAGCTATTATGGCGGGGGGAGAGTGGAAAAGAGGTGACGTCAGATGACGAGTTCTTTCCCTTCCTCACCTCATCCTTGTTGGTTATGACCCATGCCACTCTGGGTTTTCCTACACCTCACTTTATTGGAGAACTAACGAACATAGATGCATGACATTACAGCTGGCTTGTGGTGAGGTAGCTCGGTTCTTCCTCTCACTGGAACTCGCATTCCTCCCCTCGCATACATTCCTTCCAATTAATCATCAAACCAGTATATTAAAGAGAAGATGAGCAACGTCTGTTGGAAGGCTGCGTGCTAGAGGATGTGGGAGGCTGCACTTCCATTCACTAAAACTTTTAATCCCCTTACACTCTTCCAATAAACCTGGACTTCCTTCATCCTAACAACTATGGGCAATAAATATTATTATAGATAATACCAAATTTGAATAATAGTCGTAGTAGTAGTTCATCAGATGGGCCTCAAGCATTTATTTGAAAACCAACCGATAGAGGCCTCAAGATTATTGTTTACTAGGTTCATCAGGTACAATTGGATAAAACAGCTGGATGATGCACTTGGGTCGCTTGGAGTGAACCTGCCTACCATGACTGAACTGTCACCTGCTGCCCGTTGCTCTCTGAATGGCCTTTTGACCGCATTGCCTTTTAATTCTCGAAACATCGACTTGCAGTTGGCAGTGGCCTCTTACGATCAAGCAGCCTACCAGGAGACATCTCTCCAGCCTCAGCTCTACCTCACCCAGGATTGGCCGATGTATCTCCTTCGCTCATTGGCCCAGCTGCGAGTCCTCAACAAACATGGGGCAAGGATTCTGGTTGCAGGGGTCAACATCCGGTTTTTAATGACAGCATGCCCTTTAAGCAACTTCAAAGAAAGCGACTCTGCCCTTCACTTCGTACTACAGTGCCCCATGCTTTCTATACCACGTATTTTCTTCTCCCCGTACTTGTGCTTCCGCTCTCATTTCAGGAGCAGTATAAAAGAATCTTAATGTCGAGTGACAGAAATGTGGTAAATAGATTGTACTACTATCTGAAAGAGGCCAGTGATACGAGGCTTTTAATTTTAGGAATTCATATTTAAACAGGTGAATTTGATTATCTATTTATTTTCTTTTGCAATAGGTGCTTACAGCTGTCATTCACATTTGATTTCTACTCTATTTACTGTCGCAAAGAATTTACGAGCCAAACTCTGCGTTGTATGGATTCATATCTATATGCAATAAAGATTTATTATTATTATTACTAGGTTCACTGATTATTGCAATTTTTCATCATTCCTAATACTTATTTCAATTTTTTCTCCTCAACTAGATGTACTTGCTTAGGTATTTTGGACCTCTCGAAGGTACCTCCTACCTTGGCAGGAAATTTTACAGAATTCGACAATATTTTCGTACAACATAGAACCAATACTCACCTCTTTTCTGAAGTCATTCGAACTTTCGAATATCAAAACGTGAATCAAGTAAACGTTGGAGATTCCAAAAAGTATCAAACACAGAAATACAAATCTGTACTTCCTTCGAAATTTATCGAGGATCGTCATTTGATAGTAATGCCGGATATTTTCTCCTTCCAAGCATGATTAATGATACAATCAGCTCTAACTTCACTTCACTTGAATTCCGATTGTAACACTCAACTCAACTCGAATTACCATCTTTTGAATTCGACAAAACTCCCAAAACAAGAATACGCATTACGCCCCTTCGTTTAATGACACGCTAACCCGCATCACTTCCAGTTGTGATCTCAATTTGTATGTCTTGTCGGTGATGATGGACATCTTGGTGGTATCAGCTGAGTACTCTATTGAACATTTTCCGAACTATATCCCGCGTCAGCGAGTGATGATTTGCATTCGTGTTACTTCTTGAAATCCCAAGTTTAGAAAGCAACACGATAGTGAATCTTCATCGAAATTAATACTCGAAAAAGTGAGCTAAACCGCGGAGGTGGAAATCAAGGTGTTTCTCGTTAGTTATCAACTTGTAATTTGAATTTTGGCGGATACGAAGGTTGGGCTCTTTTATTTTTAGACTGCAGTTCTTGCGGGTTATGTGTGTGTATGACTGTATGTGTATCCTCTGTTTTCGGATTCAGTGGTCGTAATCCTAATTCTAAATCTTAACCATAAGTTGTTTTCCACGAAATAATTTCTCGAGAATATTTTTCATCGCGAGTGTTCCGAGGTGACGTTTTGATTCGCGCGAGTTGAAGTGTCCGTCGCGAAAAGTAGGTATCACCAGTGGGGTCCCGACCAAGTTACCGAAAATGTGTTTTTGTACTTTACCAGTTGGGATGAAGTAGGGTATTAGTTGAGCAGCTGTCTAAAATGAAAGCTGTAAGCAGTTTTCAGAAACGGGTTATCTAAATAGGACGTTTTGAATCGCAGCGACCTCGTTTCGGGGTGAGTTTTTTGCGAGTTCCGTTCTGAGTGATAAGGTGATCTTTCGATAGGAAATTTGCCCTAGTCGGAATCGTCAAAATGTCAGCGGAGTACGACGAACTGGATTCGCTCGACGACGAATTGAAGAACATTCAAAATGTGATTCATTTGACGAGGGAGAATATCGACGCGTTGAACGCGAAATTCGCTGGGCTCCAGCACCCTCCGCCGATGTACCTCTCGGAATACCAAGAGTTGACGAGTAAGTTGCACGAATTGGAAGTCAAAGAGCAGCAATTGAGCGAACAGCTGAGTCTAGCTAGGGGTGCCGTATCTATGGATGTGTGCGATAATGAAGTTATCGGGTCCGCCGGCTACTACGATAATAGAGGTCACAGAATCGCTCAACCTACGAGGAATCCTGTGGTCAGAGCGCATCTTCCCAACCAACAACGGACGAGCGTGCAGGTCAAACCGAGACAATCTGTCCGAGATGCTCTAGCCAAAGCTATGAAACTGAGGAATCTTACACCGGAAATGTGCGTAGTTTATGCGGTTAGCGATAACACCCAGATACCTTGGGATGTCGACCTTAGCTTGATCGACGTCGACGAAATTCGAGTACAAATTATCGACAAATTCCCGGTAACGACTAGTATTTCTCATAATTTCGTTCGTAAGACATTTTTCTCGTTGGCCTTTTGCGAGTGTTGTAGACGGTTGTTGTTCCAAGGGTTTTGCTGTCGCACTTGCGGGTATAGGTTTCATCAGAGGTGTGCTGGAGGCGTTCCTGCGCTGTGCCAGCAGGTTAGGATGATGGACACTTATTATCAGATGTTGTTGGCTCAGCCGCCCGAAACGTCGGCCGGGATACTTCAGATGCCTTCGAGCTACGGCATGTCCAACAGGCCCACGAGAAGTCGCCATCCGAGGTCTCTGGGTCACGGGGAAAGATCCAGTTCGGCCCCTAACGTTTGCTATAATATGGTCAACGGTGGGGGCATCGACAACGACGATGTGGCGTCTCTAACTACGTCCGTAGCGCACTCTTTAGTGAATAACAACAGATTACCGCACTCTCAGAGTGCCCAAGGGTCTCCGACAAACAACCTCCGACCGTGGAGGCCTAGAGCGAGATCGGCAGACGAAAGCGCTAATAAGAAAATCAGTAAAGACGGTCCCCGCGAGTCCATAGAAGACTGGGAAATTCCTGCAGACGAAATACTCACTGGGCAAAGAATCGGGTCTGGCTCTTTCGGAACGGTATACAAAGGTCACTGGCACGGATCTGTAGCTATTAAAACCTTGAACGTCAAAGATCCAACGACAGCTCAATTGCAAGCATTCAAAAACGAAGTTGCAGTCCTACGAAAAACGAGACACGTCAATATCCTCCTCTTTATGGGATACGTTAGTAAACCTCAATTGGCGATTGTGACTCAGTGGTGCGAAGGTTCAAGCATCTACCGGCATTTGCACGTTCAAGAAACCAAATTTGACCTTTTAACGCTTATAGATATTGCCAGACAAACCGCTCAAGGGATGGATTATTTACACGCTAAAAATATTATTCACCGAGACTTGAAGAGTAATAACATATTTTTGCACGACATGGTCGTCAAAATAGGAGACTTCGGCCTAGCCACAGTCAAATCACGTTGGTCAGGAAGCAAGCAGTTTCAACAACCAACTGGTTCTATACTATGGATGGCTCCAGAAGTCATTCGAATGCAAGAAGACAGCCCTTATAGTTTCCAGTCCGACGTATACGCTTACGGTGTGGTTTTGTACGAGTTACTCTCTGGACAACTGCCCTACGCTCACATCAATAATAAAGACCAGATCCTATTCATGGTCGGGCGGGGTTTCCTTCGCCCAGACCTGAACAAGATTCTTCCTGAGACGCCCAAAGCTCTGAGACGATTGTTCGACGACTGCATCAAGTTTAAGAGAGACGATCGTCCTCTGTTCCGTCAGATTTTGGCGTCGCTCGAAAGTCTACTTCAGTCCATGCCCAAGATTCACCGGTCCACCTCGGAACCCCTGCTGAACCGCACGCAGCTGCACTCTGATGATCTTCTGTACGTCTGTGCCTCACCGAAAACCCCAGTCAACACTCAATATGGAGCATTCCCTTTCTACCCAGTAGGTGGTATCTAAATCTATGTTTTATTCTGCACGTTAAGGTGTGTTTAAACTTGAGCATCTCCGAAATGAGTGAGAAGAGAGTTTGGTTGCATGGCTGTGGCTGCTCTGTAATAAACCACTAACCACCCGGTTTGTTATGGATGCGTTTAGGTGATACTCCCGAAGTTTCGCTTCGTAACATTCATGAATACTACCTGTCATTTCAGTATTTGCCAGAATAAGGGCCATGTGAACTTGAGCTTCTGAGGGAGACGCGGCAGAAAGTATCAATGTACTGCTGAAAGTTACATTGAAATGTTTCGCACACGAGTTTGTAGGGTGCTCTGCAACTCACGTCATAATCACCACTCTCGCAAGGTAGACTAGGTTGGAAAAAAAAAAAATCAGTCGGTACTTAGTAAATATTGCTTGAAAATAAAACTCGATAATTCTAAAAACACGTACTGGATCAAGCTGCACATTACCCAGAAATACTTTTTGAATTGGAACATGGATTATATAAACGATAAAACATGATCCATATGGGACAGTCGCGTTTAATTTCTATTGCACAAGTTCTTGAGCCTTTCTATTTCATTATGTTTTCAAATTTGTTCGACCATTGGAAAATTTTTTTTAGAGCACCGGCTAAATTTTTTTTCTAATGTCCAATAAAAAGGAGCAGTTCGTGGAACAGTTGAACTTACAAGATCCGCTGTTGTTCCTCCCCTCTCATGCTGAAAATCACTTTATTTTCTTCAATCACCGGTTGTTGGGTGAATGGGGTATTTCAGTCAATTTTTTTAAATCAGAGAAGCTAAGGAAAGTTGAAGATTTGAATGGTGTGAAGTAGCTAGCCAAAAAGGTCTTTGAAAAAAGTATCCATGCACAGAGAAGAGATTGGAATGTTCTCACTGGTAGCAGGTTCAAATTGAGGCTCCAGAACGTTGATTTTCCTCTTCTTTTCCGTCATATTTAAAACAAAAGAAAGAAAAGAAATCATGGGTGATGTACTAGCTGAAAATATTATAAGTCGAAACCACAAACGAAGCGAACAGAAAACAACCGATTACAGACAGCAGATGTAGGTAATGCTAACGATTGAACAATAAAGTAATGCTATCCGATGAGAATCTCTTGGATACTACAAAATACTACTCACACACGCGCGCGGTGTAGTGTGTGTGCGTTCATGGAGGCCCGCCTTTTTTTCAAACGTGTGATCTCTTTAATTCATTTTTCTACCACATGTTATAGTATCATTGGGCTAAAAGTTGGTGTATATAGGTTTTCAAGGGTGCTGAATCCCCACCCAAATACCCACCGAAGTTTGAATTCTGATGCTCGTAGATTTTGACGTTGAGACTCCACAAACTCGTATGCTGCTGGTACTTTGAGTGAACTTTGAGGTTTCCTCGCGAATTTGGATTCTTGTTGTTCCTTAAGCGAGGCTGCTCAAGTATAAAAACATCTTTATTTAACAGGTAACGCCATAATATGATTGTGTACAGTTCTATTCATAGACATTCTTTGAAGTTTTATTTGAATTTCGACTCGGATTGCATTTGGAAAGGAAAAAAGTGACTTGTTTAATAAAAAAGTATGCACAGATTGTTGTACAGATTCTGACTGTGGTCTCTGGCCAGGCTATTAGGGCACTAACTATTCCTCATCTTGAACAAACTGGTAGCTTTGCGTTATTTCCCTTAACCTTAATTGGACCATGGTGTCACTAGTGTCACCCAAAATATCTCTGGAACTCCACAGATATCCCTAAGTGACGTCAGGGTGACCAAAATTAAATTTCAATTTTCAATTTAATGGACAGCAGAATTTTTTGTGGGCTATTGGAAAGTCTCAAAATAGAGTTATGACAAAATTTCCAAGAAAACCAATGAAAAAATTTTTCAAATCATTTTTTGATTTCTAATACCTAACTTACAAAAAATTGTTCAGAAATTAAGCTCTGTCCATTAATTTTAAGATTGAAATTTAAATCTAGTTAATCTGGTGACACCTTGGGACAGCTGTGGAATCTCCAAGATGTTTCGGTGACACTAGTGACACCATGGTCCAATAAGGGTTAAATACGTGCCCACTAATAGCAAATTTGTTGATTCTGTGTAGAAACAGTACTCTAAAGAGTAAACCAGGGGTATGACAGCAGGGCTGGAACAAACATCTATTATTTGGATTATTGGGGAGCCGATCCATACAGGACTGTGCAATCCCCTCCATCTGCAAGCAGGCGGACAAACTTCGCACCACCCAATGTGGGAAGTGGAAGGCTCCACCCAGGAGAGTCGGTCGTGGCCGTCTACCCCCTGGGTATCTGTTTGTCTCAAACACTACAGGTTAGGCAGAACTTTCTAGCAGAAGTTCTTCCAACAAGACAGGTTGGTGCCCGAGTTCAAAGCAGAACTCACATGCCGAGTGACATTCTCAGGGGACACGCCCCTGGGGATGCCAACTCTCCCTTTGAAGCCTCCAAGGTCCAAACAAAACAGGGTTTGCTCAATCACGACCACCACGACTCCAACCACAATTGAGGTGGAGGGGATGCGTGGTCTGAGGGGCAGGCATGTGACACTGTGACTCCGGTCAAGCAGGGCTGGCAAAACCCTGATAAAGATGTAACGCTCAATCTACTTTTTGATTTCTCTTAGAATAGTCCTAGAACGACTGGAGCTTTCCTGGAATTGAGAACAAAACTTATAATTCCTGATGAGTGTCATTTTTTTTTCTTTCGTGGTCGTGAGTTGTGAGGAAATCCATGTATGGACTCCTTATTGAGCATACCCGTTGCAATGTGGGAGTTCTGTACTCGCCTATTGGAATACCAACCAAATCCTATGCTCTTCCTTTTTAAGGATATCTCCCCAGAACCGCCATTTCAGCATTGCTTAACCTTCCGTTGGTCGCACCTACAGTGTTTACACTGCACTCAGAAGAGACTGCTTGCCCTTTGACCAAATTTCCGAAAATTCACCCCCCCCTCTGTATTTTTTGTTTAGGATCCCACTCCCTAAATTGCATATGAGTCCACCTTGTGAGCGACGTAAAAGTTGCTATTCAGTTTTGCTTCAGGCGTCGTGGAGTAAGGCGTGCGCTGAGTACCTAGCGGTGTTTGGACGGGACTTTCCGAGGTTTTCTTATTTTGTTCAAGTTTGCATATTCTACCTAATATTTTGCAATTGTATGAACAAAAATATTAATTGAAGCAAACGCACCTCAATTTATTGTCTCTCAGATTGACAAATTTTCCAATTTTGAGCAAAATACGCAACGAGAATGACTGCGGTGTAAGCACAGCAGCGCGACCTACTTTGCGTGTGGGAAGGCTCGACTGACGCAAGGTTAAGATAGACATTCATATCAATGGCGCTGTTTTCTGCCTTCGCCGTTTAATGTTCATTCTTAAAGGAGAGCTTTGTCTCACTCCCATGAATAATTTCTTCCCTCTTTTTTATGGATAGTAGAGCTGTAAATGCAGCGACTGCTCTCCAGTGCTCCTTCCGTCCTGTCAGCGTTCTTTTGACTACAATACTGGGTGATATATTTCCTGTAATGCGGTGCATCTGTCCTCTTTCATGTTCCCATCTCGGGCAGACAAAGAGAGTATGCAAACCATCATCCTCTTCGTGCAGGCAATATCCACATTTCGGACCTTACCGATCCTGCTTAGAAAAGCGTAAATATAACCGTATTCTGAAAGCAGCATGATGAGGCAAAAGTCCTTCTCATCGTGATTCCTTTCAAGCCACGGCCTTATTTCTCCAATCAAATGCGTTGTCCAGCGTCCTCGTTCCTCTAAAGTCTCAAGTAATAAAAAATATTGACTGGAACAATCCAATCCATAGTTTTTTTTTTGTGTGAAAGAAACCAAATTTATTTTTATCAAGTTTGTGACGCGCTTTTCATGCCGTCGGAAAAACCCATTTGTGGATTGAGACGGAATTTCGATCGTTGTTTCACTTTTCTATCTGGAGTACTGCTGCACCGTCCTCCAGACCCAGGGATCTGATAGTCTTCCTCGTGCCCCTCAGTCGAAGGGACACGGCTCTGATTATCGACACCTGGATCCGGACCTTCACCCACCCTAACACGTGGGAGTAGGGTCTGCTCCATTTTTCTGCCAATTGTGGAAGCCAGCCTCTTCAAGAACACTTCATATTCACGATGATGGGCGCCGTCACAGGAACAGACGAGAGGTGTACACGATCCTCGAAGATGTTCAGCTGCTCTGTCATACTTGGCGTGTTTTTGTCCGGCGGCTGTCTGTGCTGTGTAGTCCCACGTTTGGTAAAGGTAGAGGCAGCGTCAGCATTAATAATTCGTGTATCGAAAAACGCCGGCTTCGCACTTTCCCAAACTCCTTGGACTTTGATATCGGCCACTAACATCGGGCTTCTCTCGTTGGAGTCTTGCAGCACTGGTTCCAATGTAGCACCACCCATGCAAGACCTGCCAGTCTGGCACACTCGTCCCTAACTTCATCCATAGTACAAATAGTGATCGCTCCGCAAATAATTAGTATATTGGGTATAAATCGGGTATACATTCTTTATCTTTGCTGTCTTCCAAAAATTTAACTTTAAACTGTTTTCCTGCAGTTCTTGGGTCAAACAAGGGAAGTAGACAAAAAATACTGTTTGTATGCCAACTTTCTGATCATCGGATACCTCTCACCTGCTTGGAATGCTCACTATTAGTTGAAACTATGAGAACTAACCAGTTAAAAAAACAAATTGGGCACCTAAATTACATCTATCTTTTTCTTCCCAAATGTAATTTTTCGAGTCGAAGTTCAGATAAAATTCGTAATTTGCCAGAATTCTACTTCACATTTTGGTAACGCCGATTTGTCTTTTGCACGCAATTTCTTTTGGCTCAAAACTGATCCGGATGAATGTGAGTCAATATTTCTCCCCATGATGTTCCTTCAGGCCTTAACACAGGCTGTCTCGTCGGATTTGCACTTCAGTGGTATGATCCTACTGAACTTCCCACTTTATTACGCACCTACCCGAAACAATTCTTATCTATCCTCATTTCGAGAATAAACCAAATTCTACGTGTATGGAAGGGTATACAGGGTGTCCAAGTAACTACGATCCCCCCACTTATTTTCTCTAATAGTGTGAGAAAAAAAATCGGATTAACGCTATTCTTCATAATTTTTTGCGTAGAATTCAAAAATGACAAAATTGCGCAGTGCGCAATCGCGCAACCGTGCGCAATCATGATCAACTTTGTTTTTTCGAATGAGAACCCCCATTTTTTATTGCAGATTCGAATTCTACGTCAAATTTTATGAACATTTTACTTAGACAATTTTTTTTTTGGAGGCGCGCAGCCCGCTCAGCGAGCGCTCAAACGTGCGCAACCCAGGGATTGCGCCAAAGTTGAGATGAAGGTAGAACTCAAGTGTGGCACATTACTTAGCACTGTTTTTCTGCGCTGAATCGTGGTGGTGTCCCTTTCTTGATTCGATTCCATTTTACCTCATTTATAGCCAAAAAAGTCAATTTTTGAGGAGGAAATCATTGATTTTCTTACGATGGGTAAGAATCCTAATCCTAATAATCCGATCATCCTAATAAAATGTAAAAAATTAAATTTTGTGATAATTATGTAGAGTACCTAGTTTATCGTTATTTTACAATTTTAAAAATTTAATTTTTTTACATTTTATTAGATTGATTCATTACCCTTTGTAAGAAAATCGATGATTTCCTCCTCAAAAATTGACTTTTTTGGCTATAAATCAGGTTAAATGAAATCAAATCAAGAAAGGGACACCACCACGCGATTCAGCGTAGAAAAACCCTGCTAAGTGATGTGCCGCACTTGAGGTCTACCTTCATCTCAACTGTGGCGCAATCCCTGGGTTGCGCATCTTTGAGCGCTCGCTGTGCGGGTTGCGCGCGTCCAAAAAAAAAGGTGGCGAAGTAAAATGTTAATACAATTTGACGTAGAATCCGAATCTGCAATAAAAAGTGGGGGTTCTCATTTGAAAAAACAAAGTTGATCATGATTGCGCACGGTTACGCGATTGCGCACTGCGCAATTTTGTCATTTTTGAATTCTACGCAAAAAATTATGAAGAATACCGTTAATCCGATTTTTTTTCTTACACTATTGGAGAAAATAAGTGGGGGGAGCGTAGTTACTTGGACACCCTGTATAACACACGTCATGAAATCAATTTAGAATCAATAGACTTTGATCTCTAGCCTGATATCGATCTGGATGGTAAAATTGTAATCTTAGGCCATTCTCACATAATTGCATTATTATTTATTTTGACAACGTATAAAAAGGCTAAGCCCTACAATGGTGCGGTTTGATTCAGACTGATGAAACATATTTCATGCTATAACATTTTTTCCAAGAACTTCATCCAACCAGAATTTTTAAAATTTAATTAACTACTTTTTTGTGGTTTTTGATCTTAATTTGTTAAAAAGGCTTTAACACCATTAGATTACTCGTAAATTCAAATTTGAGGGTACCGGTGGAAAGAGCATCAAATTTGCTTTCTGGTGCCATCAAACGAGATCGCCCTTAGTACACTCGAGTGACTTCTTAAATATACTGACGAGGCTTGTCCAGAGAGAAGTGTACTCAATTTCCGTAGGATTCAAAAAACTTATTTAAAAAAAATTTACCTCGTGGCATCACTACATATTTATGTAAGTTATTTTTTGACGTAGTCACCATTTATCTCAATGCAGGTAGTTTGGCGGAAGATTAATTTTTTGCCTGCCTGGTAGAACTCTGCTGCCACATTCTTCGTCCATAGGATGACCTCCCCCATGTGCTTCTTCAGAGCAGTAAATAGGTGGTAATCCTACGGCGACAGGTCAGGGAATTTGTTGGGTGGTTCAAGACATCCCATCCAAAGGAGTCCAAAAGTTGCTTCGTCTGGTTGGCCATATGGGATCGGGTGTTGTCATGCAGTAGGCACACTCTCTCTATCAGCAGACCCCTCCTTTTTTTAATAGCTCTTTTCAATTTTATTGGGTATCACAATACCTTACTGCATTGATAAGTTATCATTATGATGACTTCCTAGTCCCAAAACACTGATGCCATGATATTTTTTTGTTGCTGAAATGGTGGTTTTGAACTTTCTTGAAAAAAGGGTGAATTGGTGTGATGACACTGTTTGGACTCATCTCCAGAAACAATACACCTGAGTAAACCCTCACCCTCCAGTTCATAGCGTTCAAAAAGCTCTTTAGAGGCCTCCACTCGATTCAACTTGTGTTTTTCAATCAGCTATTTCGAACCCATGTTGTGCACAGTTTATGGAACCCTACGGTTTCTGTGATCAATTCGTACAGCAGAGTCCTGGAGAGTTGGGGAAACATCGAGGAAATTTCGTCCAGAGTCAATTCTCTATTTTTTGTACAAGTTTGCCAGTCAAAATCAACGGTCTCCCACTCATCAAATCGTCGTACACCGTTTTTGAACTCTACACCACTTGTACACTATTTTGCAATTCATATGGCCTTCACCATAAGCAGATTTAGTGTCATTACAAATCTCAAGTGGAGTTTTCTCCTTGGCAACGAGGTAATGAATAATGCCACTGATTCCACACTTGATAGCAGATTCGATTGACGTTTTTCACTAAAACAAATTGCTAAGACCACAGTTGTTAATGCACTGAGCTCGTTCTGGTCTTGTTTCGAAGGGGAAGAGTCAAGCTACACAGCAGTGTGGCCAACATAAGGGAAAAAATGAGGAATTTGCCTCATGTTTTATTTATTTATTTATTTTTTTGAAAGAGGGTTTACTGATGTGGAAGGAAACCATAGTGTGCTGCTCGAAAACGCATCCAAAAAATTTAGAGAATTTAAGGAAGATGGAAATTTTGAATGTACTGTAATGACTTTCCACTTACAACAGTAGCGCTACCTCTGAAAGCACACATGAAACCATTAGCTTACATGGTTGAACACCAGAGTGCGCTGCGAACTGGCAGAAAGAACCCACAAAAAGTAACCAAAAGAAGCAATTAAAATTAAAATTGCTCATTATTTTTTACAATACGATTCTGCCTATTAATTTACATTATTAGTCTTCATCTTCTCTTATTTAGTTTCTTTATTTGTTAGTTTTGATATTTGAATCACGTTATTTGAGTGAATCGTTCCATGTGGTCACGAGGGCGTCTACGACTCTCCCTGTTGACATTATCTGACACTATTTGCCAAAACTCCTTTTACGCTTTGCCAGAGCACAGTTTTGCGTGAGGAACCCCAGGGAGTGACGTCATCAGTTTCCCTCGATCTTCGTGGGTTTTTTTGACAGAGGTTTTACTTGTTAAGGCATTTTTTTCTACGGTAATTTTCTCCCCTTGGGTATTCCTGGTGTTAAACGTTATTCTAGGGTTCTATTATAGGATTTGACTTGAAATTCCAGAATCTTAAAATGAGGCGAATTCCCCATTCTCTATGGCAATGGGAGCCTCAGAACACTTTCTGGGCTAAACATATTTATGGTTAATTATTGACTCACATCTTCTAGACGAAGTTAGAGCTCTAATAAGTGGATTCATAATGAATTGTATGTTTTCCTACGATTTCTTATGTTGATGTTTCTGTACATTCCGTGCACCACCACGTTGGGCTTGTTCTTAGGCGTTACCGAATTCCGAAGATGATTTATGGAGTCTCTCAGTCACATTTATTGGTGAAATTATGTTTTTTAAAACGTGATTTGTAAACGAAATAAATCACTCCTACCTAAATGTCCACGTTTTCTTAATATTTCCGTAGCCCTCGCTTGTAAATTACAAATGAAATTGATAACACGTCCTCCAAAATGAAACCCACAGAAAGTACTGCAGGATTGCATAAGTTTTTTAATATTCCAAATTTTCATAAATTTCACCGAGTAGAATTACTCGAATAAAACTGCCACGATTTCCCGGATCACGTCTATCCGGTGATATTGTCGTAGTTGAAAAGAAAAACTTATGCGATCCTCTCAAAAAAACTGCGGGGTAAGGCCTGAATCTTTGTGCCCATCGTTGCTTCGTGAATAAAGTCGATAAGTATTTTTTAAGAATAGGTGCACAAAATGTGGACGGAGAAGAAAATTGTGTCGAAATCAAATGAAAATTCAACAAAATCCTGGAGGATATCGTACGCGCTTGTATGACGTACCTGTTTGTCGTTATACTATGGAGAAATCTTGCTGTAAAAAATCTTCAAACTTATTTCTTCCCTTCGCGTTAATTTGTTCGTAGAATAGAATCTATTTTATAGGCTGGGACATCACAGGAAATTCCTATAGGACGTAGGCACAGTATGTTGACCCCCGTCGCTTCGATGAGAGTTCTGCACGCATTTTACCACTCCTATGTATTTCGAAAGAATAATGTCATTTAAAAAAACATATGAAATAATATACAAATAATCTTACAAGTATTTTGGTACCTACTTCTTATGTGTACGTGTGTATGTTACATTTTTGTAGTTTGTGAATCCGCTTTGGAGGTGTTTGGCTGTTCAGTGTAATGCAGCTGCTTCAAAACGTGGTTTCTTCAATATAATTTATCTCCACTAACTTACAACCTTCAATTCATAGTATACAAATAATCATAAACCATGTCCTCTGATTTCTGCAATTTGTTTATTATTGTAATCAAAATTATGCTGGTGTAGACTTTCGTTCTTGTTATTCGTGGGATTATTGGTGTTTTAATCGATAGTTCGGACTCAGGTTCTTATTTTTAGTGATTATATTTTCAACTATGTGAAGGGTTTTCATGATCAAATTTTTCCTGATATATTCTTAGTTATTTTTTTAAAAATCAAAAACATCCAGTCCGTTATTTTCCCAGTGTATCCTTAAAGGTATGATTGTCAGGATACACTAGATGTTCTTTTCAGCACTGATTCTGATTTCCCTTAGTTTACCTACCCCTTTAAGTTGTCGAATATTGTACCCTACGAAGTCATCCTTCCTTCTGTTATTTTTCAATTCTTAAAATTCATTAATACATTTTTAGTGTTGCAAAAATAATTTCCATAAAACATGAAAAATTTTAATTTTTGAATTATGAAAGTTTGTTTCATTCTTAATCTATAAGAGATTGTTTTTTAATTTGCTCTTTTTAAAACCGGATTTTGAACCTGAATTTTCAAAATCGGCCTCTTTAAGCTGTCAAATATTTTAGCCTACGAAGTCATCCTTCCTTCCTTCTGATATTCTTTTTTTGGAAATTCTTTAAATTTTTGGATACATTTTTTTTACGTTAAAAAAAATCCTGAAAAAGTCGAAAATTTTGAATTTTTGAATCATGGGAATTTGTTTAATTTATTATTTTTAATATTTCAAGAAGTTTTTTTTTTAAATTTGCTCTTTTTAAAACCGAATTTGAACCTGAATTTCCAAAATCGGTCTCTTTTAGCTGTCAAATATTTTAGCCTACGAAGTCCTCCTTCCTTCTGATATTCTTTCTTTTGGAAATTCTTCAAATTCGTAAATACATTTTTTTAAGTTTAAAAAAAATCCAAAAAAGTCGAAATTTTTGAATTATGGAAATTTGGTTTATTTTTAATCTTACAAAGGTTTTTTTAATTTGCTCTTTTTAAAACCGGGTTTTGAATCTGAATTTCCAAAATTGGTCTCTAAGCTGTCAAATATTTTTGCTTACGGCGTCTTCCTTCCTTCTGATATTCTTTCTTTTGAAAATTCTTCAAATTCGGATACATTTTTTTAGTTTTTCAAAAATAATTTCCTAAAAAAGTCAAAAATTTTGAATTTGTTTTATTTTTTATTTTTAAACTTTCAATATTTTTTTTTTAATTTGCTGTTTTTAAAACTGGATTTTGAGACTGAATTTCCAAAATCGGCCTCTTTAAGCTGTCAAATATTTTAGCCTAAGAAGACATCCTTTCTTCTGTTATTTTTCAATTCTTATAATTCATGATTACATTTTTAGAGTGATTCAAAAAAATTTCAATAAAATGAAACAAAAAATCGAAAATTTTTAATTTTTGAATTATGGACATTTGTTTAATTTTTAATTAATTTGCTCTTTTTAAAACTGGGGTTCGAGCCTGAATTTCCAAAATTGGCCTCATTTTGCTGCAAAATATTTTAGCTTACGAAGACATCGTTCTGATATTCTTTCTTTCGGAAATTCTTTAAATTCGTAAATACATTTTTTTTAGAGTTTTTCAAAAATAATTCCCAAAAAAGTCAAAAATTTTGAACTATGGAAATTTGTTTTATTTTTTATTTTTAATCTTTCAATAAGTTTTTTTTAATTTGCTCTTTTTAAAACCGGATTTTGAGCCTGAATTTCCAAAGTTTTCCTCTTTAAGCTGTCAAATATTTTAGCCTTCGAAGTCATCCTTCCTTTTGTTATTCTTTGAATTCTTTAATACATTTTTTAGTGTATAAAAAAAAATTTCCATGAAATAAAAAAATTCGAAAATTTTGAATTTTATTATCACGTATAGAAATTTGTTTTATTTATAATCTTTCAGAGATTTTGTTTAAATTTGCTCTTTTTAAAACCGGACTTCGAGCCTGAATTTCCAAAGTTGGCCATTTTGAGTTGTCTAATATCCTAACCGACGAAGTCGTCCTTCCTTCTTATGAAAATCCTTTAGAATGTTTCAAAAGTAATTTTTTGTTTTTTGGATTAAAAAAATTCTATGAAATCAAAGTGATCGAGAACCAAGTCAAAACCGGCGTATTTCGGAGGGCGGTGGATTCAGATCACCTTGAATAATGGAATGGATTTCCTATTCATCGAATTCCTTCAAATGTACATTGACCTCTCAACCTCTACGTTTAACCACTTTTGAAGCTCGATGGTATTATGTTTCATTGCTGTTTGATACTGCTATCGCTGATTCGTTGTTAACTATTAATTTGCATTAACCGAGTAATTTTTAATGTAATGTAAACAAATTGATTTACGAAAATTGTACATTGTGCTCTGAGTTGTAAGGAAACACTCAAACAGCGAAAAGACTTGCAAACTTCGTGTATCACATTGCTAGAAATCATTGTAAATGAATACTACTACTTTCTTATATGTTAATGGTAGAGTTTTGGGATGGATGAGTGTGTTTTCCTTCTCGAAAAGTGTGAATGTACCAATATTTAGCCATACACGTCTCTTTTGTTGCATCAATGCAATGTCACCTTGCAAAACTATGTGGTACCTACCTAACGTATACTTACACATTGGTGATGAGATTTGAAGTGTCAACCGGAGGAGTGAATGAAAATTTTTATCTAATAAACTTAGCAGTATTAATGTCATGTAAGTAATGCTATAAAATGTTACAAAATATATATTTAAACAAAAATGGAGATGATTATGTGGTGTACCTATGTGATTCTTGAACCATGTTATACTTACTGTGTTGAGAGATGTGATTTTTTGAGCTGTTACCTCAAATCGAAATTTGTAGATACGAAATCCAATTTTCGTCGGAGCATTAATGTTTTGATGAACACTAGTGCCAATTCTGACGAACCGACTGTTAAAGATTTTGGTGAAGGTGAGATTTTTTTTCTCGAGCGCATCTCCATTGCGAACGACCTATTTGAATGTAAATTATTTTAATGATTGTCTTTTTATTGCTAACAGCAAAGAAGCATTGTATAATTATTTATTGTTTTTAACACAACTTGGTGAACTAAGACTGCGCCATTCGTGTAAATATCTTTCTATTATAATTTTACGCCAATTCCTAGACATGCCTCAATAAACTAGAATAATTTTATCTGTTGAGTTTGATGAATTACCCTGGCACTCTTATAATAGGGAAAAATATGTAGTAACGATGAGTGGGAGTTTCAATACTCCTGAAGAGGACTCTTGCCTAATAACTCTTGAGAAATGAATGGAGGATGTTGTTGTTTCATGATCGAAAAGATTGAAATTGTCGTTGATAATGGGTTGGTAAATTTTAAAAACTCATTCATTCGTTAACTTTAGAATCGAGCAAAAAACAAATTTTAACTCTAACGTTTTTTTTGTGTGTAAAAATCACCCTAAAAATTTGCGTCACTTCCATCAGTGAACGTTCTTGTACGATTCATACTCGTATTTCTGACTCATCATTCGTCCAACCCACTGAGTAACGGAGACAACCTTGGGAGAGAACTGCAACTACAACCTTCTAAGGACCAAGGAGGTTCTCTGGGGCTAGACTCGCAGAAACCCACGTGTTGCTCTGATGAATTTTGAAATAAACTTTAATTTGTTAAAGTTATTAAAAACTTATAAAATAACTTTAATCCCCCCCCCCCTTCTAAAATCGTCCAGATAGTGGATTTTTTTATTTTTTTTAATCTTCATGATTTTGGTTTATTATTTTCAATAATGAACCTTTGGAATCGACCAAGAAAACAAATTTTTCAACACCCCCTCAAAATTTGATGGTTTACGTTCCGAAGTACGTAGAATTCAAAAATCGAATAAAAATGCTGCAAATTATTACACAATGGTTTATTATTTTTCTATATAGATTACTCGTCTACAAAATCACCAACCATTCAATATAAAGGAAAAAATAAAAAAATGAAAAAAATTTACAAAAAATCAAAATTACCAACCATCGATCGCATTTCGGGCAGCTCTAATTTGAATGGAGATTAGGCCTCTTTTGCGATTCACCCTCGTGTTTTGATTTTATTATATATATATTTCAATGTAAACCCTTAAATTTTCGTAGGGAGCGAACGGTTTGTCCTACAGAGCTCCGCGTGGTCTCAAAAAATTCTATAGAATCTTAAATTGAAGGAAAAACAATACCTTTATATCGAAATTTTTTGAGTTAGGGCGTTTTCAAAATTTCAAAATTGATTTTGGAACCCTTAGAAGCGACCTACATCAACCAAAAGCTTCGGGGCACAACTAGACCCCAAATGGAGCCTACATACCAAATTTCATCAAAATCGGTCAATGCTAAGTGGCAAAAGTGCCGCGTACGGCGGACGGACGGCCAAATTTTTATTCGATTTTTGGATTCTACGTACCTTGAAACGTAAACCATCAAATTTTGAGGGGGTGTTAAAATTTTTTTTTTCTTGGTCGATTCCAAAGGTTCATTATTGAAAATAATAAACCAAAATTTGGCCGTCCGTACGCCGTACGCGGCACTTTTGCCACTTAGCATTGACCGATATTGATGAAATTTGGTATGTAGGCTCCATTTGGGGTCTAGTTGTGCCCCGAAGATTTTGGTTGATGTAGGTCACTTCTAAGGGTTCCAAAATCAATTTTGAAATTTTGAAAACGCCCTAACTCAAAAAATTTTGATATAAAGGTATTGTTTTTCCTTCAATTTAAGATTCTATAGAATTTTTAGAGACCACCCGGAGCTCTGTAGGACAAACCGTTCGCTCACTACGAGAATATAAACTTTGGACGTACGACAAATCAGAAACACGAGTGTGAATTGCAAAAGAGGCTTAGGCCTCTCCGTTCAAATTAAAGCTGACCAAAATGCGATCGATGTTTTTCTTCATGCTGGATGGTTGGTGGCTTTGCAGACGAGTGATCTATATTGAAAAATAAAAAATAATAAACCAATGTGTAATAATTTGCAGAGTTTTCCCAAGGATCTCAAATATGACCACGGTGCGCAACCTTTGTTATTTCAAATGAGAACCCCTATTTTTTTTTTAATGCAGATTTGGATTCTACGTGAAATTTTATGAGTATTAGACCCCTCAACCGATTTTTGGTTGGGCACAACCCGTCTAGTGAGCGCGCAAACATGCGCAACCCCTGGATTGTGCCAAAATTGAGATGAAGGTAGACCCCAAGTGTGATACATGTTTTTTCATTAATTTTCAACGCTGAATCACATGGTGGTATCCATTTTTGGATTTTACTGAAATTTTTTGAAACGGCAGCTGAAAACTAGGTGGTTTTTATAGCAAATCGCTCTTTTTCCATCCTTATGAGTTACGACGCAATTTTAATTCGGGGGCTGACTCTACCCCTACATTTGGGGGGAGGGAAAGAGTAATTTAGGGGTAGAGTTAGCCACCCGAACTACTAACTAAAGTTGCGTCGAAACCCGTAGGGTTGGAAAAAGAGCGATTTTCTATTAAAAATCACTTAATTTTTGGCCGCCGTTTCGAAAAATTCCAGTAAAATCCGAAAATGAATACCACCACGTGATTCAGCGTCGAAAATTAATGGAAAAATATGTATCACACTTGGGGTCTACCTTCATCTCAATTCTGGTACTGAGGGGTTGCGCTGGAAGGGTTGTGCGCGACCAAAAAAATCGGTTGAGGTGTCTAAAATGCATGAAATTTCACGTAGAATCCAAATCTGCGATAAAAAATAGGGGTTCCCTATCCTTGGGAAAAATCATGAAGATTTAAAATAAAATAAAAAATTACCACTACCTGGACGATTTTAGCAGGGGGGGGGACAACTCGCAAGCCAACCTGTATATTTTTATCGAATTATTTTAAATTTTTATTTATTTATTATAATAAATATTTATAAATAAATTTATTTATTTACAATAGTTGTGGGATTGTGTGGATGAGCCTCTAAATGGACCCTTTCGAAATTAATCGCTCTCGTATTGATAGTTCAATTTTTGTAACTACGATAACTTCTACCATTTCCATCTGAATTGAATGACATTTTCAGGGATTGTGTACTTGGGACACTAGATGGTCTATCTTTAAAGAAATCGGAACATTGGTGGTCACTCCGAGTGCGCGTAGTGAAATTCTAACTTTTACAGTTTCCATTCGATTTTGATTGTATTTTTAGAGATTGCGTGGAAAGGACTCTGGCCGGTTCTGTTCAAATATCATCGTCATCTGATCATCAAATTTGCAAGGTCATGGCACTACTTGGAAATTGACATTTTGTTTATCCACTTTGCAACTAATTATATACAGAATCGAGTTGAGGAAGCCGTGTGCCACACCAACTTGGCAGATTTTTTTGAAACTCAATGCTAGAAAAGTATCCACTCTATGACCAGAGAGGCAGTTTAATTTTTCAGTGTAGAACCACTGCAGAGAACACAAGGACATGGACAATCGAGAGCCACAATGTCTGCAACCATCCAAGACGAAGCAAGCAAAAGATGAAAAAGAAGTTCCCTGTAATCTAAGAAGCGCCCGGCGGAGGTCCGTAAGGCGTAATTTATTCTTCTGATAGTGAATTTTTTTTATTCGTGTATTTTTCTATAATTTGACACATATTTGTACAGATGAAGTAACAATTCATGAAAAATCTCAACTTTTCCTGGGGAGAAGGTTATCTCAATAACTGCTAGGTTGCGGTGGTATTCCGGATCTGTGGTGGGCGCATTCTAGATCAACTTGTAATCAACTATCACCTTCATCTCAAGTTCTGTTTTGTGAATCAATATAACTATTCACAAAAGTAAAATAGTATCTTTATGATTTGTATTCATCTGCAGTTTGAGTGGCAAAGTGACAAGCTTTATAGTTGTTTAACTTTGAATAGTCAGTGGAGTTAGGAAATGATCGAGAAGTGCTGAACATTCAATATTTTGGTTGGACCATGGCACATCAGCGTACTTTGCCGCAGAGCAAGGAGGCTCTTCTGAAGTCGTACACGAGCAGGCTCAAAGATGACGTTAAATCAATGCTGGAGAATTTCGAAGGTGACTATTCTTCTCATTTCAATTTTTTATTGTTGTACAATGCCTAGTTAGAAACTCAAGGACTCTCCTCTGAGACCGAGGACGTACAAGTACCGTCTTCTAGGAACGGTTGAGGGAAGCCCTACTATCCCCCGTCCTCTCTCATCAGTACCTTGTGTGGTTTCTACTTGCCGACGCTAGAAATAATCCTGAGAATACTGGCAAGTACTCACTTATTAGTGAGTCTTTCAGCCGTTTATAGTCAACTTCTTGGGACAGCGGTGTGGCTACGGTCGTCGTTGTTTGGCGGTAGACTTTGGACCGACCTCTGCGGGGATCGTGGGTTCAAAGCTTATCGTCCCCCTCGTCCCAACCCAGGGCGGTGAGGCAATGGGAAGCAATGAGCGAAATCATCAGAACAAATTCTGATTTTCCCTTTGGAAGACAGCTGATGACGTCCGCGACGCCAGGAATGGCAGTCGGATGACAATCCAACCAAAAATGGTTGTTTACTTTACTCAACATAGGATTTATAATTATTGCCCACCACCCTAGGCGTTGGGTATAAGCTAATATAACGTCCCTATACCTGGTAAACCATGTAAGTCGGTATTTTTTCGAAAATAAGGTTTTGAGCTTTTCGGGTAAATTAGGGTCTCTTGATCCATTTAGTGAAGCCGTTTTCCAGTCTGAAGAATAGTTTTTTATCCAGAAAGCATTAAAAAAACGTCTAAGTCGGGTAACTATTTTTTCGCTGGAAAACCATGTAAGTCCTGTGTCTGCCTTCATAAAAGTGAGCAGCTCACGCTGGTGGCAAGTTTCCATCAAAGATAGACAGTTTTTTTCTTTTTTTCATGTAAACGTTTACAAAATTCATAAATGAAGTTCGGAGAAAGTGATCATAAATAGAAACCTTTTTATAAGGCTCAATTTCAGCAATAAATTCCACTCCTTGCGTTCTGCAGACACGTGATTTTCCATACTGTGGCCAACCTTAAGATCACGACCTAACTACGTGTTTTTTTTACTTACCTACCTAAGATCACGTGTTTTTCCGCATTGTTTCTAAATTATTTTTACGTTATTTAGGAGGATATTTTAGATGAATTGATAGATTTTGTTGGCTGTTTGACGTAGCTGTAATGCTGATGTTAGAAAGAACAACGAGATTAGTAGTGTGCTATATTGGTCTGCTTATGTTTTACAGGAAACTTTGTAAAATTAATGACACAAGAGATAATAATGAGATAACCATTAAGGAAATCCAGCTCTGACCAATCCCTAACCCATCCTCAATCCACCCCTAGTCCATCTATAACCCATCCCCAGCTCATCCCTAACCCAGCCTTGACCTATCCCAACCCCTAACCCGTCCCTAGTCCATCTCGAACCTATTCCTAACCCCTATCCCATTCCTAACCCATCCCTAACCCAACCCAGCCCTGACCTATCTCCAACCCCTAACCCATCCCAAGTTCATCCCCAACCGAGCCCTGACCTATCCCAACCCCTAACTTATACCCAGCCCACCCCTAACCCGTCCCTAGCTTATCTCCAACCTATCCCTAACCCCTATCCCATCCTCAACCCATATCCAGTTCATCTCTAACCCATACCTAAAGCTGGCCCCACACGATCAAACATGCTTGACAAGCATGGTTTGCCAACCTCGCTTGTCAAGTAGATTTGATCGTGTGGGTGGGGGGTCATGTTTGAAGGTTTGACAGCACGCTTGACGGTTTTCAGTCACTGTCAGAAAATTTGCTGTCAAACCATCAAACCATCAAGAAAAAAGGGTGGTAGGGGGTAATTTTACTGTGAATCACAGAGTTAGTTTCCGTGAATCACCGAGTTGGCGTCTGTGAATCACAGTCTCCATTAGGGATGCAAAACGATTATCGATAATATCGATATTCTGCCTCCGATTATCGATGCTTTTTTATCGATATGGACTACTCCGATATTTATACTCATATTTATACTCCGTTATTAACCAAATTATCGTTCTCATCTCTGAAGATCCCCTTATTTCTCAGATGGTTAATATCCATACTTGAAACAGATTGAACAGATGAACACTGAACACTAATGAAGCTTGGTGGATGCGGTTGAAACAGTTGGTTTGAACGTGTGGGTGCGGCGTAACACTTCACATTAAATGCATACCTACCTAGTTACGGTTGTGATAAGTAAAGTGTTC
Source organism: Apolygus lucorum (assembly GCA_009739505.2). Lineage (NCBI taxonomy): Eukaryota > Metazoa > Arthropoda > Insecta > Hemiptera > Miridae > Apolygus > Apolygus lucorum. Next base: position 16,025,946 of record CM019178.2, on the reverse strand, counting down.
CTATAAGTAATGGTTGTAATTTAAGAAATGGTAGTATATTGAATAATTTATTGCTCAACTCTAGTAATATCTTAAACTGAAGACTATCGTTCTGACTCCACAGTATATAGTGTAGGAGTCGGACTGCGTATTAGTCAACGCCTATGAATTTTCATTTAAATATTTTCCTTTTGCATCGATTTGGGTATTTTGTGTCACCTTGAAACCTGGAGAAAAAATTGAATAATATTCCTAATAATAAAATAACCCAAGCTGGGTATATTTTCATAAAAATCAAATTGAAAACCATGTAAGTCGGGTGTCAAAGGCTGGATAAAAGCATGTAAGTCAATTTTTTCGTTCGCTGAAGTAAATTTTGATGAAATTAGTCTCAGGCTCTTTGAAATACTACTGTTACCACCAATTTTATGGAATGGAACGAAAAAACTTATTGTATATGAAATGAAAACTTAATGATTCAGTTTTTAGTGTCCCCTGTAAAATTTGATACTCGACTTACATGGTTTACCAGGTATAGGGACGATAAGTATAATAACTCCTTCCTTACCTTAACTCTCTTCTGCTTGGATGCTGCCACCACCTACCGGTGTAGGAAAAATGTCTGAAGACCCAGTCATTCTATACATCTAACATTACAATGGCAGGGGTATCCAAGATTTTTAAAATTTGTCGTCAGGTCCCCTAAGGGTAGTGCATCCCAAATTTGCAACCTTGAAAATCCTGTGCTACAATCGTATTGCGCTAAAACCCATAACATTTTTCACTTTTTATCAATTTATTTTATTTATCTATCACTTCCTTACTAAATGACTTATTCTCCAAAAGATTTACAGTTAACTGTACTTGTGTAAAAGTTGAATTAAATACAATTAAACAGAATAAGAAAAAGAGGAATTTAGGGAAGGGCCATTCATAGTCGCTATCTTTTGGCAGGTATCCTTCCATGGGATTAGAAAAGAAGCACTGTTTTTACAAGAATAACTTGGGCCTACCAGTGGTAAAGTCCTTGATAGTCCACCATCCAGGGCACTATCTAGGACTACTGTCTCTAATGAGGGCTGTGGGAACTACTGCAAGCAGTTCTGTTCCATAAAGCTGAAGTCTCCTTGTACACTTGACCACCTTGGGGTTGGTCGGACTGTACGGGTTATTGATTTCAGAGGGGTAGGGACGTTCCGAAACTACCAATATGGGTAGGTATAGATACTTTAGTTTTGATACTACTGGTGTCGTATTGGTAAGGAATCATCCAATATTATACTAGTATCGAAAGAAAATCTGCAGTATCGATATCGTATGAGTACTTCCTTTTGGTTTATTATTTTCAATAATAAGCCTTTGGAATCGAGCAAGAAAAAAAAAATTTTAACCCCCCCTCAAAATTTGATGTTTTACGTTTCAAGGTAGGTACGTAGAATACGAAAATCGAATAAAAAAATTTCCGTCCGTCCGCCGTACGCCGTACGCGGCACTTTTCTTAGCAACACTGGACCGATTTGGTTCAAATTTGGTATATGGGCTCCATTTGGGGTCTAGTTGTGCCGCGAAGCTTTTGGTTGATGTAGGTCACTTCTAAGGGGTGAAAATTAAGGGTTGAAATTTTCAAGAGTGCCCTAGCTCGAAAACTCTCGAAATAAAGGTATCGTTTTTTCACCAATTTTAAATAGTATTGAATTTTTAAAAAATTTTGAGACCACCCGGAGCTCTGTAGGACAAACCGTTCGGTCCCTACGAGTACTTGAAGGTTTTCCTTCGATAAAACAGAATCATGAGTGTGAATCGCAAAAGAGGTCTAATCTCCATTCAAATTTTATCGGACTAAAATGCGATCGCTGTTCATTTCTTCGATTTGTATACAGTTTTGCCTTCTGCGTAACCAGTAATCAAATTTCCTTATGAAGCTTTCTATTTTTCCAATCGAGTGTGAAGCGTTTAGTTCTTTCTAATAAACTTGATTGTGAAGGTGTGAAGCCAGTATGGTGTGGTAGGTAGTACCTAGCTAATAGGTAACAAAAAGTTGGTAGGTAAAAAAAATATTGGTGGGTAAAAAACGCTGCAAATCATTGCTCAAAGGCTTCTTCACTCTTCAGATCACTGATCAGCTGAGTGAGCTCCAAAGCCATTTTTACTCCTATTGAATGGAAGTGCTCTTCCAGGCGTCTCCAGCATTCGAGGAGATCATCTTCACACCTCAGATCACTGTTCAGCTGAGTGAGCTCCAAAACCATTTTTACTCCTATTGAATGGAAGTGCTCTTCCAGGCGTCTCCAGCATTCGAGGAGATCCTCTTCACCCTTCAGATCACTGATCAGCTGAGTGATCTCCAAAGCCATTTTTACTCCTATTGAATGGAAGTGCTCTTCCAGGCTTCTCCAGCATTCGAGAAGATCTTCTTCACTCTTCAGATCACTGATCAGCTGAGTGAGCTCCAAAACCATTTTTACTCCTATTGAATGGAAGTGCTCTTCCAGGCGTCTCCAGCATTCGAGAAGATCTTCTTCACTCTTCAGATCACTGATCAGCTGAGTGAGCTCCAAAACCATTTTTACTCCTATTGAATGGAAGTGCTCTTCCAGGCGTCTCCAGCATTCGAGGAGATCTTCTTCACTCCTCAGATCACTGATCAGCTGAGTGAGCTCCGAAGCCATTTTCAATCCTATTGAACGCAGGAAGCTGAAATTTGAGAGGGAAGGTCAAGGGAGAATACAGATAGTGGTAGGTGCTATTGATGGAGAACCAGTGATCTATACAGAAGGGTGATCTATACAGAAAATAATAAACCTTTGAGCAATGATTTGCAGCGTTTTGGATTAACATAATACTAAATTTTCGTAACGTCTATTTTTCAACAATATTGAAACGAGTTCTCAGTTTCGTCAATAGAGAAGTAGGAGGTAACTCGCTCTACAAAACGCTACGTTGATTGTGTTGGCTCTAATATCTGGACGAACTGATCTTCCTGGGCAGCATTGGTGACAAAGAGTGGATCGGTTGAACAAGAGGAGAAAAATAATTATTACCTTTCTTGTATTACTATTACCCATTTTATATTACCTATAATAAAGCTTTTGTATATTACAAAAGTCTTAAAGTGGTGCACCCTCCGAGGGTGCATAAACAGAGAAAACTGTGACGTAAGTATTGGACTGGTGCAGAAGTATGACACCATAATGATTCTGGGTGACTTCAATGCTAAACTTGGAAAGGAAGATTTCATGTCAACGTAGCAGGTCGCAATACTCTGCATAAAGAAACCAGTCCAAACGGGATTCTCTTAGCTCAATTTGCAGAGGCCAGCAGGTTAACCAGGTGATGGGATTGCAGAGGTCTCAGGCGAGTGACCGTACCTGGCGGCAGAGGGGAGTTAGGGAAGCCAGGGGCCACATCGGCCTGTAGTGCTATGTAAAATAGCTAGTTAGTTAGCTGGTTTTGTCTGGAATTTTTCGCTACTCATTCGATATCAATTCTACTCATATCGATACTTTTCATTCGATGCTGTATCGATATCAATACTAAATCTATCTTTAGTATCGATTCGATACTAAATGTCATATTGGAATGTCTCTACAGAGGGGTGTTCACATACAAGATCGGGGTAGGCATCCACCTTCTACTCTCGCTCTCTCCACTTGATGGCAATTCGTAGAATGAAGAGGGTTTATGGCTCCACTCTGGGTCATAGTAGGGAGGAATGGCGACAGCGGAGCGTAGAAGGTGGCTTACCCTCGGACTTCTTTGCCACTTCTCTGCCAGGGGGCGTTGTCGTTGTGAACTTTGAAGTCTTTCGAGCATCAATCAATCCTATGATAAAATTGTATTCTTCTGAAGTGTGCTTCAACCTGTGCAAATCTGAGAGCTACGATTGCCTTCCGAAAAGGTGGAATCAATAATTTTACAGATTTTTACTTTGACCTCTGCTTGGTCCTGGTCTCTCATTATCCTATTTACATCTATCATTGCACCTGGTGACACGTGCAGGTGAGGTGTTCAGAACCAGACGTATCTCTTAAATATATTTGTAACTTATCTCGTGTTTTATTAATTTTCAGAGATTGTGAAGCTGGCCAAAGGCGAGAGCGAGACGCAGCTTACGAGGTTCGTCCAAGCTGAACAGGACACGTACGAGATGCACGTCCGTGCTGCCAACATGGTCCGAGCTGGCGAGTCTCTCATGAAACTGGTCTCCGACATCAAGCAGTACCTCATCCTCAACGACTTCCCTTCAGTCAACGAGGCCATAACCACCAACTCCAAACTCTTCCGCTCCAAACAGCTCGAGTGTGACCAGAAACTCATGCACCTCAGGGACGACATGGCTGCTGACCTCTACGATCTCGAAGAAGAATACTACAACTCCATCTACAAAGTGTAAATTCTCAACTTATTCGATAATTGTGTGTAAATAATAAACTTTGATTATCCATCTTTCAAATGGTTGTTAGTAATTCTTTTTTTCCTCTGAGGGGCATTTGTGAATCTGAATTTAGCATGTTTCTACTGAAACAAATTTCAGTCGATAACTCTGAGATTGGTAGCTCAAGAAAACGAAAGTTTAGAGAGTGGCAACCATTTTTGATGTCATTAGGTCATAATACCAGCAACAGATCAGTTTCTCCCCTGATCATCACCAGGTACTTAATTTTTTTTAAATGAAGCTCCCCTCCAAGGCGAGTCACAACTATAAAGCCCCGTCCACGGAAACCAATTAATACTGCGAATGCTCGTAAGTGTTCACGCGTTCACGAGCATTTTTGGATGCTCGGGGATGTTCCCGCTTGGAGTCGGGATTTCCGCAAACATCAAAGGGTTTTTGGGGTTCGCGTTCCCGAATGCTCCCGAGCATCAGCTTCGTTTTGTGATCCAATGAGGAATTTCACCATGTCAGAATTTCCTATTTTTGACCCCAAAGTCGAATTCAGCACCTCGAAAATCCTCCTATGGCAAACTTTCAGCCCGTACTTCCTAATTTACGAATAAACAAAACAGTGTAGAAAATACGAACGTTTAAAAAAACCGGGAGGATGACGTCATCCTGGAATAGTTCGTTTACGGCCGCTTAAAGCACTGAGATCGAGAAATCTATAGTCCCCAGATACTACATTTCACAAAACCAGTAAAGATCGACATCGAAGAACTGAAGAGAAAAATAGAAAAACCAAGATGGGAAAAATTAGGTTTCCCCTGTTTTTGTTTGATAACTTTCCTCTTAGATAACACGATTTCGTTGTACCAACGGGCAACACTGGGAGGAGACGCCGATCCGAACTGCCAATCAGCGAGCGTTCCCGCTTCACGTTGAAAAGGTCCGTTTTCCCGGTTATTTTTTGAAATCATAAATTTTGATTGTCTCAGAAAAATAACAGGAGACTTATTTTCCGAAATCAACCCGATTTTCGTCTATCCCACACCATTAACTATTCAGGAAAAATGCAAACAGAATTCGGTGAAATTCCTCATTTCCACTGTTTCTTGCTTATATTATTTTCTATAAATGAACCTAACTCTTAATTCCTAAAATTCTAATAATGAACCTTGAATGAAACGCTGCAAATTATTACTCAAAGGTTTATTATTTTTCGGTATAGACCACCCGTCTGCAGCTAAAAGTTTACTTTTCCTAATTAAACATTTGCAAAGTGAAACTTTGGTGAAATTGATTCTCGGAAACGTGTGTTGTTTCTACTTTTTCTCTATTGAATCCGTTCTTCCAACCACATAAAATATGACCAAGACATGCGACAGAAATTTTAGAATAATCCAAAGCCGCTGTGTCCCCAATATATCGTTAAGAAATTGCAGGTTTCCTCTAGATCTGAGGAAGCTGGTCTGCCATAATTTTTTCTTCTTTTGGTTTTTAAACTTCTTCTTTCGTGGGAGATTCAATAAAAGTATGCTGGTACATCTCCTCGCGATGCTAGAAAAAACGGGAGCCATTTCCAGAAGGCACAGTGAACAACTACCACTAGAGACCAGAGTTGGAGAGACCAAAAATGCTTGAGAGCCCATATTTCCATGAAATTTCGTCACGAATGCTCAAGCGTGACAGAGCACGAGCTCGCAACTGCTCACGAATCCAGAATGCTCAAGTGTGGACGGGGCTTTATGTAAAAAACTCTCAAAACTTGCCCTATGGGTGAGGCAATAAGAGGAAGGAGGCAGTGGGATGCCCCGATACTGATAGTACGACCACCGGTTTAGGAGGACGCGGAGTACACCTGCCGATATGCCCAACTCAAGTAATCCAAGGCACTTTTCCTGTTCCTCACTCCAGCTTAGGTGGGTTGAGAGATGATTCACATTCATATTCTTATCATTTGCCGGTAAGTGGCAGAAACACGATAGTGATACGCGCGAATAGCTCTCTATGAGAGGCTGCAAATTATTACACAAAGGTTTATTTTTTAGATCACTCGTCTGCAAAAAACACGGTTTTGCCATTGTTACCACCAACCAACTTGAAGCAAAATGTCGATCACCTAAAATTAGAACGGAGATTAGGCCTATTTTGCGATTCACACTCGTGTTTCTGATTAATCGTAAGTAAAACCCTTAAGTTCTCGTAGGGAGCGAACGGTTTGTTCTAGAGGGCTCCGCGTGGTCTCTAAAAATTCAATACTATTTTAAATTGATGGAAAATAATACCTTTATATCAAAATTTTTTGAGTTGGGCGTTATCAAAATTTCAACCCTTAGAAGGGACCTACATCAACCAACAGCTTCGGGGCACAACTAGACCCCAAATGGAGCCCATATACCAAATTTCATCAAAATCGGTCCATGGGAACTAAGGAAAGTGCCAAATTTTTATTCGATTTTTGGATTCTACGTACCTTGAAACGTAAACCACCAATTTTGAGGGGTGGTTAAACAAATTTTTTCTTGGTCGATTCCAAAGGTTCATTATTGAAAATAATAAACCAAAAAGTTGGTAGGATTTCAACGAGGTCGTCGCTAATTTACTTTGTTCAGGAAGACTATCAGAAAGCCACGACTATTAGGTACCTACTCCTTTATCAGACCACTATGAAATTACGTTTGGGAAGTACAAGATATGAATTACTTAACGATAAATCAAAAATTATTATGTATTTGTATTATCGCTTTCGATCACAAATAAATATAGAAATATAGAAGTTAAGTGTAGAAGTGGTCCAAAGACTTCGGTTAAAAACATGGTAGACGAAAAAGAAACATCTTCGGCAGCTACATCGAGAGAAATTCGACAATTTTCTTCTTTTCAGAAAAAGTAAAGATTTGACGTGGACAGCAACGTAACCTAAAAAAGATCAAAATTGAACATTATGGCAATTAAGGGCTCTGAAGACCAAGGGCTCAGAGAGGACACCAATTACTTCAAAATCCTGCATAATGGGAATTTGCCACATTAAAAAAAACGTCTGCCAAGTGGGTGTGGCACATAGCTTCCTCGTATTCATAACCCGATTGTATAGATGATCCGATGCATAGTAGTTAATCTCAAAACACCAATCTCTAAGTACCTTCCACTACCCTCATAGGAACCATCTACACGCTAATCTGGACAATCCTAGAAAGTTTCATCAAATTCGGATGAAAAATTGAGTGAGTGGATGTATGTGATTGGATCAAAAATATTCTTAGCCTCGACTGGGATTCGAACCCGCGATCCTTAGAGCACAAATCAAGACTCAATCCTCTGCGCTATTGAAGCCTCGTCTCTCTCACAGGAGACCGTTCCTCTATGAATGAATCCATCTATGAAAAACAATTCTCTATGATTTTCATAGGGGACCATCTAAACACTACTCTGTGACATCCCTGAAAATTTCATTGAAATCGAATGGAAAATGTAGAAGTTATGGCAGTTACATGGAAATTCACGTTTGCTCATGCGCAGTGGGTACTATCAGTCCGAAGGTGGCGATTTTCATAGGGGACCATCTAAATACTAATCTGTAACATCCCTGAAAATTTCATTGAAATCGGATTGAAAATGTAGAAGTTATGGCCGTTACAAGGAATTCACGTTTGCGCATGCGCAGTCGCTTCTATGAGTCCGGGGATAATGATTTTCATAGGGGACCATCTACAACCTAATCCACATAATCCCTGAAAATTTCATCGAAATCGAGTGGAAAATGTGGAAGTTATGGCCGTTACAAGGAATTTCACGTTTGCGCATGCGCAGTAGCTACTATCAATCCGAAGGTAGTGATTTTCATAGGGGACCATCTAAATACTAATCTGTAACATCCCTGAAAATTTCATTGAAATCGGATGGAAAATGTAGAAGTTATGGCCGTTACTAGGAATTCACGTTTGCGCATGCGCAGTCGCTTCTATCAGTCCGGGGATGATGATTTTCATAGGGGACCGTCTACACACCAACCCGCACAATCCCTGAAAATTTCATCGAAATCGGACAATAACTTCATATAGTTATGCGCGTTACAAGGAATTGATGACAGACGGACAGACACACAGACAGACAGACACGGAACCAAAATTGTTCAGAAAGGTCTAAAACGCATAACGCGAGTGACAATTTTGATTTTGGAGAACTTTTTTTTTTCGTCCTTGAAAAGTGAAAACAAAGCTTCCGCTACCTTGGTAGACTCGGAAGCAAAAAATTTCAAAAGAGGGTTCACTGACATGGAAGAAAACCATCGTGTGCTGCTCGATAAAGCATCCAAAAAATTTGAGGAAGATGGACATTTTAATAGGGTGTGCGCCTGGGTAGGAAAAACTGTTTATTGTTATTTTTAATCGAAAGTAGACTACATCCTGAGAAATTTGGTACCAACCGCGACCTTCTAGCGTGAGTAGATCTGTTTCTATGATTTTTCAAAGTTTCGACCGTTTATGACGTCACAGTGGGTTGGGGGGTCCCGCCCAGGCGAGAGGGGAGCGTGACGTCATAAACGGTCGAAACTTTGAAAAATCATAGAAACAGATCTACTCACGCTAGAAGGTCACGGTTGGTGCCAAAATTCTCAGGATGTAGTCTACTTTCGATTAAAAATCTAAAAAAAATCAAGGCGCACACCCCATTGTAGTGGCAATCAGTTCATGGGGGGGGGGGGGAGCCATGTTGCAACGTAACGGGTTTTCTAACCAATCTGACTTCTTAGGAGGATCTGTGCCCCTTACGACAGTAACGCTACCTCTGGAAGCTTACATGGATGAACACAAGAGTGCAAGACTGGGGACTTTTGGTATAAGTGACCAAAAGAAGCAATTTTACTCAATCTTTTTTACAATACGATTCTGCCTATTAGTTTATGAAGCATTATTAGTCTTCATCCTCTCCTATTTAGTTTCTATACTAGTAATAGAAATATTTGGATGGTCATTTGAGTGGATCATTTGGTGTAGTCACAAGGGCGTCTACAACTCTACCTGTTGTCATTATTTGGTACTATTTGCTGAAACTTCTTTTACGCTTTGCTAGAGCGCAAAGCAGTGTGAATTCCGTCAGTTTTTGCGTCATTTTGCGGGAGGAACCTCAGGGTCTGACGTGATCAGTTACCCTCGATTTTCGCCGTGTTTTTGACAGAAGCTTCACTTGTTTAGGCATTTTCCCCCTTGGGTATTTCTGGTGTTACACGTTATTCTAGGGCCCTATTATTGAATTTGACTTGAAATTCCAGAATCTAAAATTGAGGCAAATTTCCCATTGGGTGTCAAAATCTCGGGACATTTCCCGATGGTTACTAAGTTGCATCCCAATACAGGCAGGTTTTTTTTTATTATAAGGAGACAACTATTCTGATTGTGGGCCACATCTTAAAATACCTGTAAATTAGTTTTGTGAAACATACCTTGGATACATAGAGAGTCTTGGGGCAGAAGTTAATGTAGATATTTTCGTACAACCATTAACCGATTGTTAGTGGTTTTTAAAAAATTGAGAGTTTTATTTATCTCGTAGGCTGTTCCTACAGGAATTTTTCTAAAATGTGGGTACTAATGTGTCCTCTCCTAGCCCGTGGATCGGCGAACCCTAGAAGAGACCTAATCCTCGTCAGATCATTACTAACTAGAGAAGACGTCGACAGTTTCAGTCAACCTTGCCGACGATGTTATTGATCAGTTTTAAAGGTGAGTAGACGCGGATAGCGGAGTCTCTGGAACAGGAGTAGAGCAGACTGGAAGACAAGGCGAGATCGTAGACCGGGTCAGCATCGGCTCCTGTGAGGTTGAGACTGACGGTGGAGATCTGAAGGAAATTGAAGACGATGTTCCCGTCAGCGTGGGAAGAGAAGAACCCGACTTTCTTGTAGGGGACGACCGAATGAACCGTGCTGTTGGAGGAATGCCACGACTTCTTCGGCGACGAAGGCGACCTAGAGACAATGCAATGGGTAACACTGAACTTGCACTACGAAGGAAGTTTTAACAAAACAGCTTTTTTCAATAACTTGTAAAAAATTATGAATAAATAAACATGCTACTGACATCAAAATAAAATAATCCAAATTTCCTATCCAAATATATGATTATTTTTGCTTCCTGTCGATGGGTCTTGCTAACATTACTAAGGTTGGTTTCTCCACTTTGTTCAACTTGTTCTGAAGGGCAAATTACCCCAGTACAGAACATTGACACATTACAGTACAGTATACTCATTGACCCAAATGAGTCCCCAAAATCTCTTAAGCACGGTTGTCCCTCCTGCATGAATTTTTTTCATTTCTTTGAACAGGATGGTTCTTGTCAAGCCAAGGTTGGAATAGCAGTTAGAACCTCGTAAAATTGGGATGAGGCTGTACTTGGAATGTACCTATCTGGGAGCCGTCGAGATTAAGAAAAGAGAATATTAGGGATTGAGTTACTAACCATCAGAGAGTAACACAGGTATCAATCATATCAGTGACATGTCGAGTTAGACCTTAAAACATGCCTTCCTAGGTGACCTGTGAGGGGGAAAAACTTCATTCTTCGGGAATCAGTGCACAAGTCCCCTGAGGCACTTATGAGTGGAGAAGTCTGATGAGCAAGAGGGGTGTAAGGAAGATGCATAACATCTCTACCATGTGGTGCAGTAGCGTCCACATACTGTGTCACGATGCAGTCACCAAGTAGATAGCAGGTGCCTTGCCTAGCGGCTGGGATGTTGAGAGGGAGAGATTCTATCGCATGCCGAGTGACCAGGGCAACAAGCCCGACATTGTTGCTGTTTGGTTCAGATACTTGACAAGGTTCGATGGGGTCACGAGCTAACCCGCAGTTGATGTTCGGTGGTTTCAATTGTTTGCCTAAACCCCTCTACATCCCCTATTCCCTACTTATCATCCCCTCCAAACTCTCAGTTCATCTTCCTACTGTCACTCACTCTCTTCTCGTCTTGCGCCTGATTAAAACCGCCATCTTGCTTTATATAAAAACGAATAGCCCTCGTGTTCATGAGAATTCGGATTCGTGTGACAAAACGGAAATTTCTCTGTCCTCGTCGGTACCTCATCTCAGTACCAGGACATCATCGGTGGAACGACTGCTGGAAGTCTGCGGGGGCCCCCAGCATCTACGCGTGCACGCTCATCAGGTACCTACCTTTCTTACCTACTTCCTTTTTTGGAAAATTCGTGCATGCTATTCAATTCTGTCGAACATCTATATCAGGGCTCATATTTGGATATTTCACCAAAAATATTCGTCGATAGTCAACAGCCTACGAACCCATCGAACCTCATGCGTAAAACAAAATTCAGTGATAGAACCTAAACTATAATTAGTAATGTAAACACAGTCCACTGCATCTTCCACTCAACAGTTGCCGACAAGTCTTGCATTATCCTGGATGTCCAAGTTGTCAATGGCAGCTCGGACATGGAGCAGACCTGACGGGCTAAGATAAGAATGTATGATAGAAATCATTTATGGCCAGCAGTGTCTGGTCCACAGAGTACTGGAGACCAGTGGTCTGGGCTAAAAAGAGTGGCACCCAAAACAGAGACAGATATGGTTCTGGGTGGTTGCCCTTACATGACAATTTCGTAGGTCCAAAATCGCATGAAATAGCGAGAACCTCAGCCACAGAATGTCATTATGCTAGCGAACAAAGGTTCTCTACTCCAAAACACGACAGTAGCAACAATCGCTTATCAGACAAGAAACACCAGCGGAGCGATAGGAAAATTGCCGCGGTCAAATACGTAATTTTTCATAAATTAAGTAAATATTGAAAAATCAGTGCCAAACAAGAATTTTCTGGTTAGTTACACAGCTACGTACTTTATGAGAATGTATACACAATAGGCACTAGAACATAATTTGGTACTCACTTCAGATTGAAAAGCTGGACGGAACCATCCTGACAACCAACGAGGAAACTCTCATTCTCTACAGCTGCAATGCAGTTAACAGCACTGGAAGTGGTCACTGAGAAGAGGACTTTTCTGCTGTGAAGAGCAATGCAGACTACAACACCATCTTCACAGCCGACTAGAACAGCTTTACCTTTGGTACCACATTCTTTGTCATCTGAAATCATATGAACATGGAATTAACATGAATTATTGTGAACAAACAACCATTGACTGTATAGTTGTTCGCAAGAATCTTACAATCCAAGAAGCAATATCTCGCATTTCAGTATTCTACTACTGAATACAAATTTGAATATATTCACGTAAATGTATATTGAAAAGAAAAGGAAGCGGAATAAGGAGAAGGAATGCCCACTTTATAAGTGGGCAGTGCTTCTTGCCACAGAGCCATCTGGCGAACCAGAGATCATTAGTAGCCTACACCATTAAAAAGTTGAGTGCCATGTGTATCTGTGAGATACACACCATTAACTGTCTGAGCGTGCCAGGTGTATCTGAGTGATACGCAATCCTGGTCCGCTTCAAATGCACCCGCTCTCAGGTACACACTTAAGGTGTAGCTACCTGAGTGAGTCACCCCTCATGGGACAGGTGAGGTATGAAGGGAAACACGTCAGAATGACGTCACTCTTCCTCCACTCCATCCCCTCTACGAAATACATAGAGTTTAAAAGACTCATCATGCAGTCTACTCCACTCGATCGACTTGTTCTTCACATCAACCTCGCCTCCTTCACTTCAAGCTAGAGTAACTGCAGAGAACCAGGTTTGGTCTCACCACCGCCGACCTCTGCAGCCAATCTACCTTGAAGTTCTCCTCGCATCAACTAGGTTCATTAGTTAAATGTCCTGTTGATTAATGTTCTGTCTTAAACGACGCCGGAGACTACAGGCGAGCCGATCTCCATGCACTCCACCTAGCGGTATGTCAAAAGACGCCAGGGCGACAGTGCATAGTCTAGGTGTTTGAGAGGTAGTTGCGGGACAACCCTACCCCTTTGCCGCGCCTGTCGGAGTGGAAATGAGCACCTTTATCAAGTAGTGCAGCAGTGTCCTCGTACTCATGGTGGCCACATTCTACGTCATGATGCGGTTGCCAAGCAGATAGCAGGTGCTTTGTCATCTGGCGGCTGGGATGTTGAGAGGGAGAGATTGTATCACTTGCCAAGTGACCAGGGTAAGAAGCCCGACATCGTTGCAGTCAAGCCCGACCAGACTTGCATTATCCTGGATGTCCAAGTTGTCAATGGCAGCTTGGACATGGAGCAGACTTGGCGTGCCAAGATAAGGAAGTATGATACAAATGATTTATGGCAAGCGGTGTCCGGGCTGAAGGGAGTGGCACCCAACAACATCAGGGTGATGGCTGCAACATTGTCATGGCGCGGGGTGTGGTGTGGGAAAAGTGCCACGGAGTTGTGCGAGTTGGGCATCTCGGTAGGCGTACTCCGTGGTATCACCACCTGCGTCCTGCTAGGCTCATATCTGAATTGGTGGTCTTTCTATAGCGGCAATTCCCTTCATCCTCTCTCCCTCCCGACCTTCCTCATCTTCCCTCATCCCTAGAGCCGGCGTTGGGTGAGTCTTGGGAGTCCTCCCCATAATATTTGATTTATTTATTTATTTTCATTTATGGCGTGCCCCCTCCGTCACAAAAGACATTTTGTCTTTGAGGGGAGTTAATTTAAAAAAAAAATCTATGGCTAGGGACCATCTCTCGGTTAAGTAGGCACTAAAGAAAACTCAGCAGCCGCAGCTAGAAGGTCGTCTCCTTCACTCGCCGACACGCAAACACAACACTGTACATTTTCTTTTAGGGTTTCTTTCTGGAAGCATTCTTTCTACATGCCCTAATAGGAGCCTTCTGCTCTTGATTTCGGCAACCAGGTCTGGATCTTTGAGAAAAGATTTTTTAGAAATTGGAAAGAGGACTTACTAATTGGCGTGGTAGGTTCTCCTAAATTCATTCCCTCAGGTGAAAACAAGCAACAGCAGTTGATACCGGCAGAGTGCTTGAATACAGTAGCGAGGCAGGAACTATCTCCACAATTCCAAAGCTTGAGAGTTCCATCTCTATAACAAGAAATCGATGCCATAAAGAAATTAGTTCAGCAATAAATGGATCAAATAAGAAAGCAGCAAGTATTATTTATTCTGTTCACTGAAGATTTCCAGGCAGTTTCTTACAACCCTACACAAATAGGACTAGAACTTCCCTCCCTCTGATAATGTGATGCACATTCTGGGCAGAGCAACTTTAAGCTCATGATAAAGATTAGAATAAGTTCAATAAGTTCTGTAGGGTAATGGAATTCCTAAAATCAGGTTATATGAATAAAACGGTTCACCGCTGAAGATGCTCAATGAATTAAGCAAAACGTTAGCCTAGAAAAGATTTCTTTATTTTTCACTACAGAAAATGACTATCATTAACAGGACAGGATGATAAAGTTCTTCTAGCAATTCTTATTGAATTGTTGTTGGAGCTGAAGTCAATGCTGAATTCACTTTAAAGTTTCAGTTTTGAGCACCCATCCCACTTCAAGATTAAAGAACAAATTTTCCTGTTGCTGGTGGGATGGCTAAATTGACTTACTTGCTCACAGAAATAACATTTCGGCCTCGGTCTACGAATCCAAAATCAGTCACAGCCATGGTATGTCCCGTCAATGTCACAGCTTTTACGCCTGTTTTGGCGCACCAGATTATGAGTCTCATGTCGCTGCCGCTAGAGAGAACTACTTCGCCAGACGGGAAGAATCGACATCTGTACACATCTCCAACGTGGCCTTTGAGATCAAGCTAAAAGGAGAGAAATGCGATAGATGGGTATTATGAACAAACTTCCCGAACCGTACCTTCAACCATCACCAAATGTCTAAAATAAAATAGCAATACATCAAAACTGAGATGGATATAGAAAACGTGGTTTCTCGTCCTCATTTCCATCTTCTCCGACGATTTTTTCTTCAGTAGAGCAGGCATCAGATTTGTGGCAGAATGTAGCATTGTACACAAACCTTCAGTTTCTCGGTAACAGTATCCCATACTATCAGCTTGTCATCAGCACTCGCAGTTACTGCATGTCCTGAAGCATTCAGACTTATTGACCCCACCTGAAAACGAGAAATAAATCATCAAATATGGTTAACTTCGCAGAATAATTTTAGTTTATTTTCGATGAATTGAAAAATTATAAGTATTTTTTCAGCATTGTCAAGTTGGTGTGTACTGGATTGTCCTACTCATGAGGAATTGTTGAGTCATCAAAAATTAACTTCCCTCGACCGGGGATCGATCTCCTATCATTCGGATTCCGAATCGGAGCTCCTACCACATGAGCTAAGGAAGCGAATGGACAGAAATGCGAAGAGGTCGCTGATCACAACATCTCCCCCCTCGTTAGGAAATCTTAGGTACTCCGTTACCTAGTCAGGGAGGCAGCTTTGGCCGGCGTTTCACAACCCAGTGAGAACGCGTATTTTTTTGACTGGCTTCGGAGTTTTTGTTATTGTTCCTTATTGACGGGGCGGGGGATCTGCTGGCCTCAACGTTTGTCCGAATAGGCGGTGGCTCGACTCGTGTCTTGGGAGGAAGTTGTTTTGATGACCTAATCTTAATGAATTATTGTTACTCTGAGAAATGCTGAGGAGACCATTCGGGTCCTACCGACTGCGCCATATTGTTGAGTCATCAAAAATTAACTTCCCTCGACCGGGGATCAATCTCCTATCATTCCGATTCCAAATCGGAGCTCCTACCACATGAGCTAAGGAAGCGAATGGACAGAAATGCGAAGAGGTCGCTGATCACAACAGTATCATCTGGCATAATTTTCGCCAACGTAGTAAACTCACTCTAAGCGTTTGTTCTTTTAATAAAATCACTTCGTTATCTGTATTTTGCTTAAATTCTCAAGCAACCCTGTACTGTACATCCTGTACTGCATTTAAGCTGAGTAATTCGCGAACCAGTCGAGTAGGGGGAGTAGAGCCGCTAGAAATGCTCTCTGAAATTTCTTATATTAACTGCAGCGTTAACTTTGCTGTAGTTAGTAAATGACGTAACTTGAGCCATTACAGCAGACTCATACTCGAGTGAGAGAGAAGTAACGAAGAACTAACACAAAAACTTCATGCGACCGCATACATACAGAAAACCCTAACATGTTACACCATACCAGGTTGGTCAATCTGCGTGCAAAGTGCCATTGCTTCAATAGAGAGTTTTCGCCACATCTTTTGTGACGACCGTCCGCGTGTAATATCCATGCAACCGTCTGAAAATGGTGACTGCGCATGCGTGACGACTCGGACGGCGAGCTTGGTCGTCATGGATGACGCCAAATGCTGGCTTTTGGCGGCGTCGAGGACAACAGCTTTCTTGACGATTGTGCTCTTCGTAACCTCACACTTTTATAACCAGTTTCAATTTAGATCGGATGTAGCAGGATTTTGTGTTGTGTTCGACGTTCGACTCCTGTGTTTTGGTTCTCGATTTTAGCTTTCGTTTGTCGAACAATTTTCTTTTTCCTGGGAATTATCAAGTTTTTCATCTCCCAAAACAAACTACTCGTCACCAGAATTCTGTTATCTTCACATCAAGAGCAAGTGAATCCAACGTATACTATTGTTGACTCTGTGCGAATTTCACATTGTTTGAATGTCAATGAAATTTTTGAATAAAATGTACCCAATTTGAATAAATTGTTTGAATGTCAATGAAATTTTTGAATAAAATAAAATTTTTGAATTTAATGTACCGTTATTTTTCATTTAATGTTGTATATTATTTATTTATCTACCTACATACCCAACTACAGATCTACAATAAACAGGTGACGAGAGTCAGTTCACCTAAAGGTACCATTTAAGATTTCAATTATTGATAGTTCCGTTTGCTGTGATCGTCGTACTTGTAAGTTGCATGTCAAATTGGAAAAATGCTCTTACAACAGTAACTGTTATCAAGTTCATTACCTTTGAAAAAATACCTTCTTTTCACACAACAGTAGATATTTGGTTAATTATGGATGTCTGCATTTAGGTATTATAAGTTCATAGATCTATCTATGATAGATCTGTACTTCCGTTTTTGTAATAGTCTGTACTTCCTGGTAGGTAGAAACAAAGTACCTACCTACTCTAAATTATCTATAGATATGTTACGGATGTGTTGTTAGACAAACAAGGAACCAGTAGAAAGGTAGCAACTGCAAAATCGGTAGTTAGGTATTATATACCCAAAAAAATACAGTAAGAGCTCTGGAAAAGCTAGTGGTGTTCACTACTTTTTAAAGGTGAAAACGATCAAAATCATCAGTAGGTAGGTTTTTATATCGCAATGTAGGGTCAGAAAGGGATGTAAATAGGTATGTATCCAAGTAGTAATAAATATATTGCTTTTTCAATACGGTAAATATTCTAATTTTCGATCTGAAAAACTCATTTCGAGACTCCCCGGAGTCTGAATCAGCTGTTCGAAATCGGCCATTTTCTAGACTTCACAGGTCGGTAGCTCTTTAGCGTCACTTACAGAGTCCACATCTTATTTTGTGACAAATCAAAATCCACCAAAAAAGTTAGCATCTGCGTCTGCTGGCCCTATCTGTCTCCAGTCATCGTGTCTGACGTGGCGAAAACTCTCTAATGTTTGGCACATCTTAGACTATATGAATCAGGTATCTGTACTTAACTACCTACTAAAGCTACACTCACACTTTTTTTGTGAAGATCCGACATTATCTTGACTGGAGCCACAAATATCGTAGTGCGGCCGGTTGATTCGTGGCCAACGTGGAGGGAGTTCCCGAGGTAACTGAGGACTTTGAAGCCATCGGTGGCAGTTGGTTGGCCTTCGTTGGCTGTGATCCGACAGATGGTTCCATGGACACCTTTTTTATCTGAGTGGAATCCAAAGTTATCTATTTCAATTGAAAGTTATCCAAAATTGAGTGGTTAATTATAATTTCGGGAGGAAAAGTAAAACGTACGAGTAAGAAAGTAAGAATTCTTTATTTTTTGAGTAAGTGAGTTGTAAGAATTCTGAAGTAGAATTCAATGGAGTGCCTAACAACATACTACATAGAGGTTAGGTTTCTGTGACACTCAAAAAGACGGAGAAGAAGATGGTAGAATCAACAAAGAAAGTAGAAATCATTAATATTACTTGGATCCCACGGGTGATAGAAGTAGTCATCATAAATTTTACAAATAATTGAGTTTTGCAACGTGGTGTTTTTTTTTACTATAAAATATTCTAACAATCCAAATACTTACATTACAAGGCTTGATATGACAGCTCAATGCCGTTCCTTTTGCAGTAAATAAATGGACAGTTTTGGGGGCTACGATCAGATAATCGATTCGGTTGGTAGAAAATTGAGTATAATGAAAACATTTGAGTAAGAAATTCATTCACAAGGAGATCAACAACGTACAGAACAAAAATTATTTCAATTGATAATGATTCTGTTGATTTGTGTGTGATGATGTTAATGAAAGTGAAAAATAATCATTAGATACATCACTTTCTTACCCTGAGGGAAATCTAGCATGCGATGCATTGTTATGGAGTATTGTCATAATTTTATTGTATCATGTCTATCATTGAAAAATTAAAGATTTTTTTTTAAACAAGCTTTTAGACGCGGGACAGTAAAACTAAATAAAAGCTTGTTAAAAAGACCAACCCGAGGTCCCCAGCAGTTCATCACAGGGTTGACATACCTGGGCAGCGAATAGTATTTAATAAATACTATTCTAGGGTCGCTACTCCTTACTAGTCTTCTCTATCTCTCCCGTGGTAATAAATCATATCACTTATATTATTATTATATTATACTATTATATAGAATTGAGGGGACGAATTTCAATGTGTGGGCTGCAGCTAAGAGTCCCAACAGCCTCCCTGCTTTTTTCATCTTTTCATTTTTTAGCCACTACATTGAATTTTCTGCAAGAACTAAATTGGAATCCGATACATTAAAATATCGATATCCAGAAATATGAAAATTATGCAGCACCTAGTATCGGTATCTCCGGTACCTACGAGGGCGTTAGTACGAAATGAAGGGTATCGATACACATCCCAACCCTCTTCAGGGGATGAGCTTTACAAACGAATACCAGACTCAAAATGACCAAAAGATGACATGCCACAGTATTCCACAAGTCCGAGGTGATCATACTTTGTTTTGTTTTCCTAATAATGTCATTCTATTCATTTTATTTTACGATATTCCATACTGCTAGGTATAATTCAATAAACTGCAAAACAGATGTATTGCTTCACAGAAATAAAAATAAAATTTACCTATTATTAGAAAAAAATAGAAGTGAAGTACTCACCTTTTTCTTTCAACGTGATCCAAACTTTACATCCAAGTTCCCTGCAATGAGATACGAATTAATAATTCAACCCAAGAAAGCAATAACGAACACAAGGTGGGGAGCTGACCCAGATATAGCATTGCTACATTATAAAGCAACAGCAAGATCTGCCATTGACTACGGCAGTATATTCTATGGCAATGCTAGCAAAACTTCACTGCTGAAAGTATCTAGTGTACAATATAAATGGATTCGACAATGTTTAGGTTATCTCAAGTCGACACCTACAGATATATTGCTCGCGGAATCAGGGGAAATACCATTGAACTACCGAAGACAAATCCTGGCTGATCGATTCGTATTAAGACTTAGAACGTTGAATAGTCAAATTCTGGATGCCATTTCTGGACTAAGTGTATTAGTACTAACCAGTGAAAAATGGGAATCCAGACCGATCCCACCAATAGTGGCGAGTTTCACTCAGGATTTTATGGATCTATCTGAATTGGGAAGGTTTAACGTGCCAATAAAATATTCATTATCCTTCCAGCAATTGACTATACAAGTAAAATATTATATATTCAAAGGTGTAAATCGTGATGTTGGTATAAATGAAGAATTTAGAGAATTTATTATGTCCAAGTGGCCCAATTCCAATCTAATTTTTACAGACGGGTCTAAAATTGGAAATTCCGTTGGTTGTGGAATATTATTCCCAGCAAATCAGTACGAGGCATCTTTCAAATTAAATTGCACAATATCAAGCTACAACGCTGAAGTAATTTCCATCAGTAAGGCATTAGATGTAATTTTAGAACAATCTCCCGACGACAATATCAATCTCATTTGTACAGATTCTTTAAGTGCAATAACAACCTTAAGTTCGAATAAAATTAATAGAGCTCAACATCCAATAATAGCACAAATACTAATAAAATTACACGAACTGAAAGAACAAGCTAAACGGGTAAAATTCGTCTGGGTTAAAGCCCACGTAGGTTTGACACCGAACGAACGAGTTGATGGCCTTGCGAAGAAGGGAGCAAGAAATGGATTAGTGTTAAGCATGCCCATTCCCAGGGAAGATTTTTACCCCCTAATTAAAAGAAAATTTTGGCACATGTGGCAGGAGGAATACACATGCAGTGAAAAGGGCCAATTTTATAAATTCCATGAGACAAAAATCCAAAGAAATCCTTGGTTTCGAGGCAGTGGATTAGAAAGGCATTCAATAATCAGAATAAATCGCCTGAGATCCAATCATGGGCTCTGTCAGGAGTACAAATTCAGAATAGGTGTATCCCAAACTGAGCAATGTGATAACTGTGGATAACCAACTCAATCACTAAAACATGTAATAATAGAGTGCCCCGAATACAACAGTGAACGGAACAGGTTTTTTTAACAAAATACGCAAAATGATTATCCACCCATTCATTTTCTCATGTATTATCGGCTCAAGAAACAGCGATATTTATAAGGAACTAGTTAGCTTCATGAGAGATGCCAACATTGAAGTGCGAATTATTGTAATTTGTAATAGGTAACAGAACGTTATTATTATAAATAGATGAACAGAATATGATGATTTAAAATGTATCGTGGCTAAATGTTAAATAAACTATGCCAAAAAAACAAAAAATAAAAAAAAACAAGAATACTGTTAGGCAAAGGGAAGGAGGCTGGTGATGGTTAGTCAGTTCAAAACAATTTCCCTTCGACTTGGAGTAAAAATATAAAATAATTACACTCCACGGTTTTACTTCATTAGCCCTCTAGATTTATCAAGTCTTTAGATTCAAGACAAAGTGTATTTTGCAAGTCACTATCAGTGACAAGTCACCTCCACAGTGATTCAGTGGCCACTGAGCCTAATACCTAGTCCTACCAAGTTTGAAGAAAATTTTGAATTCATGATCGTGGTACCCATTAATCATGATGTGATCCTGCAGCATAATCATGATGTGGTACCGGTGCTTCAATGAAATTGCATTTGAATGCTTGAAATAAGCGGTATCGATATCATTGATGTATGACACACCAGTTAGTCTATCTTAAGCTTAACATTAATAAATTTTTGATTCAATTAGATACATTAAAATCAAGCGAGTTCAAGTAGGATGTACTTGAAAGGAAGTAGGCAGTTTGGAAGATTTTCTATCCCTTGATAGGTACTTATTCGTCTACAACTTACTTTAAACAGACATTCCAATCGCACTGTATCAAGAGCTGCGGATGGCATTCCGTAGCCATTATACGCCAATGTATTTTAATTAGGTAATTAGAAGAAAACTGATGAATAAGACATAAATTAGACCCAAACTGATATTAGAATACCTACTACTCGAATAAAGATCAACTGAACAATTCGTAAACAAAAGGTACAGAAACTGTCGAGGGCTGGAATCCTCTTCTTCGGTTTTTGCTTTACCTGTCGTGACTTCTATTATGCCAAACACAAATAAGCTCTTGTTTGTAGGCGATGCTGAGTAATGTTGGATCATGGATGTGAATGGTCTTACCAATGGTATCCTCAAATTTCAATTGGTAAAATACGGGAGTTATGGCAGTTTTAATTATGTAACTATCTAAAAATGAGGTGGCGTTCACTGTGGAACTCGCGGTAAAATTCGAAAAATTTTCAATAGTCGGTACAGTGAACAGCTGAAACAGACACTGGGGTTCGATTAGTGCGATGCGTGATCCAACTAGCGTGATAAACTTAAAAAATCGAAGACAAACTTAAGAAGAACTTAAAATATCGATACAATATTCGATATCGGTATGAAAGTATCGATATTTTGAAATATCGATATACATCCCAACTCGTCTCTAATGTCTTCTGTATGTAAACATAAGCCGAAGAATCTGATTTTCCTCGAAAATTCTCTTGTATTTTCCTTCCCATTTCATTCCCTTGCGCGACGCGTCATAATCTTGCATTGTAATTAGGGGTTGAGTGATTAAATTCCTATTATTTACTTTACTAGATTTTAGTAACAGTTTTTTGTGATTGTTTACGCCCACGTTCGGGGTTTTCCATTCTTCTTTGCCCCTCGAAGGTTTCGTTGACAGATTTCAGATTACCTACTTTCGAAGTGAAGTGCCGTTCAGTTAATCCCCTATTTCGGGCCTGATCGTCCAGGCAGTTCGGGTTTATGGCCATTTCGCAAACGATTCGTGAGTTTTGTGTCAGTGAGTGGATAATGCTGAGCAACTGGTGGAGGTGGATATCACGGTCAGATGAAACGTTTACGTACCAGTATCATCCTGTGGTTGGGTAAGTTCCTACTGTAAGATCAGGAGAAAGTCAATCTACACAATTATTGCAATAAGATTTATGTATCAATGGGGGACCACCTGCACATGTCAAGTTTTGCTCGCATACAAAATGCCGTCAAGATCCCCTCGAAGTGCCTATCATTTGAGCGACTCTCTTCCATCTGGGAATCGCACCTGTGCATATTGTGGGTTTGGTTTTTCAAGTTCAATTGCTTCAAGCTTCATCGAAGAGCCGGTCGAATACATGGTGTCTACACTGAAGTTGGGATTGTCTACACTTCAGGGTTCGATTCTAGAAGGTATTTCTAACAAAAACGCTGCAACTCAAAGGTTTATTATTTTTCTAGATAGATCAATTGTCTGCAAAGAACTCGGCTTTACCATTGTCACTACCAACCATAGATACTACCGTAACCTACCTACCACATACCGACGGCAATCGCATTTTGGTCAGCAAAACTTGAACCTTTTGACATTTTCATGTCTTTCATATGGCACATAAAAAAAATCGTCACGAAATTTGTTGCGACGAAATTTGTTGCGACGAAAATTGCTAACGAAATTTGTTGCGACGAAAATTGCTAACGAAATTTGTCCCAAGTCGCCACAATGATGATTATGACCATCAGAAGTGAAGTTTTTAGGTACTTTACAGGTAGGTACTTTACAGTTAGGTAGGTACTTTACAGTTTGATATTACCAGATCAGCTGAGCCAAAAATCGAGCTCCCAGATCAGCTGAGTCGAAAATCGAGCTCCCAAATCAGCTGAGTCGAAAATCGAGCTCCCAGATCAGCTGAGTCGAAAATCGAGCTCCCAGATCAGCTGAGTCGAAAATCGAGCTCCCAGATCAGCTGAGTCGAAATTCGATCTCCCAGATCAGCTGAGTCGAAAATCGAGCTCCCAGATCAGCTGAGTCGAAAATCGAGCTCCCAGATGTCTCGGGAGGGGAGGGGGGGGGGGCATGAAAATGTTTCAATGTGTTGCAGACTCGTATGCAAGCGTTTACTTAGAATGGCTGTCCGGGTCCTTTCTGAAGCTTTTTTTGTCCACCCTTTAGAAGTGACCTACATCAACATGGAGCCTACATACCATATTTCATCAAAATCAGTAAACGCTAAGTGGGGAAAGGTGCCGCGTATGCCGGACCGCAGATGGCGAAATTTTTACTAGATTTTTGGTTTTTGGATTTTACGTAACAAATTTTTCTTCATGGTCGATTCCAAAGGTTCTTTATTGAAAATAATTAACCAAAAGCTGCACAATCCAGTTTTAAGGTCCAGTTAGATCACCAACTAAAATTGCTGAAATTTCGAGTAACTAAAATAGCCGCATATCCCGCAATTTTGATTTATCATTTTCAATAATCAAAATTTGGAATCGAGCAAGAAAAAAAAATTTCACCCCCCTCAAAATTTGATGTTTTACGTTTCAAGGTACGTAGAATCCGAAAATCTAGTAAAAATTTGAACACCGTAGTGAAGTTCAACCCTTAGGTTCTCGTAGGGAGCGAGCGGTCTGTCCTACAGAGCTCCGGGTGGTCTCAAAAAACTCTAAAAATTCAATACTATCTTAAATTGATGGAAAAAACAATACCTTCACATCGTCATTTTTTGAGCTAGGGCGTTTTCAAAATTTCAACCCTCATTTTTCAATCCTTAGAAGTGACCGACATCAATCAAAAGCTTACAACTAGACCCCCAATGGAGCCCACATACCTATTCCAAATTTCATCAAAAGCGGTCCATGGGAACTGAGGAAAGTACGGCGGACGGACGGCCAAATTTTTATTCGATTTTTGGATTCTACGTAGGTACCTTGAAACGTAAAACATCAAATTTGAGGTTATTATTGAAAAAAATAAACCAAAATGTCTTAGCAATTTCGTTTTAACCCCTTGTTTTTTTTTGTTAATTCAAAGATTTTTTCGTGTTTTCGACCTTAGGTACGTCATAAATACTGTCATAACTCTTGTTATTTACCAAGAAATTAAAATTTGAGGAAATCGTTGGGAAAAGCTTTACATTTTCAAACCCAACAAGTGCAAAAAGCATTTTTTTAAACAATACAACATTAAAAAAAATAATGCCAGAAAGCAAACTTTAATAATTTTGAAATTTGATTTTTTTTAATCAGAGTTTTCTTTGCCCATTTTTATGGACGCTCTTTGGGAAAAAAACATGCTCTAATTTTCAGTTTTCCAACGGTCTATCAATTTTTCTTTTTAAAATTCAAATTGGAAGAGTAAATCAAGTTCGATTGCCAAAAATCAAGAGTTTTACTAGAAAATTGAATCCAATGGTGATACTTGTGAAAGTGGATTTTTTGAAGAAATAACGGGAGATGATCTATGAAAAGAACCTCCGAACTCAAGGTATGAACTCTGCAATGTTTTGTCTACAGGAACTTAAGGAGGTCTCAGTCGGTCGACGTTCATACCTAGTTCCGGGTCAATATTTTGCCAAATCGATGGGACAAACACTTAAAAAGTTGTACTTAAATTGGAAATTTTAAAGGATTTTAAAAATGTATTAGTGCACGCCCCTAGGGAATTGAATAACTGAAATATTGCCGTTGAAATCATCAAAATCGAAATAAATTGCCAGAGAAATATGGGAAAAACATGGGAAAACCCGTTTATTCAGCAGTTTTTCACATTTTCTCATGCAATTATTGTTCGATTTTGATGATTCCGGCGGCAATATTTCAGTTTTTCAATTCCCCAGAACCGTGCACCAATGAACTTGTGAAATCCTTTAAAAATTTAAATTTAGGTACAAATTTTTTTGCGCTAATTCAATTTTGCTAAATACTAAAAACGAACGGCGAACGGCGTTGTTTGAGTCTCATAAGATGATCTTCAACATGTCATAAATGAGATAATTTTTTTATTGAGTAGAAAGGTCTTTAATTATAATTTTTTTATAATTTTTTTTTATCGACTTTATGGTCGCTACCGTACCTAAGAATAATGCATATTTTATTCCATCCATTTACTAGCGGTCATTATTATTTTTGAATTCAGCGTGAAAAATTACTTAGGAATTGTTACGAAATTCGTCAAGTCATCTTGAGATCGAGGGTGACCACTGACCATGATACATCGCGTAAAACACCCGATTTTCTTGTTAAACACACGTTTTTTGGCATTCAGACTTGATTTATTCTACCAATTTGAATTTTAAGAAGAAAATTGAAAGTCGTTGGAAAGCGGATTATTGAGCATGTTTTTTCCGGAGTGCCCATCGAAATGGGCAAGGATTCGGAGTAAAAACTTTGATTAAAGAACTCAAATTTCAAAAAATTTAAAGTTTGCTTTTTGGTTTATTATTTTCAATAATAAGCCTTTGGAATCGAGCAAGAAAAAAAAGTTAACCCCCCCCCTCAACATTTTGTGTTTTACGTTTCAAGGCACGTAGAATCCGAAAATCGAATAAAAAATTTTCCGTCCGTCTGAATTCTGATAAACTTTGATTCTCTGTCTGTGTTCCAATTTTGATAACATTTTTAGGGTTGATGGGGATCCAATGTCCTGAAATCATTATTTTGGAGTCATCCAACGACCTAATGGAGAAACTCAAAACCAAAAAACTTATGTATTCTTGATATTAGATCAGTTTCCTCTGCTGCCTCTCTGCATTCGAATTTGAGTAGTCGCCATTTTGGTTTATTACTTTCAATAAAAAGCCTTTGGAATCGAGCAAGAAAAAAGAAATTTTTAACCCCCTCAAAATTTGATGTATTACGTTTCAAGGTACGTAGAATACGAAAATCGAATAAAAAATTTTCCGTCCGTCCGCCGTACGCGGCACTTTTCTTAGCAACACTGGACCGATTTGGTTCAAATTTGGTATGTGGGGCTCTATTTGAGGTCTAGTTGTACCGCGAAGCTTTTGGTTGATGTCAGTCACTTCTAAGGGGTGAAAATTAAGGGTTGAAATTTTCAAGAGTGCCCTAGCTCGAAAACTCTCGAAATAAAAGTATCGTTTTCTCACCAATTTTAAATAGAATTGAATTTGAAAAAATGTTTGAGACCACCCGGAACTCTGTAGGACAAACCGTTCGGTCCCTACGAGTACTTGAAGGTTTTCCTTCGATAAAACAGAATCATGAGTGTGAATAGCAAAAGAGGTCTAATCTCCTTTCAAATTTTATCTGACTAAAATGGGATCGCTGTTCATTTCTTCGATTTGTATACAATTTTGCCTTCTGCGTAACCAGTAATCAACTTTCTATTTTTCGAATCGCGTGTGAAGCGTTTAGTTCTTTCTAATAAACTTGATTGTGAAGGTGTGAAGCCAGTATGGTGTGGTAGGTAGTACCTACCAATAGTTGGTAGGTAAAAAACGCTGCAAATCATTGCCCAAAGGTTCATTATTTTCTGTATAGATCACCCTTCTGTATAGATCACCATTTCTCCATCAATAGCACCTACCGCCATCTGTATTCTCCCTTGACCTTCCCTCTCAAATTTCAGCTTCCTGCGTTCAATAGGATTGAAAATGGCTTCGGAGCTCACTCAGCTGATCAGTGCTCTTCCAGGCGTCTCCAGCATTCGAGGAGATCTTCTTCACTCCCCAGGTCACAGATCAGCTGAGTGAGCTCCGAAGCCATTTTCAATCCCATTGAACGCAGGAGCTGAAATTTGAGAGGGAAGGTCAAGGGAGAATACAGATGGCGGTAGGTGCTATTGATGGAGAACCAGTGATCTATACAGAAGGGTGACCTATTATAGGTCATATTATCGTCTGTATAATACAGAAGATAATAAAAATTCAAAGTGGAAGAGTAAGTTTGAATGCCAAAAAACAAGAGTTTTACTAGAAAATTGAGTCCAATGGTGATACTTCCGAATAATTGTGACTGCTAGAAAGTGGATTTTTTGAAGAAATAACGGGAGATGATCTATTAAAAGAACCTCCGAACTCAAGGTATGAACTCTGCAATGTTTTGTCTTCTGGAACTTAAAGTTGTTTGAGTCTCATAAGATGAACTTTAACGTATCACAGGTAATAAGATTTTTTTATTGAGTAGAAAGGTGTTACTTTATGGTCGCTACCTTACCTACGAATAATGCATATTTTATTCCTTCCATTTTCTAGCGGTCATTATTGTTTTTGAATTCAGCGTGAAAAATTACTTGGGAATTGTTTCCAAATTCGTCAAGTCATCTTGAGATCGAGGGTGACTACTGACCATGATACATCGCGTAAAACACCCACGTTTTTAGGCATTCAGACTTGATTTATTCTACCAATTTGAATTTAAAAAAGAAAAATTGAAAGTCCGTTGGAAAGCTGATTATTGAGCATGTTTTTTGCGAAGAGTGCCCATCGAAAAGGGCAAGGATTCGGCGTAAAAACTTCAATTAAAGAACTCAAATTTCAAAAAATTTAGAAAAGAATTTTTAACCCCCCCTCAGAATTTGATGTTTTACGTTTCAAGGTACGTAGAATCCGAAAATCGAATAAAAAATTTTCCGTCCGTCCGCCGTACGCCGCACTTTTCTTAGCAACACTGGACCGATTTGGTTCAAATTTGGTATATGGGCTCCATTTGGGGTCTAGTTGTGCCGCGAAGCTTTTGGTTGATGTAGGTCACTTCTAAGGGGTGAAAATTAAGGGTTGAAATTTTCAAGAGTGCCCTAGCTCGAAAACTCTGGAAATAAAGGTACCGTTTTTTCACCAATTTTAAATAGTACCTACTGAATTTAAAAAAAATTTGAGATCACCCGGAGTTCTGTAGGACAAACCGTTCGCTCCCTACGAGTACTTGAAGGTTTTCCTTCGATAAAACTGAATCACGAGTGTGAATCACAAAAGAGGTCTAATCTCCGTTCAAATTTTATCTGACTAAAATGCGATCGCTGTTCATTTCCTCGATTTGTATACAGTTTAGGGATGGGTATCGATACTCGATATTTCAAAATATCGATACTTTCGTACCGATAATCGATATTTTAGTATCGATACTGCACTATCCGATATTTTTGGATATCGATACTTTGGATCCGATATTTCTAAATATCGAATATCGATACTGTTCTCCCGGAAAATTCACTAAGATGGCTTAAAAATGAAGAAGATAGAGAGGCTTTTGGGTCATTACTCTTTGGTTGCACAAATAACGTTCATATCATGGAAAAAATCACTCTGCTTGGACTCTTAATAGTAAAAAATTAATAGAAGTTGTTGAAAAAATTATCTTTCTTGAGAAAATTGTATGATATTGATAGTTTGTGACACTAAAGTATCGATACTCGATATTTTAAAATATCGATACTCATGCCCAACGATACTTGGGATATCGATACTCGGATACGATGCAGTATCGATACAAAATATCGATACTTTTATAACGATACCCATCCCTAATACAGTTTTGCTTTCTGAGCAGCCAGTAATCAAATTTCCATATGAAGCTGTCTATTTTTGAATCGAGTGTGAAGCGTTTAGTTCTTTCTAATAAACTTGATTGTGAAGGTGTGAAGCCAGTATGGTGTGGTAGGTAGTACCTAGCAATGGTTGGTAGGTAAAAAAAAAACAAAAACGCTGCAAATCATTGCTCAAAGGTTTATTATTTTCTGTATAGATCACCCTTCTGTATAGATCCCCCCGTACCAACCATACGTATCTACTACCTAATAGGGCATTTTTGGAAATTTCAACCCTTCGTTTCGATTTTTTTGGTGGTTAGGTTTGAAATTTTCAAAATCGCAATATCGAATTTTTAGAATTTATGGAGACCACGCGGAGCTCTGCAGGACAAACCGTTCGCCCCCTACGAGTACTTAAGGGTTTTCCTTCGATAAAACAGAATCACGAGTGTGAATCACCAAAGAGGTCTAATCTCTGTTCAAATTTTATTTGGCTAATCGCTGTTCTTCTTCGTCTTCTACTTCCAAGTTAGGTAATAATCTTGGCCGCTGAAGTTTGGCTTTTCGTTTCTCCGAGTTGTATTAAGTTTTGCTTCTTTAGCAACCAGCGATAAAATTTTCACTTGGAGCTCCCTAATTTTCGAATCGAGTGTGAAGCGTTTAGTTCGTTCTAATAAACTTGATTGTGACGGCAGTATGGTGTGGTAAGTAGTACCTACCAATGGCTAGTAGGTAAAAAAAAAAAACGCAGCAAATCATTGCTCAAAGGTTTATAATTTTCTGTATAGGTCACCCTTCTGTATAAAGCATTTCCAAGCCAAATGAAACCTTTTCCATAACAAATAAAACTTTTTCCAAATCAAATGAAACTTTTTCCAAACATAGTGAATTTCTGTCGTTAGTCGTTAATCGTTAGTCACAAAAAAGACATCGGACGTATGGATTGGTGACTCCCCTTAATTACCTATCGGTTTCTCCGTATGGGCGTGGCGAGTTGGTAGGTACCCACTCACATTCAACAGTCAGAAATTTCTCAAACTTACTTGATTCCTATTCTACTAAGGTGAGATCTACTTCGATAATCCTATGCCTAAAATTCATTGAATTTTCATTTTGGCAACTTCTTTGTACGATAATATCGTACATATTTGTACGATAATTACGTACGTAATATGTACGATAAATGTACATATTATGTAGGTACAATGGCATCGATCTGAAATTTTCAGAGTATCTACCTATCTAGGGACCTCATTTCACTCATTTTCTCAATAGGTTTCATTGGATATGGAAAAAGTTTCACTTGGTTTAGAAAAGGTTTTATTTGATTTGGAAAAAGTTTAATTTGGTTTGGAAAAGGTTTCATTCGGTTTGGAAGAGGTTTCATTTGACTTGAAAAAGGTTTCATTTGGCTTGGAAAAGGTTTCATTTGACTTGGAAAAGGTTTCATTCGAAGGTTCGACTTTGCCCAACTCTGATTTTGGGACAGTGCAGTACAATAACCATCGATGGAGGAAAATCCTGGGGTTGCGTCCGAGCCGAGCGGCCGTCGAGAGCCGAGGGGGTGCTCGACGGCTGCGGGCGGGTGCCTCCACCCTCCAGTGAAAGTCCTGAGGAGGCTTCAGTTCTTCTCAAGTTGTCGTGCCGCTCGCCCGAAGTCTCTCAGACCCCTCGCGTCTCTCAGCCCGTCAACCCTCTCGTTCGCGCGCGTCTCGTAGCGACCTCCTCCAAAACTTCTCATTTCGCGTGTGATCCTCACAAGTGCAACCTTCATGTGTGGATCTCACCGCCACAGCGCTACGTTTTAATCGTTTTCTCTAAACGTGAGTAAATTTAATTCAAAATCTTTGATGTTACCAACCGATCGGTTTATTATTTTTAACAATACACCTCTAGAATCGAGCAAGAAAAAATTTAATCCTCTCAAAATTTAATGGTTTACGTTTCAAGGAACGCATAATCCGAAAATCGAATAAAATTTTTTCTGTCCATCCACCGAACGCGGCATTTTCTTTTGTTACTAAAGACCAATTTTGATGACATTTGGTATACATTATACATTTGGTGCCCCAAAGGTTTTGGTTATTATGTCAGCTTTATTGGGATTTGGGTCCAACAACAAAATCCTCCTCTTTCACCAAATTTTCGAAAAATTTATTTTCCTCATCAGGGCTCAGAGGATGAGTTTAGGTTTGAACATCAAACCACGGTCGGGAACAAAGAGGTATAAACCAGGAACACTAATCATTAAATTGGTGTTAAAAAACTTGACTATTATAAATAAAATTTGGAAAAACACAATAACATCAGGCTTTAATATAATAATATTGGTAAAAAACAAAACAAGACAGTCAGAAAGACACAACAACAATAATAATGACTAGAGTGGATAAGAGGATTTCTCTTATGTTCAAAACTAAACTCATCCTCTCAGCCCTGATGAAGAAAATAAATTTTTCGAAAATTTGGTGAAAGAGGAGGATTTTGTTGTTGGACCCAAATCCCAATAAAGCTGACATAATTTACTTCGGGTCGATTGTCATACACTACTGTTTTGGTTATTGTTCACTTCTAAGAATTGAAAAATGAGGGTTGAGATTTCCAAAACGCCCTAGCTCAAACTATATTTTGATACATGAAGAAGAATTGTTTTTTCATCAATGATATGTCGTAAAAGTATTGTTTTTTATCAATTTAAAATAGTATTGAATTTTTATAAACGAATGAGACCACTCAGATATCCGTAGGACGAACCGTTTGCTTCCTATGAAGTCTTAAAGTTGGGACAAATGATTAGCAGAAACACGAGTGTGAATAGCAAATGAATGTTCACTGACGGATCTCCGTTGAAAGTTGAGCTGATGAAATGCGATATTTTTGTTTAACTATTAGAGTTCCATTACACTTAGATTTGCTTTCCTAAGAACCAAGAACTAAATTTCGTTATCACTAGGGCACTCACAACTCCGAGATGACGAAGTTTCTCTGGTAGGTACCAGTACTATCTGTTGAAATAAACTTGATGGTGAACCTTAAGCGGAAATATCGTTGGTAGATAGTGCTTATGGAAGCTTGAAGAAAAAAGAAAAAGCCTGGAGAAGCTTCAAGGTTTCTATACAGAAAAATAATAAACCGATGTGTAATAATTTGCAGCGTTTTTATAAAATATGGAGGATGATCCTGGGGGTTGGTCAATCAAACTTTATTTTCTTGAATTTTTTGAACATCGTCAGTGCTTGATTGAATACTATCTTGATACGATCACTTCTTGAAACAGAATATTAGGAGAAGTGTGCCATACTTTGGATGCGTACATTTAAAACGCAAATATCTTGCATTCTTGTAGTGTTATGAACTCCATTTTTCGTTTCTAAAAAATCTATCTACATAACTATTTCCTGTTGGGAAATGCCATAATTTGTACCTGAGAGGCAATCACGTACGTATATTTTGTAAAACTCCATTTGAATGCACCCGCATTGCATGGCTTCATGGTCTTCTCCCTCATTAATATATTTTTTTCATCTAACCATATGAAATGTAACGAAAAACATAGCTTCCTCGTCACCGTAACCACTTCATACGTCATTGAAAATATTTATTCAATCAATTTTCCCAATCATAAATTCAATTATCAGTTCGGTGTTCTAGATTAGGGTAGAATGTGGAATATATTTGGTTATTGTTATGCAGGAGCATAACACGAAAAAGGTGAAAATATATTTTATTATTATTAAATTATGAAATGACGAAGGAGTGATTGGTTAAAACGTTTCATTTCTGGAAGACAGTCAATCCCAGGTTACACTGATACCCATCACATACCTCAGCATTGATCAAAATTGGATCGAAATTGGATCAAATCTGTAACCCTGAAAATTTCATTCAATCGGATGGAAAATGTAGAAGTTATGGCCGTTACAAAGAAATCCACGTTTGCGCATACGCAGTGGCTACTATCAGTCCGGGGATGATGATTTTCATAGGGGACCGTCTACACACCAACCCGCACAATCCCTGAAAATTTCATAGAAATCGGACAATAACTTCGTACAGTTATGCCCGTTACAAGGAATTCATGACAGACACACAGACAGACAGACACGGAACCAAAATTGTTCAGAAAGGTCTAACACTTTGGACCTTTAGACTGAAGATCTTTGATTTTGGAGAACTTTTTTTTTTCATCCTTGAAAAGTGACAACAAAGCTTCCGCTACCTTGGTAGACTCGGAAGCCAAATTGGCAATAATGTAAATGGAAACCGAATTTGGGATACTTATCGAAAATCACTATCCCAAATTAGAGTCAGCATACATCAACAAGTTTTGTCACTATTATTAAAACGAAAATAACGTCTGATAGCATTGAGCCAATATGTACTCGTAATATCGTGGGGTTGGTGGTAAAAGTGATCAAGTGCATTTTTTGAGAAAATGAGGTTTTGGTCTCTCTGGATACTATTAAACAATATCTGCAGCTGTGAATTGAAGAAAAACCCGACATAATTATGAAAAAAAATGGCAAAAACTAGCAAAATAAGCGGTTTTTTAAAACTACGTTTGGAACTATTTTTACTTAACAAAGGTATTACTGAGCTCACATTATACGAAATCATTTGATTTAACCTGATTTTAAGTTCACAATCCACATTTTTCCATCAATCCATGTGTTGGCGTACTTTAACAGGCTCTCCTGAGCTCTTTTGCCAAATGGACTTTATCACTTTTACCACCAACCCCACGATATACTTACTTTTGACTGGAGAACTGAGAAAAAATTCATCTAACCTGGAAACATCAAGAAGTGACTCGAATAGTAGGTATATTTTTGGAAAATCAAATCACTACAATGTTGACTGGATCAAATTTTGGGATGTAAAATCTGAATCAGTTTAATTTGTGGTGATTCGTCCGATAACTGGATGTCTCAAATTAGGAGCTATCCTCATATTAGGGGGTCTTTTCCCTACACATAATCTGATCAAGCATGAATAGGGACCAATAGGTACACATAATAGAGCAAAAGTATGATATATCTCATTCCATTAGGTCTGAAACATCTAGTTATCCCCCATGTGATACCAAAAATGTCCACAAAAATCTGGTGGCCACCAGAAGCGAATTTAGCTCACCCAGCTGAGCAGGGAGAATCTCAGTTGTTCAGCAGAATCAACAGTATAAAATTGGTGTCCTGCGAAATTTCAGCTTCTTGGGGCCACCAGAAGCGAATCTAGCTCACCCAGCTGATCAGGGAGGATCATACGCCGACCAATTGAGATCAGAGGCAATTGACGTAGAGGGTGAAAAATGTAGAATTACGAGAGAATCCATAACAGTAAGTAAAAATTAAAGGAAACAACCATTTCAGGTTGGATTTTCGTCCGACTGCCATTCCTGGCGTCGCGAACGTCATCAGCTGTCTTCCAAAGGGAAGATCAGAATTTGTTCTCACGATTTCGCTCACGAAAAAATGCCCCCCGCGGCTAGACTCGAACACACGACTTCCCCGCAGTAGTCGGTCCGAGAATCGTCGATAAAGGACGCGTGCCTTAGCGACCGCAGTCACAGCTGACTCCATAACAGAAGGTGGCAATGATTAGAAACTTACTACGTTGTCGAGATGATTGTGAATACAAATAAATTTAGTTTTGTTCTTGAATTTAAACCTTAACCAGACGCGGAACAAAAATTGTTCAAAAAGGTCTAAAACGCAAAACGCGAGTGAAAATTTTGATTTTGGAGAACTTTTTTTTTCGTCCTTGAAAAGTGAAAACAAAGCTTCCTTGGTAGACTCGGAAGCAATATTTAGGCACAAACTTGAAATGTTTGCAAAATAATTGCTCAAATTATTGTTCGGAGTGATATTAATTTAGGAGAAACTTATGGAAATACATACTACTACAAGTCGATTGGAAATGGAGTCTGGGCTCTCATTCATAGAAACATATCGATGGATTTCACCACAGATTTGAGTTCCGGGTGGTCTGAAACGGATTTGTCCGAGGTTTTTTCTTCTGTCAGCTGATTGATGTCATAGTAGACATGAATCAATTACGTACCTCCGTAATGGCGTCTCGGAACAAATTGACAAAAACCCATTAGCGCTTATGGATAGGATTTGCAGAAAGTCAGTAGACAGACACGAAATTGGAATTTGCCCATAGCGTAGAATACGACTAGAAATTTCGATTCATATGTATCAAGTTTTTCCTCGGAAAAGTAGTACGGACCAGCTATCATTCGTCGTCCTAACGAAATCAGCTCAGCTTTTATCAGACGTGATGATGGATGGAGTCTCAATGACTCGCAAACTTAGATTCGCGGGACTAAGCCGATCGGTTTTGTCAGATTCACGTATCAAAATGGTTGGCAAATAGTATTACAAGTTAAACCATTTGTCTTTGTCTGAGTTAATTGTCATTGTACCTATTCAGTACACAACTGTTGCAGCACGGATTGAGTCAGTGGCTCAACTTTTTCTCAATCCCCTGTGCCCACTATTCGGTTCAGATGTTATAAATTCTAATCAGAAATGAGCAAAGAATGCTTACTCTCTTCAAAATTTGATGTTCCAAGAGTTGAACAAGGAGAAAATATGTATAACTGTTGTGAATAGCGAATCAATGTAAAGATATAATGAATACCACTCTTCGATTAATCTGTAGTTAGAATTTTCTTCTATTTTCTTGAACAGCTACAAGTAGTTTCTCAAGCCAACAACGATCTTCAGGTAGTTCTCAAGGGGGTCTCAGTCGGTCGCCGTTCGTTCCTCGTTCCGGGTTAGAATCTCACGAAATCGAAGGAGCAAAAACTTGAAAAGTTGTACCTGAATTTTAAATTTTAAATGGTTTTAGAAATTCATTAGTGCAAGAATCTAGGGAATTGAAAAACTGAAATATTGCCGCTGGAATCATCAAAATCGAACAATAATTGCCAGAGAAAAATGGGGAAAAACCGTTAATTCAGTTATGCTTTGCCCATAAAATGTAGCTAAACTTGAAATTTTCAAGGATTTTAGAAATTCATTAGTGCATGGGCCTAGAGAATTGAAAAACTGAAAGATCAAAATTGAACGATAATTGGGATAAACGGGAAAACCCGTTTATTCAGTAGTTTTTCCCATTTTTCTTTGAAAATAATTGCCAATACAATAATTATTATTGTTCGATTTTGATGATTCCGGCGGCAATCTTTCAGTATTTCAGTTTTTCAATTTCCTAGGGCCGTGCACAAATAAATTTCCAACATCCTTTAAAATTTCAAATTTAGATACAATTTTTTTCGTTTTTGCGTCTTCAATTTCGCTAAATACTAAAAACGAACGGCGACCGACTGAGACCCCCTTAATACATTATGTTAGCTGATAATATTTCCCATCTAGCGGTGTATACTGAAATGCTAGAAACTCACCAATTTTATTCAAGTCTTTTCGGTACTGCACCATACAGACAGCGCACTCATCCTCTAATTACAACTCAGTCCGTCCTACAATAGATTTGGAATGATACCAACCATACGTCAGTTTTCCTATCAGTACAAATAAGACTATAAATCTTAAAATTCAATTTGTCTAATCGGAGACAGATAGTACGGTCAACGCTCCAGCCAATGTCGGTGGATCTGGCAATACAATTGAGCCAAGTTAGTACATCGGGAGTTAGGTTACTTCACAACCACAAGTTAGTCTGTTCTACGGTGTCCTTCTAATCTGGTAGCACAATGAAGGCATATTTGTCCTATCTAAGGAGTAATTTATTGATCTTCATCACTCTATGAATGAGTATGTTGCAGAAGGCACAGCGATGTTTATTGCCAACATATTGAGACGAGCCTAACTGGCAGAACTTTCAGGTACAGCGAAGTTACCCTTCATCATTCACTCTGTCTGACAGTACTTAGTACTCACTAATTCCTACTAGAGATTCCTAGGACAAACCATCACAAGTCAATCAGTAGGCACGGCTGTAGATATAATAATATTTCAGCAACCAAACTACTTGAATTTTTATGAGTTCTAGGAACGTCTGGTAGCTACTGAATCGTAAAACTCTTCGTCAAAAAAACCAAGTGGGAAAAACCTCTCGTAAAATATTAACGGCACAGCTATATCCGCGCCTGCCGACCAACAGTGTTCATGTTAGTAGGATGCAAGGTGATCATCGTTCTACAAGTTTGTGAGGGTTGAGAGAATGGCTGACAGAAAACCTCTTCGCATCTGTTATTTTGTGGATTCTCGTGTTTTGAGATCCAATATGAGCTTATAAGAAAATACAGAGATGTCTCCACATTCATCCATTCATTCCCCATCTACAGCTCCTAGAAAACATGTGAAGATGACATGCACCTTCAGTGGTTAGAAGCAAGTTGGATGGAATGGTGAATTTGAAAATGTGTTGATTGGATAGTTGATTATACCTTAAGGTAGTATTGACCTGGCAGATGAGGGAGGAATTGAGTTTTTAGGAAAATAAAGTTTAACGTGTTTGCCCATGCGCTGAACTTTTGGTGCCAAGGCAATGCAGTTCATGAGGGACCATTTATTTTCAACATCTTCGCATATAGATATACAATATTTTCATATCGGTTTGCCCAGGGGAAGGAATTTGACTTGTTTGTATTTTTCCCCGTAATTTAAAAGTACAGAACAGTGATACAGTTTATGGGCAACCATCTTGGACCTCAAACCAAACACCTATCCGAATTCGGGTGATTTTCGACTATCAGAAACTCAGAAATCATAGTTTTCAGGGGGTCTCACTCGGTCGCGCGTTCCGGATTAGTATTTCCCGAAATTACCGGCGCTCAAACTTTATAAGTTGTACCTATAAATTTGAAAATTTCAAGGATTTTTGAAATTCATTAAGTAGTGCGTCAGTCTAGGGAATTGAAAAACTAAAATATTGCCGCAAAATCGAAACGGTTTTTTATTTTAGTTTTTCAATTCCCTAGGCTGATGCACTAATGAATTTTGAAAATCCCTGAAAACTTAAAATTTAGGTACAATTTTTAAAGTTTGAGCGCCGATAATTTCGTGAAATACTAACCCGAAACGCACGACCGTCTGAGACCTCTTTAAGGGATTCACGTTTACGCATGCGCACTCTCTAAAACAATAATAAAACTTATTGAGGACTAAGCCACAAATTCCACCCACACATTTTCAGAAATTTTCAAAAAAATCATACAATATGTTCGTATGGCTTTGCCCCAAAAAAGGGCTTTGCATAAGACAGTCAAACATGCACGAAACCGAAGTTGTTCAAAAACCTCTAAAACACGAAATGCTCGTAAAATTGATTTTGGAGGACCCACATTTTTTCGAACTTCTAATGAAAGCCACAAATGAAAGTCCCAAAACATGCATTCTGAAGCCTCTGTTTAAAGAAAAAGGTACTTTTACCAGATTTTTAAAACAAAAATGTTCAGGAATACTTGCCCTACCAAGTATTATAGAACATTTTTTTTCTGGCCTTCAGGTATGGACTGAGTGATGAGTTAAGAAAGAATTCGTCATCCCAGTAAAGTGAAAAAGAGGGCGAGAATTGGAGATGGTCAGGTGGAATCTGTTTTATTCAAGGAGGAAGATGAGGGCTGCCATGTGGGTTTTGCCGAAGTCCCGCTCCAGTCCTTGAGTTTACACCCACGGGACCCCCCCTAGTAAACTGTCATCCTTGACAAACCCTTCCGACCGACTCTCCTTTTTTTTCTCCAGTCTAATAATAATATAAATTTATTTTCGAATGATAAATACGTCAATTCAATGTCCACTCGAACGAATACTCAATTGGGTTCAATGGCAGGCGAGCTCATTGTAAACAACGATCCGACGCAAACCGAGTATCTCAGATTCCGGATATCCACCAGTAAACAGAATAGAGTACTAAGGTCCATTTTACGGTGTGTAAGTAGGTTTACTGTCCACTCAAATTGTTACAATTAAAAACCACAGGGGAAAGTTCCATCATTGCAGTATGAGAAAACGAGCAAACTTTCATAGAACTGTTTTTGAAAATCGAATTCTGGCCATTTTAGAATTTTTTGTTCTCAGTCATATCTATGTTTTTTTTTCATTTTCACTGATATGTCGTAGAACCTTTGATAGGATCGTATTGGAATCCAGAGACCAGCCTCAAACTTCCCTCCAAATTTTATCAAATCCCATTCGTAGGTGCAGCATGAGAAAATGAGCTAATTTTTATAGTTTCCATTTTTCTGAATTCGAAAACTCAAATAATAAAATAAAACTATAAACAATAAAATATAAACAATAAAATAAATAAACAATAAAAATATTGCAGCCATTTTCACTTAAAATTGTTGCAAAATTTTAAATACCTACCAAATTTAAATGATTTTTTCTACATTATGAAACCTGTAGAAATCTATTAGATATCGCAGGAATCATGTAGTTAAGTTCTATTTCTACATATATTATATTGACAGATACCTTCACATTTGATGGAGCCAAAAACCTCTACAGGAACTTTTTCATCGTATAAAAGAAAACCTCAACTAAATCTGTGAAGTAGTTTGAGCATAATTGAGTAACAGAGAGATAGTTAGACAAATTTACAATCGATAATAATGAGAGAAAAAACACTTTATTGAACATTGTAGAAGGAATAAAGGTGTAGATTGAATAAAGGTGGGCAAGGACTCTAGTAGTTTTGAAACGTAATGGATTTGCCAAAAGTTCAAAAGTTTAAATTCGTATGCCAAAAATTCAAATTGATTTATGCCAAAGGGTTTTTTGCGAGCGTGCGATAATAATAGTTAAATAATTCGAAATTGATTGAAAAATTCGAAGATGAGTGTAACCGATTACCATTGTTCGGTAGTCCCTCGAACGTTCAAGGACTTCCTCGAGAAGTACTGAGATTTATGTCGTTACGGTACCCATCGAGAAGGTATTATATCGGAAGAATTAGAAGGTAATTGCAGGTCAAATCCAACAGTAGTAGACGATGTTATTATCATGGGAGGCCTTGGTTGGGATCAAGAACCGTGACATTACAGCGTATCGAAAGTGTTGTCTGAGTCGCTTGATTCAACGTATTCATTACATTCCTTCGAAGAGTTCTATGCAGGAAGACCTACGTGATGGTTGTTTTCCACTTTCCTTACCCAGGGTTGCTCCGTGTCTGGAAGATCCGGAAGAATCGGCGTAAAGTCTGAGATAATGTGGTGGTCAGATAAATCTGGAAAAATGAATGTGTTTACTAGCAAATTTTCCAAGAAATTTTTTAGTCGATTTTTAGCCATGACAATTTTTCATTTTTTAGTGTTTTACAGGATGGGATTCTTTTGTTAGAGGTTTAAAAAAGTGTATATCTAGGTAATCGAGTACAGTTAATCAAAACATCCGACCAACTAATTGGGAGAATATAATAGGTAATTTAGATGTTTAATATAATAAAAGTGAACTTTAGTTTATTGTTTTCCGATCATCACCCATTACCAATGCTGAAGTACGCAATTTCCTTAATATATAATAAGAGTAAAATGACTCCGCCCTTAGTCATGACCGAGGCTTTTCTTGATGGCAGGTAGAAAGAACAATGTACCAGTCAGGCTTATTGGTTTATGGAGCGACGTGCTAGTAACCGGAAAGTATTGAAGAGTATTGTTATGTTGCAGTACCAGTGGGTAAGCTTTTCACCTTTCAGGGAAGTCCCTTAAAAATCATGTACTGCATGAACATGTTTCATTCTCTTATGAAAAAATTCCGTAGTGAATCAGAAAACTCCACCTTTTATTCTTCATCACTTATGTTTTTGACCCTCAATTTCATAATGAATTAATATGAATTCTGGGACAAAATTAAGGTCTCGATGATATTAATATCCAGCAATAACCACCAAACAATGTCTCTCTTTAGAATTTAGAATTCGAGAACAACAAAATACAGCCTAAGCTGCGCCTGTTTCCTACTCAGTTCAACCGGCCGCCTCTGATTTTGATCGTAGAATTTGAGGCTACTTATGTACACTTAAGTATACTTAGTTTCAACTTGTAATTATCAAACTAACTGGAAAACACTCGCCCTTCAATAATGAAACCCTAAAATTATAGTTGAGAGGCGTCACAAAACCCTGACGGAAGACACCTCGGCCGGTTCAAACCACCTCGACAAAAAGGGAACCGCTTTTAATTCTGATATATTCGAGGCGCGAGGGAATTTTTCCAAGAGAAGACAAATCAGGGATCATTACGGATTAAAATTACTCATCATTAGCCGCGGCGTATGTTAGAAATCTACGTGTTACCTACCTTCAAACTTTTTTTTCCCCTTTCTTTTAAATACATACATAATGTGACTGGACATCGTTTGGTGGACATGACGAAGGTGGCCAGAGATCGGCCCTTGACAGACCCAAAACTGTTGACGAGGTGTCTAATTTAGGGGATGCCGATTAGAGTTCTGGGCACCTCGTGATCGGTGTTAATAACACATTTCCTCCAAGTTAAAGTCAGGGCGTGAGTTTCATAAATTAACAGAGTTGATGACG
Organism: Apolygus lucorum; assembly: GCA_009739505.2. NCBI lineage: Eukaryota > Metazoa > Arthropoda > Insecta > Hemiptera > Miridae > Apolygus > Apolygus lucorum. The sequence goes on along the minus strand of CM019178.2, from coordinate 15,984,140 downwards.
CAAGAGCCTAAAAACATCAAAATGGTCAGTTAGTAGTCTAAAATATTGTCAGATTAGATTATTTGACGTAAATGAACTTTCAACTCGCCAATTCGCTATCCAGTCCATCAATACTGAACAATGAAAAAATTTTGCTGGTAGTCCAAATTTTTTTTAAACCCCTCGTTTGATAAAACTTCAATAAGTAAATAAGTCGTTCTTAAGATATGATTTTGGTGATTTTGAGCATGAATAATATACAACCTTAAAACTAGAGCAGGGAAAATTGATTTGAAAATGGAAAATGTTATGGTGGAGTGGACTAGTGTCCCACCGAGAGAGTGAAATGAAGGATCAAATGAAGTTGGTAGGATAAATAATGATCCACTATCTTAGAAATAGTATTTTGAAAGAGTTTCACCACCAGATTTTTTTTTGATTTTTTTAATCTCCCATTGGAAGCGAAGGGGCACGCTAAAAAAATTAATTAATTAAGTACATGAAAATATTAAATAACTGGGAGGATACCTCTGCTATTCGACGCCGGTCCTTTGGTTAGAGGATAAAGGTATATGTGTGGAAACATCGTTGTGTGGAAATAGGAATATGTGAGCAAATAGCGTTGGAAAGACGACCAAAAATACCCATCAATATAACTAAGTTATGCTGAGTAGAGTTCTAGTAACAGCATTCTTATGGGCCCCAGAACTGAACAGCTTCCCCAAAGTCCACGATCAACAGTACTCTACACTGAAATCAATTTGACATCAGGCAGGTACGTCGGGCATGTTGGGATATTTCTCGAGGTCAGTGGAAGGTTATCCATGAATTTCAAGGCAAAATACCTAAAAACCTATCGTGGATGTGTCATCAAAGCGCGAGTAGCTAACTGAACAGGTTTCTCCATTTCATACCCTAAAGACTTTCGAACCATCTACTAATAGGCATTCCGATATTTCTAGTGATAAACTTCATAATTAATACTCTTCACAACCTTATCTTTTTGGAAGAAGTCAAACAAATTTTGGTTGTCCAAGATGAAAATTTTAATTTTGCATTTTTGAGTTTTCTGAAAAATTCAGATTTTCTGTCTATAGGTCTCAGGCACGGCACCTGTGAAAAGTGAAAAAATAATCTATAGGAACAACTTGTCCATCGCAATATTTCTAAATTCAAAAATCTATCAATATGATAGTAAAAATCATTTTTTATACCGCACGTCCTTCGTTGGTTAAAAGAATTTATTAGATCGAACTCAATATAATGGCCATGATATTCTTTGTGACTATGCTACTTTTCTCTTGTCCACTTATTTTTGGACTGTAGGTATTAATTAATTAATCTTCTTAATAAATTTATCTGAGAGAAAATCAGTTGAAAACGTGAGACGTCGATCGGGTTCTCAACGAGGATGATCCGAGCGAGGACTCAGACCGCAGATGTTCCTAAAAGGCAACACAGGGGTCGTGATGGCCCGTGATTCACTCAAGGCCTTCAACCAGACGTCTTCATCCCTAACCCAGTTTTGGTTCACTATTTTTGAACTGCCAAGTTTTCCATCGTATGTCATTTTTACAAGGCGATAATTTCAATAACCAAGATCATTAAGTAATACATTTCAGATTTGAGGGAAGCGTTTTCATACATACCTGATCCAATCAACGTCTTCCGTTGAAACATGTGTTGGAATCAGGGTTTCCTTGATTAAGACTGACATTATCATACCTAATTTGTAATTATTACTTAGGAGATGATTTATACGTTATATTTATACAAAAATATTTCATTTGAGTTGATTCCGGGAAATATTAATCCTCTCACTCATTGTTATTCCATTATTTTTGCATTATAAAATAACTAAGATGTTATTCTAAAACAGGTGCCAGTGAAACCGCCGAAATTAGGTGATCAGACGACTTGGGTCAGTACATGAATGGGTGGCTACTGTTAGTATTGGTGATTTCCCTCCTCTACATTTAAGGGAGTGAATTGCTGAGCCAATAAAAGGGGAAATCATCAGAACAAATCTAAGTCATTGGAAGATAGCTGATGAGGTCCGTGGCGACTGGAGAGTCAGATAGATAAAGAATCTCCAAACTTGCAATAGTTGTTTATTTATTTTACTACTTACTTTCAACTTACTATGCGAGGAAGCTATTCTGCCAATCGAACTTGGAGGTTTTTGTAGGTGCTGGGATCTGGTTGATTTGTGGATGTATTGTATGTAAACCGTTGGATCAGAGGTAATTAGAAACGGGGATGATTCGAGGGTTGAGAGGGACATCTCCGTACCATGCGGCTGGCTGTTGTGACATAAGTTTTGGTGCCAGTAGGACAGTGAGGTTTGTTATTAAGATAATAATATATCCGTTAGCTAAAAAGGTACCTAGTAAATTGTACGGGTAGGGATTAGTAAGTATTCGTAACTCCAACAACCAAATAGTCCAGGTCGTGACGCCCCTTTTTCTGTACGCATTGCTTATTATATTCTGAGGTAAGATCCCGACATGAAATCTTCACGCTTAGAAGCCTTTGATTCAATAATTCCATCGATGAACGGCCCGTTACAGCCACCGTATCAAGCAGGTAGCCTGAGGAGTGTCAACTACCCACCTGTCTTTGCGGTCACTTTTTGCGATCAAGTTTTCGACTTGTCACCACAGGCGAACATTGTCATTACTTTAACTACCGTGTAACTTGGGGTGCTCCCGTTCAATACAGTATTTATATAGTTGTTTTACAACTAATAATTTATTTGACTTGATGATTGAGATTGTGGTGTCTAGCTAACGCTATTCGCTTCCTACTGAAGATGAGGTTTTTATGTCCAATGTTACACAGATGAGAAGTTATCATTGATGCGTTATGGCTAACTCATCACTGTTACGTTGATGTTGAGTTGCATAACATTAGTTCTTTTAGTTACTGAACATTAGGTACCTACCTGCAAGTTATACTGTTCTGCATCCACACGTAACTCTCACCTAAACATTACAAATTAGTTCCGCCACATCTTCTGTGAATCAACTGTTACGTGTTTGCACGGGGCTCGTGAAATCTAAACTACCAATAATTAATCCACTGAAAAGATGTAGTTTTCATTGAAAAATGAACTTTTACTTATGTGAAATCGTCCAAGTAACTTCCGTACATAATATATTGTATCAAGTGATATTAGTGTGAAGGGGATATGAGGACTAAAAAAGCCTATATTTATCTTGTAGAGCATGAAGAACTAAGCACAAGAATGACGAGCTGAAGGCAGTTGGAATGGAGTTGCAGAACCGTCGATTTTGTCAAATTCTTAAAATTGAATGATCTAAATGGGATTTTTCTGTAGGAAACCTCTTGGAAACAGAGCTGCAGCACCCAACTGATCTCTTTCGATTATCAACGAAGGAGTTCTATACTGCAGAATCAAAATATTGAGGAATCAGGTATAGGTCTTCAGAAGAGGCAGAACTCAAAAAACAAAACAAAAAACAAAAAAAAAAAAAAAACACCTACGAGAAAAACGACGAAAAACTTACCTTTCCATCCAGAACTATGCAGAGAGTGAGTCCTTCCAAAAAGAACGACGAAGAAGCTGGAGGTTCATCCAAACTATGGAGGGTTTTGAGAGATCCACAAAGGCTCAAAAGATTCAATAAAAACGTGGTTCGACGAGAATGTAAATGGTGAGGAAGGATCAAGCAATTCTGATTGTACTCACCCTTCAAGAGGACTCGCCGAGAACTGAATGAATGAACTAATGTGGGGAGATGATCAGACCTAATTCATTTTTGCATTTTTGACCTCGGATTCGGATTTAGAGCCCTTGTAAACCAGATCACCAATTTTCAGACCATAATTCCGATGTATTTGTTCACAACGAGAAGAAACAGTTCTGGATGCCGCGGTATTTTTGGAGCTAGTAAAAACGACAAAATTTCCCATCTATTCCGATCGACAGATACCCACCAAATAGCACCTTTTTGGAAGCTTCGACTAAGATCTTTTTGGTAACATCCTTAAAAGCAATGAAATGGGTATTTGGTGAACCAAATCCTAGCTGCAGGTTCTGAGCATTTACTGTGTCTTTGTGTAGGCAAGCTGCATTTTTTTTTACTCGACACAAAACGTCGTTTTTTTCATGGTGTAGTTAGATTTCAACACCGAAGAGAACCAGACTTTCGGAAGGTGTAGGCGAACTTTTGCGTAGGCCTGCCACTGTCGACCTTGGTCCGAAATGTTATCACTCTTTCGTCCCCGCCGATCGACAAACGACGTCAATAAATTCGACGTAATAATCTTTAAAAAACCTTTTGCCTCTGAAATCTCGAAGCACAATTCACACCTGTTGATACGTCCCGTCGAGGCTTACCAAACGTCTTGCGTTGAAATAGGCGGTTTCTCCAAAGTCCTACCTATTTCAGAATTTATGAAATCTGGTCCTGATGAAACATAAAAGTTGTTATGTATTATAAATGCGGAAAAATATTATTTGAGAGTTTGAGAAAGAGTTTGTTGAAGCATTTCTCCCCAGAATCTGGTTGTTTTTGAGTCCATTTTTCCAAGTCCAGAGTTATCAACACAGAAAAAAATCTTACAAATATATGACTTATACATACATGTTAACTGGTAAGTGGGTTAAAGCCTCAGCCCAGCGTTGCTTGGCTGTGAAGCTATGAAGCTGTGACATCTTGGTTTACCAATAGCTAGAAGAGGAGGAACTGAAATTGTTGTAGAGTCTTACGCTGGAGAGAATGATGTGGTGAGGAACGTCTTTGAAGGCGACTTTATTTTCTATCCAGGTTACGTTGCTGAAGAACCAACGACCGTTATCTGGTTCCGTTGAACCAGTTCCCGGGAGATAACCGAAGTTAGGACCAGTCGGCTCCTGGAGATTATTAGGATTGGTGACCGCTCTTGGGAGGGATCGCAGGTCCTCATAATTTTTCGAGGTGTGGCGTTGGTGAAACAGTCTCTACTTTAGGGGGTGAGGCAAGAAAGGTGGGAGACAGCTGATGACATCCGCGATGCCAGGAATGGCAGTTGGACGAAAATTCAACCTGAAGTGGATGTTTACTTACGTTGCTGAAGAACAACATTTGAACTGAACTTCTGTGAGATTCCTGGGTAGGTTTGAATGACTCGAGTATGAGATTCCTCGATCAGCTGAAATGAACCCAGAGATTTATTTGTTTTCTATTCATCAAACGATGCTCAACCTTCATCAGCCGGAGAGAGTGTTGGGGCTTATTTATTTTCTACTCAACATTCATGATTCATTGGTTGAAGTTTCAAACTGAGCCTCAAAGGGACGGCATGGTAAAGAAGGTGACGTAGGTACTTCCCTGCTGCATATTATGCTGTGCAACATAATAATATGCAGCTGCAAGTATTGAAAGTGAGCTTCTATGGAACTGTTGAGCTGGTAGGAATGATACGATGATGAATGAGTGACGAAGTAAGAGCATTTTGAGCAGCAGGATCAAGAAAGACTGTATTAGCTCTGTGGCTAATTTTCTTCCTAGGGAAATATTTGCTGCAGAAATAAGTACCACGCCGTTGTGGACTATAAGTAGGAAGGATTTCCGATCAACTGGAGAGAACCTTGCTGAGTTTGAACGAAAATTAGTACCTTTCCTTGTACAATACAATGGTGATTTTATCAATAAAATAAATTAAAAAATAAAATAAATCAATAAATATGAAATAAAACTAAAAAAATGTTAATTGATCAATTTTTTTAATTAATCAAATTTATTTGCCCGCTCGTAAGAGAGTTTTAAATGATGTCTACCCCAATACTATAGGTACTTATATTCCAATATAATAACATTTTGTCGTATACGTAAATTCAACTTTAAAGCCGATGTGAGGCAATAGCTCACATCGGCAATGAACTCATCCGGGGAAATCAAGACAGCCTTCGGGTGTTGATGGTGGTCCAGCAACTCCCTTTTAATAAATGAAGATTCCTCGCCTAACAAGTTGGCGTTAGTGAGCTCATTTGAAGGCGTCGGAGGGAGATGAATATTGTCCAGACGTGTCAAGGCCCCTTGCAATCCGAGGCATCTGCTCTAATTTCATTTGAGACACTGCGGAGCACTGCAGCTTTCAACAAAGTACGGGTATTTTTATAAATAAGGATACATATGCAGGTGTCATGCAGTAAGTGCAGTAAGACCAGTTTAGATTCGAATATTATTTTGTTTCTTATTTTGTACTATACTTTTTTGTGTGTGTTTTATTCAATCATTTTTATTATTAACAAGTTTGAAGGTAGAATGTTAACAATATTGTAGCTTCTGGGTAACATGGCGATGAAAACAAGAGTGCAGAGTGCAGAGTCCACCATGGAAGACAAAGCCGCCCCATCCTCCAATCCTAGTGAGCGTATTTTCCTCCTTGCTCCGCGTAGCCGAGGTGATACCACCCGAATGATGGCACTTCGCACGCTGTACTATACTATTTGAACACTAATTTAAAAGCCGTATTTCGACTCGTTGAAAGTTGCCCAGGATCTATAGGATTGGTAACTTTATAAACTGCCGAGGAAATAGACAGTATAAAGACTGCTTATAACTCGGCTGGTTGAAAATGTTTGAAAAAAACGTTGAATATGCTTAATGGGAGCCTATTTAGTAGTTGCGTGGGCTTGACCAAAATGGGATGTAATGGTCTAGCCCAAGATAGAAATTCGGTGTGTAGTTCACCAAGGAGATTAAATGAAAACTAAGATTCATGGTCTTTTCGTTTCATGATTTTTGGCCTCTAACTTGAACTGATATAATATCAGTCTATAATCAATAATTATATCAATTTATAATAATTATAGACTTGATACTATGGAATCGGTGAAATTTCATATTCGAAAGTATCTACATAGGATCTTTTATTAATAACAAACTTTTCCACTAAGTGAAGGTTGGTTATTTCCAAGTTCTCATGTTTCATTTGATTTATAACTACAAATTTCTGTTTGTATTATTATGCCATTGTGTTAAATTGTTTTTTTTTTCGTTTACATTTAATTAAACCCATTTGGGTTAATCGGACGTTGGCACTACCGTCAATAGTCTCCAAAGCGTAGGAAAAAAGAAGGCACATAAGAGTACATTGTAAGTACAACTTCTGGATAAATTTTGATTGAGCAAAATCTTATTCATGAAATCGTCAAGAATGCTGCTTGAGCTAGATGGTGTCATTAATCAGAAGTATTTCTGCTGCACGGCTGGGACATTGTTGAACTAAATTGAGAGAATATTTTCTTCTCAGACAAATAAATGAAAGAGATGATCCAAATAATTTAAATGATTCAGTGCTCCACCCATCTTTCTCTGTAACGGTGATCGAAATGAAGTTCTAAACAACTTGGTAACAATAACCTTCATACAGACCGCTATCAAGTGCCTAACTATCCCACAAGAGAAAGTAACGGATCGAACCGAACGTATTTCATTAAATTTTTACGCTTCAATTTATGTGAGAGCAACCGCGGCGATCCTCGTAGATGAACCTAAAAAAAATTAAGGCCTCCGTTCAAAGAGCAATAAATCGAAAGAAAGCTTCTTTAACAATCGCATAACTCGTAGAGAGTCTTGACAAGGCGTGATTTGTCGATAGGGCGAACACGGTAGTTGGTTCAGGGTGTACAGATAGGTAGGGCCTGCCTACGTGTACCTAGTGGCTAGACATAACTATTATAACAGACTACCCAGCTCCAAGCTGGGCGCGGGAGCTGCTTTACTTTCCTGAAGTGGTCCAACAGGTTGGTTTCGAGCCGTTCATCAATCGATTCCTCGATTCTGCGTTCGTTTTTTTAGAATTTTTATTTACGTTTTTGACAGAGCGGTTCATTCATAAGATGGAGAATTTCCGGCTATGAACATGTTCGGGCGATCATAATAAATAAGGGAGGGTGAGGAGTGTGCACCACTTGGATTTCATCATTCTGGGGATAAATTGGACTTACATGGTGTAGAAGACAGTTTATATTGTATCGCAATCAAGAATCTCGTATCAGCCCGTCCATAATATCTTGGTTTCACTTCTTTCTCTTCGCATTGAAAATAATCGTTTGGTTTTGTTTGAGGTATTACTGCTCAATTTAATCTGTATCGTGCAATCCAATAATTAACCAACCAGACGTTTTAAATTTCACTTCTAAGTAAAAAAACTTCCTCACGAAATTAAAAAACAAATCTCAAATCTAAAAATCTAAAAAAATTAATAAGTTTAGAGCTGGATTAATTTTTCAAAATCATTTCCACGTTTTCCCAGAATGATCAGCAAATTCATTTTTCAACTTCCTCTTTCCTCACTATCAAGATTTTCCTTAGCGCCTTTGAGTAAAATTTGGTGTTGTAAAGCCTGCCGTCAAGCAAATTTGTTTACGGTAATATTAGAGTTTGTGACGACATCGTGTCTGGAAAAACACTATTTACAACCTCCAGGAAAATAATCTACACAGACGTGTTGCAAGAATTCCAGAGCCTATTTACAACTAGGTCTCATTTATTGTCCGACTTTATTTATGTTCAAATTCACAATTTCATTAGAGCAAGTTATTCATTGGATGTGCCTCATCTGATAGCCATAAAGTATGTTCAAGCCACGAGCACAGTTGACTTGCTCAGCAATAGTTCACGATCATGACTAGGAACACTCGAATAATAACTGGTCTGAGGGGTTATTACACGTTGCCAGCCACTCCTCCGTTCCTCAGTGCGTGCATTCTCCTGCAACTCCTAGATAAATCCGAGGTCCGGGATTTATAGGCGATATTTCCTTTGGGGTTATTGCGACAATGGAATTCAGGAAGGCGGTTCTCTCGAAGGCTTTGGATCACTTGAAAAACAAATAAGTTGTCTCCTGCTCGTGCCCACGCTGTGGTGTGTAAGGAACAACGGAGCTCGTTCTTCCTTGGCAGACGGTCTATTTATATTATTACATTAGTAATAATATTTCGATAAAAATGTGTTATTGAAGTAGTAAGTGATAGTCTCGAGCTATTGGTAACGCGTGAGAATCGTTAATGTTCCAGGAATGCTTCGTCATGTTAACAGTTGCATGCCTACAAGCTGAGTCATTCTGGAATTTGTCAGTATGCTAATGCAAACGATATTTGCGTCTGCTAATTCACGTTTTACGTCCCACCAAATGTAGGCTTGTATTTGACGAAGTATGATGAGTTATCAAAGTTGGAGGTGCATTTCTTCGGGTTTCAGAAGACCAAAAGTAAAGTGAGCAAACTTCTTAGGTTAGGATTTCATATCGCGGACGCGATCTGTTATTATCCCAGGGGAATCAGGTTGGAGTATTACATTAATTTATTGGATTTTTTGAATACACCTGCCAAGTGGATGGGTACTAGCTTTCTCACAACGAAATCTTGTGTAGAATTAGTTGACAACCTTCATTATAGTGAAACTTCACGATCGATTTGATGGTTACGTTAATTTAGAAACAACGTTAACAATGAAAAATTATTTCCTCGTGTATTTCTTAATTTTGCTGTTGACTGAATTGCTAAACATCTAACTATCCCCAAATTGGAGAAAAATTGGGCGATTGATTAGAGAGAAACAGACGTTTTAGGCAGTTCAAGCATGTGCAGACAGTATTTTTGGTGCGAAGGCGATTATAAGTGAGGCTACCGTAAGGCCTACCAGGAATGCCATTCATAGAGGACTGTTTAGAGACTAACCCTCGCATTTCCTGAAAATTTATTTTGAAGTGTTTCAATGATTTTGCTTGGAAGCTGACGGACATTGAACCGAAATTGTTCAGAAAGCTCTAAAAAATATTGGGCTCCTGGTCAAAAAATAAGCAAATTTCTCCAAAATCACTACCATGAATTTGTTCTTTTATATTTATTTTGATGCAGTACTTCTCTCATTCTAACGCTACTCTCAGTTAAATTAAATGTATAATATGAATAGTGAATTAGCTTAAATTCCTGAGTTTGAACATACCTCCTCCTCCACCATCTTTAAAACGTATATCGCTCTCTGAATAGCTCCTTTTCATCCATATAGGTAAGTTCTTACGATAGGCAAGTATTTAGTGAAAGTGACGAGCAAGGACTCTTTATATTATCGAGTGACATCTTCTCCTTGATGGAGACCCTCTACTTGGACAAGGTGGTACAGAAGTTCCTGGTCAAACACGATTAGGTAACTCTGAGCCAGAGGAAACTCGAGTGGAGGTCTCGAGTGTTGAGTGGCGGCTCCACCACTCTTTAGACCGACCGAAGGTGCGTTTAATCGCCGTTCCTTTATGACTTTTCACGCATCATTTACGGCGCAGCTCAACTGTGTCATCAGATTACTCGGTCGGCCACTTCATTCAAAAACCTCCTCTATGCTCTACCACCAAATGGAGCGTGTACCCACCTTAGACCTCAGGTACTGTCATAGACAAGGTATTGACTAATAAGAAATGTCCAGCGCGGTAAAGGGTAGGTTTTCCTAAGACCTTTGAAGTGGTGGTATAATTTCATTAAAATGGATCACAGTGGGTAGATTTTTTATGGACTTTACAGCTAGATTAGTGAAGATGGATTCGGATTAAACCACTAGGAGTCCCAATTTTATTATTTTCAATAATAAACCTTTGGAATCGATCAAGAAGAAACATTAACCCTCCACCTACCATAAAAATTCAAAATTTGCAGTTTTACGTGTCATAGTACGTGAAATCTAAAAATCGAATAAAACATCAATAAAAAAATGCTTACACTATACTTTTCTTACTTACACTATTCTTAGTTATTACGAAGCGATTTTTATCAAATTTGGTATAAAGATTCCATTCGGGGCCTTCGGTGCCCAGAAGATTTTGGTTATTGTCAGCCATTTCAAGAGATGAAGAATAGGGGTCGAAACCTTCAAAGCGCCCTACCTTGAAAACATTCAATAAAACGGTGTTGTTTCTCTACAAATTTAAAATAGAATAGAATGTGACCACCCAGAGTCCTGTTGGACCAACCTCCTTAAAAGGTAAGGGCTGGAAAACTAGGAACACTAGTGTGAATCGCGAATGGATGTTCACTGACGGAAGTAGGCCGAATCTCACACCGGGCCTCTCGAAATCTCTCTTGAGCCGATGAATTTTGGCTTATGATTATAGCTTAGAGCCTCAAATTAAAAACATGAAAATAGCTAAAACGTAAATCGCTCTAGGAGAATATTAAAACAGAAGATTTAAAAACTTTCTTGAAAAATTTTCTTTTTCAATTTGTTTTCCTTTTTATACCAGTAGGTACTTATCTACTTTTTTAATAGCTTACTGAATTAATTTTCTTAAAAATTACTTACTTTATCAAAATGTTTTTTTCAGAGTTGGTGTCAGAATACTTATGCATTTGAATATCCCCTAGTAAAATTTAAACAAATACTTATGTTAAAAAATTTTGGGCAAACAATTTTTATTAATATTATTTTATGATACTAATATTATCAAAAACATATTATTTTTTTGGTTTGAATTGTTTTTTAAAACCCATATTTAAGTAAAAAAAATTAAAAAAAAATTAAAAAATGAAAAAGTTTGAATTTAGTAGTTACATTTTGGTTTTGGTCCTTACAGTGAGATTGAAGATTCTGATAACTCTTTATAAACTTATATGGTTTGGAAAAAAAAGAAGAAAAAATGGATAATTTAAATCGTTTAGTCGTATTACGTTGAGAAAAAACAAAAAAAAAAAGTCTGCCAAGTGGGTGTGGCACATAGCTTCCTCGTATCCATAACCCGATTATATAGATGATCCGATGAATATTAGTTAATCTCAAAACACCAATCTCTGAATACCTTTCACTACCATCATAGGGGACCATCTACAACCTAATCCACGTAATCCCTAAAAATGTCATCGAAATCGGGTAGAAAATGTGGAAATTAGGGCTGTTACAAGGAATTCACGTTTGCGCATGCGCAGTGGCTACTATCAGTCCGAAGGTGGTTATTTTCATAGGGGACCATCTAAATACCAATCTGTAACATCCCTGAAAATTTCAACGAAATCGGATGGAAAATGTAGAAGTTATGGCCGTTACAAGGAATTCACGTTTGCGCATGCGCAGCGGCTACTATCAGTCCGGGGGTGATGATCTCCATTCGTAACCATCTGCAACCTAATCTGCATAATCCCTGGAAATTTCATCGAAATCGGGTAGAAAATGTGGAAGTTATGGCCGTTACAAGGAAATTCACGTTTGCGCATGCGCAATAGCTACTATCAATTCGAAGGTGATGATTTTCATGGGAGACTATCTACATACTAATCTGTAATGTCCCTGAAAAATTTCATAGAAATCGGACAATAACTTCGTATAGTTATGCGCGTTACAAGGAATTCATGACAGACAGACAGACAGACACACAGACACGGAACCAAAATTGTTCAGAAAGGTCTAAAACGCAAAACGCGAGTGAAAATTTTGATTATGGAGAACTTTTTTTTTGTCCTTGAAAAGTGAAAACAAAGCTTCCGCTACCTTGGTAGACTCGGAAACAAAAAACAGTGAGTTGGCTTCTCAAAGTTCTCCATACATAGTAATATGGACAGATTAGTCCAATAAATTAATGGTACGAGTTGATAAAATGTTTTCATAATAGATGAATTTGTTGAAGGTAAATGATGGTATGATAAATAAATGGTATAAATATAAATGGTATGAATGGTATAATATAGATATGTATATTGTACTAGATGGTATAATGTATTATAATATAGATAGTATAAATATAAATGGTATGATTCATTGAAGCTGGTCTTTAGATTAATAAACTCTCTTGAACATCATCGATGCTGTGCTTCCTTGAAAATTGGTCTGAAATAATGGAACTATGTCATTGTATTAACGAGAAAACACTGTGAGGTCTCAGCACGACAAATCTACTAGAGTTCCACAAATCGTCGAGAGCGAGCTTAGAGGAGTTATGAATACGGGGAATGCAAAGCCATGTGTTTGAGGTTTGCGCAACGCGCCATCCCCGGGCGTCCGCTTGCCCTTAACATTCGGGTCGCCAGTTGGAGCTCATTACGAACTTCACACTGATTTTTCGTCCGTCTTCCAACCATTGAAGAACGGGCCCGTTGAACACGTACCGGAACCAGACAGGGTTTGGGACTTGTGGTCAGTAATTGGGGCGTGCGTAACATCTTGAAAAGACCCTGAAATCGTCGGTAAATAACATCATCATTATTTTGTGTCAATGTGAAGAGAACTAGAAAATAATGTACTCTCGAATTAGTTTCTGAATGTCGTACTTCAGAGACGTCCAGTAACATCGAATGCGCAAAAATTAATGTCATTCGCTCTCATCCTTTTCTTGTCACCAACACTATTTTTGGCGTCGGGTTGGCTATTTGAAAAAAAAAAAGAAAAAAAACAGATTTCTTTAATAGCAATGTCGGTGAACAATTTTTGGATTGGAAGATGGACCTGGATCAGTAAAGTGAACTATTGTTGTACTGTTGAAAAGCTGTTATTATGACTGGAATCGTCTTCAGTGTTTCCTATGGAACACTTTCAGAGCTCTGTAGCTTGGAGGACAAAGAAGAAATTGATCATAAACTTCATCGTTTTCTGGTACAGTGTGCGTATCTTCTTATTTGGTCGTTGTGAGAACCAGATCTGAAGGATTGGCCTTACTGTATTACTTTCCCTGTACTAGTATCAGTTGAGTTGATGAGTTTTTACCTAAAACCTTCAAGGCTCTGTTTATTCTCTTGGTGTTACCGACTAAATCGACCATAGACTCAATAGGCTTGAATAAACAAGGAAGATTGGTTGTAATGATGGACCTGTGTTACCAGATGCAAGCATCCGCTAATCAGGTCAATTTTATTCCAAAAGGTGTGGTTTCAATACCAAAAACTGACTAATTCAAATATGCTAATAATTAAACAAAAACGACAAGTTTATCGGGTTTTCTAAATTACAAGGGTTCGTTAGGTTTTTCTAGCTTAAGCTTTCCATCAGGGTGAAGTGAAGTGCTGACTTGAGACTTGGTAGGAGCATTAACCCGTTGAGCTAGAGAATTCCAGGATTCTGGTGGGAAGCTTGTGCTAATTTGTTTATTGGGGTTTTGTTTGTGCTTAATTACAATAAGTGGTTCCCCACATGCGTTGAATTTTGTTTGAGATATTTGATACAAATCTAGAATGGGCTGGGCAGACTTTGGTCCAAATAACTGGTATAATTTTTGTACCAGACGCTTTTATCTTTTGGTTGATTTGTCCACAGGCGCCCATTACGAGAGCATAACTATTTTATTAGGTTATGCCTCGTCTAAATTGTTTTCAACAATGAATTATGTTTCTTGAAAAGGAATCTGTAATGAGTGGGCATGGTTTTTGCACAGTGATCTACATTATTGTAATGCAGAGTAGATCTTCATTGAAATGAACAGTTTGACCAAACTTCCAGACTTTTTGTCAAAATTTTTCATATTCACAATTTTCAGACCAAAGGAGAATCACTAGATGATGATTGATAGTGCCACTCAATTATTCAATGTTCAGACTCACTTTTCTGATTCTGTTAGTAAAGAATAACTTCAACTCCAAGACGCCATCCAATATTTTACATCAGGTAGATGGTAAAAAATTTAAAATTGATAGGTCCCACTAAAATAATAACAAAATAATTATTGCGTACCTACTTACAACTCCGTTAATCATCCCTTAGTGGAATTAATTCCCAGTTTTATATGAATTACTAGACAAACTGAGCGTTGTTTGCTCAACTAGAGGCAACGGACAGTGGCCTAGGCAAAATTTCAAACAAAACAACTCAGAACAAAAGGAAAACTTCTTTGATAAATTTGTATAACATTGAAGCTAAGCACTTTTTTTTAGCTCGGGAATCGGTAAAAAAAAGTTATATATGTAAAAAGCAATGAGTTCTCCCGATAGGTTTTTTGGTACCTTCCTATATTATTTTCAATAATGAACCTTTGGAATCGAGGAGAAATAATAAAATTGTAAATCCCCTTCAAAATTGTATGGTTTACGTTTCAAAGTACGTAGAAACCAAAAATATCGGCTCCATTTAAGGTCCAGTTGTGCCCTGAAGCTTTTACTTATTGTTAGTCATTTTAAGGGGTAAAAATTGGGGAAAAATATTTCCAAAACACCCTTAAAACGTAAACTTTCCAAATACAGGTATTTTTAAATTCCTACATTTTTAAGCGTTTTTTGACATCACGCAGAGCTTTGTGGACCAACCGTTCGCATGATTCGGATAATCAATTACACAATATAATGAATGATCCAATACGTTTTTAATCAATTTACCACCATCTTAAATTCTTAAATAATAGTAATTATTGAGATATTTATCTGGAAATGTGGGTCCCTCCAGCCTCCCCCCCCCCTCTGGACCTCTGATCCTTAGGTGTTAGTCGAAAGGTGAAATTTACAGAACAATACTGAACCGTTGTGAATAACTAGCAGCATTTCATCAGTTAAAATGCACAAAGTTCAAAAATTGCGAAAAAAAAAACAGTTTTGCTGGATGTATCTATTTATGATACGATTTTCACGAATTTTTTTCGCAATGTGACGTGAGTCCGTTACTGTTATTGAGCTCAAAAGAGTGAGATATTTTTAATATTTAACAAATGTGCATTGTTAAACTCTCTAAAATGGATTTTCAAGGTGGGAATTGTTGGAAAATTCGTCAAAATGCCTACCTACCTATTATAATACCTTCGTAAGATGTCAGGCCTCTTGAAGTAAAGAGAACGAGTTTTTTTTTCAATTTCCAAAAAATTTATTTATAATTCACCCCAATACTTATGAAGAAATAATGCCTATATTCTCTTACCTAATGCATGTAAGATGTATTGTCATATTACAATATAAGTAGTAAGATTAGCAAAAAATTAGCCAAAACTTGACATTTTGAGATTGAGAATCTTTCTGGTTAGGTAGCATGGCATCGAAAGACCAAACTTGGAAGGTTATGGTATGTCTCAGACATGATTTTCTCCAGTCAAGGCTTCTCAGTAGCTGTTGCGGCTACTGATCACATACCCTACTATAGTTGTTGCGGGGAACCTCATGCCTTTTTAATGTATTTTGGTCGCTATATTCTCGGTTAACCATTACATTACCTAGCGGTTACCCATTACCTAGCCTCTGAGGGAGGTCTGCGCCTACGGAGGGACAGATCTGCCTGTCTCCCGAAGAAGGAGGCGCGCGAGAAGTGTGCCACCTAACTCGGCTAAGGGGAACTGCCCTACCCTATATGGACACATATTTCCTATCCGCCTTCAGTTGCATCACCACTTTCAACCTAAACGCAAGGACACTTCATCCTCGCCAACCTTGATTAACCTTACTCGACACAGCGGCTCCAGTGGTCTCTATCCGTGGATTTGCCATTTCGTCGCCCGGCTGTTCCTGTGTCCGTCACCCCCAACCTCCCCAGGACGACTTCCCACGATCTATCCATCTTTCATCGATCCCCCACCGCGAAAACGCCTTAATCAGCGCTCAAAACGCAAAATTTACCCACCATTTGACTAACGTCTTCCCAAAATGGGCATCCGATCTCTGGCGACCTTAGGAGATTAAGGTTGAGGTCTAGGTTGCCTCGTGATGCGGTCACGTCCACCTGCGATGCTTGCTACGTTCTAATTGATTCGTAGCGCTCCTTATGGAGTACATCTTCTTTATTCGCTACACCAGATTTTATCATTCGCCGTGATGGTTATCTTCTGAGATCACAGGTCTTTACGGGGAATTACCTTGCCCTCGACAACTTCTTCCTGACTGCATTGATACTCCGTAGTGGGAATTTGGACGCTTTCATCAAAGATTCAAGATCATCGATGAACACTGTCTTCAGTTAGATAAATTGAAGCAATTGAATATATCCTTATACAAATATTATTCAAGCCAATATTATCAACAATTTTGAAAAAAAGTTAGATTTTGGGATAAAACGCTGATTTTGAATACGGGAGGACAAAAATGTAATAGACCAGCATAATAATTAGTGTAGAATAGAGTTTCCCGGTGAAATTTCAGCTTGGGGGAACAACGTAAGTCAATTTAGCTTACCTTGCTGATCAGAAGGAAGCTGAGTATGTCATGCGTACCTACTTTGTAATATCAAAGAAACTTCCAGTGAAATTTAAGCTTAATGAGGCCACCAGGAACGAATTTAGTACACAGGATCAGTACAACGGATCAGGAAGGATTCAATTGTTAGTACTCACCAGCAATAACAAATGTTTGTCCGAGATGTATGGGTGTCACATTAGGAAATGTGGATCTTTGTTGCAAGGATACACAACTGTAGTTACAACACAAAACTCTATTCATCGCATTCGATCATTCTACATTTGAACGTAGATTAGGCCTTTTCCGTCAGTCAATATTCTCTTGCGGTTCACACTAATGTTTCTGATTTTTGTGTGAGTCCGACCCTTAAGCCCTCCAAGGGAGAGAACGGTTGGTCATACGGAGCTCATGGTGGTCCCTATTTTAAATTGGGGAAAAAACAACACCTGGAGAGTTTTCGAGCTGAGGCGTTTTGAAAATAACAACCCCTATACTTCATCCCTTAGAAGTGTCGACAGCTTCGTGGCACAACAAGACTCCAAATGAAGTCAATATACTAAATTTAATCATACTCGGTTCACGTTAACTAAAGAATGTGCCGCATTCGGCGGCGGATGGAAATTTTTTAATTCTATATTCGGATTCTACCTTTCTTGAAAACGTAAACCATTAAATTTCGAGGGGGTTATCAGTTTTTTGCACGATTCTAAAGGTTCATTATTGAAAATGATAAAGCAAAATTGACTGTGACTTCGGAATCCCTCTTTAAAGAGTTAGGTAGGTAATGAGCACGATGCAAAATTGTCCAACAAAATCTGTCCAATCGTTAAAAAGTTGAACACAGTTGCACACTAAGATCTATAATAGCCTATTTCCTTACTTCTCTGTACGAGTATAAACATACCAAATGACGAATGCGGTCGTACCAATGTGACGAATATCGGTTGAGCCGTTCAGCTAAAATCGGTTTCAGACATACCGATGCTTTCATATAAATTAGTACTTAGATTTTTTCAAAATTTTAATTAATGAATCATAATTTTTTGTTTCAGGTACGTATTAACAAACCTCAGAAAATGTCGAAGTAACAACGCGTAAGTTTGTTTCTAATTTTACAGACTATCAATTGCTTCTTGTTGGTTTTATCCTTTATTTGAATGTGAGGGTTAATCACAACTAAAGATTAGATTTAGAACCCTAATTAGATAGCAGTTTTATCACCAATGAAATGTTCAATGCCTCTCACGTATCAGGGTTTGTAAAGAAAGAGCCATATGTCTGATGTCCCGTTTGCATATTTTAAAGTTTCCTATTTGTTTAGAAGAGATAGAAGGACGATAAATAAAGAAAGGAGAAGCGAAAAACAAACACGGAGTCGTACGATAGAAGAACAAAGAACTTCCAATAAGGATGTTGACTAATAGTTGTGTGGCTGCGGGGCGGTAAACTATCGGGTGAAAGTCATATCGTATGGGATCCGAAATCGGCCGAATACGGATTTAGAAGGCGAAATAACACGAATAGAAACCCGACGCCTCGAATTGAATAATGCCGGATAAATTTTATTCAGAAAAATATCGTTTGGAGTCGCGAAGTGGGCAGACAAAAGAATTAGGGTCTAAGCGGTGTCACCGTTTTGTAAACGGCAGGGAAACACGGCATGGATGAACAATCGCGACATTCATCAGGCGATACAAACGGACTGGTTCCGTAGCGACTGCAGAGTGTGAATGGAGTTATAAAATACGTTTCTCGATCTTGGAGTATCGTTTAGTTGTTTAATGCAGCCGCATCGGTGGGGGCGAAACTGGTCCTAAAATGGCGACTACTCAAATTCGAATACAGAGAGGCAGCAGCGGAAACTGATCTAATATCAAGAATACATAAGTTTTTTTGGTTTCGAGTTTATCCATTAGGTCGTTGGGTGACTCCAAAATAATGATTTCAGGACGTTGGATCCCCATCAACCCTGAAAATGTCATCAAAATCGGAACACAGACACAGAACCAAAGTTTATCAGAATTCTCTGAAACACAAAACAGGAGTGGAAATTTTGGCGATTACCCTAGACAGAATCAAGAAGCAAGTAGAAGGGTTCAGAACAAGCTGGCTTCTGTAAGCACAGGAGTTGTATTGATTTGATACATTTGGGGAGAAGTCTAATTCTGGAGCAGAGTGCTGAAATGCAAAGGGAAGTCTTTTCCCTTCCAGGGGTTCCAGAAGTCTTTTGACTGCATCAATTTGAACCCTGAAAAGTGGAATTCCAAAATATGGAATCCCCTAAAAGATCCTCCGTTAGATGAAAAAAATTTACAAAAGATATTATTTCCAGGTGATTCACAATGGTGCCCTCTCTTCTCCCATACCCATCAGCAGCTTCGCGTTCGGCAGGGTTTGGATTTCTTGATGAGAAAGCGACGACCCTTCCCCCCACCCCTCGCACACCTAAGACGACTGCCAAATCAGTTCTCCTGTATGGATGAGAAACGTGGAAGGTCACAAAAACTTTAACAAAATGCTCCAGGTTTTTGTTAACCGATGCCTAAGGCGTACTTTGCTGGTATGGTGGCCAGAGGTGATCCCCACTGAAGACTTATTGAGTCTCACCATTCAGTATAAACCAACGGCCCTTACCTATTTTAATGAACCGGTTCCCGTGAGGTCACCGAATTCATTCCCTGTTGACTCGGGAGATTGTCTGGATTGCTGAGCTCACGTGGGCGAGATCGCAAGTCCTGATAATTTGAAGAGTTGAGCCTTTGGTGAATATCGCTCCACTTATGAGTGTCTAGCCCCCAGAAAGTATTTTCGGGTTTCAGCGCTACCTACCGCCACTTCAGCGAACTACCATCATTTTCAGCTCGATGTGAGCGTGGTCAAGCGGCATTTCTGAAAAGTAGGTTTACCTCGATTTTACCACTCTAATTTCTAAGTTTGGCGGCTTTACTTCCCTGCCATTTTAAATTGCGAGGAAAAGGAACTTGTTATTGCATCCATGTACAACAACAGGAACTTGTTGTTGCATCAATTGTAAAACCCAAAATAAATGTTCTCGCTACATTGTAATCTTAGGATAACTGCAAGTTAGAGGAGAGACGGTAATGCGGTCGCAAACGTGATCACCTGATAAGATATCAGAAATGGTAGTTCGTTGAAGTGGCGGAAGGTAGCACTGAAACCCGACAACACTTTCTGGAGGCTAGACTCTCCTGCTCCACTTGAGCGGGTGAGGCAAAAAAGTCATGAGCGAAATCACCAGATCCAATTCTGATCTTCCCTTTGGAAGACAGCTAATGCCGCAACGCCAGGGAAAAAAAACTTTTTTTTGGTTGGACGAAAATTCAACCTGAGATGGTTGTTAAACTTACTTTTTTTTACTTTACACATTTAGTATCCGTTGTAGGACATCCCTAGAAACTATGAAACCACCAGGGAAATAAAGGTTTCAAAATCAATGGGGCTGCTCTATAATACAAACAATGTATTTCATCAAAATGTTTTTACACCAAATAATTCTATACGTCTTTGTTATCTTATGTGAGGAAGCTAAACTTCTTACTCAGTTTGACGGACTTTATTTTCTTCTATAGTAAAAATGGAATTATGTCTTTTCTAATTAATGTTGTTACAAATTCTGAATTATGTTTTAAATCACCTCAAGAGACAAAACGAGCAAAATCGTCGGCTGCGCCTTAGGCCAATTTTTTTTCAGGCTGATGGACCACTTTGGAATTATAAAAATAATAAGTGGTGGTAAAATAATACTATGGTGGTATCGGTGGTGAGATAGTGTACTGCCCACCCAATTTGACAGTCCCGGTGGAACATTGATTTCCTTTGATATTATCTGTTGGAATGCCAAACACTGGGCTCAGTGGTAAGTGAGGGAGGAATACCTACCCCCGGCACTTAGGGAGAAGTGGACTGTAATTTAGTGTTCCTTGTTACACAAAATTTAAATTGGGCATAATAAGAAAGAGTTAGTATGGTAGGTACTTGGCTTCCATGAAGATGCGAGCGTTTTTTTTTCACGAAATTGTAGTACTCAATTTTTCTCGGCACTAGCGACTTACGGGTACCCGTTAACGCGCTGACGAGCTTCACTTTGGTGACGGAAATGGCCACGGACTTCCGATTTGAGTGGCGATGATTTTCGAAAAGTTTAGGGGGTAGGTTGAGGTAGGTAGAGAACCAGCGAGAGAGAGAATTCCTGGAAACATGGCTCCACGAAAATGATGTGCCTTCACCGTCTGCCTGGCTGATCAGATCAGTGAAGCTGCGCACTGTGAAGCTGTGGATATTTGTGCGCCAAACCAATAAATTATGCCCAATTTATTACATACAAAAAGGTGGAGCTCTGTTGCACTGAACGTTTAAAATTGGTGAACTACCTACATTAAATAACAATAATAGACAGGCGATTTGGTATGCCACTGCTACGAAAAGAAAACAATGATGACAATGATACGGGGCTATCAGACGGCTAGAAGCTCCCGTGAAGTCATTTTTAACGAAATAACAATAATTAGTTGGATTAGTACCAATATCAGAATAAATCTATGAAAAGGAATAACGATGAATTAAAAGTGCCGGGTTAATAAATTAAGTTATTTAGTGATCAAGATAGTTCGAGTCACAAATGATCGACGCGGAAAACTGTAAGTTGAAACTTTATCGGTTATGAATTTTGGAGCGATGCGTATATACATTATTTCTGGTGAGGTACCAGTTTTCGTTATTTCATGTTGAGGACTCGTCTGCTGTCCAGACGTTGCACAGGAAGCGGCGGGACGTGTTGCTGCCTTTTTAAAAGGATCCACCTCCGCTACCGTTCCGGTTATTTGGCCCTCGTCTCATCTCTTGTCATCGAGTCGGGAAGTTTATTTTTTTGTCGTTCTGCTCCAGACGTCTCTCTTCATTCGATAAAGACCTTTCATTTTTCCAGCCCTTAAATAATGTTACGAAGACGGTTTAAACACGATGCAACCGAGAAACTGTTCATTTGTCACGGATTGGTTGCACTTTGTTCATACGAGAACTAAAAGTTATAATATTATACAGGGAGGTATTTATAAGAAGGCACATCAGTGCGGATTTTCAACATCAATTGTCAGGATTCAACCAATAACCAAAAAACATTTATTACACTCAGTGTGTCGATAAGTGATCACAACGTTGCGTCCTGCTGGTCACATCATTAGGACACTAACACAACATTGCACACACCTTAAAACCCCTAAGTTAAAGAGGCTATTTATGCCTGGTTATAATCAATTTTGGAGTCCTTGAGTTTATAGACAGTTTTTCGGGCAAAAAATCCTGTTTTCGACTTTTTTGAGTGTTTTTTTGCGGAAAACACTATTTAAACTACGTTGTTGGGAATCAAATTTCGTATTGAAAGGGATTTTCAGATGAATTTTTGAGTGAACTGCACTTTCCTTGATTTCCTAGGTCGAAAAACTCAGGTTGGTTATGACCCAACAAGAAAGAAGATAGAAGATGCACCTTGACACATATGCACATTGAGATGCACTTTGAGTCTGTCTTAAACCAAGACTTGAAACAGAAATGCTACATGATACTGCCCTAAACGCATCAGTTCCGCAGGACTACCACGAAGGTAGTTTAGTGACTTTTTAACCGACTTCGAAATACCCAAAATCCAGAAGGAAAAGGTCTCTTTTTGGGGGGTTTTACGACTATATTATAGGAATCTAATGTCCTGGAAAATCCTATTGAGACTCTTTGAAAATTTTTATTGATTTTGCACACCGAATTTCCAAATAAATTTTGTTCAACATTGCTTCTCTGTCAGATCAATCACGTACTTTTTAGTGATTAATTATATGGAATTTTAACGTAGGAACTAATCCTCGTAATAACAGTCTCGTTGGCGTCAACAGGTATGCAATAGCTTATATATCTGCAGCGAGCTTGTCGGTTTAATTGACGTAATGACTTCTCCGTATGATAGCATTCTCGTCTGATTCCTCTTCAAGATAAGCATATAAAAACATCCTTTTTACTGGCAACAAACTTGCCTTGATGTCCACCGCCTGTCCCAGTTGAATGGAGACAAAAAAATTATTGTCATCCTCAGAGTGGATTCGTATAAGGAAACGGTCAGTCTACCTCACTGCAAAACTTATTATTTTACCTTCTAATTCTGTATTATTTTACCTGATCAGTGGTTTTGAGTTTGCTAGATTATTGCTAATTCACTGCTGCTGATAGCTGATGGCCGAGTTCGATTTAGTATCAGTATCAATGCGAATATCTCATGTAATGGTGATTCAATCTTGTTTTAGACGTTTTCGTCTTTGGATGATTTTTATTGTTTTATTGGTACTATTGGTAGCTCACGTCCCTTAACTAGACGTTGAGGAGTGTGGCAGTTGGCTGTTTGCTACAGGTATGATTGCCAGTTGATGATCGTTAATGATACTTTGAAGGAGGTTGCTTTATTTATACAGGGTGTCCCAGAAGTTATGGTCCACCCTCCGGCATTTCCGTATTTAATTACGTAAAAAAATGAGTTCGACGCCATTTTACATATTTTTTTGTAAAGAATTCAGGAAAAATTCTTACGCGCAAAAAAATTGCGCGCAAGTGCGCGCAATTGACACTAGCTTTGTTTTTTCAAATGGGAACCCCCCATTTTTTATTGCAGATTCAGATTCTACGTAAAATTTCATGAAAAATTCATACCCGAACCGACTTTTTTCTTTGCGCGCAACTGGTACTTTTCGTGTGCAAAGTGACCAGGGTGCGCAAAAGTGCATTTTTTTAAACCCCAAGTGTGGCACATGTTTTTTCATTATTTTTTGACGCTGAATCACGAGGTGAGGTCCTTTCTTCGATTTTATCGTTATTGTTCCAAATTTAGAAGGAAAAATTATGCTTTTGGGCTTCATTTTCCCTCCCCCTTCCGCAACAGGGGCTGGGGACAGGCTATGGCGGGATTAAAAATAAATTCCTCACTTCTAAATTTAAAAAAAATGTTCGAAAAGTAGGAAAATGTTGGAATGTTGGAAAATGTTTGTTAAGTAGGTACTTACCTACTTTAATGTGAACAAAAATAAAAAAGCTTCTCATCTAACGGTCTTTGACCAGTCGGGTGCCGACCCCCAACCCGAGGTGAAGAATGATAAGACATTAATTTTTATTATTACTTTTTTGAGCTTTTGTAACCTTTAATTTTTTTTGAAGGTTTTTAGATGAGAAGCTTTTTTATTTTTGTTCACATTAAAGTAGGTAAGTACCTACTTTACCAACATTCCAACATTTTCCTACTTTTCGAACATTTTTTAAAATTTTGAAGTGAGGAATTTATTTTTAATCCCTCCATAGCCGGTCCCAGCCCCTGTTGCGGAAGAGGGAGGGAAAACAAAGCTCAAAAACATAATTTTTCCTTCTAAATTTGAAAAAATAACGATGAAATCGAAGAAAGGACCTCACATCGTGATTCAGCGTCAAAAAATAATGACAAAACATGTGCCACACTTGGGGTTTAAAAAAATGCACTTTTGCGCACCCTGGTCACTTTGCACGCGAAAAGTACCAGTTGCGTGCAATGAAAAAAGTCGGTTCGGGTACAAATTTCTCATGAAATTTGACGTAGAATCTGAATCTGCAATAAAAAATGGGGGTTCCCATTTGAAAAAACAAAGTTAGTGTCAATTTTCTGCGCGAAAGTATTTTTCCTGAATTCTTTACAAAAAAATATGAAAAATGGCGTTGGACCCATTTTTTTACGTAATTAAATACGGAATTCCGGAGGGTGGACCATAACTTCTGGGACTCCCGGTATAGTGTTGTTGATAAAATGACCTCAGAATGTTGCGTTATGAAGCCATCTTAGATTTACTGCTGCTGCTGGTTGGTGAAGTTCACATCAGCACTTGGTGTAGTATTCATAGTACATGATTCATGTTCATCAGCTGTACGTGAATACAAGTGCAGTCCTTTTCGTTCAGATATTCGTTTATTCAAGTATATTTACCTACATTTCTGCTTAGAAGTTTCATCACATTAAAGCTCTGCAGAGCGATTAAAATACTAGAACTAGATAGGTAGGTATCGTAATAAATTGACCTAAGAGTCTATAAAGTTCACTCAATGAATATCCTGTCATAATATAAATGTGTACTAATGGGCCTCTGACCGAACAATGGGTGCTACTGACTCTAGTGAGAAAGTAGGATATGATAATGGTGCAGCAGTCAATCAATATTAACGAATGACGCACGCACCCACTTCGTTTAAGGCGACCTGAATGTATAAAGTATTTGAAAATTTGCCAGGTGAAACCGGTCACGTGCTCTTTGTTTGCCAATGGATCAATTGAAACGTGAGGATTTTCAATATTAAATAAGTGTCCTATACAGTCTTACTCTAACACTCATGATAATTTCCCTCTGGTTCATAGGGGAACTAACTTCCAATTCATAAGATTCCACTCTTCAAATCATTGTTAGGCTTTCTGTTAAACTTAGCTAGTAGTTACCTCACCAATCTGCTCTGCTGGGAAGGTTAGGTACTTATCTACCTATCTATTCATAGGTAATCAACCTTTCTCAAATTGATACAAGACTATCCCTCAATTCATGGGAGATCGTCTTGCAATTCATAGGGGACCACCAATCTCCACGATTCATAGCGCTTTTTACACTTAAAAATTTTCTTACATTAATTTCAAGAAACAGAAATTATTCAGCACACAAAAATTTTCAGTGCAGAGAACCTTGTTGTATGAATTTCCTTAAATTACATCTTGTTATCTCTACATTTTCTCTTCGTCGTCAACCGAAGAAAAAAGAGCATTCATCACCTACACAATATTTTATTACCTCAGAACATACTTTATTATTATACGACTGCAAAGGTGATTATCCCTATGAATTGGAGCATCTCACTGGATTGATTTACCACTTCATGTTACCATACGAAACTCGATAAAAACTCTGGCCTTCAGTTGGGCATCAACTTACGTTGGTTGAAACCCTCTCAAAAACCTAAACGACATCACAAAAACATCAAAGTTTTATCCAAGATAAAATGCTCTTTAATTTAAAAGATATTTTTTTTTTTAATCCAAGATAAAGCACTTTGACGAACTCTCTTGGAGGACTTGCAGTTGAACAAACCCTCTCAACTTCTTATCGCGATTGTTCGACCTGTGACAAGCGGTTTGACCGCACAAGCAATTGAATGAGGATTAACATAAAGTATATCGCGTATATCAGCGCCTTTCGGTTCTAACATGAGATCGGATGTCCTTGGTCGTGTAGGTATACGTACTTACCCTCTTACTTCCCATTGTTCCCTTCTTGACCCCTTCCCTACCTGATTTATCAAGTCAATTAGGCCAACCCGGTCCTCCCGAGATAAAGGTCAGTTTCCCCAACTATCAAGATGTTATCTCGATCTCTTAATCGGATTTGAGCGCCTCGAACAACCAGATCAACTACAACTATAATTCCCTAAGATTTGTAGACCCACTGTCGCAAGAGTAATAACGATTTAACTTAAGGAACCAATCTTCTATTTTGTTGAGTACGTAGTGACCTCCCTCAGGGGACTCCGCCTTGTTTTTCAAGATGGGTCGAAAGATTGTTTACTTTCATTCTGAATAATAATAATGACGCAACTCATCCTTAAGACAAATTATTGCGCAATCGTACTGTTTTGTACTTATTCAACAGTCACGAGTTCAGACCGGAACTTGGGGATTTGAAGATTTTTGTGATAAGTTACAGTACATTCTCAATAACTGGTGGGCAAACCGAAGGCAAACCATTTGTTTTTTCGGATCTTGTTCAAAATGTACTTAAAGGTTGGGTCTTCAAGGGTTTATAGTTGTCCATCGAGAGTTAACGGTGGTCATAATGGGTTTCTAATAGATAGGCCTATGAAAAGTATTTCAAGATTAGGAAGAGGGTCTTACATGGATTAGGAAGACTGCAGGGGGAGGCTGGATAAGAAGTATTAATGCTGAAATGGACTTCTCTTGAATGGTTTTGGTATCGTTTTCACTTTGTCACAAAGTATCTTTTGTCGTATCCCGTTACGTTCAAGTTTTAAATAAAAACGTGTTGTAATGGAAAACCTTTTCAGGTCTACCAATTTTAAAATCTTGATAGACGTTTTCAGCTTAATTTCATCCTGTATTTTCTACACTTTGAAAATGACAGTAACGCGAGGCTTATATCGTATACTATAAGGAGTACATTAAGAATATAGATAAATAGGTACTATTAAATTTTAAATATAAAGGCACATTTTGTTCTGTGGCTCGAAGCTAATGGTAGATGGTTTCATAATTTGTTTATTGATTTTTACTAATTTTGAGGCTTATCAATTGTTTTCTTGCTAGACTATGAAAGTTTATTAATTTAATCTATTTGTAATGGGGAGGAAAGATAAAACATATGATGAATAATTAGTATATTAGTCCCTTCTCTCTGGAAAGTGATATTCTGTACTCGTGTGGCCTTTTCACATCAAATTGAAGTTCCTCTTAATAAATTTCAGGTTTTACTTATACCTAATTCAGGGATTTTCTGTTGGTTTTCAGTTAAAAAATCTCTTAATCGAAATGAAAAACCTCGTATTCGATTTGAAAGCCTCTTATATGATGTTTTTGGCCAAGTATGCTATCTATTATTTTCATATTTGTCACCTGATATTGCCATGGGTAGGTATGAAGTTATCTATGAAAACCATAACTCTCATGTACAAATTCTATCAAAATCCCTCCAGTCGCGTATCACGATAAAAATATTTCTCTTGCATAAATAGAGCCGTGAAATAGGGCTCACACACACCACACTTTGAAGGTATAGGTACGTTGAAAGTATTTTGAACCTTTATTCACTGGAAAAGAGTGTACGTAAGTACATCTGTTTGAAATATACTCGTAATAGAAGAGATCTAGCTAAGTTAGATATTTATTTTCGATCCAATGCAATACTTTGTAAGGTCGGGTCAAGTAAAGAAAGTGAAAACAATTCGGAATTCCCTCGTACCATATGGAGTCCAAACAAAATATCACCATAATTTTCCCGAGGTCCGGACGGTCTTACGAGAACCAAGAAGCATCCCGAACTGTAGAAACCCTCGTTGTGTTTCCTTGGGAGCAGATTTATAACTTCATCGACAACGTGATACTTGGTAATGACTCCGTGACCCGACCTTACCTACCGCGAAGGGCCCACAACTACCCTAACTTGGGATGAACTCGTGGGCCCTCTTGGTGGTCGCTGTGGCCCCCAGGAAGGTGGAGCAAGGAAATAGCCAAGAATCCTAATGGGAACTATAATACCTTACTTGTAATATGCTGGGTATCTGTGAATCTACCAATCTTATGTGGGATAGTACTAAAGGTACTAAATATGTTGAGTCTATCAAAGGAAGCTTAAGCATAGTTTTCATTTTAAGAAAATAAAAAAGTCTTACCAAATCGATGTTTCCCCTGGAATTTTCCGTTTTAGACCTTCATGAACAAATTTGGTTTCGGTTTGTCAACCATAGTAATTTAACTCAAATTTCAGTGAAATTTTCAGAGATTGTGCGGATTAGACCCTAACCATAAGTGTTTGTAATGTTATGCAAAATACTTTTGAATATTTCGATGAAATCTTTAGAGATTTGAGGTTTCCTAGATATGTTGCTACTTCTCAATCTTTGCCAGCCTCTACTGACTAACTAAACATTTATCCATTTTCGCTCAAATTCAGGTGGCAGTTGGGGGTCTTAGTTGACAGTTTTCGCCATTTGCGTTTCATCTACAGTTTTCATGGAATTCGGATGAATTTTTAATTAATTAGAAATTAACCGGAGACTAGTCTTCTAAAAATTTCGCTGCAGTCCGATCGTTATCATTTCTTACTGGATCTAATTTTCACTTGGCAAACACAGAAATAATAAATTCTACTTGGTAGGTTTACCATAAGTACAAAATTTGGCGTATTTCCACAGGTTTTTCCGGTGTGAAAAATTCAAATTATGGTTAATTTTGCTAGGGGCTTTAGGAAGTGCAAATTCGGATGTGCAATAAACACTTGTGGGTTCTCACAAAAGTCGGATTTCATAGCATAAAATTAAAGATAGAATTTTAGGTTCTTATATGTATCAGTGATTTAAATGAAATAAGTAGATCAAGAAATATTAAATTTAGGAATTATTACATAATTTACTTACGCTTGATTCAGTCCAAAACACAATTGAAATGCTTGATTTTGTTGAAAGTTTTTTTGTTATTTGAAGTGTACTGTAGCTACTGCCGATTGAATCTTGGTGAAATCAATGAGCAAAACTTTTCGGTATAGTCCCGAACTACCGTCCATTAGATCGAAAGAAAATCTCATTACACGATCATTTCCTTTTTAATCACCAAAACTAGCTATGAATAGTGTACGATGGTAAAACCCTTAGTGGAAACTTTAACTTCTGTAACTCCCTAACAGGATGCTTAGTTTGTGGTTTTATATTCCAAACGGCAGGCGGTTGAGTCATTTTATTGTTGAAGATAGAGAGAGAGGAAATGGATGTGAGGTGTGTGGTCGAGGCCTTGGCATGCTAAACGCATCGCAGCGCATCGCGATGGCTTCCGCATCTCGCTATGTATAATATTGATAAACATTGTATCTACAGCTGCTGGTCCTATACAATCGTCGAAAAAATCGTTATGTATTTTTATGCTGTGGCAACTCCAAAGGTCGAACGCAGATCTCGACTTGGTGATGGATCTATTTTTCAGGTCTCGTATCCCACTCATTCCTTCAACACTGGTGATGGGAAGAACGTCTCTTTGAAGTTGGGGGAGGTCTCCTCTCCTTGATAGGGGTGGTCTTCCTCTAACTAAAATCC
Source organism: Apolygus lucorum (assembly GCA_009739505.2). NCBI lineage: Eukaryota > Metazoa > Arthropoda > Insecta > Hemiptera > Miridae > Apolygus > Apolygus lucorum. The sequence goes on along the minus strand of CM019178.2, from coordinate 15,954,223 downwards.
TTAATCTGTCTCACTTTAAAAAACTAGATTCTTCCTATCACTCGTCTTTTTCTTTTATCACTCGAAGAGATGAGAGGCCTGGATTTGGAATGGCAAGCTGAAGGACCTCTGAGACAGCATTGCTCTTCCTCTCATTAGAAATCCTAAATCTCTCTCATGTCAACAGCAATTTTACTCAAAACTCCCATTCACTCGATAACTCAATAACTGACTCGCCAAACCACTTTCAAAGATTAAGGGCTAGCTGATAAGGGAAGGGCTCCCGGGAGGAACTCTGAAGTAGCATTGCTCCTCTTTTCACTAGAACTCCTACATCCCTCATCTGTAAACATTTTTTCTACTCATATTTCCCTTTAATAGTTTTCCTAGTCACTTACTCATCAAACCACGCTTAGAAATTAGAGGCTACCTGAGACTCCAGCTGAAGGATTTCCAAGTTTTTTAGGCTCTTCCTCTCACTAAAAGTTTTATATTCCAATAGTTGGTATTTTGGAGAACAACCTCTTACATTCCATTTAAGAAGTTTTACATTCTAATAGTTCCAACAACTCGTTCCTACCCACAATCAATAACTCAACCACTGTCGAAAAGTCTTCCAATTGTCTTCAACTGCTCTTCCAATAATTCACAGAGATCAGAGGCTACCTGAAACACGAAAGAACTAGCGGTAGGGTCTCTGAAGCAGCAAAGCTGTTTCTCTCAACAGGACTCCTACATCCCTCTCCTGTCAACCCGTCTACTATACCTTCTTAAATACTCTTGAAGATTAGAAGCTACCTGAGACATGGAGGGGCTAGCAGAAGGATTCCGAAGGCAGCATGATTCTTCTTCACACTCGAAGTTTTACATTCTCCTCCTTTTTACCTACCTCCAATAACTCCATCAAACCGCTTTTAGAGATCAGAGGCCTTTCCATCAGAAGCAACCACAAGATTGAGGTTAATACGGTGAAGAAGAGTAACTTTAGAATAATCCCTAAACTAATCCTCCAATAACTCCATCAAACCGCTTTTAGAGATCAGAGGCCTTTCCATCAGAAGCAACCACAAGATTGAGGTTAATACGGTGAAGAAGAGTAACTTTAGAATAATCCCTAAACTAATTAATCTCCAAACATTTTGCCATGTATTTATTGGTTCAAATTATTGAGCTGGTGACCTGAAAATTTTGTGAAAACAAAATTGAAGGAAGTTTGACTAAAGTTATTAACATTCCACGATGTTCGCAATGAAATTCGTGGAGTTATATCATCAGAAATCATCAATAGTAGCTGAAGTTGGTTTTTGTTCTTCTTGAAGATGCCTTGAGTCGAAACTAATTCGACTACTGATTTCTCAATACATAATTTTTACTGCTAGACAGTTACGTCATGATTATTCTGAAAGTTAACAATCACGTTGGCTCATCTGTGATGTAGAGATGAGTCCTCCAGAGAGGTGAAGTGCGAGTGAGGACACCGTCATTAAAAGTCCAAAGGTTTGCCGAACAAATAACGGAAGTCACAACCGCGCTTAACCTTTTCGTTGATGGGGCTCCCATCCTCTATGATATTTTCTACTGTCGTACAAAATGATTTGTTTAGAAATTTACAAGTTGGCCCATTAGAGATTAAAAAAATAGTTTGGCATTATAAAGTAGTTAGTGGTTAGTTATAACATTTTGAACTAGGTAGGCAATGGAACTTCATACTTGCGAGTATTATCCAATTTTGAAAAATCTGTTTTTCTAGTATGTGTAGACCAATTGTAAAACAATAGAGACTGGTGGCTGATTGTAAACACTAGTTTTATAATTCTACTTTTGCTCAAATCAAGGAACACAAATTGGTCACGACATACAATAAGTTCTAGTTTAAAGGACATATGAGATCAACCCCATGAATTTCTTAAGGTTTCATCAGCAGTAGTACTACTATAGTACCAAATGTGGTGCTCAAATGAATGATATGCGTTCTTATTGAAGTATAATATATTTAGTAGTATTATAAGAAAAACAGCTCACCCGGCAGCTCCCACCTGACTTGTGTCAGATCTCTGAAGTTTTCAAAGCCTAGACTTGAAACCGATTTCAGCCCAGTCTTGGTTTCTCAGATAAACTGAGTATTGCTTGTTGCCCTCTTTGGGTCAAGTACGGGAAAAAAGTTTTTAATTACTGATCTCCCAACTATGGGATCTTAATGGAATGGCGTTGCAAGTTAGGAGTTCCGCATTATCTTTTAACTAACCGTAACATAGCCCTTGATTAGACTCTCGAGCGGAAATAATCTGCACGAAATATTCGCTCTCTCAATTCCATATAAAATACGTGTATATCATCGTCGAAAAAAACAGCATCAAGTCTTGCTGGCTGGTCAAATTGCTGACCCTTTACCTCATACATTTCGCAATGCGAGTTCTCAAGGGGCGCTTTTGGGTACAAGGGGCGCTTATCAAAGTTTTAAAATTACGAGTTAAACACGATTGAAGATTTTACTTTTTTCCCAACTCAATTGTATCACTGCTATTTTAGCTAGATTTTTAATTTTTTTTCGCATTCTGTTGAGAATTTAGTGTACTATCGATGGAACTAAGAACTGAATCGGATCCAACCAATGATATAGGAAGAAAGACGTAAAATCACCAAAAAAAAAAAAAAACGTTGGAATTTGTAAAAGCGCCCCTTGTGTTTTCTTGCTTTATCAAGTTGAACCCACTCACATTAGACCCTTTGAGAACAAAGTTGTATATTTTTTATTGAGAAGAAGGCGTTTCACAGGAAACTCAGGGCACAAGGGGCGCTTTTTGTAAAACGCCGATTGGCCTCCTACCCGAAAATGACATCACCAGGTGAGGGTCTCATCGAGCGCCCCTTGGTTATGAACTTTTTCCTTTGTTTCTCTAAATTCCATAAGGGCTTATAGTGCTCTCTTTCGGTAACGGATGGAGGTATCGAAAAGCCAGTAGTACCAATGTGTAGATCTTGGTTTTGCGGTTCCGACAGTGTAATTTCAAAAAATGAGGTACAAGGGGCGCTTTTTGTAAAACGCCCCTTGTGAACTCGCAGTGCGATTTGTAAAAACAATTCAAGATATTTTAATTTTAGATGAGAGGACTTATACCTAAAATTTGTATCGACATATTGCAATTCAATCATGAAAAAGTCTACCAAATAGAATGGTATTTTAACTTTCCCACTTCTTATTTCATTTGCAAGCAAAGATTTTGATCTTGAAGATCTCACTTTCTTTTCTTTCCATCTGTTCGAAGCAACACCAGAAAATTTCAGCGTGTTGGCCATTTTCCAAATCAGAGAGTTACACAATATTCTTGTTGGTCGAAAAGTGCACTCTTTAATTCAAAATTAACTTTTTCGTTAGTCAAAACAACATAAAAGTGTTAAATCACTACCCTTTTGGTTCTAGATAGGTTTAAATGGATAGTTTAAATGATAATACATTATGATAGGTTCTCTTCTTTGTGAAAAGTGTAACTGAGCATTAATGAATCGGCCACTTGAAGTTGGTTATTTTTCACTTTTTTATTCTTTCAATTTCGGTTATTTTTCAATTTTTGTAAGTTGACAAACTAATGCTGGATGCTGAGTAACTTTTCCTGCTATCCTATAGGTACTTTTCCTCCTATCCTCGTATGTTGTGCTGGTGTCATTGTTTTTGTTGGTTGTCATTCAACATGTTTGGATCAGTTTTAAACGATGTGTAAACGGTGAATATTTACTTATTAGGAATGTTTTTTGTATCTTCTATGGTCTCATATGATTGATTATAGCTATCCACCGGTTTATGTGAAAGCTAACAAAATATTAGTAAAGCGGCTCGATGTGGGGTGGCTTGTAGAACATAATATATTATGAAACCATAAAGACGTCTTAAAACCTCGGATAGGTGGGCAATCAAACGTACAAATTTTACCTTCTACACTATCAACAGTCGGAATCGGCTCTCAAATAAATTATTTTCGTTAACGACCGGACGTTGGCTTCAAGTTTTTGGAGATTTACACGGTCGTATCATAGAAGCTATAAATTTTTCGTGGTTACACCAAACGGCCGGAAGAAGAAATTTTCGTCTTGGAAAGTACAGAAATATTACACATCTCCGGGGTGGCCTAGGAAAAAGACGTGAAGCTCCTCAAACCTCCGACCATCTGAATCCTCGTTCAGGTGGAGTCGTGAGTTAGTTAAAAATCTCGAAATCTTCTTTTAATTCGGTTGCACAATATATTATCGAGAACGGGCTGAGAGGGCGTTGCGTCATAATTATTCAGGAGGAAAGTTAACAATCATCTCTGGAAAACTAATAGCGGCGATGAGGGAACGTCCGAGAGGTGCGAGAGGTTCAAGATTTTATAATCCGATCTGCGCAAATAGCCGAGCCGCCTTATCTCGAGATTGCGAATTTATAATAAGGGTTTGTCTGAACCTAGTAAGGTCTCCGTTGTTTACTGAACTTATCTAATTCTACCATTACGCTGGTCTTAGGTACTGAGAAAACCAGGTCGCGGGTGCTGCTATTTTTAAGTTTTTAGAACTACTCTGCTGCAAAAAATTAAAAATTCCAATAAATGGAACCTGGTATATATGTAAAGCTCTGAAGTAGATACCTTTGTTTTATAAAAAAAGACAGGTAACATACATACAACTCGTATGTGAGATTACCTGTACCATTCCAATGTTGAAAGACGTATCCCTACAGACCTCAACGTTTGTTAGTAAGGTGTATTGAAATCCATATTGGATACAATTTTGGACTAGTCAAAATCAACGAAGAGTCAAAAACCTGAAAACAAAACGAATGGTCTAAATCTTAACAAAAATATGATCAAAATGGGTGGACCAGTCAAAACCAAAGGTTGGAATCTTTGGGCTCAGTTGGTTCCGATTTCAACCCAATTGGTCTCAATTTTGGGCCCTACTGTTAGTTGTAACAAATTAAAGGGTAGATAAATTTTCAATTTTCCATTCCTCATTACCGAAGGAAAAACATCTTCAAAATTAAGAAAGAGGTCAAAAAGTATAACTTTTGTTTGGATTTTGTGTTTTTGAGCATTCTGAATAATTTCGGTTTCGAGTTTTGTCCCTTGTAAAAATATTTATTATTCAATGTGGAATTTTTAAATTGGGAACCATTAGTCACTTTTCAAGTTTAAAGGATTTAAAATTGGTTGGGCAGTTAAATTTCCTCACATAGAATCATAAATATGGACATATTATAAAAAATTTCCGTACATATTATAAAACATTTTCTCATTTAGGTATTGCGCATTATTAATGATGAAATGAATGGGGGGTGCGCCTTGATTTTTTTCGATTTTTAATCGAAAGTAGACTACATTCTGTGAATTTTGGTACCAACCGCAACCTTCTAGCGTGAGTAGATCTGTTTCTATGATTTTCCAAAGTTTCGACCGTTTATGACGTCATGCGCCCTTCTCGCCTGGGCGGGACCCCCCAGCCCACTGTGACGTCATAATCGGTCGAAACTTTAAAAATTCATAGGAAAAGATTTACACACGCTAGAAGGTCGCGGCTGGTACCAAAATTCTCTGAATGAGGTCTACCTTAGATTAAAAATAACAATAAACAGTTTTTCCTACCCAGGCGCACACCCTATTGAATCGATGAGAATGACAACAGTACATGTCCCCAATCAGCTTATCGAGATATCAGGTTTCAAAGGTATGGTTCTTGTATGAATCACTCTCAGTGTGTTTAAGGATTGATCAATTTATCAGATATTATACTTTCGAGTGTGGTTAGCTTACTGCTCTTGTGCTCAATGCGTAGTTCTACTGGTTACAACCTACAAAAAGCCATTTTTCAACAATCGTCAAAAATGGACTTTTACTGTTTTTATTCTCATCGATTCAATTCATCATTACAAAATTTCATTTTTATCCATACCGTTGGATTTATGACAACAAACAGTAATACGATTGTTAGTCGTTTGTGATTCTGTTGATAATTTTCAACTTTTTCACATGTATCGTGGCTCCTACTGATTGGACCCCCAGCTCCCAGCTCCAAACCTCCTTCCAAAATTGAGTAAAATCGGGAGAAATTCATGTTTAAATGTATTCTTAGGGAACCATTGTGAGGCTAACCATGCTTTTTATCAGGATTGTGGTAATCCTGAAAATTTCATCAGAATCAAACCATAATTTTCAACAGTTGTACAAGGGAACAGGATTGACCACAGACAGACAATCACGGAAGATATTGAAGAAGCTGTGACGCAAAATGGAAGTGGAAATTTTGATTTTGGAGGACTCAGGCCAAATTGTTTTGACCTGTATGAACACAGGCCTCCCTATTTTCGAGAGCAAGGAAGCAAAATAAGAATGAATAATAATTGCGATAATTACAATCTATCTCGGTTGAAAATTAATTTTAAAGGGCGTATAAAATCATTGGCTCCTTCACCTGCGGAAGTTCCGTGATGTTCGAGCCGGCACGTTCCGCTCAAAGTATTTCGACCTTTTCGACGCGAATCTAGAACTTGACGGACACGAAAACGTCCATCGCCTCCGCGCATGCGCGTATCGAATGAGAATCTTTTTAGGGATTTTGACAGTAATTGGTGGGGCAGGGATGCTCATCAGGGAAATAAGATATGATCAGGATAAGTGTGTCTTCAGACAAGGAAACGTGGCTGGTAGCTCGTTTAGAAAAAACACCCCTCGGGGATTTCCGCGTTATTCTACTTTACGAGCCTTTCGGACTTACCTTTTGCCCTTTCATCCGCGAGTGAAATTTGGTATGACGAATGAGTAGTATTTGAAATTGGAAAAGGTTTCGCTATTCTACATAAAACATGTTGATTCCATCAACAAAATTTTCATGAAAGCATGATTTCATCACGCCAAGATGGTGGAACCATGATGTTTTTACCATTCCACGGTACTTTCAACTTTAATAACATTAAGTAAATATTAATAAAATAAATTAATATTAGGACTTTTATTTTTATCCTAAAATTGTGTTGCATTCCAAGAATAAAAACAAAAGCTGCAAATTATTACATAAAGGTTTATTATTTTCCTTATCAGACACCCATTTGCTAATAGGGTAGGTTTTCCTTTGGTAATTATGTTTGTTTTAATAAGCTGCTGGCGCCTTCATGATAGATTGTAGTTACAAGTCGAAAGAGAAAAATAAAACTCGATTTGAAAAAAAGAGAGTTGCATTCGTGTAACTTGAGTTATTGAGTTACTCTTTGGGAAAATACTTTTCTAAACTGATTTTTATCCTCTTATTGCGATTCACACTCAAGTTTCTGCTTTATTATTCGTTTCAACTTCAAGTCTTCATAGGAACTTCATAGGTTGGTCCTACAGAACTCTCGGGGTCTCATTTGATTCTAAAAATTCAATACTATTTTAAACTAATATAAAAACGTTACCAAAAATCAATAATATTACAATTTTTCAAGCTGAGGCGTTATGAAAATTTTAACTCCCCACTTTTCACCACATTAAGTGACTGATAACCAAAAGCTTGAGGGCACAACTAGACCACAAACGTTCCTGTATAGTTACCAAATTTTATCAAAATCGGTCCATGGTTACTGAAGAAAACGCCACGTTCGGCGGACAGAAAGTTGTTCATATAATTTTCGAATTCTACGTACTTTGAAACTAAAAAACGTAAAATATCCAATTTTAGGGGGTTAAAAAGAATTTTCTTGCTCGACTACGTGTGTTTGTCGTCGCATGATGCAAGGCCGTTGTCGTTTAGTCGAAAAATCCTTGCAATTACGTAATTCGCTGTCGACCCCCCCCCCCCCCCATACTCTTAACAGTCTCAGCTGTTAAATATGACGAACGGCACGTTGATTGCGGCCCCATTTTTTTCCTTCAGGCAGACCAGACCCCCAAAGGCCCGCCAGACCAGCCAATTAGTGGGGGCAAAGCCTGTATGGCCCGCGAGTAACATCACCGCACGATGAGCCTCGCCAGAGCAGGGGAAGGCGGAAAAAGGGGTCTGGCTCGGTTAAAGGGTCTTTCCCATTATTTCGATCGTTATTGGAGCGATTGAGATTTATGGGCCTTCGTTATAGTTTCGACACTTTTCATTCAGCTCACATCCTTGGAATTATGAAATTATATTACCGGATCGAAAACGGAAACCACTTCTAGACGTCAAATGAAAAGAACTTATTTTACTGTACCAACTGATCTTGTCGGGATAATTATGATTATTTTTATATTTTTATGATCATGATTCTTTAAATAATTTATTTCCACGCCTGTTGAACTTGAGAGACTGTGGCGTTTGTGTACTATTTTGCGCGTAGTTCATGTTGTCGATGATTAATTACAGCCAAGCTATTACCACTTTGATTTAGCGCATTCGAGCTGTAGGTATACCAAATGTGGGTTCTCCAAAATCTTAGATTTCTTCCTGTGTGAGGCAAAACCATAAAAATATTGTCCGATCTTTTTTTTTTTTTATAAAGCGTTTATTTGTCAATATATCAACTAGTTACATTTGAGGTATTGTACATCATGTAACTATCTAGATATTTACTTCACATATATATTACGCATTTCTCATGCAAGTGTTAGTCCAATGACTTTCACTACATTAAAGTTGCACTTCAGCATCCTAAGTCCAGTAGTGGCTTGGTCCTTTTGAGACGTCGGATTTCTTGAGTGTGGTCCAGAAGCCATGCAGCTTCTGGGTTTGTCTGTGCGTCTGTGCCTCTTTTCGTAGTTTCTCGCGTATCTTTTTGCTACCTCGCTAATAGTCTTAATTTTGAGGTCCTTGTGGAGGCCATCATTACGAATGTACCACGGAGCATTCACAATACTAATCAGTATCTTATTTTGGAACGTTTGGATAATTTTCATGTTACGTTTAGCTGTGCATCCCCTTAGCTGTATACCATAGGTCCAAATTGGCATAAGTACTGTTTTGTATGACAGCACTTTGTTGTGTAAGCTAAGCTGTGAATGTCGGCCCAGGAGCCAATACAGTTTTCTGAATTTGATTGTTAGCTGTTCCTTTTTCTTTTTGACGTGTTCTTTCCACTTCAGCTTCGTATCTAGTGTCATTCCCAGATACTTAGCTGAGTTGGAATATGGGACTGTGCATTGATTCAATATCAGCGGCATATTTGTAATTTTTTTGTTGGTGAAGTTCACATGAGTGGATTTGGTTTCGTTTAATTTGAGGCGCCATTTTCGAGTCCAATCTCCAATAGCATTCGTAGCTTCCTGTAGCTTTACTGTAGAGGTTTCAACTGTGTCTGCAACTGCCAAAACAGCTGTATCGTCTGCAAATGTGGCTATAGTTGTTCCCAATGTGCGAGGAACATCATGTGTATATAGCAAGTAAAGGAGGGGTCCAAGGACACTCCCCTGCGGGACACCTGCTCTAATTTTGTTGAGATTTGAGTATTCATCTTCGTTTTTAATTCTGAAGTATCTATTGCTGAGGTAAGATTCCAGAATTTGGCAATATTGATTAGGCAACATCCCTTGCAGTTTGTTGTTTAGTCCATCGTGCCACACTTTATCAAAAGCTTGTGACACATTGTCCGATCTTGATGATATTTTCAGGAAATCTGTGGATGATTCCCTTAACAGTCCCTTATGTGTTTATTTGTTGTTAAACAATGAGAATTTAAAAATTTTTTTACACCCCTCGATTGTTGGTTTACGTTTCAAGGTAGGTACGTAGAATCTGAAAATCAAATAAAAAATTATCCGTCCATCCGCTGTGCCGTCCGCTGTACGCGGCACTATTATTAGTTACCATGGACCGATGAAATTTGGTACATGGGCTCCATTTGGGGTCTAGTTGTGCCCTAAAGCTTTTGGTTGATGTCAGTCACTTCTAAATTGTTTTTCCATCAATTTAAGATAGTATTGAATCTTTAGAATCGAATGAGACCACCTGGAGCTCTCTAAGGTCAACCTGAGGTGAGCTATGAAAACTTAAGGGTTGTACTTACGATAAATCAGAAACACCTAGGCCTAATCTCCGTTCAAATTTTAGCTGACCAAGCAGTTGTACTTCGAGTTGTACTCAGGTTTGCGTCCTTAGCTTTCCATTTTTTAAAAATTGAGTGAAGCGTTTATTTCATTAAATTAAACTTGAATGTGAAGCGAAATTAGGTTGGTAGGTAGTGACAATGGCAAAGTTGTGTTCTTTGCAGGCGAGTGATCTATATAGAAAAATAATAAACCTTTGTGTAATAATTTGCAGCGTTTTTTCCACTTACAACTTTATCTACGTCATTCCTGTTCGCTGAAAAATCGTTCATCATTCGTTGGAAAGCCCTAAATTTATGCATAAACTATACAAAAGACATAGAATGTCCCAATGTGTTGCAGACTCGTAAGCAAGCGTTTATTTGGTCAAACTTCCGACCAATTTCGAACTTCAAACATCAAAATTGTTTTAAAAAAACTTGACAAAAATTGCGCACTAGGGGAACCAGCATTGTGTACTTTTTGCAAGAGTATATCGCTTCCTAACTTCTGCAGTGAGGAAACAAGCATCATCCTTCGCCTTAAAGCATAAATAACAATACTTTCACTTTGTTATATCTAGTAGGCATTTATGTACTTACACAAATAACTACCATTTTGTGGAAATTATTTCATGCAAAACATGTTGGTAAAAACATTTTTTTCGCTTTTTGCCGATTTAATTGTGGGGACTATTAATAATCCGTACTCAGGAAACCCATTGATCGTGCCTTTTTATAGTATCCAAAGTAAGAATCTACAGAACTATGGAATATTACAAGTAAAACACAGATCAGAGCTTTCTTTTCTCTCCCGTACGTCTGCCATTTTCCACATCTGTCACCCAACCGAGGCCGAGGGGCCAGTCGAGGGAATTCTCGATGGTGTTCGTTTTTCCAAATTCAGACATTTTGATCGACCGATGTTTCGTTTCATGTCAGAGGATATTGATGCACTTACTGGTTCTTTATGCTGAAGTTATTCTGTTTGAGGAAACTGTACTGCCCACCCAACTTTTGATGTGGTTGAATCGTTTAAAAAAAGCCATGGATATAAATTTGAAACTTAGACGTGAAAGGATTCCTTTTGAATAAATGGACCTTGGAATGACTACTGAGAGGAGCTAAAGTTGTACAGTTTGATTCGGTTACCTGGTAGGTCGCGGTACGTAAATCCGGGTTGTAGAACTCACCTTCTCGAAACAAGACAGGTTTATTACGCTTGATTTGTGGCTCCTATTCATCACAATGCGACTCTGAGTGCTGCAGGCAGGAATGGGCCAGAGGCTCATGATAACTCCATTGGATTAGCCGACTCCTTCACTTCATGTCTTTGGTCTGTTTCATTTTCAACCAACCAACCGGCTTTTTAGCCGCTTTCTGAGGTCACGAAATCGAGTAAATCACTTGAGACCGAGGTTTTTAGCGAATCGCACCCTGTGATAACGTTTTTACGTTCTGCGTTCGGAAATTTTCTCGTAAACCTTGAAAATGCCTTGAGGTTATCTTCGATGAAGTATCTAGAGAAATCAGTGAAAGGTTGTGATTCTGAACTTGGATTGTTCATCTGAAACGCAGGCATTTCATTGAAATTGAGTGGAATAGACGGTTTGAACCTGATAATGTGGGAATATATAGAAGTCATTGAAAAGTGGAAGCAGTTTCGAGATGGTGAATGTGGCCCTTTCTGATTACTAAATAATTACCATCCAGGCTATTTTCCCAATCAACGTAAAAGTTCAATTAGATGAAAACTAGAAGAAATATAAGTATAATAAAGTGATCGTGATGTCATACTGAAAAGCCACGTTTTCCTCTCAAATCAATTTCTTTCTATACTGTTTGTGAACCTAGGATACATAATGAAAATCTTGTATTACCAGATGAATCTTACTGAACTCTGCCTTTCTTTTTGTTACAGGTAAGTCATGAGGATATACAGATACATTGTTGGGAGGATGGCAATCATGGCAGCCGTGGCTAGATGGTAATGTAAGAAACACAAACACACACTGTACCAGGTGGTCATGAAGGTAGCACCCAACAGAGTAGGGCAAAATTATGCACATGAATTTGATTAAGATTTTTAATCACAGGAATATGTTTCTATAATTATGAATAAGATTAAATTCGTATTTACACACTAAGAGTAAGGTTAAAATCATAATCACGGATTATGATTAAGGATGTATCCTTAATCATGTAAGATTAAAGTGAATGTATACAATATCATGTATGATTAAAGTAATGTATACATTCTTAATCACGGGAAATCTGTGATTAATCACCGGAATAATACGATTAAAATTATATTCACGCACTATGAGTATGATTAAAGTCATATTCACAGCAAATCTCCGATTAATCACAGGAATAATAGGATTAAAATTTTATTCACCCACTATGTGTATGCTTAAACTCATAATCACTGGGAATCTGTAGTTAGTCACAGGAATAATAAGAGTAATTATAGGATTCTGTGATTGATCATGGAAAAAATGTGATTAATCATGGAAAATTGTGATCAATCATAAAATTCTGTGATTAATTTTGAGAAAATTGTGATTTTTCACAGTAATGATAGGATTAAAATTGTATTAACGCACTATAAGTATAGTTAAAGGCATAATCACAGGAAATATTTGTCTAAACACAGGAATAATAGGATTAATTATTTCAAAAATGCGGTTATTCATAATATTCCGATTTTTAATAACAGAATTCTTTGATTTAATAACAATTTTTTCATGGTTAATCACAATTTTTCCATTATTAATCACAATTTTTCCATAATTGATGACAAAATCTTATGATTAATCACAATTTTGAAAAATAATTGATTCTATTATTAAAAACGTGCGTATTTGAGCATAATCTTGTGTCGTCTGCCCAGGCCTTAGTTCTCGAACGATTTTCGTGTTTCTTTTTTTGTTTGACTCAAATAACTTCCGACCTGTACATGATTTCACCAGACTATCAAAATTCACAAGGGGAGGGGGCGAGTGGGGGAAAATATTCACAAAATATCCGATTTTTCGGTTCCTTCACTGCTTACTAATTGAACTCGAACTCGCATGTTGGGTGTCGTAGATCATCGATTTTAAAATGCTCTTCAAATTCGAGGTCCCATGCCGCTAGAAGTATTATGGTGGATAAGAGTGTGGAGGGGGGGGGGGATACCACTATTTCTTGCCTGAAATACTAAATAAATTACATCGAGTGAAACAGTTCTATCGCTTACCAACTGGTTAAACTGATCTAATGCTTATCCAATGGGACGTACCCGGGAATGCATGCATTACTAAACAATGAGTTTAATCGCGCGACTAAAAATCGCAAGTGCGGGGCCACCCTCATTAGTGTGTGAATACAAATTTAATCTTAATCATAATCACAGAAACATATTTCTGTGATTAAAATCGTAATCAGACTCCGTGATTATGATTTTAATCGTACTCATAGTGTGTAAATACGAATTTAATCATATTCAGAATCACAGAAACATATAAAAAATCCCATCATTCCATCATTCCTGTGATTAAAAATCATTATCATATTCATGAGTATGATTTTGCCCAACTCTGGCACCTTATAACTCACTAAGTAAAAACACGAAGTAGAGCGGTATTATTTTGAAACTAGCTTCTCCGCAATAATTTGTCTGATTATCGAATAGATTGACGAAAATGATTCAAGAAGGTCAGGAAAGCAAAATGACTTGACTATCATAAGTTCGCCGTGGTATCGAACACCACTCAAATGGTACAAGTTGTGAGCATAGTGGAGATGGTGCAAACTTTCGCTCCTCGCTCTTCGGATAGTAGGCTGTGATACTTGAAGGTTCAAACTAACCACGTAACTTCAGGTAAACTATCCGTTGAATTAGAATTCCCCCCGTTGTATTATTCATTCAAACGATTCGCAAGTTGAACGTTCTTAAAGGCACCGGCCGCGGAGAGCATGCCTCACCCCGCTGATTGACTGTTGCTTCCCTAGTCGGCGAAGCTTTGAGCACGAAGGTGCGGCAGTGGTAACCTAACCGAAGGAACATGTGTAATGTAACCCCCAAGTAATGTAACATATGTAACCTGAGGTAATGTAACATACATACCTACCCATAACCCGGGTCTAGGAGGTATTAATGTTAGAAGCCCCTCTAAGATAGTAATCAATTGAAATAACCGAGGGATAGTCACGTTTCTTCCTGGCTGTATGTCCTTAGCGAGGATTTCGCGCGGGCACCCGTCCACATTATTCATAAACCTCGTTGGGGGTATAATTTTTTGCATTGCTTCCCGAGTTTCGCCGAATGTCGGGGGTAAATTAGGTAGTTATTCAACCTCATAACGAATGAAAACCAGCCCATTTTCTTAAATAAACGATTGGACTTAAGATCCCAGATCTTAAGGTAGATGCGTACTACTTTCTTCAATCAACCAGGTGAGAAAGGAAGTTATTCGATCGGCAGCTTCACTTTCTCCACTTTTTAAACAAATTTCTGCGACAATTTAATTTGTGCTTTAAACTATGTTTCTGTATTTTTAAACTATGTTTCTGTACTTGTATATTCAGTGACAGTTGCGGCCACATAATGAAAATTTCGATTTCAAGGTAGGTTGATAGAGTTGTAGGGTTCATTGAGAGAAGTTCTCGCTTATTCAAATTTAATTCATTTAAAATAAGCCCGTGCAACACCAACAAATTGTTAGAACCTTTCAGTTCTTTCTCTTTTGATAGAACCTTGAATGCGCTACCCGAAAATCCCCCAGTACAGAGAAAGAAAGTACCACGAAGGTATTTGATATTTATTTAGTACGACTTGTCACGAAAGGTGCGAGAACATTCCCTTTTCGGAAATATCGCCCCATCTTCACTATAGTGTTGATACAAGATTAATCACTATAAAGATTAATCTTGATTTGTACCCAGTTACTAGAATTTTTTACATATTGACATGGATACTTGTCGTATAACTATGTGTCTTACTTATAAGGGCAAAGAAGAATGTTGTTACACTAAAAACAAGTGGGTGTGGCACATAGCTTCCTCGTATCCATAACCCGATGTTACAAGGAAATTCACGTTTGCGCATGCGGAGTAGCTACTATCAGTCCTGGAGCAATGTCCATACAGGACCATTTACACCTCAATCCGCATAACCCCTGAAAATTACAACGAAATGAGATGGAAAATGTAGAAGTTATGGCTGTTGCAAGGAAATTTACGTTAGCGCGAACGCAGTGGCTACCGTAAGTTCGGAGGTGATGATTTTTATAGGGAATAATTTACATCCCAATCCGCACAATTCCAGGAAATTTCATCGAAATTAGATGGGAAATGTAGAATTTATGGCTGTTACAAGGAAATTCACGTTTGCGCATGCGGAGTAGCTACTATCAGTCCGGGAGCAATGGTTTCCATACAGGACCATTTACACCTCAATCCGCATAACCCCATAAAATTTCAACGAAATGAGATGGAAAATGTAGAAGTTATGGCTGTTGCAAGGAAATTTACGTTAGCGCATGCGCAGTGGCTACCATCAGTTCGTAGGTGATGATTTTTATAGGGAATAATTTGCATCCCAATCCGCACAATTCTAGGAAATTTCATCGAAATTAGATGGGAAATATAGAAGTTATGACTGTTGCAAGGAAATTCACGTTTGCGCATGCGCAGTGGCTTCTATCTGTTTGGAGGTGGTGATTTTCAGGCTTTATTTTTCGGGCTATTATTTTTACAAGCTTTTATTTAGTTTCATGTCCCGTTGACTGTCAGCCTGTAATCAAATCTTGTAAGTTAAATTTGATACACTTCCCGGTTTCACATTGGGCTGAAATTTTGCATGCATATATAAATTGGATGACAATGCAATAATATTATGACTTAGAGCTGATTATTAACAAATTATAAACGCTGGTTTTTAAAACAAATTTTTTGTAAGATCGCTTGTACACCAGTAAACAAATGTGGTTAGTATTGTCAACACTCTTCGATTGCGTTATAATGGTCCCATTTTACAGAATGTCACGCGTGTCAAAAGTTCTCACAATGAAGTTTTTAAGAGAAAGCACATTTGTGGGCCAAAAAAAATAACAATTAATAATCAATTATAAATTAGTTAATAATTAGTTAATAATTAATTAATAATAAATAAAAATATATTTTTTCGGCTCACAGTGGCGTTGGTGAAATTTGTTTTGTTGAGACAACTGTAAATGGAAAACACGGTCAACTTGTCTATGTCGATATTTCACCAAATGATACATCGTTTAAACAAATTCACGAGTTCTTCGCATTAAACTTGATGGAATAGCCCTAAATTGAATAGCTATATTCCAAGAATTTTTAGCCTAGCGAAGAATTTTAGCCTAGCGAAGAATTTTTATTTAGATTTACGAGGATTTATGAGGACCTCGTGGACCGGAAGTTATAGAATTCACGCGCGAAGATTTCGGATAAGCAATCAACTATTGATCTCTCTACATCTACAACTTGATATCCAACTTGTATCGATGCCATCTTCTCTCGCAATATTGATGAACCTGAAACATCAGTATATTTCATACTTTGCTACACAGTACACAAACACTGTTGTCTATGACGTCCAGTTCAACTAAGAATGAACCTAAACTTATTTCTGTACAATAAAGTCATAGACAATTTTTTTTTTTCATCGGCCAAGAATTTTTTCCTAATAGCCTCTTCCAATCTGTCGTACACCATCGAAATAAAATATGACCCCCAACCCATTGACATATCAATGTTTCGAGGTATCTGCTTAAGAGTACATTTTTTTTTATGTGACGTTTTCGCTTGTAGAATTATAAACCAAGAATGTTGGAAAGAGTATTACCGTTAGATCTTATTGATACTCAGTAAGAAGCCGGTGAGATGTGGTTCTTTTTCTATCCATATTTAGATCAAACTGCAAGAATATCTCTAGCTCTCCACTTTAATCATTTTGTAGGAAAAGTGAGCAGATTGAGACAAAATGTGTTTCCATTCCTGTTGGATTTTTCGACAGCTCGTTATATTATAATTTTGTCAATGCAAAAGCCCAAAATATAACAATTATTATCTATAGTTTGGTGTTTCCCTTTTATCAAATATTTATTTTCAATCAGGGTCATAAGGTTAATGCCACATGACTGGAGACGTCGGAATTGATCGCTAAACGTCTAAAAAGTTGGAGAAAGTCTGGTCCATGTAGTAAATGATTTGCTTGTAGAGCGGTGTCGTGGTCGGCTCTCATATTTCACGCGGTCGATACAATTATTCTGACGTTGATTCGTGTATTTTGACTGGCTTGAGGTCACTGGCTAGTGTTCTGTCAAACTTGCTCTGATCGAATATTGGGAATAGAGCTGGAACTGAAAACTGGATAGAATTGTTAATCGTCTGGGTAGTATCATTCGTTTCTTAAAATGTAACACTATCTTAAAATGAAGAAAAAACGTCACGGAATATTGGGATAGGTAATTAATTATCCTTATTAAGCGAAAGGTTGGTCCCACATAAGAAATTTTAAATGAATAAAAAAACGCTGCAAAGTATTACACCAAGGTTTATTATTTTTCTATATTGATCACTTGTCTGCAAAGAACTCGGCTTTGCCATTGTCACCAGCCACCAACCATACATATTACCTACCACGTACCTACAGCAATCGAATTTTGGTCAGCTAAAATTTTAACGGAGATTAGACCTCTTTTGCGATTCACACTCGTGTTTCTGATTTATCACAAGTCCAACCCTTAAGTTCTCGTAGGGAGCAAACGGTTGGTTCTACTGAGTTCCGGGTATTCTCAAAACATTTAAAAATTCAATACTATTTAAAATTGGTGCACAACTTGATCCCAAATGTAGCCTATATACCAGATTTCCAGCCGAATTTTTATTCAATTTTTGGATTCTACTTAAAACGTAACATTTTGTAACACTTCTACGTAAACGTTTTGAGGGGGGGAGGGTTAACATTTTTTTCTCGGTCGATTCCAAAGGTTAATTTTTGAAAATAATAAACAAAAACAATGCCTGTAGTTAGAAAGTTCTTGAGCTGAAAACATCCCCCCCAATTTTTACCCCTTAGAAGTGACTTACTCTAACCAAAAGCTTCGGGGCACAACTAGACCCCAAATACAGCTGATACACCAAATTTCATCTAAATCGGTCCGTGGATAGAACCGTAAACCTTGAAAAATTGAGAAATAGAAGAGTCCAGTCTGATTACAAGTACATAGCTAAGCTGATGAACTAAGTTAGCAAGGTGGTGTGAGGTGCCAACTGTTCACGAATGAGTTGCACTTTCATGCCGATGCTTTGTTTGTAAGTTCGTCGACTCCTCAGGAGCGGCTCTCGAAGACATTTCCATTGTCTGTGAACTAAGTGAGTTTCAAACCCCGAAGCGAACTACTAGCCGACGACAGTACTGTTTTGTCCTAATGAACGGTAGTGCTTCGATTGCTGTGGAAACTTAGAGGTGCATATCAAAGATTTCAAATCTTAGTTTTCCGTAGTGAGTGCGTGTATGTGACTCTGCGAAGAAGATAATTTCCATACGTAAGAATTCACTGCCCCAAGAAATGGACTCATGAGGTCAGCTGACCTACCACTTTCTTGATCCAGGTTCTCCTTTGAAAACTAAGCACATTTTTGGTGTTAGGTTTTAGCGCCAACTGCCCAATATTAGAGAATCGGAGTAATCTTTCTCTGTATTTTAAAAACATTTTATAATATTTAAAAAAATCTTTCTCTGCATCTACCTGTTTGATAAGCTCCAAAGGGTTTCCCGCAATCGGATAATATTACAATACCTGAAGCTCCAACGCACGAATCGATTTAATTAGGGGAACATACTAATGCACGACATTTACATTATTGTGAGATCTTCATTATTTCTGTTTCAATAAATGAAACTCAGTAAAAGGTAATATTTTCTCATCCGTGATAGATTAAATGTAGCATTACCCGAATCACTCAAGATTTTTTGCGATGAAAAGCTTTTTCGTAGTTTATGAAGTTGTCCCAGCATTAATCTATTTACACTGATTACTTGAGCTTCGTGGACGCTTTGTGGTCTCCCTCTCCATAAAGGGTGTGTCATGTCAATTTTTAGACACTTTTTCTGAATAACGATATTTATTTATCAAAAAATATTAATAATTTAACAGTTGATCTCATTAGATGCACACCTAGTTAATTTACTTTCTTAATTCAATTAAACACGAGTAAGGGACGGCATATGGAGAAGTGGTTGGAGAATGTTTTATTCGATTTTTGAATTCTACGTATCTTAAAACGTAAACCATCGAATTTTGAGGGTGGGTCAACAATATTTTTTTCTTGCTCGATTCCAAAGGTTCATTATTGAAAATAATAAACTAAAAGATCCCTTTCCACCCACATGAGGAAATTGACCATTGTATCTTCTATACGGAGTCTCCGATTTATTCAAAACTACTGTTTTTTCTTTCTTGGTTTGATTTTAATTCATTGGTTTTCAGCCAAGTAATTTTGTTTTGCCTCTCAGTGTGAAGGGGAGTATGGGCAGATTCTATTGGATCCTAGGCCATCGAGTTAGCGGACAATTTATCCTTCTCTTTTTGAGTTGAGAAATTGGATATATCATCCATTCTGATCTCCCTATTGGGAGAACAAGCGCAACATTGTCGAAGTTCTTTCCTTATAGAAAAATGATGAATGACCGACCCAGAAAGAATCGGCCAACTCCGGTGGGATCAGAACTACACATCTCTGACAGGACGGCCAGGAAGGAGAAGTTGTGTTAAATAGCGGGGCGACTGGGGTCACATCTCGCATCTATTGTTGCCTATCGGAAGTCGGAGGTGGGCCGTCTTGAAAGGGAAATGTGGACTCTTTCGTCATGGTCCCACGAAGGAAGGTGAGCGACCTCATCCGATCCAATGGTACAATTTAAATAGGACCTGCCTTCCGTAGGAGATCCAGCTTCTTCGGTCAGACGCGGTTTCTTCGCCGGTGGTCGAACTGCCATCTTCCAGCCTCTTCTTGTTCACTCCCCCGCGAATACCTGAGTTCTGAAGTCTGCTCATTCTACTTCACACTACCTACCTATAGTACACTCCAACATACAACTAGTAGGTACCCTTACAACTACCAAAGGTAGTTCCAAAAAACCCAAAAACCAGGAATAATTATATTCCCAGGAAAATGGGAAGTTATCCTCATACTTACACTTATCCCACTCATCCTCCACGTTTAAAATGACCAATATTTGTTTGATAAAGCAATAGGTCCTAGAGGACACAATGAGTGGAGAAAAGTGATGATTATGTTTGTTTGCTGAATAATAGGAATTATGATGCTTCCCGAAAAGTACGAAAATTTGAAGTGCACAATGAATTAAGGGGCGAATTACTAGTACCAAAAGCTGTAAGCAAGGACTTCATTGAAAAACCCTTTTTTATTTGTGACAATACGTTTGCCGACTTCCCAACGACAGTACGCTCACAGACTAGTGAATCATTACTGCATTCTTTCTCTCCAGTCTTCACCGCTAAACTTCCTTTAAATGGACGAGCGGACGGAAGAAACTCGAACGAATCACCTTGAAGGATCGCTCTAACGAGACAAATTGTCTCCCGAGCTCACGCCAGATCGTTTTCAAATAGAAAAATGCGGGCTCACGCTCTTGAAAGAAGGGAAACACCTCGCAGAACTTCCATGAAACTCACATCTATTGTCGGTACGACTGTTTGAACGAAAAACATCTAGGCCACTCGTATCAAACCAGCCACTTGAGGTCCACGAGCAGGTCTTCCTTGTAAAGCCTTCATAAACGTTCTTCTCCATAAGTTAACTTTTTCTCTAA
Source organism: Apolygus lucorum (assembly GCA_009739505.2). NCBI lineage: Eukaryota > Metazoa > Arthropoda > Insecta > Hemiptera > Miridae > Apolygus > Apolygus lucorum. Next base: position 15,933,401 of record CM019178.2, on the reverse strand, counting down.
TTGAGTTAAACAAGACTCATTCTGAATAAGGAGACTAGAAGAAGCGTGATGGACTTCCATCGAAAACTTTCTCGTTTTGAATCGAGAGCGAGATCTGTAGTTTTTCTTCACTTTATCCTATTATCTTTTCTATATGTAAGATGTGGAGAAGAAATCGAAGAACGTGGCGTGAAAGACAAATAGTGAGATCAAGTCATAAAAGACGTGGCAAGCAAGAAGAAAAATCTGCAGATGCAGGTCGACTATCTTTGACAAGTTCCAGATAGCAAATTTAGAAAGAATAAATAATAACTTTCTTATTTTTTTTGAGTAATAACTTTCATTCTCAAAGGAAATTTTAACCAATAAAATGTTAGCAACCCATTTTGAATTCAATCGATCCTAAAACTTTGGTTGTAATAACGTGGGAACCATAAAATTCATGAAACTTTCGTTGAAAGGACACGCAAATTATTGCACATTCGTGTGAAACTCCCAGGAACCTTCAAATTTAGAAATGAAAAGAATTAAAATTTCGTTGCCTAAAGCCTGTAAGTTTAGAAATTATTATTATTATTTTTTTTAAAAATAATTGTTGGGAGTAGGTCAGTCAAATTAAACGCTATTATGATGGATTCAGATTTTTCTCGTTAGAGAGTTGCTGGTCAAACCCCAGATAGAGCAGTCGTATTGCCATATCCGTCTAATTCAGATATAGCAGACGACCAGAGATTAAGATGACCTCCATCCAGTTTCTGCAGATTAATGCGTGAACGTAGTCTCTTGATCAAGTGTCTTATAAGGTGGTAATAATTTGTATAAACCTATTGTCAGCGTCAGTGCCCCACATGAACTTACGCTTTTCTAACCTGCAATGCAGAGCATACCACAAGCTGTAGGTACGTAATGAAATGACTGTCCGAGTTTGAAGAACATTTCAGGGTTTATGTTTAGCATTATTAGTGCTATGTGTAGCCTAATATTGTGGGTATTCAGGAGGAAAAAAACCATTCGGATTTCCTCGTGTTTGGCATAATGATAGCTACCAGGCAGTGTTGCTGGTCTTGGCGGTGTTTCTATTTCGAACACTGATGGGCACTGCAAGTACCAAACTGTTCATTTGGAATATATTATCCTTTCCATTATGAATGTGATAGCTATATTATTTTCAGTAATGAATCTTTGGAATCGAGCAAGATCTTTTCTTTAACCTCCCTTAAAAATATTTAAGGGAGGTTAAAGAAAAGATCTTGCTCGACCACCATCAAATATGATGGTTTGAGGCTTCATGACAGATAGGTGTGTAGAGTCAAAAATAACATACATTTTTCTCCATCTATCCGCCGTACGCGACGCTTTCATTAGTTACCTTGCGATTTTGATTAAATTTGGTATATTGGCTCCGTTTGGGGTCTAGTTGTGCCCCGAAGCTTTTGGTTATTGTCGGTCTAAGCGATGAAAAAGGGGGTTGAAAATTTCCAAACTCCCTAGATCAAAGACTTTTGATATAATGGGATTGTTTTCTCATCAATTTAAAATAGTATTGCATTTTTAGAATCAAATGAGATCACTCAAAGCTCTTTAGGACGAACCGTTTGCTTCTTATATAACTTGAAGGTGGAACGAATTACAAAACAGAAACACGAGAATCTCCAATAAATGTTTACTGATCAAAAATGCTTTTTTTTTTTTGGTTTATTCTATAATGAACCATTGGAATCGACCAAGGATTTTTTAACCCCCCTTAAAATTTGATGGTTTACGTTTCAAGGTACGTGGAATCCGAAAATCGAATAAAAATGTTTCCGTCGGTCCGCCGTACGCCGTTTTAGGGATGTCCCTAAAGTAACAATACTTAAAAGTATCGATACTTTTAGAAAAAAGTGTCGATACATATCGATACTTCTTTTCTCTGATATATATCGTAGTATCGATACTTTTTTTCCAGTATCGGAGGCGATACTTTCTTTTCTTTCACATTTTGACAGTACCTCATCTTTTCTACTTGACAGTACCTCTATCTCTACATAGATTGTTGGGAGACCAACCACTTCAACAAATTAAACAAAGATGATGTACCACCTCCAGCTCTCTATGATAACCTGCTGTCCTCCATCATCTAGGACCACCAAAATGTTAACCTAACCGAGTGCAATAAAAAAAAATTGCTTCATTTTCCTTGAAAATTCGCTAAAAACCAACAAAAAAAAAATTAAATAAAAAATAGTGATTTATTGTTTTGTTCATTATATATTAATTATTATCCTCGCGATGGAGAGATGTCACACTGATAGGAGAAAAATAAACGAAATTTTCACCCATTTTTCTGAAAGTATCGATACTTCAAAATATCGATGCTTTTTGAAAGTATCGTATCGATTCTTTTTGATACTTTCTAGATGTATTGATAAGATATTGTATCGATACTTTTGAAGTATCGGACATCCCTACGCCGTTTTCTTTCTTCGATTAGAGTTTCTTGTCACTTAGTTGTGCTTCCTTAGCAACCATCAACCAAATTTGGTGTGAACATGAGGAAACTTTACTCTCAGATAACGATGTTTTGCAGTCGAAGTAAAGTTGATAGTGAACCTTGCATGATAATAATTATGGTAGGTAGGTACTCACACCCAAACTCGCCCTGGGATGAGGTATGTGAGGGTCCTTCTGTATTACTGGAATGTTTATCTTGTTTACCTGCATTAGACTCATTTTTCGAAATAATATAGAACGCTTGGGATATTATCCGAAATTTTCATTCTCGAATACTAAAGTGTATTGAATGTCCTCTGTCTGCATACAGGATGACAGACAAAACAGGTTTTGCAGCTTAGACGCTGTTTCTGAGTTGATCAGCAAATGATCGGCGCACGACCCCGCCTTTCGAAACCTTGAACGCCCTTGACTTGACCTTGGGAGAGACCGCTTTGCGATATTGAGCCCATCAATATTCAGTATGCAGAATACGGCAGACCTTCCACTACGAGCCACGTGGTATGCAGAAAGGTGGATTTGACGCGCCTCAACCCATGATTGGAATTTATCTCTCCTCACACGTGAAATTATATACCGAAAGCTTCTTCGTATAAAGATGCCCGAAACATAACAAACAAAACGGAGCGATTTTTAATGTTGATGGGTTCAATTCTGTACCCAGTTGTGTACTTTTAGTCACGTATGTACCAATACGAACAATATATTCAAGATATTGTAGAAAACCATTAGGTTCGTGTTTAATAACAAAGAATCCATTAGAACCCTACATATTGTTGCTCTAATCATCCCTATCATTTTCGACCAACAGATTCCTTGTCTATGGTGGCTGTTGAGAGGAAGCTTATCCATCCAACTAGAAAAACCTTTTTACATTTTGGTTGCGAACTAACTCTAAAGGCGGCGCAGAAATATTGAGTTTACGTCAAGTTGATAGTGACCTCGACATCTTAAAGGAATGCATGTTCCACCGACTGCGTAGAAAAACAACGTAGCATTCTGTCCTATTCCATTCATCAGAGCGAAGTGGCGAGAGAATAAAGAGTTATTAATCTTCCTGAGAAATTTGAACAAGAGAGGCGTGCCGTTGTTGTACATATGCAGATCGAGTCGAATATCAACTCTATATCGCCTTGTACAGTCTACCACACCTTCTTCCCTTCAAGGTTCTGATTGAATCATTACCACTCAGCAGTAATATTTTACGTTCCTTCACGATGTCACGCACAGTACTCTAAAAGGGATACTCAGCAAACCGCTGGAGGTCACCCCGATGAATGAATATTGTCTTTAGGACCCCCATCTTTCAACATCAATCATGCTGCACGTTTGTTTTACTATGCTAGTAAACTTTTTGGAAAAATCACGCTATTGCTTTGCAGTCTCTCGGTTATTTTCGTATTGATGTTCTCATCATTAAGAGGTCATTCCTGCAACAGCTTTAGGACTTTCGACGCTGAAAAGGTCTTCGAGGCTTTATGAAATGTTTGATCTCAGTGAAATAAGTCATGAATTCCCAGCCTACGATTTCAATCTCCAAGATTGAAGGTCTCTTAGAAAAAATGCTGATTACGATTAATCTTAGATTAAGGGTTCTTTATCGTTAACTTTGAAAACAATTAAACAAAACTTGAAATAAACGAAATCTCTACGTCGAATGAATCTAATAATTTCGATTTTTTAATAAGTTTCCAAGTTAAAAAAAAAAGTTATATTGGACAAGAACAATATTGTTTGACACAATCCGTTGGTACCTTCCAAAGACAATCTCGAGATTTTCATAAAATCTCCCCACCAAACCTCCAAAACTTCCAGTTGCTGCCCCCATATAAGTTATGAGGATAGAAGTTCAGTCACACATAATGAAATGAGAAAATTCAGTATTCAGGAATTTGAAACTTGTATACAGAATTTTGAGAAAAAAACTACAATGTATGTCATGTGCTACTCGAATGTATTTCAGAATTTCAACTCCCCCTTCCCTCCATTTTTTGGTTTATTATTTTCAATAATAAGCCTTTGGAATCGAGCAAGAAAAAAAAAATTTAACCCCCCCTCAAAATTTGATGTTTTACGTTTCAAGGTACGTAGAATACGAAAATCGAATAAAAAAATTTCCGTCCGTCCGCCGTACGCCGTACGCCGTACGCCGTACGCCGTACGCGGCACTTTTCTTAGTTACCATGGACCGATTTCGATGAAATTTGGTATATGGGCTCCATTTGGGGTCTAGTTGTGCGCCGAAGCTTTTGGTTGATGTAGGTCACTTCTAAGGGGTGAAAATTAAGGGTTGAAATTTTCAAGAGTGCCCTAGCTCGAAAACTCTCGAAATAAAGGTATCGTTTTTTCACTAATTTTAAATAGTACTGAATTTTTAAAAATTTTTGAGACCACCCGGAGCTCTGTAGGGCAAACCGTTCGGTCCCTACGAGTACTTGAAGCTTTTCCTTCGATAAAACAGAATCATGAGTGTGAATCGCAAAAGAGGTCTAATCTCCGTTGAAATTTTTTCTGATTAAAATGCGATCGCTGTTCATTTCTTCGATTTGTATACAGTTTTGCCTTCTGCGTAACCAACCAGTAATCAAATTTCCATAATCAAAAGTCAATGGAGAATACTGAAGGCGCCTGAGTGGTCACTGATCAGCTGAGTGAGCTCCAAGGCCATTTCCTCTCCTGTTCAACGCAGGAACCTGAAATTTGAGAGGGCAGGTCAATTGAGAATGCTGAAGGAGCCTGAGTGGTCACTGATCAGCTGAGTGAGCTCCAAGGCCATTTCCTCTCCTGTTGAACGCAGGAAGCTGAAATTTTAGAGGGCGGGTCAATGGAGAGTGCTGAAGGTGCCTGAGTGGTCACTGATCAGCTGAGTGAGCTCCAAGGCCATTTTCTCTCCTGTTGAACGCAGGAACCTGAAATTTGAGAGGCAGGGTCAATGGAGATTGCTGAAGGCGCCTGAGTGGTAAATGATCAGCTGAGTGAGCTCCAAGGCCATTTCCTCTCCTGTTGGACGCAGGAACCTGAAATTTGAGAGGGCGGGTCAATGGAGGATGCTGAAGGCGCCTGAGTGGTCACTGATCAGTTGAGTGAGCTCCAAGGCCATTTCCTCTCCTGTTGAACGCAGGAAGCTGAAATTTTAGAGGCAGGGTCAAAGGAGAATGGTGAAGGCGCCTGAGTGGTCACTGATCAGCTGAGTGAGCTCCAAGGCCATTTCCTCTCCTGTTGAACGCAGGAACCTGAAATTTGAGAGGGCGGGTCAATGGAGAATGCTGAAGGCGCATGAGTGGTCACTGATCAGCTGAGTGAGCTCCAAGGCCATTTCCTCTCCTGTTGAACGCAGGAAGCTGAAATTTTAGAGGCAGGGTCAAAGGAGAATGGTGAAGGCGCCTGAGTGGTCACTGATCAGCTGAGTGAGCTCCAAGGCCATTTTCTCTTCTGTTGAACGCAGGAAGCTGAAATTTGAGAGGGCGGGTCAATGGAGAATACAGATGGTGGTAGGTGCTATTGATGGAGAACCAGTGATCTATACAGAAGGGTGATCTATACAGAAAATAATAAACCTTTGAGCAATGATTTGCAGCGTTTTTCAATGGTGCTTTTCTATTTTTTAATATTTAAATTTTTCTTCTGAATTTTTTAAAATATTAATTTTTATTTCTGTACCAACTTATTGTCTTTCAGGTGGGTTGAGGAAGTAAAGTTAGAGAAATATTGTATTAGAGAAATGTATGTTAATCCACACAGAAAGGATTGGAGATCTACTCTCACCGAGAAATACTTCGTGTGAATGAGATTACAAGCTAAAACTACACTGCATGCAGATACATCTGTACATGGATATGTCTTATGATGGCAATTTAAATGATGAGCTGACTCAGCTGATCAATGACCACTCAGGCGCCTTCAGCATTCTCCATTGACCCGCCCTCTCAAATTTCAGGTTCCTGCGTTCAACAGGAGAGGAAATGGCCTTGGAGCTCACTCAGCTGATCAGTGATCATCAACTTTGATGATGTATAGAAGTATGTATCTATTGACCCTGCCTCTCAAATTTCAGCTTCCTGCGTTCAACTGCATCAGAAAAAAAACGTTGCATTGTTTTGTGTGTCGAAAATTTTGGAATGACCCCCAGAACTAAGACATATCCATGTCAATAAGGCGGGGTGTCCTGTTGTGCCAACTGATTCTTCATGTTTTCACATTCTGTTCTCCCATTTTGGTGGGTCCGAAAAGCAACCTCTGGATTGTGAATGATTTCTTCTTAGTGGAAGTTGATGGAAAGCGGTTAAAGAAGAAGTAGCTTCTCTTTTCATTTCGTGAACGTCAGCAACCTCTGATTGTCTCATCTATTCACCGAGGTCTAAACTAGTTTTTAAGAATCCGCTCTGTAAATTTAACCGGAGAACCCACGTAAATCCATGTAATTAACATATCTCTCGTATTTATTCATACGCGGCTTTGAGGACTAAATAAATATATTAAGATCCGATAACTAGAGGAGACTAGCCATTGTATGAATGTTTGAGAAGGCCACCAACGGAGAAATGCCCTCAGGCTAGAGAGCTAGGAAAATATTATCACGTTATCCTGAAAATATCTTGGAAGACTGATGGTTGAGTAGAATATTATCGAGACTAGATAAATAAGTGATCAGGGCAAGGTTCCACGGAGTTACTCAAGTGCAGTCATTATAAATTGAGGCGTGGCTGTTTATTCATGTAATAACATTTTAATAAAAATACGAACAGGATATTACCAAAACATATAACTAGCAGCTCGTAAGAAGTAGGCAGTGCTGATGTAGTAATGTCAGAAGACTACAAATTCTATACGTAGAATTGAACATGTTTAATATCTCATTATTTTACGATATGTTCCAATATAACATATCTTCAATGTTGAAATTGTACCTAACAGACTTATTGAAATCTGCATTCAAACATTGAATTCATTATGTAGAATTCAATACATTCAATATGGAGCATGTTAACACTCTTAGGAACGAGCCTCCCTCCTCTCGCCACATGCTATTTACTGATGCATTTCTTGGGACTAGCTTATTGAAAACAAATTTACTATACCCAAATTTTCTATAGCACTGGTTTGAGCAAAATACCTATTCTGAAAAACCAAAGTCGGTAAGCTTTTCCATAATTATTTCTTATTTTATGATATTCAACATTCAGTAGAATTTACGATTGAGAAAAGTGGGAGTCCTAGTCTGAAAAACATTATTTATACTTTACTATGCCAACTGATTGGGAATGGGGCCAACTGGAATAAACTCCTTTTTTGCCGAGCTTTCGGTAAATTTATTATCACCTTCTTCAGGGCTCTAAGGATGTGTTGTCAGTGGCCATACCAAGAGTCAATACAAAATGAGATGGTGGAGATGCCACCATAATTATTGAAAATTAAATTTTATGGTATTATATGAAGAAAAAATAAATAAAACACCAGCTTTCAGAAAAATTGAATTTTTTTTTGACTCTTGATGTGCCCTCTGAGTAACTTGTCCTTCGAGCTCTGAAGAAGGTACCAAATTTACCGAAAGTTCGGCAAAGAAGGAGTTTATTCCAGTTGACCCTACTCCCAATTTATTATCACCTTCTTCAGGGCTCTAAGCATGTGTTAGTCAGTGGCCATACCAAGAGTCAATACAAAATGAGATGGTGGAGATGCCACCATAATTATTGAAAATTAAATTTTATGGTATTAGATGAAAATAATAATAATAATAATAATAATAAAACACCAGCTTTCAGAAAAATTGGAATTTTTTTTTTGACTCTTGGTGTGCCCACTGAGTAACTTGTCCTTCGAGCTCTGAAGAAGGTACCAAATTTACCGAAAGTTCGGCAAAGAAGGAGTTTATTCCAGTTGACCCCACTCCCAATTTATTATCACCTTCTTCAGGGCTCTAAGGATGTGTTGTCAGTGGCCATACCAAGAGTCAATACAAAACGAGATGGTGGAGATGCCACCATAATTATTGAAAATTAAATTTTATGGTATTAGATGAAAATAATAATAATAATAATAATAATAAAACACCAGCTTTCAGAAAAATTGGAATTTTTTTTTTGACTCTTGGTGTGCCCACTGAGTAACACGTCCTTCGAGCTCTGAAGAAGGTACCAAATTTACCGAAAGTTCGGCAAACAAGGAGTTTGTTCCAGTTGATCCCACTCCCAATCAGTTGACTTAGTGTGTTTTGTTGGGTCGATCTACACATTTGCTGATTAAAGTTAACATTTACCTTTTTTTTCTTGAACATTTCTCTTTTATTTAGGAAGTTACTTAAATATTAAGGGGAATTGGGGATTAGAAGGTAGTGATGTGAAATAGTTTTTGAATTTGTAGTATATTGAGAGAGTTAATTGATCAATAGATATTTTCATATCGAGTTTTTCATGAGAATAGAACCGATACCTTATACGGGGAAATATTTTGTAACGCGTATTTATTACTGTAAATTGCTAGTATAAATGAAACGCCTCAAAATGGGTAGCTAAGTGCTCATTGATCTTCTTGTCAAACTTCTACTCTTCAGTGAAAAATGAGTTCATTAGTGGGGGCTTATGAGATGAGGGCTTGGAGGATAGCATGATATCCATTCATTATCGATCAGCTGGTCTGCTTTCTATTGTCATATTCGTTTCATTCAACCCCTGTTTTACCAGAGTTAAATGATGGTTATTAGAGGTAGAAAATATTGGTAGTAGCGGCGGGAAGAAACTAAGCAGCAGTTACCTAAACTAATTGTGAGGTTGTTTCTAATTCTTGTTAACTTCACTGGAACCCTTCGAGAGAAAGGGCCTCTAGGCGCCAGGCTCGTTTTTTTTGTTGTTTCAATGGTCATCAACTCAGGAGCATTAAGAAATCTGAATCTTCAGGAATAATAGACGCATCGACACAATACGCTCACCAATAATAATGAATTCCGTCAATTATTGCAGAAGTGCGCATAAAATACGTCTTCCAAGTTGGGTGGGCAGTACATAGAATATCCTTAAAGAAGTCCTTACATAGAATATCTTGAACGAATTGAATTAGTTGGTGAAATTCGTGAATGTACTCGTATTATTGACCATTACCTTTGATTTTCAAAAACTTAATTTTAACGATCTTGTTGATTGATTCCTGAGTTCCTGCTGTAACTCGTACTGATCGGATCGTGATGAAATTAGTGTATTTTACTCCAAAATACCCTCGAAATTGAAAAAAAACGAGCTATTACATTGTTCGTGATAAAACCCATACTGCTACATTCATAATTAGCCCCCAATAAGATTCACTAAGGTTTGTAAATCACATTGGTTAGATTATCAGCCACAGAGCCATAAATCGACCACTTTCTTCGCCAATTTCTCACTATCGCCCGACGCCGTCTCCCGCATATCTCATCTCGAACCCCTCGGGGATGCGCCATTTTCACTTAGCGAATTTCCGCTAAATGGGGCTCCAAGATTTAATGGCAACTTGGCGGTCGTTTCTGCCTTTTCAAACCCACGAATTCGTCCCACGGGGTTTACGACGTCGAAATGGCGAGTGGAATTTAATATTTGAAAGTGCCACTTTAGGGACGCTAAAAAGATGTTTACGAATCAAAGGAGTAAGGCTGAGTTTGTAAATAGCGGTGAATACTTGTGTTCAATTGTGGGCAAAGGTTTGGTTTATTTGACCTAGAAGATTCAAAATGGGGTTTTGGCAGAGCCCTAATGACATTTCTGTACAGAATGAAACTAATTAATTATGGTGAAAGCTTGATGGCTACACAAGAAACATGAAAAGATATAACTTCAAAGATATTTGGTTAATAGTAATTTAAGAGCACAGTTCAAGTTTGAGTGCCAATAAATGCATTCGTACTACGACTGAGGGCATTGTAAATGAGTGGGAATCGCAGCTAATTGATCACTCATCCCCAGAAGTGTCCGATTTCCAGCAAGTACGAGAAAAAGTTTTCAAGTTTTAAACACCTTATCTGGTTGCTTAGTGGATGTTGTTGCCTGTAGAAAGATTTTGTTTTTCTTATAATCTAGTCATAAATGATGGTGCTATGATCGCGGAGTCACGACTTCTCCACGTCTCCACTTCTACTGTTTGTTAAATGCTACTTAAAATCCAACGAGAAAACTCTCGGACCCTGAATTTTGTCTCAAACTCCGCTCAAGTCTGTTTCGTTTGGTTACGATTAGTCTTTGTAAAGTTGCACCTGGAGTACGAACAACCATGATTATTTAGGTGGTAAGTGCACTGCTTCACTTCCCTGAATCCCTTTTTTTGATCGTTGCACAAAGGGATCGGAAGCTCCATCGCTCTGCAAAGACGATCCACCATCCTCTCACCTAGATTGTTTATGATTGAGTTGTTTGCCTATCCAAAGAGGGACAGTTTCTCTGTGTAGAGGAGTTTGTAGAAAGCTTTCAATCCCAACCACCTTTTTCCTGCTGATTGAAAACATGGGCTTTTGAAGCTATACAGGGTGTCACCCTTACGGACGCACCACCGGGCAGGGTTCGATTCTACTACTAATTTGCAACAAAAAATGTCTCTTAGCAATTTTTTTTAGAGGCTTCCTTTTCGAGTTATTCCACTTTTAAGATTTTTTTCGTGTTTTCGACCTTACATCACTAAAATGGCTGTAACTCCCTTAATTGATGAAGTAAATTGAAATTTGATTATATCATTGGTAAGAGCGTCAAATATCCTATCTACCTGATGGGGTTTTGGAAAATTTCAGATGAAACGAACGGGTGTAAAATAAGTCAAATGTAAAAAATTGGTAAAGTTTCGAAAATTTTCACTTTTTTCAAAGTTTGATTCTCGAAACGTCGTGAACGGAAATTTCCATGCTGTAAGCCTAAAAGTTGCATGTGAATCCCAGCTTTCTAACGGCGTAGTCATTTTTTTTAAACACCACTTATTCAGTTAGAAAACGACGTTTTTAGGGCAGAAAACGTTCATTTTCGGGTGTAAATCGGTGTTTTTCACCAGAAATGCTTTTCAACTTAATAAATCATTTGGCATGAAATTTTACGTACTTTTTGACGCTGAATCGAATGGTAACACTTTCCGATCTCCTCGACAAACAAAACGTACTTTTCAAGCCCTTTCTGGGTTAAACAGGGTACAACTGAGTCCTCGACCCCCAACTTGTTATCTATCTAAAAGATAAAGCTTTCCGCAAATGATCGGGACGATATTTTCAAGACAGAGGGCAAAAATTGGGTAAGTCAACAAAGTGGAAGAGTGGGGTAATAACCCAAACCTCCCTTAATGACAATTTTGGATAAAACGAACAACGAGATTGAGCCCTTCGCCCAACGGAAAGGGCTTGAAAAGTACTATTTGTTTGTCGAGGACATCGGAAAATGTTACCATTCGATTCAGCGTCGAAAAGAACGTAAAATTTCATGTCAAATGATTTATTAAGTTAGTAAGCATTTCTGGTGAAAACGCCGATTTACACCCGAAAATGAACGTTTTCTGCCCTAAAAACGTCGTTTTCTAACTGAATAAGTGGTGTTTTAAAAAAATGACTACGCCGTCAGAAAGCTGGGATTCACATGCAACTTTAGGGCTTACAGCATGGACATTTCCGTTCACGACGTTTAGAGAATCAAAGTTTGAAAAAAGTGAAAATTTTCGAAACTTTACCAATTTTTTACTTCTGACTTATTTTACACCCGTTCGTTTCACTTGAAATTTTCCAAAACCCCATCAGGTAGATAGGAAATTTGACGCTCTATCCAATGATATAATCAATTTTCAATTTACTTCATCAATTAAGGGAGTTACAGCCATTTTAGTGATGTAAGGTCGAAAACACGAAAAAAATCTTAAAAGTGGAATAACTCGAAAACGAAGCCTCTAAGAAAAAATTGCTAGGAGACATTTTTTGTTGCAAATTAGTGGTAGAATCGAACCCTGCCCGGTGGTGCGCCCGTAAGGGTGACACCCTGTATAGACTTGCATTTTCTGTACATAGCATCTCTTCGGAGTCTACGAACGGTTGTTCACTCCGCACGGAGACCCTGCGACTCTCATCAAGTCGTTGGGTAATGATTAGATTGTTAACTGACAAAGTAGGTATGTCTTCAAGTCCGCCTTTGGAAGCAGTTCAATTCTATCACTCGCTTGAGAGTCCTGCCTCTTTGAAGATGAGGGGAATCCATAAATCCCCTATTAGCGCATAAGTTTTGGGTGTCAGGAAGAACAAGCAGTATTGATATTGCAAAAGGGGATGCTGTAGATTTCATAGCATTCATAATGTACATCCCTTTCTAGAGGTGAGAGTAGCATAGCTCGGGTGCTCCCCTAGAGCTGCTCTTGGAGTACAAACAACAAGGTTGTGTCCTGAAATCCTTAATTTTTTGTAAGGGTTAAATCGTGAATCTAACTAAGGAGGACTATTGAAATATTTCATTCGCAATTCCTAATTACTCATGATAACGAGGGACAGCCAACCAATGACCCTCTCACAATGTGTGGCATAAAAAATGTTAGGTAATTAATATTGTAAAGAAAGAACAAGTTCATAATCAGAGCTCAACACTTTTACTGCATTCAAACCCCGTTTTTCAATACTGTTGTTTTGGATACAACAAATTCTCCTTGTAACAAGTAACTTCTCTACACTATACTAGTAGGTGTTTTCCCAACGTTATGGGAGTTTATTCCTCCATTTCCAAGGGGCAGTTTTTGATTTGACTGGATGACATGTACAGATTGACCGTACGTATAAGCTTTTACTAATATACCAACACCCATTAATTGATATACCTAATAACCAATATACTTGAATAGTAATTATTATACCCACACCCAACTTGGTGGAATAACTTTATAATTTTATGATTCCGTGTTGTTGTTGTTTTGAGCAAACTACATGTTTCACCGATGTTTCCATCACATTCGCGAAGGCTCAGTGACCCCCACGCCCTGCGAACCGGATTCTCGAAGATACCTGTAATTTCCTTTGAAATGAGAAAACCTAAAATCGGAACCGAAACTCGTTATTTATTCGGTAGTCGACATTAGCCAACTAACGACAAACGTTGAAATATTGCGCAGATCTCTTGAGCGGCTTTCATGGTTCCCAAAAGTACGTGGGTATTGGTGGATTTCTCTCGGCGTGCTTAACACCCACGAGCGTTATTTGGCTGAAACGGTCGATCTGATGCGAAGTTTAGCGATATCGTGTGGAATATTGACGGAGGAATTTCTGTGGCCAACGTATTTGCAAATTGATGTGATAAAAGGTTTGTCAAGTTTTGAGTAGTAGTACCTATATTTTCCTCCCGTCGTGATAGATATAAATATAATGAATCTATTTGATAATTGTTTAAATAATTTGTTTACAATTTGGGTGGGCAGTAGAGCTTCTTCAAGGAGATTTATTGGCACAAGAATGTTCATTATGGAATGCAATTAACTATGAAATATCTTCTACATCAATTTGATAGTGTTTTCTAAATTCAGAAACAACATCTCCATGGATTTCATAAGGAATCATTCAGGAACCAACTTTCTTGTCGGGTTTGATCGAAATCGGGTTACTACATCGTTGTTTTGATTTGAAAAATCACGTTTGGTAGGTACTTTGCCCGTGCACACGCAGTTTCTTCGGTCCGGTGGCGATGAAATTCTTGGGGGGCATCTTTTCTAATATCTGAATATTATATCAAGATCGGACTATTGATTCGTATAGTTTTGCCCAGGACAAGGAATTGCTTGTTTACTCTTTCACATGCCGATGTCACCTACCAATACAAAATTTGTATTTAATGTGATTTAACATTTAATGTGATTTAACTACACCGAAATACCCTCCAAATTCAACGAAAAATCATATTGGTTGAAAGAAATTGAAGTTTAATCATGAGTGGAGATTCTTTTATAGGTCCGATAGAGCTGGGATTTATGGAGAGCCGTTGTGGGATACCCTGAAGATATCGCACATGGTATATTATCAAGATATGCTTGGGACAAGGAATTGACGCAGATAGATACAACCAACAGACGTACAAAGAGCAAAAATTGTTCAGGAAGCATGTAAAACGCATGGAAGTGAAAACCTTTGGTTGTAAGAAGCAAAAATGTGAACAGCTCATTCCAAAGAAATTGTTCTTGTACAATCGAATACCTATCTAATAATGGCCGAACGATGATACTAATTTATCAGCGTTTTAAGTTGTATCAAACGAATTATGTAAATTCATCAGTGCCAAACCAGTAGACCTCCAATTCCAAGAGACCTGACCTTGACTCGAACTTTACTTGGGGTCACCCTAAATAGCCGATTTAAATGCGAACTGTGAAGTTCCGTACGCGGTGTTACGCGTTGATCACGTACGAAGCATTCCGATTAGAATATAATGACTTGTATGAGTTCAGGAGGCTGAGTCCTTGGCTCGGTTATTTCGATAATTACCGCCTCGATAATCAAACAAGGGGGAGGTAAGGTGGGAGAAGGAAGCTGGAGCCCAAGACCTTTTTTTGGAGGACCCCGGAATATTTTTGGATCACCTGAGTCATAAATCTGTAGCACAGAGGAAGTCCTAGTTTGTGAGCGTGCAGGCAAACACATTGGCAACTAGTCATCCATCATGGAATGGAATTCGACCTTTTTCTATGGCATCCCCTAAAAACTATGTAGATGTAGATGCTTAGCTACAAATAAATCTTGATACCTGATTTCTCAGGTTAGTTGTTATATTTTTTGTTGCAGTTGAGTTGAAATTTCCAAGTATGGAGCACTCCAGCTAACAGGTTCCTATTAATACCTAAATGTATAACTAACTGTCGGTGGCTCACATATTAGGTACAACAATTAGCCCAAGAAAAGGTAAAAAGTAAACATATTGTTTAGTAATGCATGCATTCCAGGGGACGTCCCATTGGATAAGTATTGGATCAGTTTAACCAGTTGTTAAGCGATAAGACTGTTTCTCTCGATGTAATTTATTTATTACTTTAGGGAAGAAATAGTGAACCCCCCCCCCACACCCTTATCCACCATACTTCTAGCGGCATGATAGCCTCGAATCTGAAGAGCATTTTAAAATCCATGATCTACGACACCCAACACGCGAATTCGAGTTCACCCCCCCCCCCCACCACCTTCCCACCGCCACCAATGGTGCCGGTCTGGCACCAAAGCGGAAATACGTCGTAACATTGAACTTTCATCTATTAGGTTTAGTAGGCAGTCAGTCGAATGTCACATCCGTGTTCAAGGTGAAACACCAAAAAACCCTAGAAATATGAGGTTTATGGTGCCCTGGCACCATGGTGGCACTACTTTTATTTCCATGGTGGTACAGAAAGTAATTCATGCAAATCCTAAGGTATAATGAGAATTTTTCCTCAATTTCAAAGCTTGGATAAAATTAGTAAGCAGTAAAGGAACCGAAATATTGAAAAATTAGACATTTTGTGAATATTATCCCCCCACTCATCCCCTTATCTTGCAAATTTTGGTACTCTGGTGAAATCATGTACAACTCGGAAGTTATTTTAGTCAAACAAAAACATAAACACGCAAATCGGTTGGAAATTGAGGCCTGGGCAGAGTTTACAAGATTATGCACGCAAACGTACGTTTTTTAAGCATTAACCCCCCTTTCCCCCCCTTCAAAGACGAAATTCGAAATTCCGGCGCCGTAGTGCACAACTAGATAGTTTTCCGCGTCGAAGAAAAAAAGAACCACGAAAATCGGTTGAGAACTAAGGCCTGGGCAGAGTACACAAGATTATGCCCAAAAACACACGTTTTTTGAGCATTAACCCCCCCTTTCCCCTCCTTAAAAGGCAAAATTCGAAATTCCGGCGACGTAGTGCACAACTAGATTGTTTTCCGCGTCGAAGAAAAAAAGAACCAGGAAAATCGGTTTAGAACTAAGGCCTGTGCAGAGTACACAAGATTTTGTTACACACACACACCTATACGCGCCCGGCCCCCGTTTGTGGTCAAGGGCGCCTTATGGTCATTTTTGACATTTTGAGTTACATACACCATGATACTCCCTGATGTCTGAAACGGATAAATAACCAACCCCCACCCTTTTACACTCCGACATTTATACACTCCGTTTCGGATTTCCACCGCACAACTGGTCATTAGGGGTATTTCCACCATCACTTCTGGTCATTGTGTATAAAACGCAACTGGTCCTTACACTCCGTGCTCTGAATCCCACAATCAAAGGTGGTCACTGATTTCCCGTTTCGGATTTTCACCGCACTTCTGGTCCTTTTGAGGTGCCAACTGGTCATCAGACCCCCGAATTTGCCTCAGAGAGTGACGTCACAAGGTAATACTTTCAGGCCTTTATTTTCAAAGGGGTGTAGCACATGGCGTCCTCAATAATATTGAGGTTGATATTATCAACTTAATTTTTCCGTATTTGTACTGCTCTTGGTTAAATAATATTGAAACCATCTGCCAATGAAGTGGAATGTATTCATAAATATGCTAAACAGTGGGCGTAGCACATAGCTTCCTACTCTTCCGGTTTTCGAGGATTTCTCGTGTTTTTTTTTCCACGTTAACATTTACGTATTATATGGGGAAGATTTTTCTGCATTTAGGGGTACTACATCTTTTACCCCCACCCCAAACATAAGTGTGTTAGGTATGTTAAATCCAAATCCTCCTCATAAAAAATCGTGTAGGTACTTTTTGGAAACAGGGTGATCAGGAGATTCACATTTTGGTAGAATTACATTTTTTACCCCCACCCTAACATACAGTATGTTAGGTATGCTAGTACCAAATTCTCCACATAAAAAATCGTGTAGGTACTTTTTGGAAACAGGGTGATCAGGAGATTCACATTTTGGTAGAATTACATTTTTTACCACTACCCTAACATACAGTATGTTAGGTAGGTATGTTAGATCCAAATCCTCGACATAAAAAATCGTGTAGGTACTTTTTGGAAACAGGGTGATCAGGAGATTCACATTTTGGTTGAATTACATTTTTTACCCCCACCCTAACATACAGTATGTTAGGTATGCTAGTACCAAATCCTCGACATAAAAAATCGTGTAGGTACTTTTTGGAAACAGGGTGATCAGGAGATTCACATTTTGGTAGAATTACATTTTTTACCCCCACCCTAACATACAGTATGTTAGGTATGCTAGTACCAAATCCTCGACATAAAAAATCGTGTAGGTACTTTTTGGAAACAGGGTGATCAGGAGATTCACATTTTGGTAGAATTACATTTTTTACCCCCACCCTAACATACAGTATGTTAGGTATGCTAGTACCAAATCCTCGACATAAAAAATCGTGTAGGTACTTTTTGGAAACAGGGTGATCAGGGGATTCACATTTTGGTAGAATTACATTTTTACCCCCACCCTAACATACAGTATGTTAGGCATGCTAGTACCAAATCCTCCACATAAAAAATCGTGTAGGTATCTATTGGAAACAGGGTGATCAGAAGATTCACATTTTGGTGGAATGACATTTTTTACCTCTACCCTAACATACAGTATGTTAGGTATGTTAGATCCAAATCCTCCTCATAAAAATCGTGCAGGTACTTTTTGGAAACAGGGTGATCAGGAGATTCACATTTTGGTAGAATTACATTTTTTACCCCCACCCTAACATACAGTATGTTAGGCATGCTAGTACCAAATCCTCCACATAAAAAATCGTGTAGGTACTTTTTGGAAACAGGGTGATCAGAAGATTCACATTTGGTAGAATGACATTTTTTACCCCCACCCTAACATACAGTATGTAAGGTATGCTAGTACCTAATCCTCCACATAAAAAATCGTGTAGGTATCTATTGGAAACAGGGTGATCAGAAGATTCACATTTTGGTGGAATGACATTTTTTACCTCTACCCTAACATACAGTATGTTAGGCATGCTAGTACCAAATCCTCCACATAAAAAATCGTGTAGGTATCTATTGGAAACAGGGTGATCAGAAGATTCACATTTTGGTGGAATGACATTTTTTACCCCCACCCTAACATACAGTATGTTAGGTATGTTAGATCCAAATCCTCCTCATAAAAAATCGTTGTAGGTACTTTTTGGAAACAGGGGTGATCAGAAGATTCACATTTTGGTGGAATGACATTTTTTACCCCCACCCTAACATACAGTATGTTAGGCATGCTAGTACCAAATCCTCCACATAAAAAATCGTGTAGGTATCTATTGGAAACAGGGTGATCAGAAGATTCACATTTTGGTGGAATGACATTTTTTACCTCTACCCTAACATACAGTATGTTAGGTATGTTAGATCCAAATCCTCCTCATAAAAAATCGTGTAGGTACTTTTTGGAAACAGGGTGATCAGAAGATTCACATTTTGGTGGAATGACATTTTTTACCCCCACCCTAACATACAGTATGTTAGGCATGCTAGTACCAAATCCTCCACATAAAAAATCGTGTAGGTACTTTTTGGAAACAGGGTGATCAGAAGATTCACATTTGGTAGAATGACATTTTTTACCCCCACCCTAACATACAGTATGTTAGGCATGCTAGTACCAAATCCTCCACATAAAAAATCGTGTAGGTAGTTTTTGGAAACAGGGTGATCAGAAGATTCACATTTGGTAGAATGACATTTTTTACCCCCACCCTAACATACAGTATGTTAGGTATGTTAGATCCAAATCCTCCTCATAAAAAATCGTGTAGGTACTTTTTGGAAACAGGGTGATCAGGAGATTCACATTTTGGTAGAATTACATTTTTTACCTCCACCCTAACATATAGTATGTTAGGTATGCTAGAACCAAATCCTCCACATAAAATTCAAATTTCCCATCTGCCAATGAAGTGAAATGTATACTACCTATTCTACTTTTCTTTTTTTTATTGAAAAACTTATCAATAAATACCCCCTGGTATTGCTTCTGAGTCTACCAAGGTAGCGGAAGCTTTGTTTTCACTTTTCAAGGACGAAAAAAAAAAGTTCTCCGAAATCAAAATTTTCACTCGCGTTTTGCGTTTTAGACCTTTCTGAACAATTTTGGTTCGGTGTCTGTCTGTCTGTGTGTCTGTCTGTCTGTCTGTCATGAATTCCTTGTAACGCGCATAACTATACGAAGTTATTGTCCGATTTCGATGAAATTCTCAGGGATTGTGCGGGTTGGTGTGTAGACGGTCCCCTATAAAAATCATCATCCTCGGACTGATAGAAGCGACTGCGCATGCGCAAACGTGAATTCCTTGTAACAGCCATAACTTCCACATTTTCCATCCGATTTCAATGAAATTTTCAGGGATGTTACAGATTAGTGATTAGATGGTTCCCTATGAAAATCATCACCTTCGGACTGATAATAGTCACTGCGCATGCGCAAACGTTAATTTTCTTGTAACGGCCGTAACTTCCACATTTTCCATCCGATTTCAATGAAATTTTCAGGGATGTTACAGATTAGTGTTTAGATGGTCCCCAATGAAAATCATCACCCCCGGACTGATAGTAGCCGATGCGCATGCGGAACGTGAATTGCTTGTAACTGCCATAATTTCCACAATTTCTACCCGATTTCGATGACATTTTCAGGGATTACGCGGATTAGGTTGTAGATGGTCCCCAATGAAAATCAAGGCCTTAAAATTTACAGTAGCCTCTGCGCATGCGCAATCGTAAAATCCTTGTAACAGTCGTAACAGTTGCGTCTGAGCTGAGGATCTCAAAGCTATTCAACAAACCCCTCTGTAGATCAGTAAGCAAAGTACTGGACTCACATCCAGGAGTTCCAGGTTCGATTCCCACTCTTGCAATGAAATTTTTTGATTCCAATCACTACCGCACTTACATTTTTCGTCCGAGTTTGATGAAATTTTCTAGGATTGTCCACATTAGCGTGTTGATGGTACCCTATGAGGGTAGTGAAAGGTACCTACTTACAGATTGGTGTTTTCAGATTACCTAACTACTATGCATCGGATCACCTATATAATCGGGTTATGGATACGAGGAAGATATGTGCCACACCCACTTGGCAGACTTTTTTTGGTTGCGAACAACCCCTCCAATGAGCGCGCAAACATTCGCAACCCCTGGATTGTGCCAAAATTGAGATGAAGGTAGACCCCAAGTGTGACACATGCATTTTTATCAATGTTCAACGCTGAATCACATGGTAGTTTCCATTTTTGGATTTAACTGGAATTTTTTGAAACGGTGGAGGTGTGTAGGTGGTTTGTAATAGAAAATCGCTCTTCTTCCATCCTTATGAGTTACGACGCAATTTTAATTAGTTCGGGTGGCTAGAGTGGAGTAGAGTTAGCCACCCGAACTAATTTAAAAGAAGGAAAAAAAGGAAAAAGAAAAACAGCTTTTTTCTATTAAAAACTACCGAATTTCCACCACCGTTTCGAAAAATTCCAGTTAAATGCAAAAATGGATATCAAATGATTCAGCGTCGAAAAATAATGAAAAAACATGTGTCACACTTGGGGTCTACCTTAATCTCAATTGTTTTACCTTAATCTCTGGACGGGTTGTGTGCAACCAAAAAAATCGGTTGAGGGGTCAAAAATTCATGAAATTTTGCGTAGAATGCGTGAAAGTGTGATAGTTGAATTTCTCAAAAAATTCTCAAAAAAAATTAGTTAAAAATTATTAAAATTTTAATTTAAGGGGAGTTACCGCTTGAAGTTTTTTCTACCCCTCAAGACAACGGAGATAGAAAGGGTGGTCCGTAACTTATGAAACACCCTGCATAGTTTTGGTTCCTTAGCAACCAGTAATCAAATTTCCCATGTGAAGCTCCCTGTTTTTCGAATCGAGTGTGAAGCTCTTAATTTGTAAATAAACTTGATTGTGAAGGTAGGTAGGTAGTAAGTACCTACGGTTGACAGGTTAAACTATTTTTTCTAAAAACAGTGACAAGGGCGCAAAGGTGTGATCTCTGCAGACGAGAGATGTCCTTTACAGGAAAATTATGTAGCTCTCTCATTTCTCGAGTAATCTCAAATGTCCAGAGACCATTGGAAGTATCGTAAAAATTTCTATCTCCTTAATGCTCAAAAAATACAATTTTTCCAGTTGAATGTAATGGGGAATGAAGCAAACTAAAAACTGAACTTTGTAACTTTTCGTAAACTTACCGTTTTTCAATGCCCATAATGTCCTAATAATTAGAGATAATGAACTATTGCCGATAAGCCTGAAAACTGAGCCAGAATTTCAGCATAATCTAAAAATCAAAAAACCATATACCTAATAACATAATCGAAAATCAAATAATCAAAAAGCGCATAATCGCATAATCAAAAAACGTTTTACGATGGAACTTTTTTTGTTTGAACACGGAAAAAACGATAATTTTTTCAACAAATTCAACGTTTTGACGGAAGGATTCGGGGTTGGATAGTGGCGGCAGATGGGATACCCCCGAATCCTCCCGTCAAAATGTCGATTCCATTGAGAAGAAAAACGCTGCACAAGTTACACAAAGTTTATTATTTTTCTGAGTAGATCAATCGCCTACTAAACACACAGCTTTGTCATTGTCACTACCTACGAACCATATTTTCCCTTCACAATCAAGTTTATTTCGAAGAAATAAACGCTTCACACTCAATGAGAAGAAATAGGGAGCACTTTTGGGAATTTCAACCCTTAATTTTCACCCCTTAGAAATGACTGACATCAACCAGAAGCTTCGGGGCACAAATCGAGCCCATATAATAAATTTCATCAAAATTAGTCCATGGTAGCTAAGGGAAGTGCCGCGTACAAAGTAAAGTAAAGTTGCTAAGTTCACTTGTTAGGTTGCTTTATTATAATAACCCATAATAACGTTCAACTGAAAAAAATTGTATATGGTATTAGGGAAACAGGAAAATTCACGATCTTTCCAACGGTCTCTTCACATTTGAGATTACTCGGGAAATGAGGGAGCTATGGCCGTTTTAATGAAGTATGGTCGATAACATGAACGTTACGTTTTCTCGATTATGTGCCGATGTTAAGACATGAAATGACAATTATGAGGCACTTTATGTTGCAAATTAGTTGTAAAACCGACCCCTTGAAGGAATGAGATCTGCTTTGTAGACACCCTGTGTAATCGGGGATATTGTTTCTTGGTCATTTATTATTTTTAGTTATGAACCTTAGTGGATATGAACCTTAGTAGATGAGAACGGATTTTTACGTTGCAATTTTTTCCAAGTTGCTGTTACCTGGTTCCGACTAAGATCAATTACACACTTCTATTGAACTGCCCTTCTGGAAACGGAGGATTATACAGGATGTTACATTTCATAACGGTCACAGGGCAAGAGCCAATTTTACAACTCATTTCTATTTAAAAAAAAAAGCCTCATAGTAATTTTTTGTAGAAGCTTCGGTTTTGAGTTATTTCACTTTTAAGATTTTTTCGTGTTTTCCACCATATGTCAGTAAAACGGCTTTAGCTCCCCGAATTTTCATGATACTTTCTGTCTGATTAGACCGTTGGAAAGAGCGTATATTTCCCTATCTTCTTGATGGAGAAAAATATTTTTTTAAATCGGGAAAACGGATAAATAAAAAATGGACCTAAACGAAAAACTGGTAAAATCTTGGAAATTTCAATATGTTTGAAAACCTCATTGGTTCTTGTAATGACCCACATATCATCAATAATAAGTTCTTAAATAAAGAAGCTACCGGGAGGATCCCTGAATGAGTCATCACCCACTGGGGGAGACGAGGTACGGGGGATACGCCAACATGACGTCACCTTTCCACCTCTCTCTCTCCCGAGCAAAGGGCCTAAAAGATGCGCCAAAATCTCAGCTTTCCAAAGGTTTAGTTACCTTTATTTTCAACGAAATGAACATTTCAACGTGAATTGTTTTTCAACGAAATCAGCTTTCCGACTGAGACAATCGAGCACACATTTCGTGTAATTAATCGCACAGTTCCCTGTGATTAGGAATATAATGTTATTCATACAGTGTTTATTTGTTCAATCACACTCTTATGTGTGAATACAAATTTATTCTTATTTTTAATCATGTTTGTAAACATATTTTTGTCATTATTTTATTCATATCCATCAGTAATAATTACTGTGTTAAAATTATTTTAACATCATAATTCATGAGTAGATAGGAGTTTGCCCAATTCTGCCACTCCGTCCCAACGTTCAATCCCTCTGATCGTCTCAGTCGGAAAGCTGATTTCGTTGAAGAAATTCACGTTTTTCTTCTTTCAAACACACATTTTGGTTTATTATTTTCAATAATGAACCTTTGGAATCGACCGAGAAACATTTTTTTTCAACACCCCCTCAAAATTTGATGGTTTACGTTTCAAGGTACGTAGATTCCAAAAATCGAATAAAAATGTGGCCGTCCGTCCGCCGTACGCCGTGCGCCGTACGCGGCACTTTTGCCGCACTTTTTGGTTGGTGGCTTTGCAGACGAGTGATCAATATAGAAAAATAATAAACCATTGTGTAATAACTTGCAGCGTTTTTTAAAATAATTTCCCCATTGAAATAAAAGTAACTAAACCGTTGGAAAGCTGAGACTTTGGCGCATCTTTTAGACTTACAGGCAAAAATTCACAAGCTGAATTACAGAACTCCAGCTTTCCAAGATTTCACCAGTTTTTGTTTAGGTCCATTCTTTATCCGTGTCCCGATTTAAGAAAAAGTTTTACTCCATCATGGAGTTGGAAAAATTTACGCACTTTCCAACGGTATTATCAGATAAATACGCTGCAAAACATTGCTCAAAGGTTTATTATTTTCTGCAGAGATCACCCTTCTGTATAGATCACTGGTTCTCCATCAATAGCACCTACCACCATCTGTATTCTCCTTTGACCTTCCCTCTCAAATTTCAGCTTCCTGCGTTCAATAGGATTGAAAATGGCTTCGGAGCTCACTCAGCTGATCAGTGATCTGAAGAGTGAAGAAGCCTTTGAGCAATGATTTGCAGCGTTTTTTACCCACCAACATTTTTTTACCTACCAACTTTTGTTTACCTACCAGCTAGGTACTACCTACCACACCATACTGGCTTCACACCTTCACCATCAAGTTTATTAGAAAGAACTAAACGCATCACACTCGATTGGAAAAATATGGAAATTTGATTACTGGTTACGCAGAAGGCAAAACTGTATACAAATCGAAGAAATGAACAGCGATCGCATTTTAGTCCGATAAAATTTGAATGGAGATTAGACCTCTTTTGCGATTCACACTCATGATTCTGTTTTATCGAAGGAAAACCTTCAAGTACTCGTAGGGACCGAACAATTTGTCCTACAGAGCTCCGGGTGGTCTCAAAAATTTTTAAAAATTCTATACTATTTAGAATTGGTGAAAAAACGATACCTTTATTTCGAGACTTTTCGAGCTAGGGCACTCTTGAAAATTTCAACCCTTAATTTTCACCCCTTAGAAGTGACCTACATCAACCAAAAGCTTCGCGGCACAACTAGACCCCAAATGGAGCCCATATACCAAATTTGAACCAAATCGGTCCAGTGTTGCTAAGAAAAGTGCCGCGGACGGCGGACGGCGGACGGGGGATGGCGGACGGCGGACGGACATTGCAAATTTGGATTCTACGCACCTTGAAACGTAAAGTGACAAAGTTTGAGGGGGGGTTATAAAAATTTTTTGCGATACGATCACATAGGCTTATTATTAGAAATAATAAACCAAAAATTAACATGAAAATTCGGGGAGTTAAAGCCATTTTTGCCGACAGAAGGTGGGGAACATGAAAAAAAATCTTAAAAGTGAAATAACTCAAAAATGAAGCTTCTACAAAAAATTCCTATTAAGAATTTTTTGCTGAAAATCAGTTGTAACATCGAATCCTGCCCTGTGACCATTACAAAATGTAACACCCTGTATAACTCAAATACTCGATCAAAAATACATACACATGGTCAGAAAAATGAAATAGAGGGCAAGAAAATGTTTGTTAACATTCTCATAATAAAAACCCACATCATAACTAGTTTAAACGTATTTTTTGTAAAGAACAAAAAATGCGAACTCTGGGTAACCCTTCAGCACCACAAACTTAATACGGGTACCTACCTATTTGTGACCACTTGAATATGAATTCCTGACAGTTCATTTCAAGTAAGTTTTGATTCCGTTCTTTCAAAACAGACAGGTATACAACTACTCGACTTCTTCAAAGCCTCTAGAAGATACCGCCGAAAATTCCCGGATTAGTTGCCAATGGTTTACTTCATTTCAATGTCATTCAAAGTAGAACGGAATCATAGTGTATGTAGTCTCACCTACCTGACGTGATACCTACAGAACAATAGCACCCTACACTACCAGTTCCTATTATGAGAGAACCCAATGCACCTATTGTATAAATTTTTGAACTCAACCTTCCTGTCAGAAGCGAGGATAGAGTGTATATACCTTTGATTTTATTTTAGTACGTATGTTTACGGGGTGTGCCACATTGAAAACAGTAGGGAAGAATTTTACAACTAATTCAAGTATGAAAATGCCTCTAAGCAATATTATCTAGTCTTTGTGAGTCTATTTTTTTGGTTTATTATTTCTAATAATAAGCCTATGTGATCGTATCGCAAAAAATTTTTATAACCCCCCCTAAAACTTTGTCACTTTACGTTTCAAGGTGCGTAGAATCCAAATTTGCAATGTCCGTCAGCCGTCCGCGGCACTTTTCTTAGCAACACTGGACCGATTTGGTTCAAATTTGGTATATGGGCTCCATTTGGGGTCTAATTGTGCCGCGAAGCTTTTGGTTGATGTAGGTCACTTCTAAGGGGTGAAAATGAAGGGTTGAAATTTTCAAGAGTGCCCTAGCTCGAAAACTCTCGAAATAAAGGTATCGTTTTTTCACCAATTTTAAATAGTATTGAATTTTTAAAAATTTTTGAGACCACCCGGAGCTCTGTAGGACAAACCGTTCGGTCCCTACGAGTACTTGAAGGTTTTCCTTCGATAAAACAGAATCATGAGTGTGAATCGCAAAAGTGGTCTAATCTGCATTCAAATTTCATCGGACTAAAATGCGATCTCTGTTCATTTCTTCGATTTGTATACAGTTTTGCCTTCTGCGTAACCAGTAATCAAATTTCCATATGAAGCTTTCTATTTTTCCAATCGAGTGTGAAGCGTTTAGTTCTTTCTAATAAACTTGATTGTGAAGGTGTGAAGCCAGTATGGTGTGGTAGGTAGTACCTAGCTGGTAGGTAAAAAAAATGTTGGTGGGTAAAAAACGCTGCAAATCATTGCTCAAAGGCTTCTTCACTCTTCAGATCACTGATCAGCTGAGTGAGCTCCGAAGCCATTTTCAATCCTATTGAATGGAAGTGCTCTTCCAGGCGTCTCCAGCATTCGAGGAGATCTTCTTCAATCCTCACATCACTGATCAGCTGAGTGAGCTCCAAAGCCATTTTCAATCCTGTTGAATGGAAGTGCTCTTCCAGGCGTCTCCAGCATTCGAGGAGATCTTCTTCACTCCTCAGATCACTGATCAGCTGAGTGAGCTCCGAAGCCATTTTCAATCCTATTGAATGGAAGTGCTCTTCCAGGCGTCTCCAGCATTCGAGGAGATCTTCTTCACTCCTCAGATCACTGATCAGCTGAGTGAGCTCCGAAGCCATTTTCAATCCTATTGAACGCAGGAGCTGAAATTTGAGAGGGAAGGTCAAGGGAGAATACAGATGGTGGTAGGTGCTATTGATGGAGAACCAGTGATCTATACAGAAGGGTGATCTATACAGAAAATAATAAACCTTTGAGCAATGATTTGCAGCGTTTTGCTACATTTTATAGGCACTTTATGCTATAAAAAAACTCGGCGCTTTGCGCCTCGGCGGGGGGCTCCGCCCCCCTGCACCCCCCGGTTTATTTCTTTTTCCATACTCTGTATGAAATCATAGGAACACAGAATGTGTTTTTGCGATACTAGTCATCCGTTAAATAAAAAACAACAATAAAAATAATAAAATAAAAACTTTTTAACAAAAAAATGGACCGACTTCAAAAATTGTGTCCGTAAACACCAAAAAGTGAAAAATAATAATCTCAGCGAAAATCTACTTATCTAGTAGGTTGTTGGACATAAATATCTAGTCAACAGATGGTAGGTATGTTGGAGTACCAACAATTATTTGCAGTGAGATTCACACTTATCTGTACTCGTATTCATGTTTTGTATTGCACGATCGACGCATGTTGTAATTCTCACCAGATCATGTGAGTATTACTTAATAACCACAGCGTATTCAGATAGGTAGTTAGGTACGCATTGAAGTCGCCGCCGTGCCCATCAGTAGACACAAACTAACCACATTCCTTACTCGATGATCTGGTTAGCATTACAAGAGTAAGTACCATTGAATCCAAATGTGCTCCCCAAACTATCAGGTACCTAGTAAGTCTTCTTCCATATAAGTATGATAGTCAGTGTGAACCTCCCTAGGAATGGTTGTGACGAGTATTTTGAGACTTTATTATTATATGAGACTGCTTATTATATTGATGGACATGTTATAACATACCTTCGGAAGCGTTGTTACCTAATTAACGTTCAAAACTCCCACAATATTGAACGAACTGATATTTACGTTCATACTCGGCGTGGAAGCATGTTTGTAGTATGGGAGGTATGTATTTTCGCGAAAAAGAACAATATGTTGGTTAGTAGAACATCTAGAAGACGTTTGTGTCTACAGATGGGCACGGCGGCGACTTCAATGCGTACCTACCTACCTATCTGAATACGCTGTGGTTATTAAGTACTACTCACATGATCAGGTGAGAATTACAACATGCGTCGATCGTGCAATACAAAACATGAATACGAGTACAGATAAGTGTGAATCTCACTGCAAATAATTGTTGGTACTCCAACATACCTACCATCTGTTGACTAGATATTTATGTCCAACAACCTACTAGATAAGTAGATTTTCGCTGAGATTATTATTTTTCACTTTTTGGTGTTTACGGACACAATTTTTGAAGTCGGTCCATTTTTTTGTTAAAAAGGTTTTTATTTTACTATTTTTTCCATTTCATATTGTTTTTTATTTTTCACTTTTTAGTGATCCTCAATTTAAATCTGAAATTAATTTACCCTCAGTTTTTCGATCAGTTTCCGTAATCTAGATATATTTCCATTCTGTTAATCCTTTCAGTAAGGTGACCCAGAAGCCAAAGGGTGAACCACATTCTGTAATCCGGATCAGTTTCCAAATGTATAGATGAGTTTCCGTTTTGGATCAGTTTCAGGAGGTATTTGGTCCACTTTCCTACTTAGCAATCTACTCTAATATCCCCTAACTGTTCGACTTCCCTTATATTTAATAGGTACTTGGTAGTTCTGACAACACAATTCAACAACTCAAATATGACATGATTGACGAGGGAGCTATGTGCTACATCCACTTGATAGAAAACCCTCTTGTCTCCTAACTGAACTGTAAGATTACCTACCCAACTATATTATGGATGACGAGGGAGCTATGTGCTACACCCACTTGGTAGAATACCCTCTCATTACCTCGTTGTACTACATATCTCGTATTTGGTACGGCACTATGCAGTTCTGACGATCTCCTGTAAGATTACCTACCCAACTATATTATGGATGACGAGGGAGCTATGTGCTACACCCACTTGGTAGAATACCCTCTCATTACCTCGTTGTACTACATATCTCGTATTTGGTACGGCACTATGCAGTTCTGACGATCTCCTGTAAGATTATCTACCCAACTATATTATGGATGACGAGGGAGCTATGTGCTACACCCACTTGGTAGAATACCCTCTCATCACCTCGTTGTACTACATATCTCGTATTTGGTACGGCACTATGCAGTTCTGACGATCTCCTGTAAGATTACCTACCCAACTATATTATGGATGACGAGGGAGCTATGTGCTACACCCACTTGGTAGAATACCCTCTCATCACCTCGTTGTACTACATATCTCGTATTTGGTACGGCACTATGCAGTTCTGACGATCTCCTGTAAGATTACCTACCCAACTATATTATGGATGACGAGGGAGCTATGTGCTACACCCACTTGGTAGAATACCCTCTCATTACCTCGTTGTACTACATATCTCGTATTTGGTACGGCACTATGCAGTTCTGACGATCTCCTGTATGATTACCTACCCAACTATATTATGGATGACGAGGGAGCTATGTGCTACACCCACTTGGTAGAATACCCTCTCATCACCTCGTTGTACTACATATCTCGTATTTGGTACGGCACTATGCAGTTCTGACGATCTCCTTTACTATTACCTACCCAATTATGTTATTAGTGATGAGGAAGCTATGTGCTACACCCACTTAGTAGAATACCTAACTAACAGTACTATAACTATCCGTCATACGTATATGGTAGGAAAACTCACATATTCGAGCATTGATAAACACGTTTGATATGGCTCATGCAGTTTCTGGGCGAATAACCCACTATAATTTTCCCCTTCCTCATCCCCCGCAGCACCTTTTAGTTATCGGAACCCCCTCATATAGCATATCATTTTGAAGCTTACAATCAGACCTTCAATTTGTTTATACACAAATAGTCCGTCATTGGCTCATTCGGAAGTCACAGGGCAAGAAGAGTGAATGCGGACCAATATTCGCGAAAACGGGAACCACGTTTTTCAACTTCTTTCACAAATTTTCGATACTTTTAACAAAGCAAAATGAAATCTGTTTGAAACGGGACCACCACGGATACTGGTAGAACATATTTCAAAAAGAATCAGACAGATTGGTACCGGAATAAAGAAATGCAAGGTGTTCAGACATACAAAAAAAAAAAAAAAAATCGTCGTCCCACGACAACCCGAATTGAGTACCTCCTCTTTCGCGCGCCTTCGGCGCGTTGAAGTCGGTCAATAAATGTGGAGTTGACATTAACATGACAACCAATAAACATATCACCAGATGTTTTTTCTGTCGCTTTTTCGTGACGATTTTTTTTCGGTAGGTCATCGCAAAAACACATTCTGTGTTAATATATTTTTTCACCAACGCTATGTGCTATTTATGTCTGCAAAATAACTGAAATTTGTTTATTGCCTGAATGCTAAGTCATCATACCGTATTATAATCTTGTCATTAAATGAGTAATGAGAGCTACCAATTTTTCTGAGCTATATGATAAATTTATGTATATACTGCATACGCGCATTGCTTTTGGTTTATTATTTTCAATAATAAGCCTTTGGAATTGAGCAAGAAAAGAAAAATTTTAACCCCCCCTCAAAATTTGATGTTTTACGTTTCAAGGTACGTAGAATCCGAAAATCGAATAAAAAAATTTCCGTCCGTCCGCCGTACGCCGTCCGCCGTACGCGGCACTTTTCTTAGCAACACTGGACCGATTTGGTTCAAATTTGGTATATGGGCTCCATTTGGGGTCTAGTTGTGCCTCGAAGCTTTTGGTTGATGTAGGTCACTTATAAGGGGTGAAAATTAAGGGTTGAAATTTTCAAGAGTGCCCTAGCTCGAAAACTCTCGAAATAAAGGTATCGTTTTTTCACCAATTTTAAATAGTATAGAATTTTTAAAAATTTTTGAGACCATCCGGAGCTCTGTAGGACAAACCGTTCGGTCCCTACGAGTACTTGAAGGTTTTCCTTCGATAAAACAGAATCATGAGTGTGAATCGCAAAAGAGGTCTAATCGCCGTTCAAATTTTATCTGACTAAAATGCGATCGCTGTTCATTTCTTCGATTTGTATACAGTTTTGCCTTCTGCGTAACCAGTAATCAAATTTCCATATCAAGCTTTCTATTTTTCGAATCGAGTGTGAAGCGTTTAGTTCTTTCTAATAAACTTGATTGTGAAGGTGTGAAGCCATTATATTTAGTGTAGTAGGTAGTACCTACCAATAGTTGGTAGGTAAAAAAAAGTTGGTAGGTAAAACAATGTTTGTAGGTAAAAAACGCTGCAAATCATTGCTCACTGATCAGATCACTGATCAGCTGAGTGAACTCCGCAGCCATTTTCAATGCTATTGAATGGAAGTGCTCTTCCAGGCGTCTCCAGCATTCGAGGATATCTTCTTCACTCCTCACATCACTGATCAGCTGAGTGAGCTCCAAAGCCATTTTCAATCCTATTGAATGGAGGTGCTCTTCCAGGCGTCTCCAGCATTCGAGGAGATCTTCTTCACTCCTCACATCACTGATCAGCTGAGTGAGCTCCAAAGCCATTTTCAATCCTATTGAATGGAGGTGCTCTTCCAGGCGTCTCCAGCATTCGAGGAGATCTTCTTAACTCTTCAGATCACTGATCTGCTGAGTGAGCTCCGAAGCCATTTTCAATCCTATTGAACGCAGGAGCTGAAATTTGAGAGGGAAGGTCAAGGGAGAATACAGATGGTGGTAGGTGCTATTGATGGAGAACCAGTGATCTATACAGAAGGATGATCTATACAGAAAATAATAAACCTTTGAGCAATGAATTGCAGCGTTTTGATATAACCCCCCCCCCCCCAACATTTTGTTAGTAAACTATCTGAGAGTAAACTTACGGGATTTCAGGTCGGTAGGACGAATAATAGCAGAGTTATAATGGAAAATGTACAAAAAAAACAGGGCCTGGGACATAAAACAATTTTTATATATTTTATTAAACATTTTTTAATATACCCCCACTCATATATTTTGTCATTCAACAATCTGAGAGTATACATACGAAGTCGTAGGTCGATAGGACAAATAACAACGGAGTTATAGCAAAAATTGTACGAGAAAACGTGACTTGAGCACAGCACTCAGGTATCACCTCCAACCCTCGTTTAAGGGTGATCACCTCTCGCGGGTTAAGGAGATAGAAAACTCCCTAAGCCCTCCAAAAACAGGCCAGAATCAGGGAATTGATTAGTTCGAAAAATTAACGTCGAGCAGCACACAACGAGCTTTGGAAAAATAGAGGGGGAAGTGACTGACTGACCAGTTGTAACGCGCCAGTACGCGTATGACACACAAACTGAATGCAGTATTTCACTATCACAACTGGTCATTTGGTTTGGTTTGGTTTTCTAATTAAATTAAATAGTTTGCGGTAATTATGTTGGTTTTTTATTTTTGAAACATGTTCTCTAATGATCGTAGAAGGAGATAAAATTATTTTTAAAAAAATTCTGGGTCGTTTTCGATTTTTTGGGGGCCGCTAAAGTTGACCTACACAACTGGTCATTGGAAAAAGGACCACAATGCACCTCAATGACCAGGTATGCGGTGGCTATACGCAGCAAATGACCAGGAAGCGCCATGTACGATACCACACACACACACATACACACACACACATACACACACACATACACACACACACACAGACATACACCTATGGTTTTTTTTCGCGGATTTGGATTCAGAATGGTCTAAAACGGATTACTGTGTGGTTATTTTTTTTTCTGTTGAGTGTTGTCCTCCTTCCCCCCAGATCGATCGCATAAGGACGCCCAAGTCTTACTGTGGGACGTCCTAAAAAAGGGGAACAAGAGACCCACACACAAATCATTAAGTGGTAGTCCACGCACAGGAGTTCCTGATTAGTTGATATGCTGGGATTTGGTTGAACATCCCAAGAGAGGATTGCCATGAGATTGAAACCTAGAGATGTCCAAAGATTTTCTTGTGCTCGGGCAACCGCTTCGTGAAGGTCTACATATACTAGAAGTGGCGAGGAAGTCGTGTGTTCGAGTCTCGCCGCGTTATTCATGCGTCCCGGGCTCAGCCTTTTTCATTATTATTATTTTTAATTATTATTTTTTATTTTTAACCCAGAGGGTTAGGCAATGGGAAGCCATGAGCGAAATCATCAGAACAAATTCTGAGTGGCAGTCGGGCGAAAATCGAACAAGAAATTGTTGTTTACTTTACTTTTTTTTGATACTCAAAATTTATTTGATTTACTAATATATTTTGAATACATTGTCTGATATATAGTTTAGGCAGTTGAAGCAATATGAAATTAATTGTAATATATTTTTGTTTCAAGAGAGAGAGAGAGAAAAAAATCTTCAAGTTAGCTCGTATTTCTGCCCAATTATTCAATTATAAATTAGGGTCATTAACTAATTTAAATAATACTTGTTGGTAGTAATTGGGGATAGTTTAATAACCAATTGAGTTATTCAAATAGAGTTTGGCTCATATAGATTAAGTCTTTAATCTGATGTAGGTTCGAAATGAAATGGAAAAAATGGATTTTTGGTATTAAGGATAACCGCAAATATTAGGAAGAGATCAGTTACCAGAAGATGGGCAGCAAAGTGACTTATGGCCCATTCTCTCTGCCTTAGAAGAGGGTAGGATGGGGACGCCTCAGTCACTGCTATGTCCCCACTTTAACGTATCAGTGCTCATAACTGCGACTTACTAGACTGGTAATTTCGTTGTTCGTTTGTAAGTTCGTTTCAAGTTGGGTTTTCAGAAGATGGATAGGAACGATGATTGAAAGCTAAACAGAATAATTTTGAATGATTATTCTTCATATGCGTCACGTGATGATTCATGGAAGAATTGAATACTGACAGACTGTATTGATGGAGTACCTAGTTCACTATCATATTTGGTTGCTGCATGCATCGTTATAATTGTTGACCTACTCTCAGGTATAGATTAAATTCAATGCATGAGTTTTCTTTTCCATTTTTCTTTTTCTTCTTTGAAGTCAGAAGATCAAAATTCATATTCTGACCAATCACTCCTTATGAATCACGGAAAACAACTGATCGTTTGCTGTTTTTGCTCTCGCCCTTATTTTTAACGAGTGTTTTGAATTCCTTCCAACGGGTTTTTGTTTCCCTTCCCGAAATCGTCAATCAAAAGGAGTGGAATAACAGAGGATACAACTGCTCTGGAGAACGTTTTGTTTTGACAGTTGGAACGACCTGGTTGGAAAGCGTCTAAAACCGTAACCGTACGCATCCCGACGCAGGTACGCAGTTGCGCCAGTTTAACGACGGTTTACGGACGTAAAGATGCGCTAAGGATGATCTCCGAGACGCGAGCTAAAATTGGAGAACCAAACTGCAAGGCCCGCGTAATCACTTCCATTGTTCCCGAACCGTTCGGCTCGAGGTCTGTAACGAACAGACTATCTATTTGCTGCCTGTCTTCCATGAAGGGGCTATTGATAACGAAACTGGCGTCCAGTGCTGAAGACAACGCACTGGCTCAGAGTATGAACAACGTGATTCGGAGAAAGCATAAATTTAGTTGCGGTTGGTAAAATATAAAGGCGGAGGCTTTCTGTTGAAGGGAATGGAGGTTGGTCTAGTCTCGGTACAGACGTCTTGAGACGTTGCCAATAAACATACCTGCCTATTACATTCTCAACGCTCATTAGTCGCACTTCCTAGTCGATGGAGTGCTCTACTCAAAACATTCACCAAGAGCGTATCTGATAGTAAATTGATTATTTTCAACTCTATACTACATTAAGGGTTATTCCAATAAATTTAATCTATTTACCTCCCTTAACAAATATGGTTTCTCACTACATTTATCTTCCCGTTTTACAGTCAACATAAACGGAATTTTAGAAAAAACAAAATGGTATTTGAGGCATTCCAAATATAAATAATCAGAGCAAGGTTGATACTGTAAAAATATATGATTTTCGCCAAATAAGGTTGACATGGAATTGTTTACAAGATTAGTTTGTTTATCCCTGATATGAAAAGACGTCCACTTTCACGTTGACATATTTTCAATTTAACAAACCCCGAATATGTTGGTTTTTAAAATTTTCATAAGTGCCGTAGCTCCTATTGATCGGATTTTGATACAATCAATTAACTGTCATTTTGAACTGTTATCGTCCGGAATGACGCTTATAAGTCGTTATGTATATACCTAGTTATGTTTTTTTTTAACTTTGGGAATTGTTTTAGAATGTTCAAACGGATTTCAGTGAACAAAATTTCAAAAAAGTCCATGTTAGCAATGTTGCGTTCATTATAACAGCTCCATTTTCTTTGACATTTCGCTAACATAATAATAGTATACAATACAATACAAAACAATACAATACAAAAAATATTGGTGCACTGAGTTGTATCATTTTTGCTGCGTTGTTGATGGGGTTTATTCACACTTCTTATGTAACAGCAAAGGTGAATGTAAAATATCCTTGGTCGGTACTAAGTATCGGTCTATTCGAGAATTTCTTGTCTACTCCACGTTCCCTAGGAGTTCGACTCAAAGCCATTTGGCGAAGACTAATTCATTTAAACTCCTGATCCGTTACCTTCTCCGAGTTTTGGTTTTCCCGTCTCATAAAAATATGATTTACTTCTCGCTATTCGAATCCCATGCGTGTTCACTAACGGCACTTCCCCGAAGTGAATACACAAATAAAAGAAACCATACGCGTGAGACTTTCGTTTTTTGGTTATCTCAGCTTAATGACCTCAGTTTTCTTGGGTGATTTATTGCAGGTTCCTCATTACACAATACACTCTTGGGCGAATGATGGTTTATTAGTGAAACAGTCGCGATTGGTTTTCGTCGGCACAAGCGTGTTATTACTCCAAAGCCGGCCCAACATTAGGGAGTTATAATTTACAGTAATTGCACGCTGTGGACGGAAGAGCTTATTCTTTGTCTGAGTTCACCTCTTCGTGGACACCGGAGATGCATTTTGAACAAAATTGGATGGATGGCTTTTTGTGTTATTTCTTGCAGTAGAAGTCCTCTGTGGTATGTCTTTGTAATTAGTTAGGATTCAGCAGTGGCTGGTTTGTCACCGCTGGATAGGTGGCAAATAACCAAAAACAAGGAAACATCTGTAATTGTAATCAAGGATTTTCCTTCAGTTAGTAGCGATATTAGTGATAGCAGAAAAAAAAAACAGTTCGCTTGATCATTTCCGTACACAGAATAGAATAGTTTACATTTGAATAAAAAGAATAAAGGG
Source organism: Apolygus lucorum (assembly GCA_009739505.2). Taxonomy (NCBI): domain Eukaryota; kingdom Metazoa; phylum Arthropoda; class Insecta; order Hemiptera; family Miridae; genus Apolygus; species Apolygus lucorum. The sequence continues at coordinate 15,896,978 of CM019178.2, read as the reverse complement.
AGAAGAAGGACTCTCAATAGATCAATTTTATGTTCAGAAAGCGGCTATGTTTAAAATTTTTGTGGGACGTATAAAGGAGCTATCCAGTAAATTGGTAGCTAATACTCTGCCAGTGGATTGAGTCTATTTGTCAGTGAATATGGAGGAGATTTGCAGATGTGGAGGAATAGGTTTTCAGTACTTTCTTTCAAATTATGTACGCATAATAATCACCCATAAAATAGTGAATATTTTCTTCCTTGAAACAGCTCATACTTGCATGGACGTTTCATGTTGCTGACCCCTCTAATTCAAAATGATCGAAATATGAGTACTGATACAATTCAAATAATGCATCAATGACGCCTGGTAGTATTTCAGTCCAATAATTTAAGTTGTAAAATTTAAAATCATGAAAAGAAGGGTCTACATTCAGTACCTGCTCTGCTTTTTCCATGTAAGAGATATGTTTATATTTTTTTGAAAAAGAAGAATTATGACATTGAGTTGAAATTATGAGCTACAATAACATTTTTTTCTAAAATTGTACCTGGTTTTTTTTTAAATGCATTCTTGTTTTGATACGAAAATCAATCTTTTATTACTTAATTAAATAAATAATTCAGAAAAACACCTCAAGAATTTTCTAGAATAGGCCTCTGTAAGAGGCATAGTTATGTGAAAAACGGATTCTCAAAAAAACTTCAACTTACTCAAGGGTAGCAAGTATGTAGATCGACCCAACAAAACGGACTATGTCAATTGATCGGAATTGTGGTCAACTGGAAATATAACACCTTCTTCGCCGAGCTTTCGGTAAATTTATTACCTTCTTCAGGGCTCGAAGGCTATTTATTTAGTGACACCACCAAATGTCGATGAATAAAGAGAAGGGGGAGACGCCACCATAATTAGAGAAGATAAATTTACGGTAAAATGAAAAAATGAATTAAAAGCACCGGCTATTTTACTACAGAACCATCCAACAAAGCCTTCGAGGCACAACTGAATCCCAAATGGAGCCCATATACCAAAGTTCATTAAAATCGGTCCTTAAGGAAAGTGCCGCGTACGGCGGATGGATGAAAAAATTTGTATCCGATTTTCGGATTCTAAGGGCTTACCTTGAAACAAAACCTACAAATTTCAAGTGAGGGTTAAATTTTTTTTCTTGATCGATTCCAAAGGTTCATTATTGAAAATAATAAACCAAAAAAGAAACGCTAAGAGCAATTAATCAACTCCACATCGGTATAAACTTACCGACACACATCATGAACAAAGACAAATCAAATCATAGCATAACTTATCAACCCATCACAACTACTAGAATACCCCCCCCCCCCTTCGCAGTGTAGAACTGATGTTGAAGAAAGTTTTGAAAAATATATTAGCTTTAGGCCGTCATTTTTCAGGTATATTCAAATACCTACATAAAACAATTAAAAACTATTGAAAAACCCACTTACGGCAGAAAAATTTTGAAAAAAATTCTAAAATTCTGATGACATTGATAATATACTTAACTATAATACTATTGATAGCATACCTAATTATTCTACGGCACACTAAAGTCACAGACTAGGAACAATTCAATGGTAGACAGAATGGAGAAGTTTCCTAAAAAACCTTTCAGGTTATTTACATCCTGCAGAATCAGGCCATTGCCATCAGTAAGATAGTTGCATTCTCCAGGAATCATCTGAATGTGATACATTTCCTTAAATAGGAAACCCGCATGCTCTGCTTAGCATAATTAATATATTATATTTTACGATGCAATTTAAAATGTTAAGTATAAGATCTAGGAAATCGGCCGATATTTACATCTGTAAGTATTTCCGTCGCCAGAACCGCTCACTTGTCGATATGAAGGTTTCAGAAGTAGTAATCGTGGAAGCATTTAAGTTGCTAGGTAAATAGGTAGTGAATATTATTCACCATTAAAAGTTAATATGGGTTGAAGTAAGGTCACTGTTGAATGGGAGAGGGTATCTTCCCCTTTTGACGTAGATCCGTCTTGTGGCTATTCCATAAGTCATTCCATAAGTCTGGAGCCGATAGAAGGTGGTGGGTGTGTCCGATGAAATAATATTTAATGACTAAATTTTTGAGATGAACGTATGTAATGTGCAGTATGACCATTTTGAGTGAATTTTGACATGGAAAAGAGGTTGGGGTTCATATAACCCTACACCTAGACTCCCCTCTCTCCAAAAGCTACTTCAGGGATTAGAACCTAATTTCCCTCAGTAGGCTAGTCCCACCTTTCCTTGGCAAGCTGGGCCCCATTAATTTCATAAGACTTATTAATTTCATATCCATGTTTCCATGAACTTCTGTGGAGCGATGGCGATGACTTTGCTCCCACCAATGTCTGTCAACTTGATCATAATGATCTTGAATACCAACATTATGGGAATCGGCAATCATTTGAGCGTAACGATGACGAATTCATCAATATGTATCTGGGTCCACCATGTTAACAAGAAACATCCGAAATTGGCTCATCATAATCGCAACAAAACTCCCCTACATGTTGCCCTGTTTAATTGTAGCTCACCCTACATTTATACTGTGAAAAAAATAATAAAAGAGACACTTACCGGCGAGGGATAATGAGGGTAACATAATAAACGATCTAACTCGTTGCCCAACGTCGGCGCTAATTGGGAAGGTGCGATAGTGATCAGCGGGAACTTAGAAATTATACCTTATATAGCAGTTAATAAGTCATCTTGGGGTTAGATTAACGCAATCATTAACATATTACTCAACGCTAAGAGCGGATGTTATTTATTGGAGGGGCACAGATTCATTTAAAGCAGCCCTATAAAACTCCTATCTATTCTTTCATACTGGAGGGATTGTAATTGAGAGGATTTCAAAGTAGGTACTTATTGGGTGCTTATTGTGCTTGGGGTACTTGGGTGCTTATTTTCATAGGGCTTATTTAATTTCCGCACACCAGGGGTCTGAATAGTTGATAAATGGTTCAATCGTTACAATAAAAATTATGAAATAATTATCATATTTTCTTACTACCCTTTCAACTAATTAAAAAGAGATGCTTTTGCTTAGACCCTTAGAGAGTTGAAATTATTTTCCATCTTTGATGAAAAACTATTAATTTGCAAGAGTCTTATAAAACATACATCCTTTGCATTAATAGTATATTGTATGCTTGAGATACATAATACATCCTATACTTAAGATACCTGCATTTTATTCTATATTAAACACTACTTGCATCCTTAATAACCTTATATCACATAGAGCGTTTCAACCTATGCTTGCAATATACGTTCACTCAAATACAATGGGGTATTTCGGTCAATTTTTTTTATTTTTTTTTTTAAAAGAGTATGGCTCAGGAATAACGGTAATCGGGTCTGTTCATCGAAAAAATGTTTTTAAAAAATCAGAGAAGCTAAGGAAAGTTGAAGATTTGAATGGTGTGACGTAGCTAGCCAATCGTGACGTAGCTAGCCAACTGTCTTTGAATAAAGTATCCATGCACAGAAACCCTTGGAGGACCTCGTGGATACTACAAAACACCACTCACACAGGCGCGCGGCATAGTCCGCGGCGTAGTCCTTGCCTAGTGTGTGTGCATTTATAGCGGCCCGCCTTTTTCAAACGTGTGATCTCTTTAATTAATTTTTCTACCACATGTTATATTATCATTGGGCTAAAACTTGGAGTATATAGGTTTTCAAGGGTGCTGATTCCAAATTTGAGGTCAAAAACTTGAATTTCCGACCCACCGAAATACCCCATTGGACTACAACAATGGGGTGTGCGCATGGTCGGGAAAACTGTTTATTGTTATTTTTAATCGAAAGTAGACCTCATTCTGTGAATTTTGACACCAACCGCGACCTTCTAGCGTGAGAAGACCTTTTTCTATGATTTTTCAAAGTTTCGAATGTTTATGACATTACAGATGGCTGGGTGGTCCCGCCAGGAGTGAGGGGCGCGTGACGTCATAAACATTCGAAACTTTGGAAAATCATAGAAAAAGATCTAGGTACTCATCCAAAAAGAGAACGGCTGGTGTCAAAATTCTCAGAATGAGGTCTACTTTCGATTAAAAATTTAAAAAAATTAGGCGCACCCCCCATTTTATTACTGTACACGTATTCTATCTGTATTACAAGACACTGGCGAAATTATAGAATCTTTCAATACAATCACGATTGCGTATGACACGCTTGTAAAACCCAACATGCAAATACTTGCATCCTATGAAACCTTTTTCGCTAATTAAAATTCGCCTGCACCTAAAGAACTCAAAAATGCAAAAAAGTCAACTAAGCATGTTCTGGCGTTTCGGAGGATTTTGAAATAAGCGATTCATTTGAAGTCTAGGAATCGAATAATACCAAAAGGAATGGTAAGTTAGTTGAATAGGATTTTCGAAGTACATGTGAATCCAAACAGTTCTAAATCCGCTCTAAAATGTTGCTAAATTGGTTCTTTGGAATTTCACTCATCAACCTGTGTTATAAGACAACCTTTTTCGTAACTCCTCAGTGACTTCACTAGAAGCACTATGCGTCGTTGGTTTCTCACTGTGGTCGGAAGAGACTTGATCGGGACGGCTATATAAAAAGGCATTATGGTTGCCGTAGTATGTTGGCGGAGGCGGGCATCCGTGGGACGCAAGGACACCGCTCTCTTACAAACCCACAGTTTTGCAACGTTTCACAACTGCCAGCCACTCATCATCTCGATCCGGAGCGATGGATTCGACTCGACTAGAACAAAATCGTCAGCGTCGAATTTAATTTATAATTTTCGATAAATACGTCATCCATAAATACTTAGCCTGGTCTGAGTACGACTCGTATCTACTCGTTTCTTTACCGCCTTAGACAAATTATTGTTGAGACGTTGCTGATGAGTGATTGAGTAATTTCCAGTACCAGACAAGTAGACTAAGTGTTTTCTTATGGCTAAACCAAAGTGTGCTCCAAGTGCAGTATATGTGTCAACGTGTGAAATGTTCTTCTTTCTTAACACTACACATGTTCCCAACGAGATGTGTCGACATTTCAGCGATATAAGATTGAGATGAGGTAATCTTAGGGCAACTGGGCCAGCAACAGGTAGCCACAAGTTTGAACTGAAATGAAGAGCCTTCTAGCTGATAAAACTGATGTTGCTGTGGTATATGAGTTCGGTGAAGCCTTCTAGTGTCATCAGAGAATATGTCATAAGCTAGTTTGTATTTACAAAGCAATGGCAGTACCACGAAATCAGGTGGTGTTCGATACAACAGCTAGCTGGTTATGTTAAGAACGAAAAAAAGTTTAACCCCCTCAAAGTGTGATGGTTTACGTTTGTAGAATCCAAAAATATAATAATAATAAATAATTCCGCCCGCGTTACGATTTTCGCGTCACTTTCCTTATTTACTATGGACCGATTTTGATGAAATTTGGTATATAAGAGCCCTATTTGGGGTATAGTTGTGCCGTGAAGTTTTTTGTTAGCGTCCGCCATTTCTAAGGGTTCAAAAATAGGGAGTGTAATTTTCAAAATGCCGTAGCTCGAAAACTCTTTATATAAGTTACTATTTTTTCATCAATTTAAAATAGATGAATTTTTAGAATCGAATGAGACCACTCAAGGGCTTTTTAGGAAAAATCGTTCGCTCCCGATGGGATACAAGAGTTGGACATACAATAAATCAAGAGTACGAATGTGAATCGCGTTTAAACTCCTGAGTTGTAATTCGATCGTTATCCGGTACATTTCTCTGAATAGAGTTTTATGTCACTCAGTTCTCACAACCAAGAACCAAATTCGTAATTAAGGCTCTCACAGCTGTCGGATAGGGATGTTATTGCGTCTGTAGATCTATACAGTAAAATAATAAACTATTGTGTAATAATTTCTATGTTTGAACTATGCCCTTTTCGTTGTTCACGTTGGTTTGTATATTCAACTAATCCCTGTGCGAGTTGTATCTGTGTCTATTACTTGTCCTTTTGACGTGTTTGTTACTGGGGGTCGGACCTCTTTTCACAGTTGAGAGATTAAACAATAGGATTTAACAATTTGGAGGATCCAGAAACCGCCAAACGTTAGAAAAAACATTGCTGTATGAGAGAAAAATAGTTTGACTGATTACATTACAAAGCTCCGAAAATCCAGTTAACCAAAAATTGATGTCTTAAGCATGTCTATTACTGGTGAGGATACCCCATTACTTTAATTATTATACGATTTGATTTACTTCTAGTCACTTTCAGTAGTTGAAGAGGTTGTCTTTCTAATTTCGTCGATTTGTGATGGACGATCGAGACATTAAATTCAGTTCTCACCAAGCTGATCTCACTCAATCCCCGTCATTCCCAGATATATCTAAAAAGTAGCGTTCTAAATTCCAGCGTTTTAGTACATTTTACATAAATTCCCAGAATCCTGAAGCGTTCCTTTAGCGGGAATTATTTTTTTTGTGTGTGTGTGTGTTTGACTAGAAAAACACTTGAGAATCATCATCTAAGGAGAATACATTTAGCATACAAAGGCTGTGTGTTGAAAATAGTCATGAACGTTTGATATTACCTTCCATGCGACTGCAAAAACGGTAGACATGAGAATAAGTTGTGCACTGAATTTTCTACTCCTGATGGGCAAATCATTATAACTTAGGAGACGTCTGGTTTTGTGTGACAGGGATTATGACGATTTCGTATTCCAGCTGAGGGATCACAAGGTCTTGCAGGGAATTGTAAAAGATGTTGACCTCACATCTATCTCGCTCGATAAGAATCGGAAATCAAGTCAAATGTAAACAAGGTAACGAAAAAACCCGCGGAACGAAAACAACCAGCTGCAACGACCAGATCGAACGAACGAGTCGAATGAAATCGCATATCAAAGCGTTTTATCAGATGGAAGGCATTCCTGGGGTGTCGAATGACAGGTGGTTGATGGCCTGTTGGTTGACTCCTCCGGTGTGGATGTCCTTGTGGGAGATGTCCAGTGGAGGAAGGCAACCGAACACTACCGAGAAGGTATAGGAAGGTAACCGAACATTACCGAAGAGGTGGCAGAGTAAACAAATCAGCTGTTCGCCCACGTACGGCTCGCTCGCCTCCTGCTGGACCTGACGGCCGCTTTTGATTTGACTTCCCGCCCAGCATTCCTGATTCTGATGAAAGGGAAGCTGCTGCGAATAGGGCGAAAGCCGATGACTGCGTTATATAAAACGTCGGTTGTCTATCAATCAAGAATAGGCAGTTGATCAAAACTAGGTATATAAATGTCATTCCAAATATTAGAAAACGACTGCCTCAGGTGGGCAGAGAACTTTCTTTACATAAACATGGTCTTATAGGTAAAATTAGTGGGGGTGAAAATAATTGGATACAATATAGAACACTGAAAAATTTTCGGCTAGAACCATGAGTTCCACAATCATGTTTCATAACTGACAAATATAAACACGACAATACATTAAATTCCGATTATTTGTTTTCCGGTTCTCCACTTGTAGGTACCTTGGCTACTACTAATAAGATCGTGATGGAAGCAATAGTCGGACCTAATCTACCTTCTTTATAGCTTAATCAAGCAATGTAATCTGACAGATTGATTTTTGAAAATTCGCGTTTGAGCGGACACGTTTGGTATTATTGGTCCGATGAAATGAATAGCAAATCATCGATGGTCTAATCCCCAAAAACCCTGAAAATACTAGTGGTCGTGAGGAGCTTGAAATATTTTGACCCATAATTTTCAGAATCCAAAGTTTTAATTGGGACGTCTTGGAGATGTTGAGTTTTCACTTGTTACAGTAATGTGCATTTCAGTTATTTACTCTTTCTAAAGGGAGCACACTCATACCTTTACCAGACACGAAGGGCAGAAACGAATTTTAAAAAATATCATAAGTGACAGAAGGTAAGTGAAAGGAAGAAGGGCTGAAGAATTCTTTAAGATATTAATTTATAATTTATGTTTGGGATGTATCTGAATATTCGACATAGTTAAGATTTTGAATAAGATTTCTGAATATTTAACATAATTAAGATTAAGATGTTGACCATTTGAACCTTATAATTTTTACTTGATCTTAATTTGATTTCAGTTTGCTAGCAAATGCTCAAAGTGTCGTCATTTTGTTACAGGTAAGTTGGTGTTCTAAGATTGAAGCCGTCTTCTATTGACAAAGGTAGTTCCTTGTGTTAATCCTCTAGTAAGGGCTTCATTGTGTCATTCGTAACTACCCGCAAGCGGTTGAATTTGCATGAGGCAGAAAGCAGTTGTTGCTTTGTGAAGACTACAGTTCCGAGGCAAGTGGTTATTTGGTAATAATGACCCAGCTAGTAAGTGTTCAGGAAGCAATTGGCACTCCGTTGAGAGTTGAAAAAGCCAAGGATCGAGGATGAAAGGTGACTCCTCTGCTAATAATAGCTGTTTTTATTTGGTTTCCACCGGTTTTTGCAAATGGCATTGAGAGATTCCCGAACAGGTGCTACGTTTATCATTGTTTATACAGTACATTGTTTATACATTATAATATAATGTATAATATAATATATTATTATATTACAATGTATAACGCCGAAATTTTGCCACAATAATTCATCACACAAAATCTTTTCGATAATTTTTGGAACAGCCAATATTCTTGAAGTCACTACTAAATTATGATATTTTGATTACCAGCACAACACCACCCGTCATATCTAACACCCGTTTAACCATGTTTTGAATTTGACGTAGCAAATCGTTCTCATTATTATTTTCTCCAACATTTCCTTAATTATTCTATAATATCTACTATACATTTTAATAAATATAAACGAGATTTTGGTGTCATTAAGTTTTAAGAATTAAATCTGAATTTCATGTCACAAATGCAAAAAATTTCTAGAGCGGATTCTTTTGTTAAGTTACATGCTTATCTCTAGTTCGGAATACAAAAATTAACCGATTTGTTTATTCTCTGCAAAATGTAGGGAACCTTTGTACTCATGCTGCGATCAACAGAAACAATTGAACCTCCGAAAATCAATTTCCGAGTTTTCTGAATCAATCTTGTTCCATCCCGGACTGTCGAGAATAAGAAATTTTTTGTGCAAAACCATGAGGAAATAACATTTGAAACCTCGGCTGGTGCTTCTAAGTCGTTAAAAGTTAAAAGAAACAAACTACCTGTTATGACTTTGTTTCTAAGTATGTTCCCAATTGAGAATGTGATTTAACTTTTTGACTTACTAAATTGGCTTTTCTTTGGAACTTACTTAGGTTAGAGAATGGAGGAATAATTAAGAAAGGACTTTGTTTCAAACCAAACTGTATGAGTCACGGTTTTGCATCCTGTAAATCGACTAAACGGAAATAAATTCCAAAAAGTATTGTTATATGAAAACTTTGAAAATAATCAACTTGCTCTTGAATGCCGTGTTTCATGTTTTGGAATATATTGGTGCTCTGACTAATCCCGTCTGTTCCGCATCTAAATTGATTCTCCACGTTTTGTTAGTAAGTGGCGCGATCCATCCCACTTGGCAGGTGTTTTTGGAGGGCAGTGGATAAGAAAAAATAGAAATACCAAATTTTATGTGCAATGAGCTATTAATTTTTCCATCCATCCGGTTCCTGACCAATAGAAGGAACATTGTTTCCTTCGGACCACCTGATATGGTCAGATCTCGTTCATTCGTCATGTTCTCTTCGCAATGATCCAACTTCAGATCCTGAAGTCATTCTTTGACTCACTGAATGCTCAATACGGCTTCAACCTACGTACTCACACCCCCTCACGTTCGAATCTCGCGGTGGATTTTCGTACCCAATGGTTTTGTATTTAGTTTTGTTGCTACCTATCCGTCAAAATACAGTTCACGGTAGTCACACGGTAGGTATTTCATAGCTCGCGGCTTCGAAGGGCGTAGGCGATCTTGTTCCAGGAAGCGACACGACTGGTCACCCCAACATCAGGTAGTTATTTGTGTTTTCGCTGTAGTTCTTCCGTCTGGTATATTTTTAGTTTCATAATGAAATCATGGAGTTCTCTGATGAAAACTCGACCCCATCACAATTCCTGTTGAAGAAATCGTACTCATAATTTAACAAAGATTTAGAGTATTTATGCTCGAGACAAGATTAGACCACAGACAGACCGCCGTGGACCAGAAAGCTGACATTTGGTTCACCTGCTGACAAACTTTTTATCGATCGTGAGGAAGCAAAAAGTACATATCCTCCACGAGAGTACATGGAAACATGAATTTTATGTCTTTTTAAGTGAATTATGAATGAGTGTTATATGAAGTGTGAACAGAAATGTTTTAGGTGAAGTGTAGTGAGACCCTTCAACATATTCCCATGGTAGATACCACCGAATGGTGATGGAGTATAGCCCACGAAGATGAGATGGGTAGTTTAGCTCGTATAAGTTGGGTCTACCCCAAGCATCCACCTTTATTAGAGATAAAACCATCTTGCATAACATCCATCTTATAATCCCAGGTCTGGTTCACTGGTTTGATGAAACATTCTTCTTTGTGCATCAATCTCTACCCTACATTCGATTATGCATTCCTGGATCTACTCTCTGCTACAAATGTTCGAATAGCTATGGAAAACTGATATTTGTGGTTTCATTTTTGAAGCAATTTCCGATCTCTTGCCTTATTGCCCTTGACAGGCACGTAATCTTCCCAGGTGTATAATAGGTATATTATATTTGTTCAAAACTCACATCTCAATAAACTTCCCAATGAGTTACGATTGATCTTTTTTCAGTTACTAATGTTACAGTGAGGGAAGTACGCTTTGTACCAACGGTTCTAGGTGTGGGATGTGATCCAACGTAGAAGAACATTCCATTAACAATTCCCAAGGTCACGTCGGTACATTATCAATGATTCTAGAGGAAATGTTCGATAGTTGTAAAGAACACCTAGTGCAAATAAGAGCAGAATGATATTCCAACCCTGTCACCCCAAACAGGTTATAGGAATGCTTCTAAAAGCAAACCGTTGTTCCAATCAAACAAAAAAAGACTGAAAATGTATTAAACCTACGAGTTTTTATCCACAGCGCTCCATTAAATTGTAGTATTTATGTTACTTTGTTGGTCACGCTTTCGTGTAGAGCTGTTGAAGTCGTTCACAAATTAAATTCTTTGCTAAAATGCTAATATCGGACGTATCGGCTGGAAAACGAAGGTTAACTGCATGCCTGGCAGAGCTTCCTCGTTGGATGGCGGTCAATCCATTCTTTGTATTTGAGTGGGATCAGTCTTACAAAAACCTGGTTCTCGTCTGAAATTTAATTGCTTATTAAAAATTGATCTTCCAAAAAACTTCCTATACAACGGTATATGAACATAGTGAGAATCGATTTATCGATTTATACTTATCTCCCAAGAATAATAAGATTAATCCTGAATGTTTGTCCACATTGGAACGAATTGATTTTGAATTGATTTGATGGATTTGATTTGAATTGAATTTGATTCTAAGCATCATTTGGTACTTCCTTATATCAACACTATTGTGTTTGGTAATGCATGCATTCCAGGGGTCGTCCCATTGGATAAGGATTATCTTTCTACTTCACAAAACAGTTTTATCTGTTGTAATTTAGTTGGGATGGTGAGGAAGTAACCGATAATTTTTAGCACTACGTTCTCATAGTGACAACTTAGATGTTTTGAAGTCGGAAATCGTCGATAAAAAGGTAATCCCCTCTCTAAGCCATCATCATAACACTAACTTCTACACCCGGTGTCAGCGTGGCACCACAATGGATTTTTATCTGTTGGTTTTGGTTGGTAGTCCCTAGAAGAACACATCCGTGTTCAAAGTGAAACACCCGAAAACCCACACAATACGATTATGCGGTTTCAGATTTATGCCCACGATTACACTAAGAATAGTTCATTAAATTGATTTAACTTTATTTAATACATTCAAATTGATTACGTTCCCTGAATTTCCAAGCTTCATGTTCCTCTCCTTAAATTCCAATTTCGAAATTCCAGCGATGTAGTACGCAACTTGATAGATTTCTGCTCCGAACAAAAAAAGAACCACGCAAATCATCTGAAGAATAAGGCATGGGCAACATTATGCTCGAAAACGCACGTTTTTAAGACCCCCACCCCTCTCCTTCAAAGGCAAAATTCAAAATCTGGCAACGTTGTGCACATCTAGATAGATTTTCGCGTCGAACAAAAAGAGACCCACGAAAATCGGTTGAAAACTGAGGGAATGGCAGAGTTTATCTGATTTTATCTCACATACACACAGACATACACACATTTTTATTTTTATTTTTTATTTTGTCCTCCTCCACCCCAAATTAATCGCATATGGACGCCCAAATCTTACTGTGGGACGTCCTAAAAAGCGTTGGATCAATGAAGTAGATCTGTGACAACAAGTGAAGAATATTAATTGTGAGCGTAAGACCCTACCGCGTAGACAAACTTGTTTATAAGAACAATTTTTTAAATTTATTTGAATTGTCTCTAGAATACTAAAGAATTTTTTAGAATACATTTTGATCTACGAACTAATTCTTCCTATTGATTGGTAAATACTAGTATATTTGGAAATATATTTTGAAAATTTTAATCCGTTCCTAGTGTGAAGTATATATATATACTTCACACTAGGAACGGATTAAAATGCATATATAATATGCATATATGATGCATATATGCATATATGATGCATATATGATGCATATATAATAATATGCATATATAATAATATGCATATATGATGCATATATAACATGCATATATAATATAATATGCATATATGCATACATGGGGCATATATAATTATTATAATTTATTATATATAATTATTATAAATTTAATAAATATTTATTATATATAATTATTATAAAATTATTATAATATGCATATATAATAATATGCATATATGATGCATATATAACATGCATATATAATATAATATGCATATATGCATACATGGGGATTGATTTCGATACTTGTAATATATCAATAAAATAAATCATAGATTGAAAAAGTACCTATTTTTTGAAAATTTTCGGACCTATAAATATTGCAATCCATTTTGTTTTTTTATGGTAACGTTAATAAATTGTTAAAGGTCATCTGACGTCGTTCGTCGTTCAGCTTGACTAATATTATCTTGGGATCAAGCCGGTTTTCAAAAGCGATGAATAAGTCCACGATATGCTAACAAGTAAATCACGTCTGCCAAATAAGGTCTGTTCAGATCGTGAATGAAAATGGGACGGATATAAAAGGGCTGTTTACGAGGTCAATATAACACGCTGGTATCGGAAATCAAGATGAGGTAATGCTCTGGAGAGTCAGTTTTCGTTCGAAACATAAAAATTTTAAGTGTCGTGACGCAACTTTCTTAGGGGAGGGATCTTCAGATTTGCCCATTTGAGGGAAACTTTGTCCATCGAGTCCGAACACCCCCATATGGGAGACCCCGTTTACACCCTCCAGCTGGACGTGGCGCTAGAAGAAGTCAAGGGCAGACAATTAGACTCGAAACATCACCATTTCTGGAGCCAGCGATGCCCTTTCTATCAGCTCGACCTTCGGGCCGGATCGAGTTCTGGTCGGCCTGCGGAGATTATGAGGGTACTTGTGTGACTGACATACGTCCAGTTAGTTACGATTCTCGGTGGCACAATTAAATGGTTAACTAACTTAGTTATTTTTGTATCCTCACTACCGTAGGCACCGTAGAAGCATGTTGGTACCTCAAATGCTCAAATGCCTTTGAATTTTAAAGCTTTTTAACCCTAATTGGACCATGGTATCACAAGTGGTACCGAAAACATCTCAAAAACTCCACAGCTGTCCCAAGGTGTCACCAGAGCAACCAGAATTAAAATTGAAATTTTAAATTAAATGGACAGCAGAATTTTTTATGGGGTATTTTAGTCTCAAAATAGAGTTATGACAAAAATTTCCAAATAAATCGATAAAATAATGTTCAAAATTTTAATAACTTACAAAATCTAGTTAATATGGTGACACCTTGGGACAGCTGTGGGATTCCTAAGATGTTTTCAGTGACATTAGTGACACCATGGTCCAACTAGAGTTAAACAATGCAGTTCCTTCTTGAAGCTTTTTGGTTATTTCTTTCTGTCGATCTCCTCCTTTTCCAAATGAACAAATAATAATACCTAAAATGATGAAATTATTCCGATTAACCTATCACATAGGGTGACAAGCGAGTACATGCTCTCAGTTCCTGGAAGTGAGAATTCCCAGTTGTCCTGCAGAACCTGATTGGCAGGTGTGTGAAGGCCCGATATTGCAATTTACAGCGGCACCTGATCTGATTTCTGACGCGGCGCCCAATTTCTCGTCTGATTTGAATCTTTCGTTCCTCGATATCACAACCGCCTTTGACGCCTGCGGTTACGGCTATGGTATCCGACTGACTGACCACCCAAGTCAGCGGGTCTGGTAACCGACTGAAAAGAGTCACTACCCTGGTTTCATCTCCGCGATAAGTCTCTTCGGGCTGATTATTGTTCAGCATTGTTTACACCAAGCAGTTATTCATTACATTCATATTTATTTGATAAGTATAGTTACAGGTATGTGAACCAGAATCGTTGTGTAAATTTCTCGAATGAATGAAACGTTGCAGGAGCATGAAGAGTTCAGAATTGATAAGGATATCTCAACTGAGCCTAACATGGACTGCTGGGTAATTAGGAATGGTGGACTAATAGTATCAGTGAGCTAAAGCGATGCTGTACTTTGAAAGTGAGCCTCCGTGGGGCTGAAAGGAAAATAAATTAATGTATTTATGTAATGGTGGGGTGTTGAGAAAAAAGGAATTAGGTAACGGGGCATTCTAAATCAGGAGGCTCCGAGGCAAATACCTACTAAACTGTGCTGCTGAAATTTCAATCTGGAATATCGCATAAAACTGCTGAGTAGGAGAAATAATCGTGCAATGGCTCGATCAGCTAATATTTCTCTAGATTTTGCTGTGCCTCAGCCGGAATGTTGGAAACTCTGCTGCTGGGATTGAAGAAGTGCATTTATAGGACTTCTGGTCACAAATGTTCTATTTGGGAGTTAATTCATCAGCTGGAGGGAGTCATAGCAGATTTTTCCTCAATATTTACTGTATTACCTACTTGCATTTCAAAAGGAGTCTGTGGAACTTATGGGTAGGAGTCGTGAGGTAAAGAGCATACCTTATCCTCCGGGCTTTATATTCTTAGGGTAATTTTTTCGAGAAATTATTGGGTGATAAACTCAAGCCCGTAAATTTATGTTTCAGCAGCTTGTTTTTAATTGGTACATTTCTGGAAATCAGCACAAAGTCTCAAACATTATACTTGATGGAGAAGTTTTGAAAAGACAGAGTGCTTCTGCAGCTCGTTCATCATCTTATAACCTTGACTTCTGGCAAGGCGCGGTGCAACCTCATCGGCACACAACGGCTAATTTCAATTTAGAGAGAAATCACGAACTGCCGGCGTATCTCAACGATATCATCAAGCTTTGATGCCAGCGGAGAGTTGTAAAACCCGAGTTTATAATTGTGGGGGACGGCTGGATTGTGGGGTATAAAGGGAAATAATAGGCGCATTATACTTCCTTGAAGTGTAATATCACAAGTAATATTGGCTTTGTGAGTTTGTGAACTTTGACTGCGGTGATCTAGGAAGTGTAGGGTGTAGCAACTCTTGAGTCCTGGAGAATGTATTAATCTCCAGCCATGGTTTTGCTTCTAAAACAACAAGCTCTGTCTGGAAATACACATTACCAGAATGGCTTATCATCAGGAATGCATAGAAATAGAAGGAAATCGTGGCAACTAGAAGAACCTGGAAAAATTAGAACCTCAACTCTATTTCCAATTTCATAAAGAAGTTAATGTTTAGGTATACCTACTCTCACTATACAATTTGGACAGTACGTTTTTGACTTAGACCAGGAACGAACATAAGGCAATTAAGGGTGTTGGATGTTCACTTGCTTTCTGCAACACGAAGCACTTCAACAAATTTAGTTCATTATTACTTCTTTGGATCCCCTTCTACATTTGCAGCAGTGCATAACATGATCATCCATTGTTAATAGTACATTTTTTTGTTGGATTCCTTATTCGATAAACTTTTCAATATCGAAGCTGTACGATTTTGGTATTTTCTTTAGTCTTTTGGTGAATTGATGCAACCAGTTCTTGAGACATACTTGACTTCTGGTGATTTTGGTAGACTCGGATGTAAAATTCCAGTATAACCTTGGCTTGTGGATTGAAAGGCAGGGAATGAGAAAAGAAGATTAGGAGAAACTTGACAAAAAGGAACAACAAGTTATCCCGGAAATTCCACAGGATACTTGAAACCCCCTTACAGGTCCAGCAATCAAAATACATAGGTATTTTTGAGTAAGGCGTCCGAATAGCATCAAGATTCCCAGCTTGTCATAGGCCTATCCTACTTTTCAGCAAGAGGTCCTTCATGGACCTTCTCGAAGCGTGTATTGTACTAAAGAGGTTAGCAGAGTAAGCAAACTTGTTAATGATGAGTGACTTAGGTGAAAAGACAAAAGTAATTATAAATGCTTGCATACGAGTCTGCAACACATTGGGACATTTTCATGTCAACCACTACACAACAAGGTAGTGAAGTAAGGTTAGTTAGTTAAGTTAGTTCATGTACCCAAGCATCAAAATAAGAAAACAGTTGATTGTTCTCTACGCAACACAGTGAGTCTATTTTATTTATTGGTCGCGTGAGCAAAAGTTTTCGTGACGATTTTTCAGTTTATGTGCCAAAGCAAAGACATGAAAATGTCAAAAATACTGGTATTGATGTACGAAAGATTAGACAAGACAAACTTTCTGGGGAAAGTATGGTCAAAACAACCTATGATGGTCAAAAACCTTATGGTATAAACACCTGTGGGTTTTTGAAATCAGAGAGCAATATTTCTCCAATAGTACTGATGAGCGAAGACTGCAATGCAGAGATAACCAGAGGCGCGAAAGAAGTTTTTCTTGTCTCTCGTACTGTCATTTATTATATCTTCGACACAGGTATAAAACAATAAGGGTTGTTTCTTTGTGCCCTGATACCTCCCTGCCATCGTATCTGCATGTCTTTTGGTGTGCCATCATTTTTAGGATGTCCAACTTGGGCGTCCTTATGCGATTGATCTGGGATGAAGTTGGACAACACTCAACAGAAAAAAATAACCACACACTAATCCGTTTTAGACCATTCTGAATCCAAATCCGCGAAAAAACCATAGGTGAATGTCTGTATGTGTGTGCGTGCGTGTGTATGTGACAAAATTTTGTGTCTGCCTAGTTGTGCACTACGTCGCCGGGATTTCGAATTTTGCCTTTTAAGGGGGGAAAAGGGGTTAATGCTAAAATCGTGCGTTTGAGGGTATAATCTTGTAAACTCTGCACAGGCCTCAACTTCCTACCAATTTGCGTGTTTCTTTTCTTATTCGACTCAGAAATTTTCCAAATTGCACACTACTACCACCAGAATATCAAAATTAGCATGGGGAGGGGGCGAGTAGAGGGATAATATTCACAAAATTTCCAATTTTTCAATATTTCGGTTCCTTTCTAGCTTTCTAGCTCTTGAAATTGAGGAAAAATTCTCATTATACCTCCGGATTTTCATAAATTATTCTCTGTACCACCATGGAACTAATAGTGGTGCCACCATCGTGCCAGGACACCATAAACCGCATACCTATTTCGTTTTTTTTTGTGTGTTTCACCTTGTGAACTTCGTTGGACTGTTTACAAAAACTCTTAGATGAAAGTTCAACGTTGCGACGTATACCCGCTATAGTGCCAGACTGGCACCAATGGTGGTGGGGGGGAACTCGAATTCGCATGTTGGGTATCGTAGATCATGGATTTTAAAATGCTCTTCAAATTCTAGGCTCCCATGCCGCTAGAAGTGTTAAGGTGGATATTGGTCTAGGGGGGGGGGGGAGACCACTATTTCTTGCCTGGAATACTAAATATATCACATCGAGTGAAACAGTTTTATCGCTTATCAACTGGTTCAAATTGACCTAATGCTTATCCAATGGGACGTCCCCTGAAATGCAGTTAGTTAGTTACTACTACATGCGTACTGTACGCATGTTCCCTAACATCAGCAATTTCAGCATCCCTTCATGACAACTGTCATTGAATCTTAAGGCACTTTATGGACAAAACGAGTATGTTTTGGGGTGTCTGCTCCATTGCAGCAGATGAGTACTCGCTTACTTTCATCGATATAACGATCTGAAACTCATGTCAACATACGTAACCCCGCGTATCGAGTTCATCGAATGGGACCTTCCGAAGAAATCTCGACCCCTCGATCGGGACCTCGACGCTAACTAATGACCCCTCAATGACTCCCAGAACCTCCGGTAACGACGGATCAGAACACGACAAGTCCCGGTTAGGTCCGCGGATCTCGGCCATCGGTAACGTAGTACCCTAACCTCACCTCTCCACCTTCGGGCGGATTGTCAATCAATACAACTCTCGTTTTCCGCCCTATAGTGGTCGGAGATTAATAAAAATCACTTGCAACACAATGCGGGGAGGGCGAAGGATTTTTTTTACGTAACCGCCCGCGATGTTCGGAGGTCGATCACGACGACTTGTGACGGGAGTTGCGCGGGTTCGAGACAAGAGGTTAAGTTGCGATATGATTAAAGATAGATCATCCACGTGGGCAAATCCAAATACCAATTTGGGCGTGTCTCATAGATTTGCCGTATTATTGACATGAAACTACGCTACGACATCGTAATCACATTGAGATGATAAAACGCTGCAAATCATTGCTCAAAGGTTTATTATTTTCTGTATAGATCACCCTTCTGTATAGATCACTGGTTCTCCATCAATAGCACCTACCACTATCTGTATTCTCCCTTGACCTTCCCTCTCAAATTTCAGCTTCCTGCGTTCAATAGGATTGAAAATGACTTCGGAGCTCACTCAGCTGATCAGTGATCTGAAGAGTGAAGAAGATCTCCTCGAATGCTGAAGACGCCTGGAAGAGCACTTCCATTCAATAGGATTGAAAATGGCTTCGGAGCTCACTCAGCTGATCAGTGATCTGAGGAGTGAAGAAGATCTTCTCGAATGCTAGAGACGCCTGGAAGAGCACTTCCATTCAATAGGATTGAAAATGGCTTTGGAGCTCACTCAGCTGATCAGTGATCTGAGGAGTGAAGAAGATCTCCTCGAATGCTGGAGACGCCTGGAAGAGCACTTCCATTCAATAGGATTGAAAATGGCTTCGGAGCTCACTCAGCTGATCAGTGATCTGAAGAATGAAGAAGCTTTTGAGCAATGATTTGCAGCGTTTGTTACCTACCAACATTTTTTTTACCTACCAACTTTTTTTCACCTACCAGCTAGGTACTACCTACCACACCATACTGGCTTCACACCTTCACAATCAAGTTTATTAGAAAGAACTAAACGCTTCACACGCGATTCGAAAAATAGAAAGTTAATTACTGGTTACGCAGAAGGCAAAACTGTATACAAATCGAAGAAATGAACAGCGATCGCATTTTAGTCAGATAAAATTTGAACGGAGATTAGACCTCTTTTGCGATTCACACTCATGATTCTGTTTTATCGAAGGAAAACCTTCAAGGACTCGTAGGGACCGAACGGTTTGTCCTACAGAGCTCCGGGTGGTCTCAAAAATTTTTAAAAATTCAATACTATTTAAAATTGGTGAAAAAACGATACTTTTATTTCGAGAGTTTTCGAGCTACGGCACTCTTGAAAATTTCAACCCTTAATTTTCACCCCTTAGAAGTGACCTACATCAACCAAAAGCTTCGCGGCACAACTAGACCCCAAATGGAGCCCATATACCAAATTTGAACCAAATCGGTCCAGTGTTGCTAAGAAAAGTGCCGCGGACGGCGGACGGGGGACGGCGGACGGCGGACGGCGGACGGGGGACGGCGGACGGGGGTCGGCGGACGGCGGACTGACATTGCAAATTTGGATTCTACGCACCTTGAAACGTAAAGTGACAAAGTTTGAGGGGGGGTTATAAAAATTTTTTGCGATACGATCACATAGGCTTATTATTAGAAATAATAAACCAAAACCAGTTCAATTAGATTTCCTTTATATCAAGTTATAGTAAAATGGGAAAAGTGTGCCAAGTGGGTGTGGTACATAGCTTTCTCATATCCATGATTAACCGGATATTATATACGTAGATGATTCGATGCATTGTAGCTAATCTCAAAACATCAATCTCTGATTACTTTGCTCTACCTTCGGACGGGACAATCTACGCGCTAACCACCCACTCAATCCCAGAAAATTTCAGGGGAATCGGAGAATAATTTCTTCTAGTTTTTCCCGGTACAAGAATTTTATCAGAGTCAGGCAGACAGAGACTGTACCAAAATTGTACAGGAGGTTCTAAAATGTAAATGCAAGTCGAAATTCTAATTTTGGAGAACATTTTGTCTTTCAAACTTGAAAAGTGAAAACAGTACTTACGCTCGCTTACCTTAGTATACTCGGAGGCAAAAAGAGTTTGGAAGCGTGGACATGAGGTGTGGACGATTTAAGGTCTGCTCATACGCAAAGGATACCCACTAAAAATCTGGGAACGATGAGATTCGTAGATCCTACATTCTGATTCCTAGATCTGAGCCATGTTCGCAAAATTCTGAAAAATTCACCAAAACTGACGAAAACTCAAGTAGATTATTAGTAGGTCCAAACTCCAGTAGGTTATTATGAGGTAAAAAAAATGTCAGTTCAACTAGGTTCCCTAGTTATATCAAGTTAGAGCTATATCAAGTTAGAGCACAATTGTAAATGGGATTTCACATTCGCGTATGCTCACCAGGTACCAAATTTGTATGGGACGTTCTCTTGACAGTTCCCAAGCACCCTCCAAGTTAGAGCAAAATCGGAAGGAGGAAATGATGCCTGGTGAATTTTACGTTTGCTTTTATGTACGCAGTGGCTATCAATGAATTGTAAAGGAGATTGTTGGAGGCCTTAACCCTACAATCCTGTAAATTCCATCGAAATCTGTCTTCACGTTAGTCTGGCGTTGACATTCTAAAAATTCGTGTATACGTACAGGTACGATACGAAAATAGTTAGGTGAAGTCCGAAACGTGGAATGCGAGAGAAGGTCCTAATTGTGGAGGACATTTTCTTCTTTACTACTGAAAGTATGGTAGCAGGTGAAGAGAATTTTCGACCTCCAGAATCGAAAATTCCCTTCACATTTCTGAACAATGACTGTTCGGTGAGTGAAAATGAAGTAAAAACGCTTGAAATTATTACACAAAGGTTTATTTTTAAAAATATTGATCACTCGTCTGCAAAGAACACGGCTTTGACATTGTTACCACCAAACAACTTGAAGAAAACATTTGAACGAAAATTAGGCCTCTTTTGCGATTCACACTCGTGTTTCTGATTTATCGTAAGTCCAAACCTTAAGTTCTCGAAGGGAGCGAACTGTTTATCCTACTGATCTCCTACTGAACTCAAAAAATTCTAAAAATTCAACACTATCTTAAATTGAAGGAAAAGCATTCCCTTTATATCGACATTTTTTAGAGCTAGGGCGTTTTCAAAATTTCAACCTTTATTTTTCAACCCTTAGAAGTGACTGACATCAACCAAAATCTTCGTGGCACAACTAGACCCCATATACCAAATTTCGTCAAAATGGGCCAATGGAAACTAAGGAATGTGCCGCGTACGGCGGACCTTGAAACGTAAACCAACTAATATTGAGGGGAGTTGAATGCTTGATGATTTTCAGCGTCATCTTTGACCTACTCTGAATACTCACGAGTGAATCAATTACAGATTCAATAGAAGTATAAAAACCTGAAAATAATACCTAAGTTGAAGGCTTACGCTCTCTCTTCTGAGTTCTCATAATTTTTATTGGTTATGAAATAGTAGTAGTAGTGGGAGACGAATGATAAGTTATGAGCTAATTATATTCAATTACTGTCTCATAAACAGGTTTAGTCTTTCATGAAAGTAAAATTAATATGAAAGTTTACGATATTCGCCACCCGTTACGAATATAACTGACTGACGGTGCGAAGTTGATGTAAAATATTCAAAGCTACAGCAAAGTGAACCTCCTTTAACGAGTTATAAACTCCTCCATATCTTGGTTTGTTGTTCTCTCCTTTCTCCAGTCTTCTATTGTAATATTTTACGACAAGTTAAGTTAAACATGGAAGAGATTCTCATCTTTGGTGCGCCACCCGCAGCTGTAACTAATTCAAGACAGTCCAGAAGCTCACTCATACTACCCCAGAATACACTGGTTTCAATTAAATTAGTTCTCAAAGTTGCTCTTGAGTTTTGCAATGGCATTGGTTATTGATGTGAAGAACGTCTGTTAAGTTGGGAGGCCAGTATAATGAGCTTCCTCACTCAGCAGAACCACTGCTATGAAACCAATAATTCAAGAGGCTGGGTCACAATCGGAACAATATCTAAAAACAGTATTGTATGGGACACGGACTTGACCAGATATCGACCGACTGATAGACTTATAGAAATTGTTCATAAGGTTAACAATTTTTGATGCAAAATTGTAGGTGGCGTTCAGCCCGTTTCAAGATTAATGTTCCTGCTTTCCGTCGTTTTGTTGTAGCAGGTTCACTTGAATTTCGTTCGACATAAAATATAACACAACAAAATGAGTAGAAGAGATGTGAGGTGGAGATAGAATCCGAGCAGGGAAGGTTGAGATGGCAAAAAGAAATCCGTCCGCCCACGTGAACCAGCCGAGGTGAGGTCCCTCCCCAAATCTGAATCACTTCCTTAGGCAGACCTGCTGGTCCATCAGTGTTACTTGTGGGCTCTCAAATCGGCCCTCCCGGTTGGATAATCGATGATAATCGACCACAAAACGAGTTCTCGTGATCCGAAGTTAATCACCGGGCCATGAGGCTTATAATATTGAATCATATCAGGAGCCCATTCAGTGACCATAGTTTAACCCACCTGCTACACTTTGTGTGCTGCGACCCTAGAACAAGCCTTGTATTTGCCCTCATTCCACAACTTTCTGTTTCTCAACACGTTTATTCCTTCTTCAAAGGCCATAGTTCTTTTTCATTTTAAAAAAAATCTACATTTAATTAAATTTGTGTTCGAGAATATTGACAATGTTGAATGTTAACATAAAGCAGTTGTTTGAACAAATACGTCAAATAACCATGTAAAAACACACGAGAGTGACCCTCGTACAATTTGGCTCTCATGAGGCTCGAAAGAAGCTGATAAACAGTATTTTGAACGTGTTTTAACGACGATGAACAGACCAGATTGTCTGGATAAAATGTTCGCCTCTATAATATAGACTACATATTATGTAGTCTAAATTCTAGTCAGGATGGCCTTCCTTTCGAGTTGGGCTCTTTGGGTGTGAGGAAGGCTTATATTTCGTTTCGGGATTTTTAATATTTATAATAATAATAAAAATAATTTATTTGTTCAAAGCACGAGGTGTAGGACAATCGTCAATAACTAAAGGCTAAAATAAGAAGATACTAAAAAGTATTGCAGGTAGCTGGGTACTATCTACCAAATAAATTTAATTGCTAACCTCCACGATACAAAATGTATAATTATTGATCTAAATATCTGAAAATAGCACTGGGTTGATGATTTATTTAACGAATATGTTGGACAATTGAAAGTCCATGTCCTTTACAGGTGGGTGACTTAGACAGAAAAATATTGCAAAAAATTGCAGCGTTTCTATGTTGGAAGTTGGCCTGGCTAAAGCCAGATGTGTATAGCGATGTTTCCATTTCCTAGCATGTATTAGATAGGTAATATTGATTCTTATTGGGAACATACTTGGCACGATTTGAATCGATTCATTACCCAACTCATACTTGACCTTCTCGTCGTTCTGTTGATCCTGTTATCACACTTCGATCGGTGTTTCGTCCATAATCTTTATCTTTGGCAGCCAGAAGGGGCGACCTTGGCCTTTGGAAGTCAAGTTGACTCCTACGCCACCTCAGAGGCCAACCAGACGGATGCGGACAAGTGAAACGCAAGACTTGCTAATCACAAGTAAACACTTCGTTCAAGGATGAAATCACAATGCAGTTCGTGATGAGAACTCAATAGGTACTCTTCAGTGACGGGATCATGGCTCCCCGCCTCCGACATGTCTGATGGATACGATCGACAATCATTTATAAATATTGTCCCTGTATTTTACACCGGTATCATCAACATACCTTGAGTTACTTACATCTGGCTTACAGGTAGGATTATCATAGTTGCAAACCGGTCTTATACCACAAATCATGTTGATATCCTCCGCTGTTAAATTTTACTTTTTTCTTGATATTTTGATTGTATCTAGTCCTAATGGTAGTGAACAACCATTAAGACGGAGTATGAGCAAATGAGCGAATTTTCGAGAAGAGTTGTTGCTAAAGTAGTGAACTTGCTTTTCATAAGACATATTCATGTTCGAACTGGGAAGGTTAGTTAATGTATGTTTGTGGTTCCTCATCAAATTTTATTGTTCATTGAACCAAATCCCAGACGGAGAAAAGATGTGATGAGATTTGATATCATTGAAGATTCTTCTATAAAAATATGTTTCACCAGCCTTTCCGTAGATTGATAAAACCGTCAATACTTTAAACTGAAATTTATTGGTTCATAAGCTAGATTTAGGTTCATTTATAATTCGAAAAAAAATCCAGCTAATCCGATTCTTCCAGTAAAATATTATGACAGGAATGAGTGGGTGGTATCGCATTATTCATCGATACGTACGAGAAATAACTCTCAGTTTATTTGCGGTCGAGTTTTTCAAAGGCTGCACCTGTTGCGTCCAAAACCTCTTTTTGCTTTCGACTCTTCATTTGGAGGAGAAAGAAGAAGACGAAGAAAAAATATATCTTTTTCAGAGTGCCCTTCGGCCGCATGAGCACAATCACCCGACTCAATCTTCGCTGAGTCTTTGGTCAGAGCCCTCTCGATTTGCATTGAATATCCCTTTTCGCGACTTCCAGGCGATATAAGTCCAATTAGCGCTGACGTTTGTGGTCACCCTCGACAAGGGACTTCCCACCCACAGGATCAGATATGGAAAAATAAAATGAACAAATAGAAAAAGAATCGTATTTTGGGGTCCGATCGGGAATCGTAGTGTTCGATCAGAAGGAAGGGTGGTACTTTGTGGGGCTGTGGTGAGCTTTGTTACGGCAAAATGGCTATTTATAGGAGGATGCTCTCCAGAATGCCGCCTGGAGGAGGATAACATAATGAATGCGTTCGGTAGATGTGTAGAGGATAAGCGACATCCTTTCGACTTGTAGTGGAAAATCATGGTTGTTGACCAGGTTTCTTCTCCTATTCTACTAGAGACAGAACTTTTGTATAGCCACCAGTAAAAGATAGATTTATGTATTTCTATACCATAATAATTAACCACTTTGAGATTATTTATCTATGCTCAATTTTCCTCAAATTTGTAAAGGTAGTGGGTAGAATGATTGCTGATAATTTTCATGTGATTCGATCAGCAGAAGCTTCGCTAATTGTCTAGAAAATCATGTTGATTGTTTTTTAATTTAACACATTTCAACACTATTGTCAGTTTGTTCTGA
Organism: Apolygus lucorum; assembly: GCA_009739505.2. NCBI lineage: Eukaryota > Metazoa > Arthropoda > Insecta > Hemiptera > Miridae > Apolygus > Apolygus lucorum. Next base: position 15,871,324 of record CM019178.2, on the reverse strand, counting down.
TTATGTTGTTGGTGATTCTTAACCCACGTTTTTGCCAATGGTGTGACTCTTTGATATTGATTCCAACGGGAGGTACCAGCACAATAAGCAATATTTCGAAAAAAAAACAAAAAACAAATTGGGTAAAATTGGGTCACTATATCACGAGAAATTGATGTTTCAGGGCAATAACTTTTGTAACACTTCACCTCTAACCATGAAAATTGATCGCAGACTTATTCTAAATAAGGTTGGGTATCGCTTCAAAAGTATCGATATTTTGTATCGATTCTATATCGCATTAGAGTATCGATATCACATGTATTTTTTGGCTTGAGTATCGGTATTTCACATTATCGAGTATCGATACTTTAGTGTCAGAAAATATCAAGAAATCCAATTTCTTCGGGAAAATATTTTTCACAACAAGGTTTATTCATTTCTAACCATCAAGAGCCCAAACTGAGTATATTATTGAACATTTCCTCCATAATATTAAATAATTCTTCAAAGTAATGACCCAACAGCCTTTCTACCATTTTCATCTCTTCATTTTCTAGCCATTACTTTGAATTGTCCCCGAGAACTACATCGATATTCAATATTTAGAAATATCGGGTCCAAAGTATCGATATCCAAAAATATCGGATAGTACTGTATTGATACTAAAATATCGAGTATTGGTACGAAAGTACCGATATTTTGAAATATCAGGTATCGATACCCATCCCTAATTCTAAACCAAAACTTCCTAGAAAGCAAGAGGAAATCCCTATTCTGTTCCTCCTACAACACAAAGTTTTCTGACTTGTTGCACTAATGCAAGGCTGTCCTTTTTAATGGGGTGGTAAGGATTGAGGAAGCAAAAACAATATCAACTATTTGTTTCATTATACTTTATGATTACCATACCTTGACCCTTACAATTTGCATAGATCGATCAATGATTGTGTGATTTTATTATCTGAGCTATCAATGTATCAGTGTGTGCATGCCTGTAATGCACATGACATCACTACCTTTATAGGGTGGGGAGGTTCGCTATAATGACCTGATTCTTTAATTTCTCGTTCTTGAAATTATTATTGTGAACGACTTTCAGAAGAAATCTATGATATTATCTTCAAGGTTATTATTTTCAACCTCCTAGAGATGAAATTGCTTTACTCCAAAATTATCCATGTTTCATGTAGAGATTGATCCTCAATGATCAATTCCTTCATCTCAAATTCTTCATGATCAATTCTGGAGGTACCCCAAAATAGTTATTGCACTCTTCCATTTATTTTCCATCCAATCTATATTCTGCTTCCGAGTCCACCAAGGTAGCGGAATTTGTTTTCACTTTTCAAGGTTGAAAAAAAAAAATTTTCCAAAATCAAAATTTCTACTCGCATTTTACGTTTTAGACCTTCCTGGGCAATTTTGGTTCCGTATCTGTCTGTGTGTCAGTCTGTCTGTCTGTCATGAAATTCTTGCCACATTCATAACCTCTACATTTCTCATCCGATTCCGATGAAATTTACAGGAATTGTGCGGGTTAGTGTGCAGATGATTCCCTATGAAAATCATCGCCCCCAGACTGATAGTAGTTACTGCGCAGGCGCAAAAGTATATTTCTTTATTACAGCCATAACTTCTACATTTTCCAATAATATTCAGAGATTATGCCGGTTGACGTGTAGAGTCCCCTATGAGGGTAGTGCAAGGTACTTAGAGATTGATGTTTTGAGATCAACTACTATGCATCGGATCATCTATACAATTGGGTTATGGATACGAGGAAGCTATGAGCCACACCCACTTGGCAGCCTTTTTTCAATACTCAGTCCAAGAACCTAGTGTCAAAGTCAGTGTAACCAGGCCATAAGTATTGAAGTTGATCTGAAAGAACGTTGTGGTAGGTGATTGGGTTAGTAGTAGTATTGAAACGCATAAGGCCATAGACTAAGAGACATAGATTGAAGTTGACGGAGAATCGCTTGACAATGAGAGGATAAGATTAAACTCCTGCAGACAGTGAGCCATTAGAAACGTCTGATTCGATAACCGTTCAAAATATCTCAATCATCTTTGCATTTGCATGGTGATCCATATTGGGCTGAGCGGGTTCCCTGCTTCTTATGATGAAATCACCGCTCTTCAGCTCGATTACCCTAATGCGAGATTCAATCGAGTCATTGATGCGTAAGTATGAATAAAGATGGGACTCCACCTGTAGGAAGATGCCAGACCGAGCTCTGTCAACTGAAATCCCTCCGAGGAAGGTCAGGTTTGATAGTATAGTTGAAATGGGAGGAGCGATCGAGGGCTTATCAGTGCTTCGTATGAAGTGTACTATTTGTAGAGGCTAAACTCGCTGAAAACAATGCGATGATAACTTTCAAGGTCTCTCCGACCCATCGGGCGTTTCCTGTCGGTTGATTGAGAACGCAAATCATGCCAGGTGTTTGTCTGGGTGACGTTGCTAGCTGTCGATTTCCTGCACGTGCGTCACGAGGAAATTATCGAATAGTTGGTTCCCTCAATGTTCGTTGACTTCGTTGATTTGTCCTCTATGTTGTGATTTCATCAGTAGGTGTTGAGAAACTCCCTTCAGGACAAATCGTAGGTACTATGGTAACACTTTTCACTCCTAAACTCACCATAACGTGACTTTAATAATCTTGATTAATTATCACGTTATCATGTAGCAATCTAACTACTTTCAATAATTCATATTAGTTTTTAAGTGGGTAGGTTGAGGATGGATATAATTCGGCGATATCCTTATGAGTGTTTATTAGTTAAGTGCACTTTCGCTAAACATTTAGCATCATCAGAACTCTGCGGAAGATTAACTGTTTTACACTTGAAATATAAAGAAGGTTACTCATTTCAAGGATTTTTTTTCGAAGTCTTAATAGTTAGGAGCTCATTCCCTATAGATTTGATATTATCGAAGTCTGCTGATGTTTATTACAATGATGGTCAAGAGCTGAACATTTCCCACATTCAAATATACACTTTCCGTATAAGGCTTAAAAAAACGCTGCAAATTATTACACAATGGTTTATTATTTTTTATTACATGAAGAAAAACATCGACCGCGTTTCGGTCAGCTTTAATTTGAACGGAGATTAGGCCTCTTTTGGTTTATTATTTTCAATAATGAACCTTTGGAATCGACCAAGAAAAAAAAAAATTTTAACACCCCCTCAAAATTTGATGGTTTACGTTTCAAGGTACGTAGAATCCAAAAATCGAATAAAACGCTGCAAATTATTACACAACGGTTTATTATTTTTATATAGATCACTCGTCTACAAAATCACCAACCATCCAATATGAAGAGAAAAATAAAAAAATTAAAATAAAATCAAAAAATAAAAAAAATCCAAAAAAAATCGAAAAAATCAAAAAAAAAAAAAATCAAAATCACCAACCATCGATTGCATTTCGGTCAGCTCTTATTTGAACGGAGATTAGGCTTCTTTTGCGATTCACACTCGTGTTTTGATTTATATATATATAGGTATATTTCAATATAAACCCTTAAATTTTCGTAGGGAGTGAACGGTTTGTCCTACAGAGCTCCGCGTGGTCTCAAAAAATTCTAAAAATTCTATAGAATCTTAATTTGAAGGAAAAACAATACCTTTATATCAAAATTTTTTGAGTTAGGGCGTTTTCAAAATTTCAAAATTGATTTTGGAACCCTTAGGAGTGACCTACATCAACCAAAAGCTTCGGGGCACAACTAGACCCCAAATGGAGCCTACATACCAAATTTCATCAAAATCGGTCAATGCTAAGTGGCAAAAGTGCCGCGTACGGCGTACGGCGTACGGCGGACGGACGGCCAAATTTTTATTCGATTTTTGGATTCTACGTACCTTGAAACGTAAACCATCAAATTTTGAGGGGGTGTTAAAATTTTTTTTTTCTTGGTCGATTCCAAAGGTTCATTATTGAAAACATTATTGAAAATAATAAACCAAAATTTGGCCGTCCGTCCGCCGTACGCCGTACGCGGCACTTTTGCCACTTAGCATTGACCGATTTTGATGAAATTTGGTATGTAGGCTCCATTTGGGGTCTAGTTGTGCCCCGAAGCTTTTGGTTGATGTAGGTCACTCCTAAGGGTTCCAAAATCAATTTTGAAATTTTGAAAACGCCCTAACTCAAAACATTTCGATATAAAGGTATTGTTTTTCCTTCAAATTAAGATTCTATAGAATTTTTAGAATTTTTTGAGACCACGCGGAGCTCTGTAGGACAAACCGTTCGCTCCCTACGAAAATTTAAGGGTTTATATTGAAATATATATATATATAAATCAAAACACGAGTGTGAATCGCAAAAGAGGCCTAATCTCCGTTCAAATTAGAGCTGACCGAAATGCAATCGATGGTTGGTGATTTTGATTTTTTTTTTTGATTTTTTCGATTTTTTTTGGATTTTTTTATTTTTTGATTTTATTTTAATTTTTTTATTTTTCTCTTCATATTGGATGGTTGGTGATTTTGTAGACGAGTGATCTATATAAAAATAATAAACCATTGTGTAATAATTTGCAGCGTTTTCGATTCACACTCGTGTTTCTGATTTATCGCACGTCCAAACTTTAAATTCTGGTAGTGAGCGAACGGTTTGTCCTACAGAGCTCCGGGTGGTCTCAAAAAATTCTAAAAATTCTATAGAATCCTAAATTGGAGGAAAAACAATACCCTTATATCAAAATTTTTTGAGTTAGGGCGTTTTCAAAATTTCAAAATTGATTTTGGAACCCTTAGAAGTGACCTACCTCAACCAAAATCTTCGGGGCACAACTAGACCCCAGAAGGAGCCTACATACCAAATTTCATCAAAATCGGTCAATGCTAAGTGGAAAAAGTGCCGAGTACGGCGGACGGCGTACGGCGGACGGACGGCCAAATTTTTATTCGATTTTTGGAATCTACGTATCTTGAAACGTAAACCATCAAATTTTGAGGGGGTGTTAACATTTTTTTTTTCTTGGTCGATTCCAAAGGTTCATTATTGAAAATAATAAACCAAAATTGAACGTAGTCCTGAAAAAACGACAATTCTTCATAAATCTTCAAAATTTTCCAACCAAATTCAAATATTGCGATCTGAGGCAAAGAATGTAAACTGCACTAATCAATCCATCTGTATCTTGCAACTTTCCCACAGAAACGCGCTTTCTTGGCAAACTCGTAAACACGATGGGAATGAATAACCGCGAGAGAAGATAAACACAGACAGTAAATTTCTTACGGCTCACTCAATCGGCTTTGAGTCACGTAGAAAGGCGACTGGTTGATTTCATCCCGTCGTCGGACGCCCTATCTACGTTATTTTTGCTAGAAAAACATCTATTCAACAAAATAGTAAAGCTAGAGATAACCTGGAGCAAATCAATGAAACAATTAAATTACGCGACAACAAAATTGGATCTGTGCAGTAGTCGACATTCTCAGTGGACATGGCCAAAATTTCAATTCAACCTCCAAAAAATCCATTCGCCATTTTTCACCCTAAACTATATTAGGCGGAAAGAGAGTTTGTGAAATGAGAAAATAATTCTTTCGGTTTATTATTTTCAATAATCTACAATAATGAACCTATGGAATCGAGCAAGAAAAAAAGTTCCCCCCCCCCCTCAAAATTTGGTTCTACGTTCCAAAGTATGTAGAATTCGAAAATCGAATAAAAAACGCTGCAAATTATTACACAAAGGATTATCATTTTTCAGTATAGATCACGCGCCAGCAGAGAACACAACTTTGCCTTTATTTTGCCAATCACCACCTAACAACCATATTTTCGCTTCACAATAAAGTTTATTTGGAATAAATAATCCCTTCACACTCAATTCGAAGAAATATGGGTGCATTCATTAGGTTGCTAAGGACGCAAAACTAAGAACAACTCAAAGAAACGAACGGTGGTGGCATTTGGTCAGCTAAAATTTGAACAGAGATTAGACCTCTTTTGCGATTCACAGAACCCGTGTTTCTGATTTATCGTAAGACTAACCATTAAGTTCTCATAGAGAGCGAACGGTTGGTCCTGCAGAGCTCTGGGTGGTCTCATTAGATAATGGAAATTCAATACTATTTTAAATTGATTTGAAAACAATAGTAACTTTATATAAAATTTTTTAGCTAGGGCGTTTTGAAAATTTCAGCCCTTAGGTATGATGTGGGTACTACCCGCAACATACCTAAGGGCTGCTAAGGGATACCTAGTACCTATGAGTGACAATGGCAAAGCTGTGTTCCTAACTGACCTGATCTGTACAGAAAAATAATAAACCTTTGTGAAATAATTTGCAGCGGTTTTTGTCCTTGTGAATGCCCAAAAATCACGAAACATTTTTGCTGGTTGGAATTTTACTTTTGGTTTATTATTTTTTTCACTATCGAGGACAGGATCAGTGAAGTTTTCTTACATGACAAAAAAAAAAAAAAAGGATTCACCAAAGTCAATATTACTACCCGCATTTTGCTTTTCTGAGCTTCTTGAACAGCTTTGATTTTGATTTTATCTGTCTGATGGTCTTTATATGGTACATTTCTTGTTCCGGCCGGAACTAGACGAAATCATGGTCTGATTGCAGCCACTCAGAGCAGCACTGCGCTCGCGTAATAATAAAAGAACCCTACTCTTGTGCTGGATGGTCCTGGTTGTGGTCCTTAACAACTAAAAACCAAATTGAATGCACCCACAACTGGTGATTAGGACGTTTTGCTGAATGCTGCTATCTATCAAGACATATGCACTATTAATGGAAGACCGAGTTCTTTGCAGACGAATGATCTGTACAGAAAAAGTATGAACCGTTGTGTAATAATTTGCAGCTTTTATTGTATGTTGGGATGCCATACTTCCCACGGAACTTGGTAAACGTTTTTGACTTAACCCTTGATATCCTTCAGTACCCTGTAGGTAGTTACATTTATGTACACATGCTCTTCACCCACGAAGACTCGATCAGAGCAAGCGCTCACTTGTGCCATCTGATCCGCAGGTCTATTGTGATCCTCAGCTTTGTGCGGCTCGTTCCAGTCGTTGGTCAAGGTGGTCTCACTGCCACCGTCTGCCTTCCTCGTAGGCTTCCTTTTACATCGTACGTCGTACCGAGTCTGCCCACCTCCGCCTCGTCACGTCGCATCACCGGTTCACCCGTGGCGCGCTTTATTTGTGCAGTTGCCGGTCTCGGATCGGCTCTTCTTGAAGGGGGTAATCGGAAATCAAGGACGGGTAGGAATCAAGGACCCTTTGACGTGTTGTCACCACCCGGTACTCCTTGACTGACTGTCCGCCTGTCATCCGCGTCGTGAGTCACTCAGTCAACCTGAAGATGTTTTACCTCTCGAAATGACCCCAACATAATTTACCTTGAAATTTCATTAAAATCTTGAACGATGAAGTCACAAACTAGTTGTAAAAATTCAATTTATTGCTAAATGAAGGCTGAACTGTCCGACGAAAAAATTCTCAAAATGGAAGCTTACGATCGAAAGATACAGATTCATTTGACAAAACCAGTTACAAGAAAAACAGAGATGATATGACTTCGATTTTACACCCGACATTAGGTTCGGCCGGTGTTGTAGGGTTAGATCTACAATGAAATTGGGATAATTGCGTGGGGTGGAACAAAAGCATCACATAAGCAACGGCTATTTGTTTTACAGAAGGTAATACTGATAATATACCTTAAGAAACCGAACAAGCAGCTGTTACAATGTGCTAAGAACACCTTAGTCGAATCTATTGTCGAATCTATTTCAAAGTCACATCAATGTTTTTTTCACAAAAATTATAATACTCTGCTTTCAATGATTTTTGATAAAAATACAGAACCAGATTTGGTTAATGGGCCATGTGGTGAATAAGCGTCCTCGTGTTGTACTTTTCATCCCCATTTACACAATCCTGACCCCTGGAAACAAAATAAGTGAGGAGATGAGACTTTAACAGAAACAACTATGAGAAATTATATTTTCTTGGCTGATATGGTCTGAAGGGCGTTATTGAGGGTTGGTTGATTAGTCACCACTTGGGCAGATGTGTTTCAGGTTGTTTTTAAACGAATATATTGGAGGATTTATCAGCTAGTATTCTTAACTCTTGGTGGCAGCACTGGCTTTGGCTGTAGCCACCAATAAATTGATTGAGGTCTAATCAAATTACTGTATAACATTTAATTTGATCGATAAATTGCAGTATTATTGAAATGTTCCTTATCTTAATAGAGGTTCTCTGAAATCAAACTTTTTACTTTTAGCGAATTTTCAAGGAAAATGAAGCTATTTTTGCTTCCCAGCCTGCACAGTTAGCGGATGCAATTTTTTGCTTTTCAAGCTTTTAAAAAAATGTCCTCAAAAATTAAAATTTCCACGCGCATTTTACGTTTTATGCCTTCTTGAACAATGTTGTTTATTGCCTGAGAGTTTCAGGGATTGTGCGGGTTGGCTGGTAAATGATCCCCCTTGAAAATCATCTTCACGGATTGTTAATAGCCTCTGCGCATGCGCAAACGTAAAACTCTTATGACAGCCATGACTTCTACATTTTCCGTCCGAGTTTGATGAAATTTTCTGGGATTGTGTGAATGAGTCTCAGATGGTTCCCTATAAATGTCATGAATACCTATTTATAATGTGCACAGTTAGTTATGCGCAATAACACATATGTGGACCTTTTGTATATGGATTATGGACTTTTTCAAACAATCGAAGGTGAAATCAAGCCTTTGAAGTGGTCATTTCTCTCGAGTAAACCAACAAGTTTCGATGGTTTCAACGTTCATTTTCGACTTTTTCAAACAATCGAAGGTGAAAACAAGCCTTTGACGTGGTCATTTCTATCGAGCAAACCAACAAGTTTTGATGAATTTAATGTTAATTCTCGAATTTATCCAAGAATCGAAGTCTCTGTTGTGTCTTTCTTAAAATCTTTGAAACGGGCAAAACTATTCGAAGTCATTCTTCGATTTTGGTTAAATATTCAGGAGTTGAGCTAATTGGGTTGCAGATGGTCCCCTATGAAAATAATCACCCTCTCACTGATAGCCACTTTTATACTTGCCATCCAATTTCGATGAAATTTTTAGGGATTATGCCGGTTGGAGTGTAGTTGAAAATAAATTCATCGCCCCGGACTGATAGATACTTACAGATTGATATTTTGAGATGAACTGCTATATTTCTTATGCTTTTACATTTCAAAAAGTCCTCAAAAACTTAAATTTTGAGAATTTATTATAACATTTATTTCTATTCTAAATTATTTAGAACCTTAGAAAAAGTCGAAAATTTACCCTGGAAAAGTCAGAGAATTTTTTTTCGGGATATCCCTGGACACCCTGCTTAAATCGTAATCTTTAATCGTTATTTTAAATGTAATTCCAAATGACTATTATACTTAGACGCTGTTTATCGGCGTGTCGCATTTAATGCCCCCTTTAGTACTAGCCAACACTTCTGAGGTGATTCAGAAAGAAGTTAAAACCGCAATTTTGAGACCTATTTAGATTCCCCAAGTAGTAGACCTGAAGTAAGTGGCAAGAAGAACGCAGGCGTATAAATTTTCACTTGTGAGGACGGTCAGCTCGGTAAGCCGATTGAAATAGAGAATTGTACACGTGTTTCGCAGACAACAACAACTGAATAAATCGACTGCTGAACAACTTGAAACCACCTAATTTTCCAATTAACGCGCATTTTCGCCTCGTGACAGTGTAGATTCAACTAGCTACCAAGGTCAACGATATGTATGGAATCAGGGTCGTATAAATAACGGCTTCAAACCAGCAGACGAGCACAGTGTGTGTAAAGAGTTGCAGTTGAACGCAGTGATGTGCTGATTAAGTGTGCTGACATCCGCGATTATTCTCTATACTTTTCCCTGGAGGTGGAATTTCATAAATTCGACAATTAAGTCGTGTATGATAGAAGTGTAGAAAAACTCAAAAATATGAATTGAAAACCACAAATCGATTTCAGTATTAATGAAAGATCGCTGTATTTTGGAAAACATGAACACAGACTGTTTGCATGAAGGATTAACTGGAATATGTTTAGTGCTAATTTTTCACTCTTCTTCAGCGTATTTAATGTTGAATTGTTTTTGAAATTCCTGCTCGGGTATCATCAGGCATTAAAAGATCACGTCTCTGCATCATACGTGTCAACTTACCTGATGAGATATTATTACATCCTTATTTTGAATTCTGGAGAAGGCAATACTTGAAAAGCATATTGAAGCTGAATAGAGTCTGATGCCAGCTCTCAGATTAGCTGAGTCGAACCCGGAGCTCAAAGATCTGCTGGCTCAGTATTCGAGTTTTCAGGTTGGAAATTAATTTGTATGAAAAAAAGTTCATTCATGCAGCATGAGTTAGGTAGTAAACGAATTTTCGTAGAGATCTTTGAAGCCACGGTTAACAAAATCGAAATATTAACCTTGTGGGTGTGTCACATAGCACGAATCGTTAAAAGGAAACAATCAACCCCTTAATCACTCATAAAGTGCTCACACGTAAATTGTTATCTTTCCGATTTTCTGTATACCAAACCACGATACGGAATGCATAGGGTAAGTTCTGAAGATTTTAATTGTCCATATTGATGTTCTACTCGTTTCCCCGGACTCTTGGAGTACCCAAACGTATATTGTTGTTTTTTCCGATTTTCAATGTACCAGCAAATTTCCAACGCCCATTTTCGGGTGATCTGTGAAGAGTTGGTTCATGGCTACTAAATCGCATCATCAAAAATTCATCACTTTCCCGTACAGATCGTCCATCAGTGAAGAACAAGGCTTCTTCCGACCCCTCTAAGGGCCTGGTGTTCGGTCCTCGTGGGCTCAAAGGGATGCTAACTCTTGAATGTTGTATTCTGCTAAATTTCACAATAATTGCTCATTTAAAAATATTTACTGAGTGGTTTCATTCGTTTCTAAAAATTAAGCACTTAAATTTAAGAAAAGAAGTTATGGAACATTGATTAGGTAATTATGTAAATAATGATCCTCATTAGCTTACAGAGCTCTAGGATGGTGTCATTTGACTCTAAAAATACTTGGAAATGTGAAACTGTTGGAAAACAACATCTGTATTCGAAAGTTTTTAACCAAGAGAGTGTTGAATATATTGTCTCTCATTTTTTACCCCTTTGAATCGACTAACATCAACCAAAAGCTTCGAGGCACTTCTAGACCCCAAATTGAGCCGGTATTGCTAATTTTCTAATGTAAACTTTTTAGTGAGTGGGAGGGGGGTGGGGGTGGTGTTGCATTATTTTCCTTGGCTCGATTTCAAAGGTTGGAACCATGGCTGCCAACCATCACAGGAAACTACTGCCAACGTGATATTCGGCACTACTTTTCGAACACCCCATTCTTCTTATATTGAATAAGTATGTACGCTTATAGTTTACGACTGTAATACATATTTCGAGAACTATTATTGTTTTTATCGATCTCACTAAATATTCATAATTAAAAGTAATTAACGAATTTTCTGGAACTCTCTAACTTGTGTAATACAAATGATGCATAGATCCTCCGAGTTTTCCATTCATGTTTTTGAGTTCGACCTTACTTCTCGTGATAAGTAAGCAAGTAGGTACTAATGTCAATTTATCTCTACTTGTACAAGATTAAGGGAATATAAGGTGTGGAAAATGAAGTGTTTCCTATTAGCCGCCCTTTGCGTGTTGTCATCGGTGCCTACTGTGCTGTGTTGTTTCAATGAATATGTGGAGAAGGACAGGAAAAATACCTTCAACTGCACCTTCAGGGACAGTCACGGCCGAATTGTCGTCATTACGAAAAAAAATCACTTCCGGAGATTTGAACACCGGCGTTCCCGTAGCTGATCACGTGAAACGGCGCGTTAAGGAATACTATGAATTGGGAGATATTATCGATACAGTCATAGATCCGAAATTGGGAGGTTCAGGTGAAGAAATAAGAAATGTCATACCGATGAATTACCAAACACACCTGCTATGGAGGGTCAGGGTAACTAATCGGATATACAGCTTTTTGCAAGAAACTCCTGAAAAAGATTTATGGTTTAGAGTTGAACTGTTTTATTACAATGCTTACGAATCCAGACCGTTCTTTTTGGGCGTCAGATGTGGGTTCTGCAATCCTCCTTTCGACTCCAGTTGCACTCGTGAACTTCCATATTATGGACAATATTTAATCTACGGATTTATATATAATCCCTCATCTCGATATCAGTATTTTTTTGATTATGACGCAGCTGAGTATGTCCCTGATTTCTTTGTACCACGTGAGCCTGTAACGTCGTACCTCTACAGTGTAGAAACGAGTACCTTGAAGGGCCCGACTCAGTACGTAATGACCGGGAATCTCGTTGATATTCATACGAGTAGAAACATCACAAGAGTGGAAAGTACTTGGAAGGATATAAAAGTGGCCGACTTGGTGACGCTGATTGGTGCAAAGAACACGACAGCAAATATAGAGAAGAAGAGGACGGAAGGGAGTGGTTTTGTTGGAGACATTCCGGGAGAGCTAATTAGTCCTGAGTTGGGAGGATCGGGAGAGTATAATGTCGTGCAAATGACTCCGGAAGCACGTATAACATTGAATAATATTGTGATGGTTCCTATCGCTCGTTACCTCAAAAATATTAGGCACAAAGACCACACAGTGTATTTGAGAATCGACTTGATGTACAACGATTCTCTCACTTCAAGACCTGTAGGTTTCTTAGTAAGTACATCCGTAAAAGTAAAACTTAACAGTTCTGGTGGGGAAATCATTACACACAGTCCACATTTACAAGGAACGACTTTTGTTTACAATATCCCGAAGACATTTAAGCACAGGGGTTTCGATAGGGTCGGGCCCTGCACACTGGAAGGGAAACCGGGACCATCTCTTCTAACAAAGCTCAAGGAAATTATTTTTGGGCGGCCACCCTGTTCAGATCCGTGCTACTGCAAACAATGAACTACGAAATGGATCATCAAGATTTACACCGGGAAATCCAGATTTACCAAGGATTCACCCAGTAAATTTTTTCTGCAATATCTCTTCCATAAAATAGTTCAACAATCTAACGAAATGCGTGAGCTGTGTTAGTTCGGGCAGATGGTTTTGTTTGATCTTAAAAATTATTATACATCAAAAACTGTATCATTGTATGATGTTTTCAAATTTGCTAGACTTTTTGAAATTCCAAGTGTCACCCTAATAATAAGATGGAGTGCGGTAATTGCTTAAACAATTTAGGTCAAATGAGTGGTCCGAAAATGTGCTTCAAATTATTACTGGATTCCCGAATGTATCGGAGAAAATATTTTCATAAAATTTAGTTGAATTTATAACCGCATCCTCCTTCGCAGCCTCCATGTTTTCGAGAGGTTTACTGTTTAGAGGCTACTGTTTAATGTAGATAATAGAGAAAATTAAATCCAATATTACAAGAACAATCGTATTATTTGTAAAATGCTGCCTTGATGCATGCTCAATAAAAAAATGGAAGAACTAAACTCAATAGGTGGTTTATCCATGCAAAATTTATTAATTGTCTAATTGTCGTGGATAGTTGTGAATGGTAAATTGGATTTCTGTCTCGATATGAACTAATTACTTCACAATTGGGCAATATGGTAAACCGGTACTGGCTGTTGATGCTGCCAATGGTGTTGAAATCGGCACCCCCAACTAATGGTCAAAAAATGATGAGAAGCGTTGTTTTTAGCTATCCTCGAATCCACGGGAAACGCCAACGACAACTGCTAGGTCAAACAAGTTAACATCTGACTAACCGTCTCTCATATATTTAGATAACAACCATTTCAAGTCGGATTTTCATCCGACTGCCAAACCAAGTCAGCTGTCTTCCAAAAGGAAGATCAGAATTTGTTCTGACGATTTCTTTATTGGCAGCTTATTACCTAAACCACCTTAAGTGGAGATGGGTTCACCAATTATCCGACTCGGGGCATTCACCAATCCAAACAATAACCCGAGCCGAATGATTATGGATATCCTTTGAAAAACGGCCACTCTTTTGATTTTCATGACATACTATTAACCCTAATTGGACCATGGTGTCACTTGTGTCTCCGAAAACATCTTAGAAATTCCACAGCTGCCCCAAGGTGTTTCCAGATTAACTTGATTTAAATTGCAATTGGAAAGTTAATGGACAGAGCAAATTTTTGGAACCATTTCTTAAGTCATTAGAAGTTAAAAAAATGTTGTTTGACAAAAATTTTGAAACATTTTCCACTGATTTCCCTAGACATTCTTGTTATAACTCTATTTTGAAACTTCCAATAGCCCACAACGATTTGCTGTCCAAATAATTCAAAATTTCAATTTAATTTTCGTTAATCAACTGACACTTTGAGACACCTGTGGTGTTTCTGACATGTTTACGGTGACACTAATGACACCATGGTCCAATTAGGGTTGAAGATACGAAATGAAAAGAATCCTACACATTTAAAATCCCTAACACCTGCGATATAGTATCTCTGTTGCTGCAACTGGAGGAACCATCTTCTTTTTTATTTGGTTTATTATTTTCAATAATGAACCTTTGGAATCGAGCAAGAACATTTTTTTAACCCCCTCAAAATATTCGAAAAATCTAATAAAAACCTTGCAAGTTATTAGGTTTATTAATTTTCATTTTTCATACAGCGTTTCAATTGATGTAAATAATACCGTAAGCTCGGTGATCTCCAGATGCCATAAACTATACTTATTAATTTACATTAAGTACCTATAATATTTAAGTAAGTGCGAGTTGACCAACCTCAAAGCTCCTAAACATGAATAGGTCAAAAGTCATTTGGTGTTAATCAATCACAAATATTATGTTAGGTACTGTATAGATCACTCGTCTGCATAGAACTCGGCTTTTCCATTACCAATACCTACCATTACGAAATTTATTCTTGGTTGGTAAGGGAACTCACAGAGTGACATGAAACTATATTAAAAGAAACGAACCAGTTATAATCCGTTATCTCTATTCAATGAATTTTTTTCAGCTAAAATTTGAACGGAGATCCTTTCAGTACTTTCATCAGTGAACATTCTTTTGAGATTCTCACTCGTGTTTTTGAAGTATAGTTAACAAGTAATTGTTGGTTCAAAGGGCCTCTGAAATACAAAAAAAAAAAAAAAAAAGATACTTCGTGACATGGAAGTGTCTATGAGCTGGGGGTCTGAAGGAGCTTATGAGTATAAAAGACCATGCTAAATCAATAAGAACATGAAATTGATCACAACCGAAGAATGTTGATAATAGTAACTACTGTTGTTTACCTATACCAATGTAATTGCCCGTTGCTGTCTATAGGTATCGCGTTACTTTTTTTCCGTGTACAAAAAATTGAACTGGGTTTTATAAACTACCTATGATATCGATCGCTGATGAACGAAATGCCTGTTATATTATAAATAAATAAACATGCAGTGGCCTATGTATCTTTCCTTTGCCTATGTTTCTTTCTTTTTTTTTCTTTTTTTTATGTATGCCTTTGTATGTGGCCTATGTATCTTTCTAATTTTCTGTGACCGTAATTTTCTGTGAGGTTCGTTGGTGGATAAAATGGTGCTTCACAGCAAATAGCAAAGGTTGGCTGAGAAAAACTGAAATTTTACCTGACTCTGCTGAATCAGGTAGGACCTGGGTTTTGACGAGGGGGGGCGAGGGGATGAGCCAGGACGTACGAAAACAAGCCTCGACTCACGACCCCCCGCACAAGCCTGTCCGTGAATTGCAACCAAAGAACGCGCGCCGCAGCGACCACGGTCACACCGGACCGATAGTGTTTCTAATTTATTCGTTGTTTATTCTTGTCCAAGTGAATTATAACCGTAGAATAACCAGAATCTCTGATATAACAATGAAATACGTACTCTCAATCTTCCACTATAAGTAGGAAAATCCATGCTGATTATTTTAGTTAGTAGTTAAGTACCTACCTAGTTATAAGTTCGTTTTTGGTGCCAATAAAAAGTAGTTCCTTCCACTCCTATTCGATCCGCTCAGTACACAGATGCGGAATGGCCTACATAGCCAACATGTTTATGAAATCGTCCTTTCAAATAAATAAACCGCCTCTAAATTCTCGTGTTTCGAAACGTTGAAGAATCAGGTCGTCGCAATAATTTGACTGCTCGACGGCTGTTTTGAGCGCATTATAGTGTGGAAATGAATAATGTAAAAAGAATCATGATATATCAGCCTCCCAAGCGCTACAGATCGCCTCGATACACAGCAAATGTCTTCGATCAAACAGCCTTCGATTTATGCGCCCATTCGACATAATTCCTCCATAATTGCGTAATTGCCACCTCCCGATGCTATCAAACGCCCTCGAGGGAGTCTCGTATTTCGGTAGCCTTTTTTTATTTATCAATACTCCAAATATCGTCTATGCTCCCGCCGATTGACCGATTCCGACGACTTTATCGATATAAAGGCGCTTTGCCGCGTGCTGGTTCTCAACTCGAACCTCATTCGTCTTGTTAATTCGATCGTCAGGTGCCAAGCTCGTCCCTTCTCCCCATTCGCGCACGTATCGAATTTTTATTTCATAGAAACCGGTATTATATCGATAATCAGCTATCGATCACGTATGCAAATTCACCTGTTGACTGGTTTTTCTCGGGAATCGCTAAGTGCTGATCGGCGTTACTTCAAAATCTTTCAAATGGGATCTTGTTGCAACTTTTTTCGTTATCTTATTTTTCGCGAGAAAAAAGTCGTTAACGACTAGGTTACCCTCCCACGATATAGCATCTAACTAGAACGTGTATTCGGATTTTTTTATCTACGGAGTTTCAATCCTTTATTTTGACGGAAAACAACTAAATAAAAAGAAGACAAAGTGACTAACACTGGCTGATTTCATCAAATACCTACTAGCCTATTTGTTTGTAAGCCGCTGACGAGGAAAGACACTTCGAAAATCTGCAACGTTAATTTTGAAACTCCATTGATTGGTAGAATTTTGGGTGATGGATTCGTTCCAAAAATCAATTTTTGATTATTATGAATGATAGTATTATTATTTATTATAATTGTTCAACTGTTTAAAACGGGATTTGTGTTTGAGCGTTAAGACAGTCTTTTATCAATTTCATCGGTATGGTGGGCTGCTGATGCGCCGTGAAATCCTTGATAAGCCTTACTTCAAGAGTTTCCATTGGATTTCGATGGGACTTCAGGGGTTAAGTAGTTGGGACTCTGGATCGTTTACTTTAAATTTCATCATCATATGATCATAAAATTTAGAGGGTAGGTACAAGGGGATTGCATTTTTGGGATTATCTTATCTACTAAGCATCGGACGATCTATACAATCGTGTTATGGGTTCTAGGAAGCTATGTGCCACACCCACTTGGCATACGTTTTTTGTTCTCTTCAACCACTCATCTTGATGGGTACAGTTTTCCTCTCGTATTATAAGGATGTCATTGAGTCTTTACGTATGTTATCATGTAAGTATATAAGTTATATTTTGGTTCATGTACGTTCATGGCCGACATGTATGAACTCATATTTTGACGCTGTTTCTGTTGAGGGAATGATTCCAGGTCCAATTTTCTCAACCCAGGTACATTTAAAAATGTTGGATATTTTAAACTCCTTTTAAATTTTTCCTGATTTTCAATCCGTTTTTATCAAAAAATGATAAGTTGCAGATCTATTTTTGTTTAAATCATAACTTCAAAAATTATTCAAAGAAAGCGAAACTTGATTCTTTAGCTTACTGGCTAGGCTTTCTGGGACCAGTGGGCGTCTCCTTGTGAGCACCCATTGTGCGTCTCACCTAAAAATATTGCTCTTATTTTCAATAGAATCGCTAAAACTGCAGCTTTGATCAAAAAACACCATTTTGAACAATCCTTAACAATATAGTATCAGCAAAGATATTGTAACCCTGAAGACTAGTTTTGAAATTTCAGGCCATATTAGGCCAGTCAGCGTGTTGAATTCATGTTCTCTGAGTTCTTTCAAAATTCGCTCTTGGAGTCATAATCCTTCAATATGTACCCACAAGCTACCGATATGTGATTCTCAGATGAAATTTCGTTTTGAAGAAGAGAACGACCAGTTTCCTCCTCCACAATGAATCACCTAATAAGCTGAGCATTATTCCAAGCGCAGTCGCCTCCACTGATTTCGATGCTCGACAGCCGGCGACTTTTTCCCGCGGTCCTCTTGAAGATGAGTCCCCGATTTCGGAAGTTGAATAATTCAAATCAGGCGCAACACGCGAGAGGTTTTTTCAGACTTTTTAGCTCTGAATGAGTTAGGATGTGTTTCGAGTTCGAATGGCTGAAGGAACCGTGCAATCTGATTTTCGGGTTCAGCCTTTCATAAGTGTTCTGTGCTTTACCTATTAATAAACTTCCACTAATTTCGTTGCCCATTTCGAATCTATTGTAGGAGCGGCTGTATAGTAATATGGTCACTTCTGGAAGCGAGTTGCCAAAGATTTTCAAACATTGTTTTTACTCCTAATATATGAATTTCGTCTTTTGCTTCTTTACTTTAAAGTTCCAGATCTCGATTTTTATCATTAATTCAAACTATTCGCAGTGAGTTAGTTGAACTTGTATCTTAATTTGTCTCATAATCCTTACCAAAAAACGATAATTTTTTACATTGCTGGTATTCATGGTATAGTCCCAACTAGAATTCAGGATCTTTGTTCGTTCAATCCATCGTTGGTTTAAATTTGATATTTATAATGTGTTAAGACCTTCTCCTGTATGTACATAATATGTACAGTAGTTTATGTGTTACTTGTAAACACAGGTAATCGCGGATGTGAGGGTACCTCGATTACCTGTGTTTACAAGTAACGGCCGAAACTAGAGACGCCAGCCTCATGTCGTATCTTGCCAGTATCAGTCGTGTATACAGCTCGAGGTACCAACAGTAGCCCATTCTAGTCCATTTCACTGTTAACCCTAATTGGACTATGGTGTCCACCAATGTCTATGCCTAATTGGACTATGGTGTCCACCGAAAACATCTTGGAAATTCCACAGCCGTCCCAAGGTGTCACCAGATTAACTAGATTTAAATTGCAATTAAAAATTAATGGACAGTTGCATTTTTTGATTTATTTTTTTGTAAATTATTATATAGAATCATTATTATGATATAATGTAATATATATTATACAGAATTTGTTTTCATAACTCTGTTTTGAGACTTCCAATAGCAAAAAATTATGCTGTCCATTAAAGTTAAAATAGCAATTTAATTTTAGCTACTCCGGTGACACTAAGGGACAGCTGTGGAGTTCCTGAGATGTTTTCGGTGACACTAGTGATACCATGGTCCAATTATGGTTAACTTCACGCCTTACGATCACTGTCCTTCCTCGATCGTTTAACGGTTTTAGGCCGGGTGATTCATCCTACCAAACCCACATCTTTTGAACGTTTCGAGCCACTAAGATTCACCCTTTTCCTCACGTACGTTGTGTTATTGGTTATGGGCCAGCAGACTCTCCTTCTCGAATTTTTCCTCGTTTTTTCTCTACCAGAGTAAATTCTAAGCAAAAGTAAACTTAGTTATTCAAATTCGTCGTTTTAATTGAATTTATACTTTTGAAAGTCAGAAATGCAAGTAAGGTGTAGTATTTTAATTGGATTTAAAAATATATACGTACGATTTAAAATACCACTCACGTGCTTATACGTTCCCACCTGACAGTAACAACTGCTTTCTAAAAACGCTGCAAATCATTGCTCAAAGGTTTATAATTTTCTGTATAGATCACCCTTCTGTATAGATCACTGGTTCTCCATCAATAGCACCTACCACCATCTGTGTTCTCCCTTGACCTTCCCTCTCAAATTTCAGCTTCCTGCGTTCAATAGGATTGAAAATGGCTTCGGAGCTCACTCAGCTGATCAGTGATCTGAAGAGTGAAAAAGATCTCCTCAAATGCTGGAGACGCCTGGAAGAGCACTTCCATTCAATAGGAGTAAAAATGGCTTTGGAGCTCACTCAGCTGATCAGCGATCTGAAGAGTGAAGAAGATCTTCTCGAATGCTGGAGAAGCCTGGAAGAGCACTTCCATTCAATAGGAGTAAAAATTGGCTTTGGAGCTCACTCAGCTGATCAGTGATCTGAAGAGTGAAGAAGATCTCCTCGAATGCTGGAGACGCCTGGAAGAGCACTTCCATTCAAAAGGATTGAAAATGGCTTCGGAGCTCACTCAGCTGATGAGTGATCTGAAGAGTGAAGAAGATCTCCTCGAATGCTGGAGAAGCCTGGAAGAGCACTTCCATTCAATAGGAGTAAAAATTGGCTTTGGAGCTCACTCAGCTGATCAGTGATCTGAAGAGTGAAGAAGATCTCCTCGAATGCTGGAGACGCCTGGAAGAGCACTTCCATTCAAAAGGATTGAAAATGGCTTCGCAGCTCACTCAGCTGATCAGTGATCTGAAGAGCCTTTGAGCAATAATTTGCAGCGGTTTTTACCCACCAACGTTTTTTTTACCTACCAACTTTTTTTACCTACCAGCTAGGTACTACCTACCACACCATACTGGCTTCACACCTTCACAATCAAGTTTATTAGAAAGAACTAAACGCTTCACACTCGATTGGAAAAATAGAAAGCTTTATATGGAAATTTGATTACTGGTTACGCAGAAGGCAAAACTGTATACAAATCGAAGAAATGAACAGCGATCGCATTTTAGTCCGATAAAATTTGAATGGAGATTGGACCTCTTTTGCGATTCACAATCATGATTCTGTTTTATCGGAGGAAAACCTTCAAGTACTCGTAGGGACCGAACGGTTTGTCCTACAGAGCTCCGGGTGGTCTCAAAAATTTTTAAAAATTCAATACTATTTAAAATTGGTGAAAAAACGATACCTTTATTTCGAGAGTTTTCGAGCTAGGGCACTCTTGAAAATTTCAACCCTTAATTTTCACCCCTTAGAAGTGACCTACATCAACCAAAAGCTTCGCGGCACAACTAGACCCCAAATGGAGCCCATATACCAAATTTGAACCAAATCGGTCCAGTGTTGCTAAGAAAAGTGCCGCGTACGGCGTACGGCGGACGGACGGAAATTTTTGACATTTTCATGTCTTTCATATGGCACATAAAAGAAAACGCTGCAAATCATTGCTCAAAGGTTTATTATTTTCTGTATAGATCACCCTTCTGTATAGATCACTGGTTCTCCATCAATAGCACCTACCACCATCTGTATTCTCCCTTGACCTTCCCTCTCAAATTTCAGCTTCCTGCGTTCAATAGGATTGAAAATGACTTCGGAGCTCACTCAGCTGATCAGTGATCTGAAGAGTGAAGAAGATCTCCTCGAATGCTGAAGACGCCTGGAAGAGCACTTCCATTCAATAGGATTGAAAATGGCTTCGGAGCTCACTCAGCTGATCAGTGATCTGAGGAGTGAAGAAGATCTCCTCGAATGCTAGAGACGCCTGGAAGAGCACTTCCATTCAATAGGATTGAAAATGGCTTCGGAGCTCACTCAGCTGATCAGTGATCTGAAGAGTGAAGAAGATCTCCTCGAATGCTGGAGACGCCTGGAAGAGCACCTCCATTCAATAGGAGTAAAAATGGTTTTGGAGCTCACTCAGCTGATCAGTGATCTGAAGAGTGTAATATGAATATATTATAATATATAAATAAGAAAGACACGAGCGGTTCATGATGGTTGATGTGTTGTATTAGAATGGGCCAACATGGCGATGAGACATATGATAATATAAGAACAGATGAGAATTATAATATTGAACAGCTGATCATGAGGTTGGAGACTAGAGTGTCCGCGGTTGGCAGCTACCTACGCAGCATCTGTTACTATTACAACTCTTTTTTTTTTTTTTTAACGAATAAATTTTTCATACAAAACAACTTCGGAGATGTTTGGTGTTGCGTCGTAGTTCATGGGTTGAGTTCTGAGGTGCAATGATGTACGACCGAGGCTCGCTAGACGGACGTACTATGGTTGCAGGCTTCCAAACGCGAGGAGAAACCCAATATCGTACCTTATCACCAGGTTTGTACGATTCAGGGTTTGGACGAGCTGTTCGATCAGAGTAAGAAGCTTGCAGCTGTCGCTGACCTGATAAATTCATAGGTACTGACGTCCTGACCACTGGGATGAGAGAGTTGCATATTGTCGGAAGTGGTGTCTTCAAAACTCTGCTGAACAACCGTTGAGCTGGACTACCCAAATCAGGTCTTGGGGTATTTCTATCGAAAAGATGGGCTTCGTAGATATCAGATCCATCAGCTTCACATTTTTTAAGCATATTTTTGGCACTTGACACGTATTTCTCTGCCAGTCCGTTGCTTTTGGGATAGTTTGGTGATGAGATTTGGTGAGCAAAATTCCATTCTTTGGAGAATACTGTGAATTCACGGGAAGTATAATATGGTCCACCGTCTGTTTCAAGAACTTCAGGGACGCCGTGTACAGAAAACCATTTCTTGAATTGCAGAACTACGTTCTGCGAACTGAGACTTGTCATTTTCGCGAAGTCAAAATATCCAGAAAAGCTGTCACAAACGAGAAGGTAGTTTCGACTTCCCACAGAAAATACATCTGAAGCAATTCGTTCCCAAGGGCGATGAGGAATAGGTTTTGTCATGATTGGCTCATCAAAATTTTGTCTCTGATGAGATCCACACACTGAACATTTAGAACAATGATCGGTGATATCTTGAGTATACTTTGGCCAAAATACAAAGCTCCGTGCTCTTGATAGCATGCGGGTAACCCCCGGGTGACCAGCGTGTAGTATCTGTAGTACTTTTTGACGTTCACTGAGAGGAACAACTATTTGGTCTCCTTTAATGATGTAATCGCCATGAATCGAAAGCTCTTGTCTGAAATTGAAATATGGTTTTACCAGGTCATGTGTTTGACTAACACTGTCTGGCCAACCATTTTGAATGACTGAACGTAGTTCCTGAAGAGCAGGATCTGTTAGAGTTGACTTGGTGAATCGTTCTTGGGCAGATACTTCTATAGGAGCCACATAAAATACTTCAAGTTCTTCTTCACTGTCATCAACATTGGGATTATTGCAGTCTCGACTAAGTGTATCTGCGATTGGCAGATTTGAACCCTTTGTGTAAAACAACGATATGTCATACGGTAAAATTTCATACAAAATACGTTGCAGTCTAGGTGGCGCAAGATGAATCGGCTTTTTAAGTATAATTTCGAGAGGTTTGTGATCAGATTGGACACGGACTGAACGACCGTATACATACTCATGGAATTTCTTCAACCCAAATCGTACTGCTAGCGCTTCCTTCTCGATTTGTGGATAAAGTTGCTGACTTTTTGAGAAAGCTTTGGTGGCATATGCAATAGGCTGTTCATCGTGAAGTATTACAGCTCCCATAGCAGAGCTGGATGCATCTACTGAAAGTGTTATATCCTTCTTTGGATCAAAATATGCCAACACGGGTGGAGTACTGAGTATATCCTTGAGTTTTTTTAAGCAATCCGAATGCTCAGGGCCCCAAATCCATTCGCAATTTTTCTCTGTGAGAAGGCGCAATGGGCTTGTTAGTTCAGACATATTTGGAATGAATTTCCCAAGGTATGCTGTAACTCCGAGAATATGTTGTACCTCTTTAACGTTAGATGGAATTTTCAATGCTTGAATAGCCGCGACTTTGTCTGGGTCTGGAAGTAAACCTTCAGGAGATAGCATATGGCCCAAAAATTTGATTTTTTGGACATTGAAAACACATTTTGATTTGTTCAGTCTGATATTATTTTGTTGCAATTTACGTAAAACTTTTTCTGTTGTCGCCTGCAATTCTGATTCCGTTTTTGCGTGAATGAGGATGTCATCCATTGCCACTTCGACATTATCGAAGTCTTCTAGCAAGGAGGACATAACTTGTTGGAAGATTTCGGGAGCTGATGAAATTCCAAACGGTAAACGCAAAAACGAATACCTCCCCCATGGTGTAGATACTGTTAAATATTTTTGGGTTCTTTCCGTCACTTTGATTTGCCAAAATCCTTTCTCACAATCGAGTTTTGTGAAGTATCTGGAATTAGATAATTTGGTCGCAATTTCTTCCAAAGTCTTTAGAGGGAATGGCCGACGAATTATGTTTTTGTTGAGATCGGATGGATCCATACAGATGCGAAATTTGCCTCCCTGTTTAACTATGAGCAAGGGTGATGCAGCAGGTGTAGGCTCAGTCACAGGACGTATTATTTTCATTTCGGTTAATCGGTCTAATTCTGATTTGATTTGGTCTTTGATTGCATGAGGGATACGACGGGGGGGAAGGATACGAAGTTTGGCATCCGGCTCCAGGTCAATGTCGTATTCATAATTTGGTATACAACTGAATTCAGTATTTTCGATAGACGCGATTCGTTGCACCAATCCAGTGACTGTGCACGCATTATGTCCGAATATTGGTTGGAAATTCTCGTTGATGATGCGGAATATCACTCGAAACGGGCGATTGCGGACAATAAGTGGTACTGTGCATTGACCTAGCACATTGATTTTACAATCGCGGTTGTACATCGAAAGGCGTTTAGTGCGAGATGATTCAAGAGGAATGTTGAGTTTGCGAAATATGGAGTAAGGGAGTACGTTGCATTGGGCTCCAGTGTCTAGTTTCACCAAGAATGTTGTGGTTGAATGTTTAACCTGTACTTTTTCTAACCATTCGTCTTGAGACGATTCAATTGATTGAACTGATAATTCCTCCTCATCATCGTGATTAACAACAGTGTTCACCACCTGCATTCCAGATGACATCATGGAAGACTTCTCATTGCCGATAGATGAACGACAAAGTTGGGTAAAATGTCCACGACGACTACATTTTTCACAAGTAACTCGGAATGCTGGGCACTTCCGTACTGGATGAGTTCGACCACAATAACCACAGTTACTAATTACTTTGGTTGAAAGATGACTATTATTTGATGAAGATGAGGGGCCATGCAATGCATCTACATTACTTGTTGAATTAATCTTAATTTTTGAGAGCTGGAATGCAGCTTGAGCTGCAGTCCGACAGATGTTTGCGGCCTTATCGAGGGTTAACTGAGTGTCTATCAGTAATTTTTTACGAACTTCGTTTTCATTTATTCCGACGACTATTCGATCACGAATAAGGCTATCCTCAAGAACTCCAAATTCACATTTTTGAGCCTGTGTTTTGATTCTAATGAGAAATTCATCAAATGATTCGCCTTCAAGCTGATTTAAAGTATTGAAGGTGTAACGCTCAAAAGTAATATTACATTTTGGTAAAAAGTGATTATCGAATTCATCGAGAACTTCATCCAAGGTGGGCTCATCATCGGTAAATGTAAAAGTATTATAGATGTGAAGGGAATCGGGTCCTACAATAGACATTAAAGTAGCAATTTTTACCGTCCCCGGTTGTGAAGAAAGATTGCTGGCCGTGGCGTAAAATTCGAATTGTTGTCTCCATAGTTTCCAGGCCCGCGGGTTGTCCGATTGCATCACGAACGGCTCCGGCGGACGCAAACTTGGAGGAGCGTATTGAGCGGGATTACCCGAACCGCGGCTCGCGGGCGACTTCTGACGCTTCGGCGGCATTTCTCGCGGGTATTTCACTAAAAACGCGCACAACCTGACACCATGTAATATGAATATATTATAATATATAAATAAGAAAGACACGAGCGGTTCATGATGGTTGATGTGTTGTATTAGAATGGGCCAACATGGCGATGAGACATATGATAATATAAGAACAGATGAGAATTATAATATTGAACAGCTGATCATGAGGTTGGAGACTAGAGTGTCCGCGGTTGGCAGCTACCTACGCAGCATCTGTTACTATTACAAAGAGTTAAGAAGATCTTCTCGAATGCTGGAGAAGCCTGGAAGAGCACTTCCATTCAATAGGAGTAAAAATTGGCTTTGGAGCTCACTCAGCTGATCAGTGATCTGAAGAGTGAAGAAGATCTCCTCGAATGCTGGAGACGCCTGGAAGAGCACTTCCATTCAAAAGGATTGAAAATGGCTTCGCAGCTCACTCAGCTGATCAGTGATCTGAAGAGCCTTTGAGCAATAATTTGCAGCGGTTTTTACCCACCAACGTTTTTTTTACCTACCAACTTTTTTTACCTACCAGCTAGGTACTACCTACCACACCATACTGGCTTCACACCTTCACAATCAAGTTTATTAGAAAGAACTAAACGCTTCACACTCGATTGGAAAAATAGAAAGCTTCATATGGAAATTTGATTACTGGTTACGCAGAAGGCAAAACTGTAAACAAATCGAAGAAATGAACAGCGATCGCATTTTAGTCCGATAAAATTTGAATGGAGATTAGACCTCTTTTGCGATTCACAATCATGATTCTGTTTTATCGAAGGAAAACCTTCAAGTACTCGTAGGGACCGAACGGTTTGTCCTACAGAGCTCCGGGTGGTCTCAAAAATTTTTAAAAATTCAATACTATTTAAAATTGGTGAAAAAACGATACCTTTATTTCGAGAGTTTTCGAGCTAGGGCACTCTTGAAAATTTCAACCCTTAATTTTCACCCCTTAGAAGTGACCTACATCAACCAAAAACTTCGCGGCACAACTAGACCCCAAATGGAGCCCATATACCAAATTTGAACCAAATCGGTCCAGTGTTGCTAAGAAAAGTGCCGCGTACGGCGTACGGCGGACGGACGGAAATTTTTGACATTTTCATGTCTTTCATATGGCACATAAAAGAAAACGCTGCAAATCATTGCTCAAAGGTTTATTATTTTCTGTATAGATCACCCTTCTGTATAGATCACTGGTTCTCCATCAATAGCACCTACCACCATCTGTATTCTCCCTTGACCTTCCCTCTCAAATTTCAGCTTCCTGCGTTCAATAGGATTGAAAATGGCTTTGGAGCTCACTCAGCTGATCAGTGATCTGAGGAGTGAAGAAGATCTCCTCGAATGCTGGAGACGCCTGGAAGAGCACTTCCATTCAATAGGATTGAAAATGGCTTCGGAGCTCACTCAGCTGATCAGTGATCTGAAGAATGAAGAAGCTTTTGAGCAATGATTTGCAGCGTTTTTTACCCACCAACATTTGTTTTACCTACCAACTTTTTTTTACCTACCAGCTAGGTACTACCTACCACACCATACTGGCTTCACACCTTCACAATCAAGTTTATTAGAAAGAACTAAACGCTTCACACTCGATTGGAAAAATAGAAAGCTTCATATTGAAATTTGATTACTGGTTACGCAGAAGGCAAAACTGTATACAAATCGAAGAAATGAACAGCGATCGCATTTTAGTCCGATAAAATTTGAATGGAGATTAGACCTCTTTTGCGATTCACACTCATGATTCTGTTTTATCGGAGGAAAACCTTCAAGTACTCGTAGGGACCGAACGGTTTGTCCTACAGAGCTCCGGGTGGTCTCAAAAATTTTTAAAAATTCAATACTATTTAAAATTGGTGAAAAAACGATACCTTTATTTCGAGAGTTTTCGAGCTAGGGCACTCTTGAAAATTTCAACCCTTAATTTTCACCCCTTAGAAGTGACCTACATCAACCAAAAACTTCGCGGCACAACTAGACCCCAAATGGAGCCCATATACCAAATTTGAACCAAATCGGTCCAGTGTTGCTGAGAAAAGTGCCGCGGACGGCGGACGGCGGACGGGGGACGGCGGACGGCGGACGGGGGACGGCGGACGGGGGACGGCGGACGGCGGACGGACATTGCAAATTTGGATTCTACGCACCTTGAAACGTAAAGTGACAAAGTTTGAGGGGGGGTTATAAAAATTTTTTGCGATACGATCACATAGGCTTATTATTAGAAATAATAAACCAAAATCGTCACGAAATTTGATGCGACGAAATTTGTTGCAACGAAATTTGTTGCGACGAAATTTGTTGCGACGAAATTTGCTAACGAAATTTGCTAACGAAATTTGTCCCAAGTCGCCACAATGATGATTATGACCATCAGAAGTGAAGTTGTTAGGTAGGTAGGTACTTTACAGTTTGATATTACCAGATCAGCTGAGTCGAAAATTGAGCTCCCAGATCAGCTGAGTCGAAAATCGAGCTCCCAGATCAGCTGAGTCGAAAATTGAGCTCCCAGATCAGCTGAGTCGAAAATCGAGCTCCCAGATCAGCTGAGTCGAAAATCGAGCTCCCAGATCAGCTGAGTCGAAAATCGAGCTCCCAGATCAGCTGAGTCGAAAATCGAGCTCCCAGATCAGCTGAGTCGAAAATCGAGCTCCCAGATCAGCTGAGTCGAAAATCGAGCTCCCAGATCAGCATGAAAATGTTTCAATGTGTTGCAGACTCGTATGCAAGCGTTTTATTTCATTCGATTTTCGTATTTCACGTACCTTGAAACGTAAAACATCAAATTTTGAGGGGGGGTTAAAATTTTTTTTTCTTGCTCGATTCCAAAGGCTTATTATTGAAAATAATAAACCAAAAATGACTTTGATTCATTTGAACTGGTGCAATATTATTTTATGTTTACTTCTAAGTTGATCGTTGCTTCTACTGACTTCTTGGTCTATATTTGTGTAACAACTATGTTGGTCCCTTCAATTATCGAACAGTATTTGTTTTCGAATAATCTCTGAAGCCCTCAGGATCCGTGCTTCTCTCGTATTTGGCGATAGTTCCAATGACAGCTTGTACCCTCAAGGCTTGGTGATTATAGTAATCTTATACACGTTCCAGTAAGAAGTTTTCGAATATCTATTTGATTTCTTGGCACAGTATTGGGGATGAACCAAAAACATATTTATAGACCTTTAGAATCTACTTACATGAAAGAAGGGAGTTTCTTTCCATCAACCAATATAGATACTCGTATCCTTCTACAATTGAATTGTGAATTGTGAATTGTGAATTCGTGTTTCTCCTTTTTGATTCCCTATTTCAAGTATTTCTTCAAGGTTGGGTGTGCAATTCGCACTTAGTTTGATTAATTGAGCTCCATCTCTGTCCTATTGATAGTATGATTTTATTCCGTATGAAAAAACCTGCTTTAATTTTGGTTTATTATTTCTGTTAATACCTATTCAATCCAAGTTTTAAAAATGACACCATCCAGAGCTCTGAGCGACGAACCATGGTTAAATGAGAGTTAGCTGTGAAATTAATCGGGATTTCACGTGGCTGCCTACGAATCTCCTGAGGGTCCATCCTCTTTCAACCGTCCTTAGGTCCTATGCTGGCCGTGCCGTATTAACTCGCCTTGGTACCTATAACAGGGATGAAAATGGGATCTTTTTGTTTTCTCCGATTAGAATTTTAAGTACTTAAGTTTTTTTCACGACCAAAAATCAAATTTCGTAATTAAGGCACCCATTACTTCGGGATTATGATGTTTCGCTCGTAGGTGCTTTCTGTTAAAAGTTACTATTAAAGCCAGACGGGTGATCTTTATAGAAAAATAATAAACCGTTGTGTAATAATTTGCAGCTTTTTTTATTATTATCCTGGGTATTTTCCTTGAATGTTTGTTATTGGTTGGACTTATCTACCGTAGAGTGAGGTTTCTGAAATAACTGTTTTTCAACATTATTAGTGTTGAATATTTTGAACTTGTCTCTTTCAGGAGCCGAAAAATGTCGACTAAATCTACCAGAATTTTTAACCTTGGAAAATATGAAACTTCTTGAAAGGGAGCCTGTTGTAATTGAGGTTCTCCAGCTCGTACGAAGGGTGACAGTGGAGGTGGTCACTCAGGTTAAAATATAGCTAGAGCCATTTGGTGTCAGTTTTTCTTGTTGCACACCACTCATGTAGCATCTTGTTGGAAGCCCCTCACTGTGATCTTTCCAATGGATAAATAACCACGCAAGTTCCGAAACTAACCATTTTTCGTCGAAAACTCTGAAGTACAATCGTGTATTATGTGTTCGTTTCTATGATGCACCCTAAGACTTTCCAACTATCAGTTGCGTAACTCGCTTGCATCGACTAAACGTTATGAAGCAGCCTTTCAGAGTCCCAGGCGCAGTAAGTTGATGACCCCCCATAATTTCCCTTAATAGCCCCTAGAATGGGTATCGTTCATAGATGACTTATTATGTTCATTAACCCTATAAAAATTTACCGTCGGTAAATCGTCGAAAAGGTAGTATAATGCTCGGCTGGATGTGGCAACTCCACTAAAACCAGGGGTGAAGTCGTGTGACCGAGATTTCTTAGTTCATCCTCATCCTGGGGCCACAATGAATGTTGTAACCAATGTCCATATCTGATGAATCTTTTGCTTGAAACTACTCTTAAATAGTCAATGTATATATAGAATCTTCGTATGTTACTTCAACCTTAAACCCTTTTATATGAACAATTCACATGGATAGAAATAAAAGTCTGCCAACTTGGATGGGCAGTACATCTTTCTCGCTTGGAATATCGTGGAAATAACAGAGTATTGGCCGGAATAATAAATTAGGATTTTCAGTTTTCTCCGTCAGGATACGTCAGCAAATTGCTACACAAAGGTTTATTATTTTTCTGTATAGATCACTCGCCTGCAAAGAAAACAAATTTGCAATTGTCACTACCTACCAACCATATTTTCGCTTCACAATCAAGGTTTTTTCAAATAAGTAAATGATTCACAATCAATTCGGTGAAATAAAGAGTTGTGGTTACCTTGATTAGAAAATTCAATTATTGGTTGCTAATGACGCGAAACTGAGTAGGTACAACTCGAAGATACGA
Organism: Apolygus lucorum; assembly: GCA_009739505.2. Lineage (NCBI taxonomy): Eukaryota > Metazoa > Arthropoda > Insecta > Hemiptera > Miridae > Apolygus > Apolygus lucorum. The sequence continues at coordinate 15,840,579 of CM019178.2, read as the reverse complement.
AGAATGATCGAATTTGGCCAGCTAAAGTTTGAATGGATATTAGGCCTTTTTTTCATGGGGAGCGAACAGTTGGTCCTACAGGGCTCTGGGTGGTCTCATTCGATTCTAAAAATTCAATACTTATTTCAAATTTAAAAAAACTTCATATAGAATTTTTTGAGCTAGGGCGTTTTCAAAATGCCAGCCCTTATTTTTCAATCCTTAGAAGTGATTGACATCAACCAAAAGCTTTGGGGTTCAACTAGATCACAAATTTCATCAAAATCGGTCCATGGTAACTTAAGAAAATGTCGCGTACGGCGGACAGTAGATGGTCGGCAAGAGTTTTACTTGATTTTTGGATTATACGAAACTTGAAACGTAAACCAAAAAATTTTGAGGAGAATTTTTTTTCTCGGTCGATTCCGAAGGTCCATTATTGAAAATAATAAACCAAAATTGGTGAGCAGACAGCTATTCTTCAGATGGCGTTGAAATTAGTACGGGATAGCCCTAAAAATACTCCGCACAAACTATAAAAATTGTTTCATATGGAAACCAAGATTCTGTTTGTCCACCAATGGAACCAACAATTTTCTCAACGATCTGAAATGCACAATGTGGGTGAAAATTCAAGAATTGTTGAACACTAATTTTGTTGGCCTATTAAGATAATAATGAAATATCGAGGGCGTCAGAGCAACACCCCACAACGTCATTTTGACAACTTTTCAGGAGAGCCAAAAAACCACTTCGAAATGATTTGCTGCTCTCAATTTCACGCAATATAATTATACTTGAGCTCTCTAGATTCAGAGAACCTTCCTCCATGGACTTACAAGAGAATATTAAGAAAAAACCTTGTTTTTCTAAAAAATGAGACGTTATGGGGTATTGACCGTCAGAGCTGTGACAATACGGGGTGTTGCTCAATTGAAATTTTGCAGCATTTAATTTACTGAAATATTTCAGAATGTCCGTAAGGACTGTTCTTGCTGCAGAAATATTAATTTCTTTCATTTTTTTAGTTACAATGATTACCAAGGAGTACCTACTTTTTTTATAGAGTAGGAGGTCTTAAATGAGCTAATATACAAACTCTTTCCACTGCGACCAACAAGACCTAATGTGGAGTGCCTCCAGGCTGTATTAGCCCTTTACTGTTTACAGAACACCCCTTCTCCCCACTTTTTGGCAAAGCAGAGAAGATCGGTGTATGCCACCTTAGAGATGGTGTCAGGAGCTAAGACATCACTTCCGAAGATTGTGTATCTAGCTCGACCCTGTGCTTCACAGTGCCACATGATGTGTTCGGCATCTTCCGTTTCCATGTCACAGAAGCGGCAGATGTCCGTAGTTAGTTTGCCTATCTTCTGCAGGTGATAGCGAAGTGGGCAGTGACCTGTTAGCAGACCCACAAGAATTCTGACGTCCTTCTTAGGCATAGCTGTGAGTTCTTTAGCCCGTTTCTTAGAGAACGTCACAAATAGTTTTGCCTGTCTCAGGCCTGGGAGGTTCTGCCAGTATTTTACTCGCTCATTTCTTTCCCAGTTGTTAACCACATTCTGTAAGCAGCTTTTGGTGGTTCCCAGGAATGGTTCCGGCCCAATTGGCAGGGACTCTGAGCCTCTTTTCGCAAGACGATCAGCAGTTTCATTACCCTCATGTCCAGGAATCCAGAGTAGGGTGACGTGGTTGTCCTGGGCCACAGTTTGAGGGTATTCAGGCATTCCCAGACCAGCTTCGAGGTTATAGTGTATGAAGCAATGGCCTTCAGGGCAGCCTGACTGTCTGACAAAATGTGCACTTTGGATCTGTTGATATGCTTGTTCAGCATTTCTTCAGTGCACAGTTGAATTGCATGGACTTCTGCCTGAAAGATTGTGGCATTCGTCCCGAGAGACTATATAAGGCTGGCCGAAGGGCCTTTAATGCCGATGCCAGATCTTCCACACATGACTGATCCATCTGTATACCACACAAGAGAGCCCGGTGCAAGGTTGGGCACCCCCTTCTTCCAGTGGTCTCTATCATTAATGACCACCTTGAAAGGTATTTCAAAGTTTTGTTTTTCTATCATAAGATCAGAGACTGTCAGAGCCATTCCACCTTCATATTTCTCAAGAATTTTGTGGTGGTTGGCCCTGGATCCCAGTCTTATGTATCCCAGCCGTAGCAGCCTTGAAGCCCCTAGGAAGACCACTGAAATATTTCAGAATGTCCGTCATGCTGCAGAAATATTAAATTCTTTCATTTTTTAGTTACAATGATTACCAAGGAGTACTTAGGATAACATTTAAAAGAAGACACATTTTCTACGTAAATAAATGAACATCTGTATTTTAGTTAACCAACACGTTGGAGGGGTGATCCCTCTTTTTCCTTTTGGTTCGTTCTTCCATAGAAAAAGATCTATTGATAAACACAATATAGTTAAATTTAACAGGAACAAACAACAACACTTGAACAGTCTTCAATAAATTCAACAATTCATCTTCCGATAGGTACCATCTCGTCCAAACCACTGCACTCATCCTAATAATTAGAGAATTATTCTCTTCATCTTCCGAACTAGTATTCACTTGATGTGTCAACTGTATCCATCTCGTTCTTTTCTGAGAAAACAGAGAAGAATCCATAGTTGTTAGTCTGAGCCTCCCTTCAACTTCATTTGTATAGGTAAGTAACCAGACAATTATTTCAGCCATCAAGTTCCTAGGCTAAACTAAGAAAAGGTCTGCCAAATGGGTGTGGCACATAGCTTCCTTCTATCCATTACACAATTTATAGATTTAAGAAAGATTTTATAGTAAGGTATGGATGAATGTATAGGTTGAACAAAAATTTGTTGTGGTTGATTCCAAAGGTTCATTTTTGAAAATAATTAACCAAAACTTGTTTTGGAAACGACAATTTTGTTAAATAATTATTGTTGGAGCGTTCTTAAGGGTAGAGGGTAGGTATCTACCCACCAAGTTTTGGTTCAGAAACACAGGAATAACTCAGTAAGTCTGATGAATATTCAAAACCAAGCAGGCAGTTATTCCAGAATGCAAAATAAGCATGCAATAATTTTTAATAAAAACCAAAGTCTTTCTCTGTCGCAAAGTCTCTCTGTGTCAAGTTTTTCAGTAACCTTATCTGTAAAACAATACCCCAAAACGTCATAAGCTAGTGGTGTCAACTCCCCACTTTGTCATAGTGCTTTATTTTATCAAGAAATCATCGCAAAAATGGACCGATTTTAATAACCAAGTTGATTAATATTGAAAGAAACTATCCATGTTCTCTTGGAAACAAGAAGAAAGCAATAAGTCATGCGAAAAATGAAGAAAACTTACCTTAAATAACAGCCGTGTGACGCGGTTGTAAATCCTCACGAAAACACCTGACTGAACTGACGTTGTGGGGTATTACAGACGTCTTGACGATAATATCGTCAAGACGTCAGTAATACCCCACAACGTCAGTTCAGAATACCCCATAATACCCCCATATTATGGGGTATTCACTTGGGAGCGATTTACGCGTTACCTACCGATTTTTAAATTAAACTACTTAGTGCGATCAGTAGCCACGAGATAGCCACGTCCAATGGTGTATCTAACTCATTTTCGCCAAAATTGACGATGTGGGGTGTTGCTCTGACGCCCTCGATATAAAGGTTCCTCAATTTCGTAGTGACTTTATGGTTCGTGGATGGTTCATCAATGGTTTTAAATGTGACAAGTAGTTCTGGAATGCACCCGTTATAGGTATGTAGAAGGACAACTTACTGTTGTTGTAGTAGTCAAACAATGTAGTCATTAGAATATAACTAATATCTACCTGCTTTGATTTATTTATGATAAATTAATGTTTTTCCTTATCTTATTGCACCCTCCGGGAAGTTTCTGACAACATCCTGGTGGTTGAACTCAACCCACACCTCACCAACTCACATCAGGAAGAGATGGGTATGAGCCCTCAACTCCCTCCTCAAGGGCGTCTCCCGATCTTTATCTCTTCTTCACGGGGAAGCCCAAAAAAAATTATAATTACTCACTACCGCTCGATGAGTTTCTTCAGAGGCTGAATCAATCAAGCCGGTGATTTGGATGTGGTGAAATATCGAGGAGGAGATCCGAGATACGACAAAAACATCTTTTCCTCGACGAATGAACCCAAGAGAAGTAAACGGGAGTGGTGAGTAGGTCGTGTTCAGCTTTTCTTATAAGGCGATGTGTACAGTGATTGAAATCAGTCTGTTTTTAAAAGAAAATTACACAGGTGCCAATCAATCGTTGGACGTAATAGAAAAATACTAACAAGGGAAACGATTCTACGAAAAGAAAAATAATATTTGCAGTAGGTACCTGTTTCAGGATATTTTTTAGACTAGGTGAACTGCTAGTTAATCAGGACATTTTGATGCACAATTTCCTCCGCTGCTGATGGGTACCAACGTGGATCGTTTTGTCAAGCTCCTATACTTCCTAGAGCAATGAAATAGGGTATACAAACGTCTACTGGAAGTGATTCAGAGTAATCTGAGGAGCCTGAACAGCTTAGTGAGCAAGAAAGAGTTACATTTTTCCTCGAGTCATTAAAAAAAAGTCATTTGATACGTACCACAACCTTGCCAAATAATGTGGTGGCCACGACTCCGTTTGTTGCTGATGAGTAGGTGCCAACGTAGTCGAGGTTCGACGAGTTAAAGTGCCTTTTTGAAGGTTTTCGATCAGCTGGACGATTTCCTCCTGCGTCTTCAGATCTTGGAAATTTGGTAAGCAATTACAAGCAGTGTGAAGAATAAAAGTAAGTTCTGTCTTGTCCATCCTAACAAAGCACTAAAAATTGGATCACTCCCTCTCGAAGACCACTGGAAGGGATTGGAAGTACTTATGTCAGAAAGAATCAGCAGATCCCATCAGCCTAGAATTTTGAAATCTGAACATAGCCCATTGAAGACCACTTAGACGATCAGAAGAAAGTCAGACCAGTTGTGAGTACAATTGAAGCGCTGTTTTGATGTACATCCTCCAAGTAATCCTTGCGTTGCGGACTTCAAGCTGTCTTCCAAAGGGAAGATCAGAATTTTTTATTCTGATGATTTCGCACTTAGCTTCCCATAGCTTCATCTCCCTGGGTTGGACGAGGGGGGCGATGAGAACCTCGGCCGCCGAAAAACGGTGATGAGACTTGAACCCACGACCCCCACAGAAGTCGGTCCAAAGTCCACCGCCAAACACCGACGCCCCAACGACCGTATCCACTAAATCCCTAGAATACTCTAGCTGATCGAGGTTGCACCTTTGTCGTTCGCTGAATTGTGTACTCCACTTGGAGCTTTGAGGGTGTCCGTACTGCCAAATTATATTGGGGTGCCAAGTGTCGGATGGCTGAAATTTCTTCCAAAAAAAGAATGTAATCCTCCCAAATCTGAATCAGTCCAGAGTCACAAACGTCTTCTCTAATGTCTCAATAGCTGTTATGATGAACCATAAATTAATTACTGTATGAGTCACTTTTGTCAAGACCGGTGCTGGAAATCAGATTGTACCGGAGCAATGATCTTGAGGCATTGAACTTGAGGAAGAGTGATTGAGTTATGGCCACTAAACACCCAAGCGCACCCCACGTGTAACCCGATAGCCCGCCAGCCTTGCGTATCTTGACCCTCTACGAAGATTAACTCTCAGCCAAACATGGTACCGGCAACTCATTTTGATGGTCCATCCTTGGAAGCTTGAGATAAAGGAGAAGTATTTAGTTGCAACAAACTGTGACTTAAATAGCAAACTTAAGCAAAAAAAGCAACTTTAGCTCTTAGTTATATTTTTTAAACTGCTTATAATTCGCGTATTTCCAATCCATTTCTACAATTTTCCAATATTTACATTTTGTTTAACTAAAGAAAAAATTTATTTTCAACAACATGGAACATTATTTGAGCTCTGATTCTGCCCGAAGCGCCCCCCCCCCCCCCCCCCCAATATGAATTGGTACGCTAAATACAGTGATAATCTTATTAGTGTTTTTGTCAAATATATGTATAAAATGATCTAATAAGTTGGAGTAAGTGGTAGAGGCTGAGTCATACATCACATCACACTCGTGTAGATACAGGTAATGTAGTTTATTCACATAATATACTCGTCCAATTAACTGGGCAACTTAATTTTCTGCTTTGCAGAGGCATCTATATACAAGAAGAACACAATGAAGTAACTTTGCAAAGTGGTCGTCTGTTCATTGAGTGGATTGTGAACTAGAGCTTTTGGAGATTTCCACTTGCTATAAGTCAAGAATCGACTACTTGGTACTCAAGATGTTTAGGGGGAACTTCACTCACTGAGGGAACATCTCTTACCTATGCACTCCTCTCAACCCTCTAGTGATTCGGCTGTACGCTAGTGTTTCCACTGCGTGAAATTCATTTTGCTTGAAATTTCTGCCAAGCATCAAGATGGTGGCACTAAGGTGATTTGGGTAAATAACCTCGAAGCTGGTCCAGTCATTTGTTACCTAAGACACTGCTCTCGATCCTCCAGTAAGTAGGGTGTAGACTAATGTTTCCATTTCGTGAAATTTATACCAAGAATCAAGATGGTGGTCGTAGGGTGATTTTTGGTTAATAACCTCATTGCTGGTAAAACCATTTGTGGCGGAGGGCTACCCAAGGCACTGGTCTAGACCCTCCAGTAAGTAGTCCGTGAACCAGTGTTTTTGACTATATCACTTCAATGGCATGTGACATTCATTCAAGTTGAAGTGTTTGTAAAGAATAAATCTGGTGATACGAAGGGTGGTTAGGAGGGATTCACATGATATCAATTGTCCACTCATTTGTTGATGACCAAGGAGTACAGCTATGCACTGCTCTTTAATCTCTAGTTAAAATCTCTAGTGCTATTTGATCAAGTGCATTTGGTTTGAGTTAGTTAGTATTGATAATTTCTTTTCTGTGATGAGACTACAATCTGCCTTGGGATTGTATGCATGATTATTTAGTGGTAGCATGGTCTCGTACCAATCCGATTCAGCGGTTAAAAACGTATATTAGGTGGTATATTTATTTTGCTTATCCACGGCACACATCACGATAATACATACTGGTAATAAATACAAGGTGATAAAGTTAGTATGGTATTTGTTGCTTCCTTTGTACATACATGTTCTTGATTAATCCTGTTGCAATACATTTCTCGAGGCATACCTACCAGACCTAACCTTCAAATCCGATTGGGCTTGAAGCACCTCTTGAAAATTGGAGTGGGTCGCGACATGTCGGTCGTGATATGTATTTTTGCTCATTCTTGGAGTTACTGATCCGAGTCCAACTGTGATGCAATTTTAAAGGAACTATCGGAAGGATGACCTTTTCAATCTCACACTTTTATACATCTATTTTTGTTTATATTTGCGTACAAGTATATCTTTGAGTAGGTTGGGCTAGTTTAATATGTACGTTATTTTTTCTCGTCAATAAGTAGATTAGTACCTATTTTGCCAATATACTTCTTTTAGTACAATTTCCCTAATGTGCAGCCCTTCTCTGAACTTCTTTCCAGAATTTTATGTAAAGTGTGTCAAATTCGACAACCATTTCGTTTTTTACTAGTACCTAAATGGTAGTTAATAAGATATGAACTCAAATTTGGTTGGTTATTATTATTATTTTTTATTTTTACGGTTATCCTATTTAGAGAGGACGCATCCAATTAGCTTTCTTTCCGTCCTCCAAGATGAAATACATGGAATGCCCTCGACAATCAACCGCTCTCAGATACTTCACTATCTTAACAAACTAGTTTCGTTTACATTCTAATTAGAACATAATGAGTGCCAGATAGGCAGAGCTCCGACTACCTCGTTTTTATGACCCTGTCCCTGTCTTTTCAGTGTAGGGGAACTACTATTGGTCACTCTCGGTATAATGTACTTTCCGGGTTCCCTCCACGCGTCCATTCTTACTTTAGATGCTACACACGATCATTAGTATCGTGGGAATAAATCAGTTCTTTTTTATTCTAATTATCCTATGGTACTTCAAAAGCTAATGAAAGTCATAAATTATGTCTACTTCCAGGTAGGCAATCAATGAAGTATCTTTTGAACTATTCCGCTCATACTTGTGGTTTAGGAGTGATTTTCAGCTGAAACCGTATATTCGATAGTATATTATACCCACCGTAAATCATTTTTCAACTTGAAGTTAAACCATTAGAATCAGTCATATTTAATAGGTGAGGTTCTATTATTAGTAGTATCCGACAATTAATCTGATTTTTGACATTTTCATGTCTTTGCTTTGGCACATAAACTGAAAAATTGTCACGAAAACTAAGCAAGTCTTGCTCACGCGACCAATAAATAAAATAGACTCACTGTTGCGTAGAGAACAATCAACTGTTTTCTTATTTTGATGCTTGGGTACATGAATTAACAACTTACTTCACTACCTTGTTGTGTAGTGGTTGACACGAAAATGTCCCAATGTGTTGCAGACTCGATAAACTTGATTGTGATTTGGACGATTCTAAAGGTTCATTATTAAAAATAATAAACAAAAAATTGAATTTTTCGAATCGATTTGAAGCGTTTAGTTCTTTCTAATAAACTTGATTGTGAAGGTGTGAAGGCAGTATGGTGTGGTAGGTAGTACCTACCAATAGTTGGTAGGTGAAAAAAAGTTGGTAGGTAAAAAAAAATTTCTTCAACTCCACGATTTCTAATAACATTAGAAGAATAAAATTATATTGTAATTTTAAATTATTTAAAAAAACAGCAAATAATCACGTTTGGCTCGTTGTTTAGGATCATTCAGCACACACTTCTTGTTTTCTGATTGCATGGTGTTCAATGGGGTTCTAAATGGGATTTTTTCAGAAACTAAAAACATTGCGCTTCAAATTGTGACGTCCTCGATTGAAAGAGCTTCAGTTTTCAAAACAATATAAGAAACACGAAAAATTGATTTTTTTTTTGTCAATACACTGGCTCACGCAGAAAATTGAGGTAAACAATAATAATATTATTATCCTCATTAGTGGTAAAATCGAGTGGATGAAAACATTTCCTCAACTCCTACAAAATATTCTCATGATTTTTAATTTTGTGAATTTAAGGGAATAGGACTTTTGTATGATTAAATGTTCTGAAACATCCAAAACGCTTTTTGATATAAGATGAAAAAACAGGATTCAATGTATTTCAAAATGCCTGGCAGCACTGTCGCCTGAAAATTTATCTGACTATGAAGATTCTCAAGGTATCATTTTCTTGAAACAATTTACTTGCATAAGTTTTGATAATAGTAATATAATATTTACTTATTCATAATCTTTTTCACAAGGCAAGCATGCGTCATAATACGAAACATACTCTTAGAATACTAAGTAAGGTAGGAGGTAGTTCATGTCCCACACACGTACATATACGCTCCAATGAGTTTTCGAATTTTGAAAATTGTTGGCGGTCAAATATACTTAGCTAGGCGCCAGAAATTTCAAACTCTGGATCCCCGTTTAAACATAATCTGAATTCAGATTATATTCATTAATGAGACGGTAGAATCTTTTCCTGAAAAGAGGTGCCAAAATGTGGGTGATTCCCCAGATGTACTTCCATCCAGTTCATGATGATTTCTGTTTCACCTTGTTTCTCACTAATTTCGTGGGAGAAGAATGTTGAAGACCAATGTTTTCAAGAATTGGAGGGCAGTAGAACTATGGCCTGAAAGCAGGAGATACATAGAGCACAAAACTCCAGTTCAGATCACCCTTGCTTGAGGTACCGATCAGTAAATTAGCTGGTATATTTTCAAAAGATCCAACGGAGGTTTAACGAACTTTCGCCTCTCATATCCGAGTCTTTCGTCTGTTTCCCATCGCTTGTGGCACGGCGGCTTCCTCTGTCAATCATTCGCATATAATAAATTCTGTAGGAAAAGTCGATAGTTCGAGCAACCGTCCCACTTTCCCATCCTGTGACTCGCGGATACGCCCTTGACGAACGCGAGATGTCTCGTAAGTCTGTCTTGCGACTTGATGACACGATGTGACCCTGCTGTGACTTACTGGACGTATTGAAAATGAAAAAGAAGCTTTCTAAAGGGAGAAGCCCTGGTGGAACTCTTTCAAAGGTTTCAAAGGTATCTTTTGAGACGAGACAGTGGGAGAAAATCGAAGGAAAATGACTTGCCCGAAACTGTCCGAACATCCCATCATTTCGTCATTTGGGGGGAATGGAAACATGGAAAAAACCTTTGCCAAGTGGGTGTGGTACATAGCTTCCTCAAATTCAAAACATTTTTGTGCGGATTATTTGATGCATGTGGGATAATAAAAATGTCAACTCACAATTTTTTCAGAATTTTCTATATATAAGGAATAAAAAATTTTCAGATACGTTCCAAAACGTAAAACGCAAGTAGAAATTTTGATTTCAAAGGAGAAAATGGTGCTTTCTTATTTCTGATAGTGAGTGTGGCACATAGTTCCCACCTATCCATAACTTGAAAGGGGTAGATAAATCTATAGGATACTTGAATTATCAATTCACATTCACAGTCAATAATATTACTAACCTGATGGGAGTGCAAATTGCATCACATTATTACATGAACGTAAAATAACGTTTTTTGAAATAGGGTATCACGTCTGCCTCCAGACTTGTATAGTGACAATAGGCACCTTCCATACATGAAATTTGAACAATATTGCTTAGGCTGCAAAGACCTTTAGGGACAATTCTTCCAATGCTCAAAAATGATAATTACAATAATTGCTAGAATGAATAAGATATAAAAAGAGTAATAACATCATCATGAACAAAGTTTGCCGATTTTTGCTTCCAGTAAGTTAATTCGACTTGAAATGTGTTTATCATAGTTATAGTTTCAGTAAATTAATAACCTTAAGGTTATCGTCGTAAAATTGAACCCACAGCCGTGTCGGCCCGTATTCTTCCACGTACATTATGTACCTGACCTGTACAGCCTTACTAAAGACCGTATGTCTGTTAATTATGGATCCCACATAGAGTAACTCTCAGCTATTTCTGAAAACCTGCGGGTAATCCATCTTCGGGGTATCTACGAAACATTTTAACGAGAATTATCGATCCCGCATAGTTTCCTTGTTCCTTCCTGGTGTACCCATTTTCATGGGAGAAGTAGGTAATTAATTGGTAGGTAGCAAGATTTAGTTGGAATATGAATGTCGACTCTGAACAAAAAAAAAAACTTTGAAACGAAGGACTTACTCGTAGTTCAAATCCGCTTGAGGCCTTCCTGATTCAGATCACCCGAAAACATGATAATGCTTTCTGCGCTGTAATAGCGTATTTCGGCACACCGTGTATACTCTTCGTTGTTTTTATAGAACATTCTCAATTTGGAGGATTCGGTGTCTTATTTCGGGGTAATCCTTTAAATAGCTTTGGTATTTGGCACAAAATTTTTGGGTTCGTCAATCAAGTACGATAGTATATCAGACTCCAAAAGACATCTCATCATCCACCTTCTCAACCGAATTCTTCGTGATTCGTATTGTTCTAAAAATTATATATGAATTCTTCTATCAACACTTAAGTACCTACACCAACAAGGGTATACTAAACCTTCCGTTTTTCTCATACCCATTTAAGGAAGAAAAGAGCAAAAAATCGAAAAAGGCGGCAAAATCAGGCGGTCTGAACTAAGCCGATTTACTCGCACGTGTAAAAAAGGGGCTTAAGCTGTCAAACGCTAATTCAGAACATTATTTTTGATTTTTGAGGCCCAATTTGTATTGTCTGCCCTTCGTAAGAGGAAAACCAAAGTTAAAATTTGCTTTTAATTACATTGAAACTCACAACATATAATTATTATTTGATGTAACTTGTATTTTAGTGTTAATAGACGTTTTCTATTCTCGAGGAAAAATAATATTAGCTTTTTTTGTTTCAGGTAAGTACCACTGGATCATGATTTCCGTATAAAAACATTGTGGAAGGGTAAACACAAGAACCGAAGCGTAGGAGCTGAAATAGGTAAGTATGAACATTTCAGCTCAAAAATCGATACGCTCGTTCTAGTATCACGTATCATAAATGTTGGCCAGATAGAGTTTTTGTTGGATTATACAGTATTTTTGAACGCCGGAACGTCATAGGAGAATAGCATATGGGAGAAATATCCCATTTTTCAAAAACTCGTTTTATTTTTGTTTGTTTACTTCGTCTAATACCTCATATCAAAATTCGTATCAAAATACCACGTATCAGAATTAGGATCGGTTGGTGATCGAATAACTCGTATTATCAGTTTTCATAGCTGCGCCGTAGTATCAGTTTTGGTTTTATTATTTTCAATAATGAACCTTTGGAATCGACCAAGAAAAAAAAATTAACACCCCCTCAAAATTTGATGGTTTACGTTTCAAGGTACGTAGAATCCAAAAATCGAATAAAAATTTGGCCGTCCGTCCGCCGTACGCCGTACGCGGCACTTTTGCCACTTAGCGTTGTCCGATTTTGATGAAATTTGGTATGTAGGCTCCATTGGGGTCTAGTTGTGCCCCGAAGATTTTGGTTGATGTAGGTCACTTCTAAGGGTTCCAAAATCAATTTTGAAATGTTGAAAACGCCCTAACTCAAAAAATTTTGATGTAAAGGTATTGTTTTTCCTTCAATTTAAGATTCTATAGAATTTTTAGAATTTTTTGAGACCACCCGGAGCTCTGTAGGACAAACCGTTCGCTCACTACGCGAATTTAAAGTTTGGACGTACGGTAAATCAGAAACACGAATGTGAATCGCAAAAGAGGCCTAATCTCCGTTCAAATTAAAGCTGACCGAAATGCGATCGATGTTTTTCTTCATGTTGGATGGTTGGAGGCTCTGCAGACGAGTGATCTATATGGAAAAATAAAAAATAATAAACCATTGGGTAATAATTTGCAGCTTTTTTTGCTCTCCTATAAAGTTTGAAATGGTATTAAGGTGGTATTCAGGTAGGTGTCGAAATAGTTGATTTCTTTGTCTAGTATTTCAACATTGAAATGAGTTGCTATGCATTGTTCAATAGCGAATCGAATGAGAATAGTTTGCACGTCGGATGGATCATAAGTTTCAAAGTTATGACAATTTTACTCTTAAAAAGAGAAATATAAAATTTTCCTATGGGTGACTGGTTTGCTAGTAAAAACCATTGAAAATTCTCCCTGACATTTCCTTCAGTACATTTGGCTGAATCTTGTTATTGACGATTTATCACATTTTCGGAAAAATTTCAGGACATTCTTGTGAAAGAAAAATTTCGCTGAGGATCCTCATTCATAAGACATACATTTACGTTAATACGCTAAATTTTATATAAACGGAACCTTCAAAACTGTTAGGTCGAGGTTCAGCAATTCGCGTGTGGATCGGCCTAACAAAAATTGAGATATTTCCGACGCTGACCTATTTTGGGATGGCCTCAGATTCAATAAGGCATGGTACAATGAGGGGCTCTGAGAATTTTGACACCAACGCGACCTTCTAGCGTGTGAAGACCTTTTTCTATGATTTTTCAAAGTTTCGAATGTTTATGACGTCACGCGGCTCTGATGACGCAGCTCACTGACGGGAGAGGGGGTCCCGCCCTGGCGGGAGAGCCGCAAGACGTCATAAACATTCGAAACTTTGAAAAATCATAGAAACAGATCTACTCGTCCAAAAAGAGAACGGCTAGTATCAAAATTCTCAGGATGAGATTTACTTTCGATTAAAAATTTTAAAAAATCAGGCGCACCCCCATTACGACACAATTTTATCGTCGAAATAATTGGGGTTGTCAGTTCAATACCTTGGGATAATTCCACGATGAGATGGTTGGCGATAGATTGATCATAAAGATTAAAGTTCTGCCATAAATAAACTAGACAAACAAAATGATGATTTTCGGTTATTTACTGTTGAAATATAATTGTCGGTTCCATTTCCTTGTAGGTTTTAACAACGGTTTCTACAACTGTGCATCGGTTCATTCATTCCACGCATTCTTCCAATTGATATCAGATTGGCGCGTTGTGCCCTCGTCCAAATGGTACTTCCTCGTTACTGCTCCACTATTTCATTGAAAATACCCTCCGGGTGTGTTCTTCAGGATCACGACTTTTGCAGAAAAAGAGGAAAAAATACACCTCGATTCGAATGCAAATAAGTACAAAAAATGGACTGTGTATCCGCCGACTACCAGTTACCAATCCAAGAGGATTCAATAAGGGGATATTACCGGAGAAGTAGGGGTAAATGACCGCGTGTTTATGCCTCAACCAGGAGGGAATAAGAAGAGTGGTCGGTAAGTGGTTGAAAAACACCGCGAAAGAGGATTGAAGGGGGAAACTTATTTACATATAAATCCATTCACCTGAGCGATCTGCTCGTGATGGTCCCACAATCAGCAGTGTAAAAACCTCTCACGCAACCACTCATCTTGACTCTTTTCCACCGAAGTTGTTTTCTCCTTGTTTTATGTTCATTTGACGGAAGTCCAAGTTACGAAATCAACCGGTAAATTTGAAGATGTTGAGTGAGTCGTTATAGACGCGAAGGGAGGAAGATTTTGTCAAATGAGTTGAATAACGAAGCGAAGTTATGGAGACCTACCTATCTACTGCTCAATAAATTGGGATGATGACCGAACGTTGTTGGTGCTAAAACATTGTCAGATTTCTTCCAAATGATTCAATACGATAGTTTGGTGTCAAGAACTCACAACAATCAAATACTGCTGAGAAGGTTTACTGTCTTGTGCTACGAGAACATAAATGTGAAGTGAGCCTTTCCTTAGCAATTGAAAATCTTGCAGCAACGAGCCAACTCCAAAATTGTCGTTTATAAGTTAACACTCGTTTCGAACTCGCCCGATCTAGTGGTGTTGCGAGAAACATCCAGTACTACCTCGTAGGCAACTCGCGTAATCATTGGAGCACAAACGAGTTCGGAACCAGTGTTCTCTCAAAAAAAAAAAAAAAAAAATTGGTGTTGGCTTGTTTTTTGCTGGGTCTTCAATTTTAGTGGACAAATAGGCATGTTCTGTTGAAAGTCTTTAAAGAACGTGGAGTACGGGTGAAGGTTGTTTTTAGGACGTCCCACAGTAAGACTTGGGCGTCCTTATGCGATCGATCTGGGGTGGAGGAGGACAACACTCAACAGAAAAAAAAAAAATAACCACACAGTAATCCGTTTTAAACCATTCTGATTCCAAATCTGCTAAAAAAACCATAGGTGTATGTCTGTGTGTGTGTGTGACAAAATCTTGTGTCGTCTGCACAGGTCTTAGTTCTCAACCGATTTTCCTGGTTCTTTTTGGTTTATTATTTTCAATAATGAACCTTTGGAATCGACCAAGAAAAAATTTTTTTTTAAGACCCCCTCAAAATTTTATGGTTTACGTTTCAAGGTACGTAGAATCCAAAAATCGAATAAAAATTTGGCCGTCCGTCCGCCGTACGCGGCACTTTTGCCACTTAGCATTGATCGAATTTGATACAATTTGGTATGTAGGCTCCATTTGGGGTCTAGTTGTGCCCCGAAGATTTTGGTTGATGTAGGTCAGTTCTAAGGGTTCCAAAATGAATTTTGAAATTTTGAAAACGCCCTAACTCAAAAAATTTTGATATAGGTAAAGGTATTGTTTTTCCTTCAATTTAAGATTCTATAGAATTTAAAAAAATTTTTGAGACCACCCGGAGCTCTGTAGGACAAACCGTTCGCTCACTACGAGAATTTAAGTTTTGGACGTACGATAAATCAGAAACACGAGTGTGAATCGCAAAAGAGGCCTAATCTCCGTTCAAATTGTAGCTGACCGAAATACGATCGATGTTTTTCTTCTTGTTGGATGGTTGGTGGCTTTGCAGACGAGTGATCTATTGAAAAATAATAAACCATTGTGTAATAATTTGCAGCGTTTTTTGCAGGGTCTTCAATTTTAGTGGACTAATAGGCATGTTCTGTGGAAAGTCTGAAAGAACGTGGGGTACGGGTGAAGGTTGTTTTTTGCTTATGGTTTTGTTTCGTTTTCTCTGGCATTTATACAGCTTTGGTGCGTCTTCCCCCCCCCCCCCAGTTTGGGAATACATGTTCTATGGGTATACTACTCGTAATAATTATATTATTGATTGTTATAGAAAATGACCCGTCATTTTTGGACAGTTTTCCATGAAGTGGACATGAACCCTAAAGCACAAATTTCTCCCTTCTTCGGAGAAACATTAGATCATGAACGTGACCTCCATTTTAATTAAATGTTCGCAGGGGTCTATCCAAAATTGATCCACAAACTTCTGTACATATCATAATTCATCCCCAGATCACACCGTTCCGTTCTTAAAGACATTCATCACAATTTAGATTTAAATGATATATTTATAATAACAAGAATCATTATTCTCGATGATTCACGCTCGTTATACGCACGTTATGAGAAACTTAAGTAACCATAAATCTCTAATACTGAATTATATTATCTACCTGTACAGACACTATAAATGTTGAATTTAAGTAAACGTTCTCAGTATTCAGTAACTTCAGTAAACTGCATAAATGAAACTGAGTAAGAAATTATGAGAATCAAATGTGAAAAGAGCGCTAATGTCACGCGAAGCCAAAAATTTACTCTTAATTTGTTGATTTTCTTTGTAGATAAGGTTAGTGGTGAGGGGAGGAAAAAAGATACCTAGTAATTTGTGTCCCATACCGTGAACATGTGGCTAGCCTTTTATTTAAATTTAATTCAAAATTTGGATATTTAATATCCAATGCACCCTGGTTGATTAGAAAATCTCAGTAAGAACACCACTGAAAGCAAACAATTGAAAGAATACTGTGGAAACCTTTTTATATTCTAATAACTGGAACTGGATGCCTCACCAGCCTATACTGACCCTCATGCTCTACACCCTATCTACCTTGCATGTGATAAGCTTTGACAAAGAACCTATGTGACATGGAGTACCTATTGTGACTTACTTACCAGAGTAACATTGTAATGCAGCTATGGATAATACCTACTACATGTACCCATCTACCTACCACCAAAATTATGTTAAATGTGTAAGAAAAATTTTACTTACCTACCAGAAATGTGTAACACTTCATGAACCTGAAAAGCAATGTAGGAATGAAAACCTACAGGAATACGATGACCTGTAGTGAAGATCGTGAATCACGTGGAGATGTAATGACATCTAGAACTGTCATTGATAGAATGATCGCAAATCGCACATGACAACAATCACTATCCCTTTACTATCACAATAGGTATGCTGTACTGCCCACTCAACTCGCCCTACGTTTTCTTTGTGTTAGAGAGATATAGAAGCTATTAATTAGGTCGAAGCTTACTTAATCTCCAAGACTCCTCGAATTAAGACATTAATTATTGTGTACCCCCCCAAGATACTGATGTAATGTAATCGCTAGTGGAACAAATCGGTACCAGGAGCTCGGGAAACATCAGCGCCCCAGCGGCCGATGCGGGCAATTAGAAGGAACAAGGATGTGTCAGGGCGTTCCGCTTCATTAGCTCGTTAACCAAATAAAGATCTGAAACCAGAGGGAGGTCGTCCTCAGACTCCAGGGCGTCCGATGAGAAAAAAACTACAAAAAACTCGTCTCCTGAACCGAGTTCCTGGTTCCAGGCAGCTACATTATATAGGAGGTGTCGTATTTCGGACCAACGAAAGTTGGGGTGAAATGAAAGTTAAGAAACACCATTATTTACACTGAAGTATATTGGAGAAAACACAAATATTTTCTTAAGAGTCACATAAATGAATATGTAGTTCATTTTAGATGTACAACACTGTAGTTATATTCCAAGAGGGCACATTTCGTTGCTCAATTCTAGGGATGTGTGGAATGTATAATAAATTATAGCCCAACCATAGAAGACTACTACTGACTGCTTTCCCTTAGTTTTTAGAAAACTTTATTCAAGTTACAACTGATACTCATTGAACATGAATAATTTTTTTTCTTCTACATTGTCCAATAAAGTGTTTTTTCTCTCTTAAAATTATTTAAAAAAAATCGAATGTACTTTGAATATAGAAACACTCAGAAAATGTGAAATAAAGTTCGGGAGAATTCTAAGGATTATGACTAGTATGCGTACCCACCCCTTTTAAGCATTGAATTTTCAATCGTGCAGCAGTTCAACGAAATTTGGGACTTGATAATACAATTTTTTGCTCCCATCTTGGATTTCAGAGCTCTCATTTTTCGCATTAAGTGAACCCAAAGCTTGTTAATACTTTGAAATCGGAAATATTGAACCTTCCCAACTCACCTTAGCTACCAGCGATCCCTGAATTTGAACAGCTTTTTAAAAACACGATGCGAATTCGACCAATCCCCTCCTCGTCCCTCAACGTCCTTCCGTAGGAGACCTCTGTATTCTAGGTGAAACACCCAAAATCCCACGGAATACGGGGCACCATGGTGACACCACTGCTTTGTTCCACGGTGGCGCAAAGAATAGTTCATGAAAATCCAGAGGTGTATTGATTATGTTTCCCGAGTTTCAAAGCTTGGGCCCCTTTAATAAGTCTTAATAATAACCGAAAAAACTCGTGTATTTTTTTAATATTACTGTATTTTGTGATATATAACTACTGATGAAGTAATGTGCCGATTTGAAGTTGTATGAGTCTCACAAAAAAATAAATACCTACGCAAATCGGTTAAGAATTTAAGAATAGGTATCGCGTTCAAGATTTCATCTGAATGTGTTTATTTCCAGTAAATATCCCCCCGTTTCTTTCCCCAAACTCTAATTTAAATTCTGGCGGTGTAGTACACAACTAGACAGATTTCTCCGCCGGATAATAAAAGAACCCCGAAAATGGGTGGGGAAAGTCTGGGCAGAGTTCACAAGATTTTCCACATACACTCACATACATATCGACACCTGAGCGCCCAAAGGGCCAAACTGCTTTTTCTTGTTCAAAGGGCCAAACTGAAATCGGTTTCAAGGTCAGAAGTCCGAAGGGCCAAACTGGAATTTAAACGAAAAGTGATTAGGGCCAAACTGCATCCATCTACGTGATTCATAGGGCCAAACTGCTGATCTTACCAACTAAAACGCAGCCACAAACTACTCTGATTGCTATTTGCGTGTCAGAGACAAATATAATGGCACAGAACCACAACAACTGACTAGAAAATCGATCTCTGACCCTTTATTATGTTCACGTCCACTACCTACCAACTTGTTCCATCCTGTGTTTTTGTTATATTATATTCAATAATGAACCTTTGGAATCGACCAATAAACCATTTTTTTAACCCCTCCCCCCCTCAAAATTTGTTGGTTGACGTTTCAAGGTACGTAGAATCCAAAAATCGAATAAAAATTTGGTCGTCCGTCCGCCGTACGCGGCACTTTCCCCACTTAGCATTGACCGATTTTGATGAAATTTGGTATGTAGGCTCCATTTGGGGTCTAGTTGTGCCCCGAAGATTTTGGTTGATGTCGGTCACTTCTAAGGGTTGAAAAATAACGGTTGAAATTTTGAAAACGCCGTAACTCAAAATATTCTGATGTAAAGGTATTGTTTTTCCATCAGTTTTTGCGTTCGAGTCCACCAAGGTAGAGGGAGCTTTGTTTTCACTTTTCAAGTTTTTAAAAAAATGTTCTCCAGAAACAAAGTTTCCACTCGTTTCGGACCTTTCTGAACAATTTTGGTTCCGTGTCTGTCTGTCTGTCCGTGTGTCTGTCATGAAATCCTTGCGCACCCATAACTTCTACATTTTTCATCCGATTTCAATGAAAATTTCAGGGATTGTACGGAATAGCGTAGATGGTCCCCTATGAAAATCATCGCCCACAGACTAATAGTTGCTACTGCGCATGTGCAAACGTGTATTTCGTTGTACCAGCCATAACTTTCACATGTTCAAACGTGAAATATTTGTAACTGTCATAACTTCTACTTTTTCATCCAATGTCGGCGAAATTTCTCAGGATTGTTCAAATTGGAGTGTAGATAGTCCTCTATGAAGGTAGTGCAAGGTACTTAGAGATCGATGTTTTTTGAGACTAGTACTATGTATCGGATCAACTATACCTACAATTGGGTTATGGATACGAGGAAGCTATGTGCCACAACCACTTGGCAGGCGTTTCTTTTGATTGTCTTTAGTACAATCTATTCTCCCTCCACTCGTTCTTTTTCGAATGTGGTTTTGGAAAAGGTGATTTCAAACGATGGCTAGAACTCGAAGAGGGAAGCAAGGGAAAGTGTTCTCAACCAGATCTCAGCTCATGGTTTTTCGGGCCCTACAACAACTGAGAGAGGTATAATATACCTTCATACCATTATACCTCATTATATTATAATGATTATTCGAATAGTTTCGATTAAATTGACTAGAATATTTTTTATGACTTATGGCTCTTGAATCAGTAAGATTTGGCAGAATCGAGTTCGTTATTTCAAGTCCTGATGTTTGCTTAGGTACAGACGATTCAGTTAAACAACTAAATCAATCAAATTGCATTGAATCAATTGAGTTGAAGTCTGGACACCA
Source organism: Apolygus lucorum (assembly GCA_009739505.2). Taxonomy (NCBI): domain Eukaryota; kingdom Metazoa; phylum Arthropoda; class Insecta; order Hemiptera; family Miridae; genus Apolygus; species Apolygus lucorum. The sequence continues at coordinate 15,820,053 of CM019178.2, read as the reverse complement.
GAAAGATAGGTAACTTGTCAAGTGTAATGATAATTTTCTTGCCGTCCAGTTGTGTCAATGTGACCACTCCTGCTTTTTCCTTCAGTTTGTGTACCAAAGGGGCGATTCCTCACCAGTACCACGCAGAATACTTCCAGATGAAGAATAAGCTCAACATACGTGATGAGCTCATTGAGACAAATGAAGAGGACAATGCTGAATAGATGACGATAAAATCAATGATTTTTAGATTTGTTTCAAATGCTATGCTGTTCATTTACTATTGGAATAATTAAAATTTCGTTATCCGTGTTTCAGAAATTACTTAATTTCTGTGTTTTGGTAATAGAATGGCACTATTCAACCATACCTACGTGAGTTAAAATCGGGGTTTCAAAGAAAGACGAAAATATAACTGATTGGACAGGTACAAAATACCCAGAGAGTTGTAAAAATGGGTAGTTAATTATAATAATTTATTAACGTTTAATTTCAACTGATGTATTAATTGAAGAAGAAATTGCAGATTGACCAGAGCAATTTCCAGTTGAAGGAAAGTCGCAAACCTTAGGGCCAAACTGGCAGTTTGGCCCCTTGTCGCTCACAGATCTCAAGGTCAAATTATGCCCATAGGGCCAAACTGGACCTCTTCCCAGTTTATCTTTTTTTCTTAATATTACAAATTGCGGATGATTAAAAAACGGTTTGGAATTCAATCTTACATAGATTTTGGACCAATCACAAAAAAAACCTAGTTGACTTCATGTAGACTGGCCTCGCTACAATCGTTCGCGTTTTAGAAATAGTAGTTCCGGAAGCAGTTTGGCCCTTTGGGCGCAGAGGTATCGATATGTACACACATAAAAATATACTTTTTTTTAAAGATTTGGATTTAGAATGGTCTGGAACGGATTTGTACGTGGTTATTTTTTCTCGGTTGTATGTTGTCCCCCTTTATCCCTGATTAATTGTAAAAGGACACGAAGTCCTCTTACTGTGGGCGGTCCTGAAAATAACTGCATTTCGTTGAAATTTTCAGGAAGTGAGGGGGTTAGCTAATGACTGGGATGAGGAATTTGTCACTGATCAAATTTTTGAAAACTCAAATTTCTTTGACCTGCTTTACGGATACGAAGAATCCCTACTCTAAGAGGGAGTAAATTACTAAATTTAGACCTATTTATGGTACTGTAGTATTTTTATACAGTTCATTTATGATATTAAATATCATAAGATATTTCTTAATATAAAAAGATATTTATTAAAGTTCATTTATGATATTAAATATCATAGAATAAATTTTATTCTTATTATTACTACAGATATGAATAAAAATGAGCTTTTTAAGACTTACAGTTAACGCTTATTCAAAGAACGCATCTCTTATCGTCCTCTCGATCGTAAACGTACACGAGGCATTTGAATTAGTTTGCCTCGTTCAAGCAGAACGGAGTGCTTCGTGATACATCCCCGTTCCATCTATTGCACTCGAACAAAAACATCAGTGAGTAACCTCAGCTTCACCATCTCTTACGGTGACCATAGATACGGTGGCAACGGTTTACGGTCTACGGTGGCAAACCGTCGATGGGCTTTTCCGTGGAAAAGGGCAGGTCGTGAGTCGGGGCAGGGTCAAATCGTTAAATGATTCGCAAGGTCGCTACTCTGCGGTTGCCACGATTGTGCTCCGGATCTATTCTTAGTTTCCCCTCATTAGTCGGATTCAGTCAATCGAAGTGGAGTAAAGTTTACTGCGCCGTTTACTTTATAAGCGACACTTCGGGTAATATAACGCTCACCACAATATAAATCACAGATAAACAATAGTGGTAACTATCGGAGTGAGTCATTCATAGGGGAGTATTCAGAAGTGTTTCAAAGCGCTAAAGGAAATCCTAAGCGTAATTTTATTTAATTTCCTCAGAAAATTTTGGTTTTTGAAATCACTCTCTAGTAGTGATTTCTACCTTGTATCTCTAGTATACAAGGTAGACTCTCATACAAATATCACAGTGAGTTATACATAGGGGAGTATTCAGAAGTGTTTCAAAGCGCTAAAGTAAATAATAAGCGTAAATTTATTCAATTTCCTCAGAAAACTTTGGTTTTTGAAATCAGTACTAGAGTACAAGGTAGTCTCTCATACAAATATCACAGTGGGTCATACATAGGGGAGTATTCAGAAGTGTTTCAAAGCGCTAAAGGAAATCCTAAGCGTAAATTTATTTAATTTCCTCAGAAAACTTTGGTTTTTGAAATCAGTACTAGAGTACAAGGTAGTCTCTCATACAAATATCACAGTGGGTCATACATAGGGGAGTATTCAGAAGTGTTTCAAAGCGCTGAAGTAAATAATAAGCGTAATTTTATTTAATTTCCTCAGAAAACTTTGGTTTTTGAAATCAGTACTAGAGTACAAGGTAGTCTCTCATACAAATATCACAGTGGGTCATACATAGGGGAGTATTCAGAAGTGTTTCAAAGCGCTAAAGGAAATCCTAAGCGTAATTTGAATAAATTTCCTCAGAAAAATTATGGTTTTTGAAATCAATACCTACTAGAGAGTATGATACAAGGTAGACTAAGGACAACTATGAGTAATAAAATAGTACTTACATTGGTATGTTGTAGCTGTGATAAAGTCACATAAGTATAGCTTTAGGGAAGTATAGCTATTTGTTATGTACTTGTAGACAAGTATAGCTTACTGGGAAGTAGAGTTTATGGGAACCTAGTCTACACGAATGTTCATCGATATCGGACCATGATTTCGCCTGGTATGCGGAATTGACCATCCAGAACTAAATTTTTGGAGGGCTCATTTTTTTCAAACTACTGCACGAATACGAAGAATCCCACAATTTATTGCGAGCTGGTTTCTGGAGCATAATTATTCTATTCAGAGAACATGAGATGGATTATAATTTTGGTTTATTATTTGCAATAATAAACCTTTGAAATCGAACAAGAAAAAGAATTTCAACCCCCCTCAAAATTTTTTGATTTACATTTCAAAATACATAAAATCCGAAATTCGAATAAAAATTTTGCCGCCCGTCGTACGCGGCATTTTTCTTAGTTACCAGGACCGATTTTGGTATATGGGCTCCATTTGGGGTCTAATTGTGCTGCAAAGCTTTTGGTTGTCAGTCACTTCTAAGGAATTAAAAATAAGGGCTGAAATTTTCAAAACGTCCTAGCTGAAAAACTTTCGATTTAGGTATTGTTTCTTCATAAATTTCAAATAGTATTGAATTTTAAGAGTCAAATGAGACCACCCAGAGCTATGTGGGACCAACCGTTCACTCCCTATGATAACTTAAGGGTTGGACTTACAATAAATCAGAAACACGAGTGTTGATCGCAAAAGAGGCCTAATCTCCTTTCAAATTTTAGCTGACTAAAATGCGATCGCTGTTTGCTTTTACGAGTTGTACGTACTCAGTTTTGCTTCCTTATCAACCAGTAATCAAATTTCCTAATGAAGTCGCTCTCAACTCCCTATTTCTTCGAATTGAGCGTGAAGCGTTTATTTCGTCTTAATAAACTTTATTGCGAAACGAAAATATGGTTGGTAGGTAGTGGCGATGGTTAGTAATATAAACAGAAAAAACCTTTGTGTAATAATTTGCAGCGTTTTGTTTTGGAAAAGGCTTCAATTGGATTGGAATTGGTTCCATTTCAATTGGAGAATGTTTCATTTGGGGTGAAAAGGGTTTCATTTGGACAGGAAATTCTAAGAATGACACGCAACTTCAGAAACCATAATATTCTCAAAATCTCTCTATTTCTTCAAAATATACTTGATTCTGAAGCAAAAATATGGTTGATAGTTAGTGACGGTAGCAAAGTTGTGTTCTTTGACGTAATAATTTGCAGCGTTTTTAGCATCGGATGAATTTGGATCTATTCGCCAGTCTGCAAATTATTTGCATTGATGTTTCTTATCACTGATCATAGACCGTTACATTTCAAGCTTGAGTTCCTTCGCCGTACATAAGGGATGAAAATATCCCGTATGATGAGTGGCAACCCTCCTTGCTTGTGTAGTCGATGAATACGTAGAAATCTCGTAACAAGATGCGTCGGACGGAAATGCTTGAAAGGGAAGGTAACCTTGTTGCTCGAACCTCATAATTTCAGCTTTCTGTTTCACCTTGGCTTTTATTAGGGCGGTAGCAGGCAGTAACGCGTGCTTCGGTCGAGTTGAACTGATCCGTGGAGGACACATCTGCAAGTCTCTACGTGGCAGAGAGGGAGATGAGGAGATTAGACGAGACACCGAGACGAATCTGGATGAATCCCAGGCGCTGGAGCCCGTCTGGGAACCTCAATTGGATATCCACGTCCGAAACATCGTCTTCGCTCGGCCATTCAATCAACGTCGATTCAACTAGGATTGGAGTATGTTTTAATTAACAAAGGCCACACACCGAATCCGTTTGGAACAAATCAGTTCAAAAACCCAAATCATTTTTACATTTATTGTCAATCCAAAGAGTGTCGTACAATCAGTTACACAACTCCGCAAAAATAAGACGCTATTCATCTGACAATACGATATTCCTTAGAATATTCTTTGCCGGTCAATCTGTAATCGATGTCTGTTCTCAGCTATTTCCGTAGTTTTCGTAAAATATGGAGTTGATAACCAAATCGGTACATTTTTAACTTTTGTAAACTAATATCTATGTGAATGATCTTTTTTGAGAAATTTAGAGTTGAATAGAAAAACATACCACCTGTCAGTGGACTCATTTCCACTTATTACGACTAACTTTTTTTTTATAAAGTGAAAAACTTGTATGTTCAGCGTTAAACGTCTCAAAAATTTCCCACTTTGAAAATACTTTTTTCCGAGTTGAATAGTTTCAGCTTGGAGTTGGAAGTTATTAAGTGCATTTTTCAGGAAACCAATTTTTTTACTAGGATGTAAACTTACCAACTGCAGCATGGTGAGAACTTTTGAGACTTTTCATGTTACATCGAAACTATTTGTCGAGTGAAACTGAGAACACATTCAAACTCGTCTAGAATGTAGGAGTTGTTGATTTATAATACGTAAAAAGTGAAGTAAACAACCGTCTCAGGTTGAATTTTCATTCAACAACCATTCCTGACGTGGACGTCATCAGCTGTCTTCCAAAGAGAAGATCAGAGTTATTTGTGATGATTTCCCTCATGGTTACTTATTGCCTCACACGCTTAAGTGGAGCCGGGTTCACCAACAGCCCAACCGAAAAACTATCGAGACCTGCGATACCGCCCTCGAGCGGTAACCAGCGCCTTGATTTTTTTTAGGTTTTTAATCGAAACTAGACTACATCCTGAGAATTTTGGCACCAACCACGACCTTCTAGCGTGAGTAGATCTGTTTCTATGATTTTTCAAAGTTTCGACCGTTTATGACGTCACGCGCCCCTCTCGCCTGGGAGGGACCCCCAGCACACTGTGACGTCATAAACGGTCGAAACTTTGAAAATTCATAGGAAAAGATTTACACACGCTAGAAGGTCGCGGTTGGTACCAAAATTCTCAGAATGAGGTCTACCTTAGATTAAAAATAACAAACAGTTTTTCCTACCCATGCGCACACCCTATTCACTGAGTTACTTAATTCATAGGTATGTTTTGGTCATGATTTATATTAGGTAGTAACTGATATAGGTTTATTCATATGGACTCTACTTATCTGGGAGTAACGTCCAGTTCACCCTCTTTTTGAAGGTGTGAGAAAGGAAGGTTTTACATTCCTTCTTATCCTCTCCTGGCATCAGCTTTTTAGTAACGTGAGAATGATATTAACGTTCTTCCATTGACAAGTTCGATTATGTTCTAAGCTCTACTCGGTAAGTACTTTCAATGCAAAATAAAAAAAATCAAGTTTTGAAGACTATATTCTCTGTATTATGGAGCTCAGGTAAATTTTGCAATGAAAACTTTTAGAATGTAGTGGTAGTAACATAGTTTCATGTAAGAAGGTGTAAACAGTGATAACCAGTATATCTATGATCCCTCCCACACCTTTGTTGATTCACTTCAGCTAGTTGAGATTCACAATCTGATAGTATAGTATTTTTTACTTCCACTCTATCCATACGGTATGTCAGGTATGCTTAAAATAAGACCTCAACTTTCTTAGTCGATTGAAAAGTTTTTGGAATCAGGGCAATGTGTGGGTTCTCAATCTGGTTGTATTTAGTTTTTGGTCAACCTAGTTTTAGGTTTGTACCTACATTTGGCGTAAAATATCCTAGAGTAGCTAGAAAATCGATTTCGGAAATACCCCCTGTTCCAAATCACCCTGAAGTGTGAAAACCGCTCACGTCCAAACACTACCCAGTCACAATCCTCAAGTTGTTTTTGGAACGTCAGATAAAGAACAAGAATTTTTGAAGTGACTCAAAGCCACTGAAATTTCGATTTTGATTTGGTTCAACAGCAACCGGTCTCCCCTCTTCCGATATCATCGACTTTCAGAGACAATTTTATTTCCTTGACCGTTCCAAATGTCAGTTTGTCAGCGAAGGCTGGCGTTTTCAATTACGCGACTCTCCGTATAAATAAACAATCAATCAATCAACTCTGAATGGGTACCTACGTACTATAAATTAACCATTGATTTTCAAAGTGTGAAAGAGGCTGGCGGTTGCGTTTGAATCAATTTTCACGTCAAACACCGCTAGATGGCAACTCCATGATTTACACCTGCAAAGGTGTAATTTCGAACGCGAATGTTTTAATTGAATCAATCAACCCGACGGGGCAATTCGCTATCAAAGTCCAGCTCGCGCGATTCTAAAATAAAATGGTCGGCCGAATTGACGATAACTCAGTTTGAGGATTTGCCTCAACTGAAGGTTGGCTAGAACTGACTAACAAGTAATTACCAAGGAACTAACTTGGAGATGACTTTTACCTTGAGTTTTACAGCTTTAGTGTTGGTAAGTTGTTGACTATTGGAGAAGTGAATATTATTCCGTTTGGTTCTAATGGACACTAAATTTATTTGTTACTTACCTTGCTTATGGAGACCTAACTTGTTTGTGCGCAAATTGGAGAATTCAGAACCCTAGAAAACCGTACATTTTCTTCAGCAATTTGCATGTTTTGAAAGCCTTCCTACATCCTGTTTTGACCAAAGCTGCCTAATCAGTAGTCAAACTTTGACTATACCAGGAAATTCCAGAATGGTAATTATACGATGAATCCGGTGGTAAGGTTCGTTCTTCAATCTGTGCCCATCGAACTTCGAATAACTCTAGGTTCTCCACTCTGTGCGGTGGAGGAAAAGAGGAAAGCCAAACTTTTGATTTATTAAAATAAAGAATTGTTCGTTCTATTTCTCACACCTCCAGGTAAACCATTCACTGTTGAAGGATACCATACAGTGTGGATTGATCATAAGATGTTGGACTAAAAGTTCTTCTTTACCCATGTAGATTAGAGTAGAAGGAAACAATTGCAGAATTTGTGTTTTTTTTTTGGAAATTGTGGTTTTTTGCCTAAAACAAACCATCTCTCCTCAACATTGGTCCTATAACAAATTTGAAAAAAAAAGAAAAACGTTGAAAAGGTTCTCTTTAGGAAAAATATTTTTCAAAAATCTCATTCAATTCTTGTAAGCACAAATTTCAAAAATTTATAAATTTTAGAAAATTTGTTTTTTACAATAACTCTCTGTTGTGTTAAGCTTTCCTGTGGTATAATAAAAAAAAATAAAAAAATACAACCGAATTTAGAGGATAAATTAAATTTGCGGTTAACCCACCCACCCCCTCCCTTTGTCCTACCCCAGAACCTCTTGCTAAATCGATGTTTCGTTGACAAAATTCACGTTTTTCCGCGTTCAAAAACAAATTTTTCCTCCTAATTAGATTGGAAATTGTTTTTGATTATATCGTTGGGAAGCTTATTAAAAAACCATGTATTTAAAGTTGTGAACAGTTTAGAATGGAAAAAAATGTGTTTTGATCCAAGAAAAATGTCTTAAAGTTAAGGAATTTAGGAACTTTCATTGTTTCCGTAGTTGCAAAAATTGAATAGGAAAGGGGAAGTTATGTTTCCTTGAGGAAATTTAGCGGGGTCTTTAATGTTTTTTTAAATTTGCTATAGAATCAATAGTTGAGGAAATGCTGTTAGTTTTAGGCAAAAAAATAACGCTTTTCCTCAAACAACACAAATTTTGCAATTCTCTCTTAGTTTGCGATTTGGACAAGGGACTTTTTTGTTGCATTTGAGGTATACAAACACCTCCTAGCGTTTTGAGATCTTATCACCAATCACTCCGTGAACTTACAGTGCTCGAAGTGTCACTGCTTACGTGAGTGAGGCTAACCTGTTCGTTCAACTGAAAGTCTGGAATATGGACTAGAAAGTTTATAAAATTGATCAAGTAAAGAAAAAAAGTCTTGCGTGAAGAGTGATGATATTTGACTATTTGCAATTATTGAACTCCAATCAAGTTAAATCCTCAAGGAATTTGAATCTTTGAATTAATAATTATTTATTATACGTAACGTATTCGGCGCTCATTCTGACTGTTATATTTAAAATAATAATTTCCGTTAAAAAATCTCCTCCACCCCAAACAAGGATGAAAAACACATTCGTTGGATCTCTAACTTGGCAATTGGCTAATCTCAAGTGTTTTGTTCGTGAGTTACCTCTTTTTAGCCCCCTCCACTTTTGTAACCTCCGGATAGTTTATTCTTTTTTTTTACTCGCGTTACTTCTTCTCTCATCATTCAGGGTGCACAGCTTACATTTTTTCTTACTCCTCAAAGTTTTCCATATGATAAGTAGGACCATTAGAGGTTATGATTTCGATTATCGATGGTCAATGATAGTTATGAAATAACTTGATGTTATGTTTCTGAAATTGATCTTGAACTGAAGTTTTCTCCCTCGCCCCTGAAGATGTATGTATGATATTGGGTATTGTAAGTACTTAGTAACCGTCCCGCATCCGTGGGCTCCATCATTTTCGATACATCCAGTGAACAATCTTGTTAATTCTTTGGTATACCACTCATAATACAGTTGTGTATATTGTTTGAGATGAAGGGAGCTCCCATACTCCAAGCATTCTTGTATTCACCCTCGCAACTGATTAGGCTTAGAACAATCGCCTCTATAATTACCGTAAGTTCTCGGTAGAGGGTCATTAACAGCTTTTCAGGACGTCCCTACGTCTACTAACGGTGAATCTCCACCTCATCGGTATCTATGGGTCGTTGTGCTTCTATTTTTCTGAGAATATACCTGTTATCTCTATTTCTGTCTACAAAAATTATGAAATTCTTTGGACCCGTCAGGTCGCAAACCTGATAGAGTTTTAACCAACGGCTGTTAGCTGGTTTAATGAACCGGTTCCCGAGAGATCATCGAAGAAGAGAGATTATTCGGATTGATGACCGCTCGATGGATGGATCGCAAGCCTTGGTAATTTTCCGGATGGGGCAATTGATGAACCTCATCGCAATCATGAACCTCATCGCAATCATGAAAATCATCGCAATCAATTCTGGTGATCCCTTTGGAAGACAGCTGATGACGTCCGCGATGCCAAGAATGGTAGTTGGACGAAAGTTCAACCTGATTGGTTGTTTACTTTTACTTACTTTTTAACTCGTTAGATTGCGATTTTTGATCAATTGAATCTAGTTAGCTCGTGGAAGGAATCACAAAAAATTTGTTTCTTAAAATTATTTTCAAGCATCTTCGGAATCAAGCAAGACCAAAAATGCTCCTCTTAAAAATTTGTTGTACGTTTCAAGGAACGTAAAATTCGAAAATCGGATTTTAAAAAAATGATGAAATTTGGTAGACCACAACTGTGTTCAGGTTGTCCCCAAAGATTTTGGTTTTGTTACTAATTTTGACTTTAGAGTAAAAGATGAAAAATCGAGTTGAAAATGTCAATATGCTACTGCTCGAAAAAATGCTGTTTGAAGGTATTGATTTTTCATTAATTTGAAATAGTATTGGATTTTTAGAATTGAATGATAAGTCCATCATTGAAAGGGTTGGACGAATAATAATTAACCAAGTTAGCAATTCTAGTACTCAAATACTATGTGATCTATTGTCCACTTTGCAAGGTATGGGTCTTTCTCCTGAACTCTAACGGAAGAATCAGCTTTTAACGTGTTTTATTCATAAATTTTACCCCAAATCGTGCTGTGTTGAAGAATTTCTTTGCGAATTTAATTTTAATGTTAAATTTCATTGCTACATTTGAAATTGTGATTCAAGACGAAAACTAGTTTTAGCAGCTGTAAAATTTGCCGCAACCTCTAGCGTGAACATGTCCTTGGGGGAACCTTTGCCCTTTAAAAAGAGATGTTTCCATGACCCAACCTCTCTATTGGTATGAACAAGAACATATTTGTAAATACTTCTTAAATACAAAATTTGTATTTAAGAAGTATTTACTAATATATTCTTTAGGTGTCTACAAAGTATATAATATTTATTCTTTAAGATACTTTGCAAGTGTCTACAAATATCTATATTTAAAAATATATTAACATTTAATGTTAATAATAAAAAATTCCATTCGTGCAGCTTGCGTAAAATAGCGAATTTCCAAACTTCAATTTTTTATTTACTTAAAAAAATTCAAAAATACGCTACTTGTTTCCTTGGATTCATATAGTAAACCATGCCATTGCTATACTCTATGCTCTGGGTATGTTTAGAAGATGTTATTAGTCAGTTTCATGATCTACCCGTATCTGCGAGTAGTTCGAGCGAGTATGTGACTGTCACTGAGTTAATTACGTTTTGGGTTACGTCGAATATACGCGACGTAGGTCCCCAAAATACCAATTTTCATCAATTTCTGCATTTATGGAGTTATACCCTTATCTGAAATGATATACTGATCGGAATTATGACGGTTATTTCCACGAAAAACGCTGACAACCCTTAGTAACATGTTTTTTTTGTTGTATTTTTAAAAACTTCGAACACTTTGGTACAATTTGGAATTTTTGCTAAATAATTGCCCAAGTTATCTGCACTGTTCTAGTATGTGGTATATCTGGAATCAGTGTGAAGTTCTGAAAGAATACCTCATCAAATATAGATAATTTATGCTATTTTCAAATTCAAGAAATTCTTCTAGAAAACTGTCAGTAGAAATATAGATACGTTTCATTCCGTGAAGAGAACATCGTGTTATGATCAGGTTTTCCAAAATTTGACCTACAATGCGAAGTCATGAATGGAAGACGAGAGTCGACATCCCATTCATCGAGGAGACTACAGATTTGGCGTAACGACGGAGGCCGAGGTCTGCCGAGTGATTCACGAAGAGCAACAGGTGGCTGCTTCTCCGCTTCTGGGATGATTCGCCCTGCTCTTGCTTCACCTCGTCTTCCCCTGCAGAGACACGAGACCTCCTCACCACTCCTCGTCAGTGCCCCCGATCCTCTGACCTATTAACCCTTTCCCTTTTCATAGGTTACGTCACTTTCGCGTATTCGACGCATCGTCCCACGTCTCTTATCGGTCAAGTGCGCTAGGAGTGAGCTCGTAGCTCAGATCTTCAATAAGCGTGGATGGATGGATTCAGAAACCTTAAAAAACGCTGCTTACCTACCTACTCCTTTCAACCTTGAAAGGCTCGTTCGAGAGCCGAACATTACTGCAGGATCAGTACAGACTGTTGTTAACTGCGTCGTTCAACAAAACCCAATAATATTTGTTTAAGCTCTATAAAAGATTACTGGTTACTATCAGTATACAAATCCTGAGGAACCAGGGAGAACTATTGTGGCCCAAGATTAGACCCTGTGCCACCCCTGGAGTGACCTCAAAGGAAGAAGAGACGGCATCTCTCACATGAATTGTCATTTGGCGATCTGTGTGGACTAGAAAATCATGTTAAAACAGGACAGCAGAAACGAAATCGCTCCAGCATAGCCAAAGTAAAAGTGTTTAGACTTCATGAGCATATTCGAGTTGCAGAGGGAGAAGTTTGCATCATCTATCAAGTGAAATCTTTGTTCTGTACTCCTGCTGTAGTCATTTTCTTGGTTGTTGTGGAGAGGAAGCAGAGGACGTCAATATACTCATTTCAACATTTATTTGGCTAGCGCTTTCGGGGCAAACTATGGCCCCTTTCTCAAGCCTACAAGAAAACACAAATAATTGAAGACTACAAAATTAACCTCTAACATGAAATCACAATTAGTATAACCAACCAGTCAAAAAATTCTATTCTTCATCATCTAAAAAAACTAATAAGAACATAAGCACCCAAGAACCGAACAATACTCACACTAACACACAGACAAACATTAAAAATAGAAAGAAACCAAAACAACCTATCTATATTCACTCTGCAATACTACTCCTACATCTTCCATCCCTCCTCAATCACCAAAATCTGATCTCCGCCAATCATGAAAACTGTTCTCACTGGAAAACCAGTAACACGTTTCAACATAATTTTGAAAAACTTTCTACCAACTAAAAAACATACAAAAATAGAAAATCTCAAAAACCTACCTTCGTCCATTTCCATATTAATTATTCTCTTCAAGTCACTAAAAAACTAAAAACTGGGAGGATCTAAAAATTATTTAAAACTAATTAACAATAAAACAATGACTAGAGGGGGATCACAGACAGGAGAACTTTTTTACAATTTTTAACAGGAACAACAATCTAATTATCTCTCTTATCACAGGCATTACAGATTTCATATCACAATAGAGAAAAAATTTGAATCAGACAGGGATACTTCTCCTTCACTGAGTGGAAGTAGATAAGAAAATACCATCAACATCCATGTGAGGCTCCACCCCCTTAGCTCCAACTTAGCCCCGCCCATCTCACTCCTTCACATTGAATTCAAAAACAAGGGGGCATACATGTCATTCAAATCCTGTATATCTTGCATTTTATGTAACGAGCGCTCTTTATTTCTTAATATATAATTTTAAGCGTAGAGTATTGGAGAACATACATATATTAAGAAATAAATTTTTGACTGGTTGGTTATACTAACTGTGATTTCATGTTAGAGGTTAATTTTGTAGTCTTCAATTATTTGTTTTTTCTTGTAGGCTTGAGAAAGGGGCCATAGTTTGCCCCGAAAGCGCTAGCAAAATAAATGTTGAAATGAGTATATTGACGTCCTCTGCTTCCTCTCCACAACAACCAAGAAAGTGAAATTTTTGCACGCGGGCTTTCAGATGGCGTCGAAGGTCCTGTGGAATACGTTTATCTGAGTTGAGAATCGTCACTCACTGTTTTTCTTCCGCCGAATTTCTCTGGGCTACCCTAATTCTTTCATCGACAGTGTTTTTAATGACGGGCACTATTTGCCGCTAGAAAACTGGATGGTGCGTTTGGCATGTCCATCTGGAAGCATTTCTAGTCTAAGGAGTAGGTCTTCTCATTTCCCCGGTGCAGGGGATCCATTGTAGTACTGGAAGTTCACCATCCAATAGCTGCTCTATGAGGTTTCTTCCTTCGGGGTCGTCACGAAAGTCTTTATGATCAATGGTGCACAAAATAACTATCACACCTTAAGCCAATAATTTCTCACAGTGGCAATAGGGAAGCATTTCAAGGGTCAGCAGCAGAGCGTGGATCTCCCCATTCAAGTCAGGAAACTGGTTTGGGTTTTGAAGGGGCTGGTGTAAGCTTTCCAGTGATGAGAAGAGAAGCTGATTCCTACCTGTACCACTGCGGCTCTATCCCAGTTTGCAACTCCATGGCAGCAATTGGAGCTGACATGGCGCCTCCTATAATGAGTCGCAAAGCATGATTATGAGCCACATCAAGCTCTTCAACAGTTGTCTCTGGAGCAGTCATCAGGAGCAGCCAAGATAATTTCTTGAGTATTCCTGAAAGGTCATCAAAAGTTCAGTGCCGATCGGTCCGACATGAACCCATGTTAAGATAGGGATATGGCTGCGTGCATGGTACGATGTACGTAGTCTTATGCTAAGGAAGTTACTCATTTTCCTGGCTAATCCTGAGTCGTAACCTGGAATTTTCAGAAACTTTCTAAAACGCTGCTTTCCAATTTCTCTGCTTCTTGTGGATCTTGCAACCCTGAACCAGCAACCCAAGAAGTGAGCTTCGACCTTCAATAAGCATGAGTGAGAGAATTCATAAACTTTCCAACACAGCTTATTTACTTCTTTCCTTCTTGTAGAGCTCGATTGAAACCTGCAACCCTAGTATGTGAGCTGGTACTCCGATCATCAATATGGAAGAATTCAGAAAATTTCAAGAAAGCAAATCTCAGTAATGATCTTTTCCTTTCCGGCAGATGAACTGTAAAAGCGTACCAAATTTTGTCAATATCGATTGAACCGTTCGGCTGTTATCGCTGCCGGATAAAAAAAAAAAAAAAAAAAAAAAAAAAAAAAAAAAAAAAAAAAATAGATTTGTATATTACTTGGCTTGGTTTCTCGAACAGTTAGTGATTCGTGAGGAGCATCAATAGTGGATATTCCTGACATGAATTCTCGTCATCGCAGTTTTGTTGTCCCTTTTAATTAAAATCATTCCATATTTTCGAAACGTTTTCCCTTCAAAAAAGCTTTTGCGATCCATTCAATGAAATTCGAGCTGGAAACACAAGGCGGGAAGGAGACGATTTAGGATGCAGTCGGAGGATATGTCACGATTCGTTTTCCGTGGACCCTTCCTTCTCCACCTTCTCCTATTCTTCCTATTGAAATGCCGTTTATGCTAATGTTTATTGTGACCGAGCGACTGTCGGGCAGCTCTACCACTACTTATCTAGGCCTCGTCGTGACGAGGCTCCATGATTGTAGCAGAAGAATACGTCTGTTTTTGACTGAACATAATAGAATTTAACAGTATCTTTCCTCGACAAACTGGTGTCAAGGAACCGATATTAATTCTGCATTTACAGAAACTGACAGATTTAAACCAAATATGAGTATTTTAAGTCATCAGAATCATTAGTAGGGGTAGACATGAGGCAAATGGCTATAGCCAAGCCTATGTTCCTATTCCTAATCCTCGGGAGGAAATTATTATTCTCTGAATGTATTCAAGGAGCTGCAATATTCGCACGGAAGGGTCGTGAAGGTTTCCAAAAGCTCAAAAAGGATGCTGCCAGACTAGTGTTCTGCGATCCCAGTCACTGTGCATCAAGCCCATGGCGATCCTCATCAGGACGTCGCATCTCCATTTCAACAGTCAGTGCCTCTGATTAGTCTCATTCTCACTTCTGCCCACTGAGCCTAAACAGACAAGGATACAAGCCAAGTCAATCAAACTCACAATGTCGCCTTAAGTCAGGAGTTTGGATATCCCAGTAGGTATTAGATTTCGCACTAAAATGATGATCCTCAGTTTGGCTTCCCATCTCCATCTCGACAGTCTCACCATGTCCAGTTCGTTATAAAATACTCTCAGCTAGGTTTTGATTGAGCCGAGTTTCACTAAAAATATTTATATTGCAAATGTGAAGAATATTGTGATATACCCATTATATGAAACTGGCGCTTGATGAATGCTCTACTTCTCTTTCTTTGACCGGCTACAAACTCAGTGTCTTGTTCCCAGTGACAAACCGGTTCGGTTGGAGGACCGACGGAACGTACCTGCCAACTGCTTTTCTGGAAATAGTCCGCAATCCGCAAGTTTCCTTTCTGGGTAAGGTCGACCACTTCTTGACGTCACCCGCTGCTCTTCACGCAGTCTCCTTCTGCTACTTGTCACTGTTACTTTCCTCACGCAATTGAGGCGTTGGAGGAAAGTAAGGTGTTCTGGGGAGAATAAATTTGAAAATTGTTTCGTGGGCAGAGCTTCTTTTTGAATTCATAGTCGAACATCTGTGAGCCATCCAACTAAACCCTGACCTTGAGTTATGATGATGTGATAAATCATCGTTTTGCTTCCTCACTACTAGCAGTAGGAGATTTTTGAATTCATGCAGTAGGTAAATGTTGGTCCTCCAAAATCACACTTCTCAATTGCGCCCTGCATTTTAGACGTCTGTTAGATGTCTGTCTGTCCTAGTCAAAATCTACATTCGGACAGAACCATTAAGAAATATCGTACAATTTTGATGACATTCAAATGGAAAGTATGGATTAGTCCCTGAACAGTCAATTCAGAGTTCCATTGGCGTTAGTCAAAATGGTAGCTTGTGCGTTTGCGCAATTGTCTGTTATTGATACTACTCGTCGATTTGTCAGCCTCAACCAAATTGTCCCCAATTGCTAAAATGAGGAAGGTTTTGATTGTTCAAACTTCATTCTAATATCCTAATTATTGTAATACTATTTTTTAAAATACTATAATTCTTCAAACAAAAACATCCAGAACTGATTGAATGAACACAATTTCACCGATAATCGCTCAACCAACTGGCCATTCATCTGTGTTGAAGTCCAACCCTATTAATTGGTACTTATGAAGTATACTTAGTATTTATGAAACAGGTGTGCAGATGGACGTGGTGTCATATGTGAATAATGAAGATGTTGAAATCTTAAAAAATTGTGAATGTAAGAAGGTACCTAACGGTCCAGTCTTCACATCGTTCTCTCAAGCACCTTCACAAATGTAGGCCCTGATCGGCGCAGGATGCTGATAATAATGTGACGCGTAATGAAAGTCGACAGGTTTGGATAATTACTCCTTTATTATTTGTCCCAGTTAAAAATTGAGTTCTCCAGTTACACGAAGACGCTCGCTTCCTGACTCCTTGACCGAAATAGTTCTATCAATGGCCTTTGAGGGGCTTAATCTCTCAGTCTACGTTACAGTTCTAGGACTGGCCGTCCATTGTTACGACGTTGACGATAATATATAATTCACTAGTTCGAGTTGTTTTGCATTTACAATCCTGATTTCTGGTCAATCATCTCCGTTACTGGAGGTCAATAAACTTCGTTGGACAAAATTCTGCGAGAACCTTCGGGATTTGAGTGAGGTAATCGAGAAACCAATGTTTGGAAGAGTTGCTCCAGTGGTTCAGTTACAATCAGTCGGACCATTCAGTGTATAACTCGCTCAATTGTGACTGTAGGAAAAACTTGTGTGTGTAGGAAAAACTTGACAACTCCTAATTCCTATAGGCCCTCAACTGAATTGTTGTCCAAATTTTCGGAAATTGTGACGGTGATCCCTTAGACGGCCCACTATGAATTTCTTGGCCTCTCTAATAAAGTTTACTTGATACTTATTACTATGCTTACACTTTATTTTAATTTGATATTTAGATTAAATAAGGAGGATTGTTCAAAGCCGCTTGCAGGGATCGTTGTTGGTGGTTCATCGTTATCGAGATAGCAGGATTCCTAGAGGTACAGTTTGTCCAAGGGTGTTTTGGAGGTTTTAAAAAATGGGGAATTTGCCTCAATTTTAGATTCTGGAATTTCAAGTCAAATCCTATAATAGGGCCCTAGAATAACGTTTAACACTAGGAATAACCAAGGGGAAAAAATTACCGTAGGAGAAAATGCCTAAACAAGTGAAGCCTCTGTTACAAAACACCGCGAAAATCGAGGAATATTGTTGACGTCATACGAAAAAAAAAAAAAAAACGACGCGAAAACTGAGTGATTCCGTGTCCGCTTGTGATAGTCAATTCCTTACTAAACCAAATCATGGTTTGATGTCAATTTTTCAGGATTCTATAATTTCAGGATGGTCCCCTATCATGGTTTATATTGAGTAATAGTTAATTGTTCTGTGGTATCCTTCTGTGATTTACAATTGATACTTGCTAGACCAATGTCATAAGTCCACATTATTATCCTTAAGCTAGAGAGAAAACTATACCTACTTCCCCACCTTACTTGATAGACGTTTTTAGATAGACTTGCTGTGGAATTATTGATCCAGAATATATACAGAAGAGTAAATTCTTATTAAACAGCATTCAATAAATTTGCTGCAGAATTGATTTGAATATTATTTGAACTTTGAAAAGATGGTGAGTTTATCGAACATCCATTTGTACACTTGGCTCAGGATTTATTTTTTCAATCAAGTAATAAAAAATTAATACATTTCTTTATCAAATATTTCTTGGAGATTTCATGGAAAACAATCCATAGTGGATACAGCTCTGACTGGAATAATTTAGAAGGCTGCGGCGATTGAGTTTGACCAAGAATCAAAAAGCCTTTGGCAGAAGGATAAGTTTGCCCCCAAGTGGGTCACGACCATGTGCGCTACTATTTCGCCCAAATAAGGAATCAGCGACACCTGTTGAGAGTCCTGCTAAAAACCTAGACCTCGTGGAAGGTTAATGACGACTCCCAAGGTGCTCACTATTTGCACACCATATGGCGTTAAAAATAACCCTCACGAGAATTCCTTACATTATGCATGGAGTTAGTCGATTACATACAATGCAACCATCGTGAAACGTGACTAAGAGGTTTAAATTATACATATTATTCATTATTTAGAGGAACCATAAACAATTAGTGTTGTTGTTAGCTACGAATATAAATAGCTCGTAAACTACTCAACACCCTAGCGAATTGTATTGATTTTCCTGATCTACAAGCAATCAGCTGATGATGATTAATTTTTCTCTTCGAATTCATACTATCGCTGAGCTGGACGTATACTAAGAATTATCTTGTTTTTAAGGCTCCAACTATACAAAAGAAAATACGTTCGCCAATCTGTCTCATCCCTTCTTGGTTTATTATTTTCAATAATGAACCTTTGGAATCTACCAAGAAAAAAAAATTTCAACACCCCCTCAAAATTTGATGGTTTACGTTTCAAGGTACGTAGAATCCAAAAATCGAATAAAAATTTGGCCGTCCGCCGTACGCGCCACTTTTGCCACTTAGCATTGACCGATTTTGATGAAATTTGGTATGTAGGCTCCATTTGGGGTCTAGTTGTGCCCCGAAGCTTTTGGTTGATGTAGGTCACTTCTACGGGTTCCAAAATCAATTTGAAATTTTGAAAACGCCCTTACTCAAAAAATTTTGATATAAAGGTATTGTTTTTCCTTCAATTTAAGATTCTATATAGAAAAATAATAAACCATTGTGTAATAATTTGCAGCGTTTTTTCATCAGGAACAACTGTTGTTCGACATCTCTGAACATCATCACCTATATCGAATTAACATAAATTGTTCAGTAGCTGGTTAGTTTGGCGGTTACACATGGTAGTTTGGCAATCGAATGAAATCAATTGGATATCTATTTGTACCAATTTAATTGGTCCAATTACAGAAATCGGGCAAATCTCATATTACTTTCCTGATATTCTCCCCAATAATACCAACTATACTAATTTGTTTTACGAAAACCTCCAAAAACCCAGAGAGTTCAGGTGAAACCTTGTGGGGAATCGAAGTGTTGTTTTTCATTTTGTCGAATGAGACCAATTTCAGCTCTCGGGGACCAACCATCCAATCAAGCATACCAAGCTGCCTCAACTGCTGTGGGAATTCAGCATTTTGGATTCCGAGTTGAGTTCAGCACCTTTTTGAACTCTTGTCTAACGGTTTCCGATCTAATTTCCGTTTAGTTTACACATTTCAAGGGTGAGAAGATTCCATGTGATGTCATAACGTAGGTGACAAGGTGCTGCGCAGGCGGGCGTGGGGTTAGTGACATCATAACCCGTTTTCGGTCCTTTTCAACCCTCGGATACCCCTCACACAGCCCCTTTTATGAAAGCTGTCACTTAGGTATTTCGGACAACTGAAACTTAGTAAATTGTATCCCAACAATTGAAACCAGTTTCGAATGTCTTCAGTCAAATTTTATATCTGTTCAAATTAACCCTCTTCCTGGCAAAAGTAGATATAATCTTTTTTTCTCAGTCTTTTTGCAGGATTTAACTTCTAGCCGTACCTGATGCTGAAAAGACAGATGATTGGACATCCACCCATTTCTATGGTCCAAAAAAAACCTGGCGAACTTCAGTCACCCAGGCCAGGTTCATGAGTAATTTTAGCAATAAATCTCTAAATATTGCAGTCTCAACTGAAAATCACAATTTCCCTTACTTTCCTGAAAAATAAATAAACCACTTAAACCTATGTAGAACTTCTTCTGAATCACAAACAATGGCTACAAATAAAATGGTAGGTGTTATGCAACTGTAGAAAAAGTCATCTATATTGTAACCACTACAACTACTTTCGAGAATCGTGGAAAAAGAGATAAATTTCAAATTTTGAATAAATATGAAATGCCTAATACTAGGCTGCGTAAAAATGAGTGCTAGGTTCATCATGGGACAAAAATTCAAAGTTTTTCGGGGTAACTATGGTAAAAGTAAAGTAAAGTAAACAACCATTTCAGGATGGATTTTCGTCCGACTGCCATTCCTGGCGTCGCGGACGTCATCACCTGTCTTCCGAAGGGAAGATCAGAATTTGTTCTGATGATTTCGCTCATGGCTTCCCATTACCTCACCGCCCTGGGTTTGGACGAGGGGGAACTGCGACTGGCTTACCCGAAAATATGCTCCCGAGGCGAGCCTCGAACTCACGGACCCGCAACCGGTCCGAGTCTCGTCTCCTGCCGAAACTTGCCCGGCCACAGCTGAACCCCGCGTGGTAACTATGGTAACAATGTCGTTGACGCACAAAATTGGACAGTTAAAAGTCTCAAGTTTTTTTTACCAAATGTCAACAAATTTTCAGCGGTTTTAGAATTCCAACGTACTGAAAAGTGGTGTACTGAGGTGCACTTTGCCAGGAAAAGGGTTAACCCAGGTTAACCCAGGTAAAATTGTTCATCAATTATTCGATGAAACGGAACAGAACACAACTTTTTACCATTACTTTAACATTTTGCTAACATCCCAACTTTTCTGACAAATTAATCTTCAGTGATTTCGTTGACAAGAGTTCTTATGATTTTGTTTCTTTGGTAAATAGTTGTATTTTGTTGGCTTGGAAGGACATCCTCTAGACGATGAGCCTTGAGACTTCCAGCTTACGTTGAGCTTCTTGAAATCCCAATATTACGGGTATCTTCTTCATAAATTACCATCCAACTATGTTACTTTCCGTTGAGGTAAAACAAGTGCCGTATCGCTCTGCACATAACTGATCTGTAAATCGTAAATTTATTGTCATTGCCGAGTTAAAAATAGTCGAGGGTGACCTCACTCGGGCATTCCTCGACGATGGAGTTTCCTGGATGTGTTGTTGGGAAGACGGACGAGCCGATTCCACTTGTTGCCTGTGTAAACATCAGTCTCTCCTCTGCGACTAACATTTCCTTTCTCGCTGCAGTCGGATGGCTTCGTGAGATTAATAATTCTCACGTGTGCTGTGATAGCAGGCACTACTTCATGGTTGTTGTGATGCATTTGTATCACCAGGCTATTACTGCATTACTGTGAAAGACTCCTAATACATAAAACCCCAAACGTACGTATGTCGCTCGAACGTGGGAGACCTGGGTTCGATTCCAGTCCGTGACATACATTTTTTTCTTTTAATAAATTACGTGTTTAACTACGATTGATTTTGCCTGCTTTTAGCAGGCTTTTCAGCTAGTCATTAATAAGAGTGGATGGAAGATTGGTGTTACAAACCCTCGAATTAGATTCAGAATCCTTCCTATCCTTATTGATTTAGCCGACTTGAATATGGTTTTGACATGGATATGTCTCACATCTAGAGGTCTTTCTCAGAAATCTGATTGACCCGATGAGGGCACGTAAAAAGGGGTTGGCCAGTATAAGGTCTGCCAAGGGGATGGGCTGTATACTTTCTACAGTGTGGGGTGGGCATTAGAGTGTCTGCCAAGAGGATCGAGCAGCATATCGACAGTAACAATGTAAAACCGAGTAAGTTGAAAAAACGAAATTTTTCAGGAGGCGTGAAAAACTTCCAAATGACTTAAAAATAGAAGTTTTTTACGTCTCTTGAAAAATTTCGTTTTTTCAACTTACGCGGTTTTACATTGTTACTCTCGATATAGTAAGCCAAGAGATTCATCCGTAACATGTTTCATCAGGTTTTGTTTGTTAATACATCAGTTACCGAGGTAATGTGTCATCTCTTTTGCTGTTTTTGTTTCCCTGGATGTAAACAACGTTTTAATTATCTTCGTTTTCATTTCATCCGCTGGGTAGAATGGTACTGTAAGGACTGGTTATTGTACAATGTACTATGATACTATTCTTGGTAGATAGATACTATATGCATTGGGAACTACGGCTAATAAATAAACTGGATAGTCTATAATTATGATGGTTGTGTCGTCTGTATATATACAGTTGAGGGATGGTTTGAGAGATGAATTATACCCCAACTACGATTTGGTTTGGAGGATGAGGTGTTATTGCGGATGGATCACTGGGCAGTTCCCTAAACTCAAACAATGCCAGAACAGATGGCTCAATTTATATCTGTGTTCAGTGGACATAATGTTGTGTGGTATTAAATTGATATTATTATGATTTGGGACTTCTGTTTGTTTAATTTAGTACGAAACTTTGTTTCTATTGTCATGTTTTATTTTGTCCATTCTTGAGGTCCTTGTTATTTTAATAATGCAAATAAAACTTACTTATTTTCGTTCATTCATTCGATGAATACTTGTAGATTCTAACTGAATTCTTTGGGATGTGTGGAGATGATCACGAATCTTCGTTGTTGGAAGAATTTCTCCACGTTGACTTTATAAATTTATTGGGAAACAATGTCTCAATGAAGAGGTTCTCCTCCAGGTCCAGGTCGACCGCGATTACTTCATGGCCGAAAACGGCTTTTTGCACCCTCGCGGCACGAGGCGTGAGATCCCACAGATGATACTTCCTCCACAAAAGCGAAACTCCGCTCGAAGCTTCGACCAGAAATGAATGAAAACCAGTAATTATCCAATGAAACTCCTCCTTTGAAGGTATTTTCCGCAGTGAAAGTCCAGCTGTCATTGCTTGCCCTTCAGAGATGTTCAAATTTATTTGGCAATATCTGTTGGGGAGGGAGTTTGGAGCGTTCCGGTCGTGCGATTTCAATCAGCGGACGTTATACCGATCATTTTTAGAGTAATAGTTCTGCCGTCAGCCACCTTGATGGTAACCTTTTGACCTCAATATTCCGTTTTCGCTTTTTCTGTTAAGACTTGGAAATAATAATAAAGTGCAGGTATAAGTGCTTTTAAACGCTATGTAATATTGTGAGAAGGCATTCCCTCTAGAGGGTATAGTGGTTTGCCGTGTGCACACGCACCTACCCATTTTAGGAGCGCAGAATTTACAAACCTGTTAGGAATCCAATTAGGTACATAATGATTTGAATCCCAATAGTTAATTGTTAATCTTCAACTCAAATGTCAATCGGGCCAAACTGTTCAAATTAAAAATGTTCAATGAAAAGGGACAATTTTTATGAATTTAACTTGTTTGAGCCCACACGGGGTCCTCCAATATCCCAGCAGCTACAAAGACCACGCCACATCACGTATCTGATGCTGATACTCGGGTACTCGAACGACCAAAACCCCAAGTGAAAAATTATAAAATCAATAGTATGTCATATATATTTACATTGGTCAATTACGAGTAGTTACGCCAGAAATGTGCTGAGCTCACTTCGAGTGGTTAAAACGAACGACTTAAACGATAAATTTAAAGAAAAAAAATTTCACCTTCCTCTTGATTACTCACCATATTATGGTGAGTAATCAAGAGGAAGGTGAATTTGATAGGTAGACATCTCTCTAGGAAACAGTGGATCTGATAGGGAGAAACTCAGATTAGTAGATTGAGAGTAGAAGCGAATTTATATCCTATTCGTCCTAGAGCCCATAAAATATTGATTCATTTCATAATATAATAATTTATTCCACTAACTGCCATCATCTGTTTCTGCTATTAATAATAGCTTACAGAAACAGATGATGGCAGTTAGTGGAATAAATTATCATATTATGAAATGAATCAATATTTTATGGGCTCTAGGACGAATAGGATATAAATTCGCTTCTACTCTCAATCTACTAATCTGAGTTTCTCCCTATCAGATCCACTGTTTCCTAGAGAGATGTCTACCTACCAAATTACAATAATTTGGTGATTGGAATGGTGCTAGGGTAAGAACCTTAAGGTTTTTTTCTGCGTCTATTGGAAGTGGGAGATCTTCAGTGTCAGTCAGTTAGTGTTTACACATGTAGCTTTATAAAAAACAATGATACGATTTCTTAATGATGAAGAGACCGAGTGTTAATAGCGAAAACTTACTATCCCCTCCCTGGATGGACAGGTCTCATTACCACAAACTGAATTGAAGTGAGATAATGCGGGAACGCCAATGCATCCTGCTGTAACGTGGAAATCCTGTTTCTAACTCAAACATTATGAGAAAAGGGTGAATTATTGTTAATGTGAAGGTACGATCGTCAAACAAAACACATTTACCTACTCAACAATCATAAAGCGAGTGGGTGCAACACGGCACGCTACTCGCAAATTACCGTTGCCCTTCAAGCATAATCAGAACTGGTTTTCTAGAAAAGAAACTGCCGAGCTAGCCCTAGGTGAAGGTGGATGCAATTTATTTGGTTTTATAGACTCTTTATAACACATCTTGAAAGGCCTTACACGAGCTTAAATCACGTGACAACACAGTTAGCTTTTGACCACTGAATCCGCAATGGTTCAATTCAGCCCTTGAAATTATGGGTACGGCTGGGTTTAGTCAATCACTTAGCTATTCAGATGAATGCAAACACGACTCGAAGTGGATCGACAATAGATCTTTCGCGGTTATACTGGATTATAGTCGTGGAATCAATTTTTCTCCAGGATTGTCACCGACGTCCGAGAGACGACAGAACAGGTAGACTTGAATTTATTGGAAACAGAATAATCCCTACTGCAAAACTCAGGTTCGCAAAATGTAGGTAATATATCTGGTTAACAATATCAACTGTTTAAGCGACGCACGAGTCCAATATTGAAAGGCGAATAACTATAATTTTTTATTTTTTATGACTTGGTAAGTCATTATAATTATCGTGGCTTCGTCTTATAAAATCTTTTCCTAATCCAATGTTCATTATTATTACATTCAGCCTTGCTTACTATCAATTCGTTTATTTGGTCTTGAATGAAGAATTGCCTCTTTCACCTAACCTGCGTAATGTCTTCTCTATGGGACCATAAATTCGTATTTTATTTTGGTTATAAAAACATTGGCGATTGAATTGTGGCCACACCTCTCGAAAAGTGTTATGCCTTAGGATCTCTGCTATATATTGTATCAATCTTCTCAATCCTCCCATAGGTAAACGATCGTGAATATTATCTCTACTTCTCTTATTATGTACTAGAAGCAATACAGGTTGATTCGCGTATAATTGATCCTGAGTCAGGATGAGAAAGTCCTTGTTGTCGCGGATGCTGTTGAAGATCTCACTGCAAGTGCAACCAACGCCCCAATTTCTATTTCCCACTCATAAGCGTTTTTTTTCTTTTCATACAAGAAGAAACTTTAGTAGATGTCTGTAATTAAAGTTAACTCTTCCCCACTTCACAAATCCCAACATTAGGTACGAAACCAGCCTCACAGTAGTGGGCAGGCAGAGACTACAACTTGTCGGGTGGTGGATAAGAAGTTGTACGAATAGCAAAAGATAGTGTGATAGTGTTGAACCCTTATATTTGATAGATGTGATTGTTTACAAACTTCAAACCAGAATGCATTATGATACTTGTCCAGCCCTCATATCACAATGTGATAACATGTCATGTTAGGTTCATCAGAGACAATCTAACCGCGTTCCTTCTTCCTAGCCTTCTTCGACACTCTGGAAACTTCTATGTCTTGTCTAAGAGGAAGTCTACGAAAAAAATAAATTAACCAAAATAATGGAGGGCACTTAGCTCGGACACGAACAATGAACATGCAACCCGAAAAAAACGTCTTCCGTGAAGTCTCTTCGACAGGCAAAATTAAAGTCGAGGGTTGGAAATTGTTGCGATTCCGTGTAAGTTTAGAAAAGTTGACGAGTGGGCGGCAGGAAGGGACTGAGATGGGAAGGTCAGCTGTGGGATGACACGGTGTCGGTGACTCACCTCTGCCGGCTTCCCAGCTTGGATTCCCGGCTGGAGATCCACGAGACCTGTAATCTTCGGTCTCCATTGAAGGGATAGGAAATCCTCGGGATTTGTCTGACCGATTAATCGACCTTGTGTTGAGAGGGAGGAGCCATGTTCGGGGTGGAGTGCCAATTACAGCCGAAACGAAGATTAAACTATAGGAAGTATACAGTTTTCATGGCCGAGGGTTTAGAGAAGGAATGAAGAGCTAAGATGAACTTGTGTAGCTATGATCAGGAATCGAACAGTTTTGCTTCCTCGAAACCAAACGTTAGAAAACTTTGAGTAGCACTTCGAATAATGTGAAATCTTGAAAATCAACATTTTCACTAACACTTTGCTTTTCAGTACTTTCTGAGCCATTTTTTCCGGCGTCTCTGCCTATTTTATCTTGATAGTTTGTGCGGTTATTTGACGAATCACCGTCAGGCTGTTTTCATCGTTTCCGCGAGCGTGAGATAATTCGTTTGAAATGTCTACGAATCCAAGCGATTATGCTAAAAATTTACTTGGGGCTAATCGAGTAAGAATTTTAATTTCAATACGATCATCAGGTGGATGATCTACTATAGATTCAATCCTGAACGTCATATTCCACAATAATATCATTTTGACTCATTCTATTCAAGAATGCCCACTCAACGTAGAACAATTTTTACATTCCATGCGATTGGAATTTAGCAAAGTTAATTTACATCGCTGAATGGACGTGATAACAACGCACATCACAAAACTCAGATTTTTAAAAAAATTAAAAACAAGGTTTATTTTTTTCAACATTCAAAATTCACTCATGGTTTATGTGTTTTGTTGAACAAGGAAGGTGAGCAAAGTGATGGTTCCATATAACACATATGGAGTCCATTAAACAGAATAACCTCAATTATTAAGATATCAAAGTATAGGTAATGACCAGTAAAGCATGAGCCACACTTCAACCTGGAAAAGAGAGGTTATCGTTCTGACCTCTTGGTGGTAACACCAAGAGGAGCTTTCATTATTGATGTCCATTATTGTGTTGTGTGTTTCATTATTGTTTGTATGTTGCTTTGTTTATTGATTGTCTGGCCAGAGATCACTCGCAGACATCAATACTGCCAACATTAAAAAATATGAAGTTGACGCATTACTAGAGGCTGCTGCAGCACTTGCAAACATTCAGCGAAACCAACTAAAGGTGATTGGAGCAACTGACACCTGGCAAGGGTTATGGCACGGCAAATCAGACAAGGATCTGATTCGGGCTCGTTACCCACTGTTCATCCGAGTCCTAACAGGAGGATCATTTATCTGGTCTAAATTCAGGGCTACGGCCACACGATGGCGTGGCACAGCTCGAGCAAATGGGCCCTGTGGGACTTGGAGCTGAACTCGAACCCCATGGGGAGGAGAAGCGTCGGCTGATGGCATAGCCAGAAGAGGCACAATCATTCCTGGGATAAGGCGATTCAACCTTGTCCCTCACCCCAATGTCCGACCCTGATACCAAGCAACCAGATGGACATGACAGCTGAGTGCGGAATGTGCTGATACAATCGTGTGATGTAAATATTTAAATACAATACCATCAATTGTAGTGGTTAAATATTTTTTTCCAATTATAAATTCTTCGGACCATAAATCAATAAGCGAATTTGAGCGAAATTGGAAGATTAGTTAGAAAGGAACTGATCTGAAATCTTATTTGCTCATGCTTAGAGGCAGTATTATTCATCCGATGATAAAATATGTATAGGGTACAATCTGATGATTAACACACACGAAAAAAGTTTTTGGCATATAAATATATGCAGGGGTCAAGAATAGGGGATCGAAGTTCTTCAGAAAATTTAAAAAGCAAGATGCGAGTGGAAATTTTGATTCGGCCAACTGATGTTTTTTGACTTCCTGCACCTATAAAGCTTCCCTATCTTCTGTCGCTCCCATTCGACTTATTACCCAAGGGTTACGAGTCTCTGTTCCAGTAGCGTTTCAGAACTCGAGGTAGGAAACCGTCGAATTAGTCTTGCAGAAATGAGGTCTCTTTTCGAGATATTCCGAAATAATTGACTCATTTCCATACGCTCTCTTCAGTCGCTGCCTAAATCAGAGCTCCCGTTTGCCGTCACAAATAGAAAGTTGTGGAACTACGATGGAACTAGGAAACGCCCAGCTTTAGAGCCCCCACATGAATAATCTAAACTTCGGACCAAGATTGTTTGCATCAAGTTCATTTAAAACTGTCCTCTATCTCTATCTGTATTTTTTATTAACTCGGAAGTCATTATCATCCTAGCTAATAAAAGACCACCCAACTATTAAAACAATCAACAGTAAATCAGAATTACTGACCATTATTTCAGCTGCTGTATATGTATAACGTATAATGGACCTAATTTTACTCCTGATTGTGGAATTGTTTTGGCGTATCAGTTTTATTCCTAAAAACATGAATTATGGCGATAGTTGTAAAGAAGCCACTGCATGTCTTAATAACATCAGCCAAGTTGGATGGACATGATTGCTTCCTCACAAACTGTAACGTAGGCCCATTGAATAAATAAATTAGAATAGACTGATTGTATTATTGATGTATTCACCTTTTTGGCCCGGGGTTTTCACGATCATTTTGGCGGTCCTTAGGAGACAACCAACAACACTATTGCGGAACAAAACGCTGCAAATCATTGCCCAAAGGTTTATTATTTTCTGTATAGATCACCCTTCTGTATAGATCCCTCCATACCAACCGTAGGTACCTACTACCTACTAGGGCATTTACGAAAATTTCAACCCCAAACACCAACCAAATGGAAATGAAGGGTTTTGGTTAGCTAAAAATTCAATGGAGATTAGACCTCTTTTGTGATTCACACTCGTATTTCTGTTTTATCGAAAGAAAACCCTTAAGTACTCGTAGGGAGCGAACGGTTTGTCCTGCAGAGCTCCGGGTGGTCTCTAAAATTTTAAACTAAATAAAAAACTAAACTACTAAAGAAAATAATCAACCAAAACGAAGTTTCATTCCGATTTTGATTAAAATTTTAGGGAAGCTCGAACTTTGTTAGTGTAGATGCAGAATGGGGTTCTCATAATTATTGGAAACAACAAAATTCTTGTAAAAGTTAATATATATTTATATCATTCCTGGGGTACGTCGATAACGTTATGTAAAAAAAGCGACTAAATTATGTCATTATTTCTGTTCTTTTTCAGTATGCAAGTTGTGGCTATACATTTAAAACCAGTTGTTTGTATTTGTCGGCTTGTTCAATGATTTTGTCAAAACACTCATCTACATTCTCGTCATGCTTAGCGCTAGTTTCGGCATAGAAATATTTTCTACTCCCAACCCCAGACATACAATCGGATAACTTCCAATCGGGTACGATTTGTCGTTCGCAAAGACAGGCGTCTGTTTTGTTGCCTATAATAACGAAAGGGAATTTTCCAGGAATTTTCGGCTTGCATTTGGCCAGGAACAAGGTTTTCCATTTCTCCAACGAAATGAACGAAGTTGCGTCCGTCACTGAGAAAACAAGGATGCAGCAGTCTGCGTCTTGATAGTATCTGGACCAAGTATCTGCATACTTCTCGATGCCCGATGTATCCCATATTTGAATGGTGACTGGTATTTTTCTCATAGTGACCTCTGTGGTGAGGTAATCCAGTCCCAGGGTTCTGTACCACTCCTGGAAAGTTCCATTGATGTATTGTTGCATGAGTGCAGTCTTCCCGACCCCAGAATCTCCCAATATCACAACCTTCATTACTTTTGATTTCCCTTCCATTTCATGTACAACGAAAATTATGATGCCTACTTCCTTTCTTAATGACAGTCAAAAACCACGGAAAACGATCAAATTTCACGAACTCAGGATTGTCCGACACCCACACAATATTTGAAATTTTATTCGGGAGACACAGCACACAAATCACAATCTACTCGAAACTCTTACTCCTCCTCTCCACGACACTCTTAGGTAACTGAGGAAAAGTTATCTGACTCTACTGTTATCTCGTTTGATAACACTTTGTTGTTTTTCCTCTTTTTCTATTCGAACGGGTGCAGTGAATAAGTGATATATTTCTGAGCAAGTAGTATTATTGCTCTATCTGAAAATGTGATTCAATATCTAAGGACCGAATGTTAACCGGACCTTACTAATTTAGTTTTTCCTTTTTATAGAAGGCATTAAATTTTTTTTGTAGTAAAAACAATAAATTTATTTTACATAAGTAATTTTTCTGAGGAATAATTGCCTGGAAAATCTTCTCGAAAACATT
The DNA here is from genome assembly GCA_009739505.2 of Apolygus lucorum. Lineage (NCBI taxonomy): Eukaryota > Metazoa > Arthropoda > Insecta > Hemiptera > Miridae > Apolygus > Apolygus lucorum. The sequence goes on along the minus strand of CM019178.2, from coordinate 15,789,753 downwards.
CTAAAGGAGTTTTGTATTTAGTTTAGGGCATAACTGACTATAGCTCCGTCCACGAATCTCAACAATGAGTCCTCCATCCTCTCCATTTCCTTCTCGCCACACGAAGGCACATTGAACCTGCACGCAGTATGGAGAAGGACAAACTCGTCCGTAGCCATTCCTTCACTTCTTCTATTGGCCGATCCTATTAGGTGAGGAAGGTATAGAAGAGAGATAACCAGTGTTACCATTCCTCGCACATTCAGGTTACTGTTTTAGTTCGGTGTAGGTAGGAAATAGCAAGTGTAACCAGGGTAATTTTTTCTTGATTGAGGTTCGACTCAACAGGTGTTACCAGGAATAAATTCCCTCACACATTCAAGTTGAGTAGTGAGAGGCTGGAGTTAAATTGGATATTAAGCGAAAAGTGATACCGGAATAAAATCCCGCACATTCGTTCCACTAATACCAAGGAAGTTCAAAGGTATCCAGCTAAAACTGACCAATTTTTAGTTGAGAGTTGATCAAATACGCAAATATTTGCGTATTTGATCACAAATGTTTGGAGGGGGTTTAAAGCATAGATAAAACTTGTTTTGAGAGAATATTGTGAATAGCTCACAGCTTCCCGCTTGACTGACTACTGCATGGCCGTTCGGTTATTTAAGAGGGCTGCCCCTCTTTACCCTGTCCACCCTACCACGGTCAGAAATGGCCGGAAGGGTGGCTGATCTCATTATTGGACTTGGTGGTTAGCTCTGGGTCGTTTACCGTTATTAATAATAATTCTACAAACAGAAGTGTAACTTTTCTCACACAATAATTACTTGAAATACTTCCAAGTACCTATATAATCTGTTTACAATCTGAGATGTGAGCAAGTACAGTAATGGTTGGATTTTCGTCCGACTGCCATACCTGGCGTCGTGGACGTCATCAGCTGTCTTCCAAAGAGAAGATCAGAATTTGTTCTGATGATTTCGCTCATGGCCTCCCATTGCCTTACCGCCCTGAGTTGGGACGAGGGAGGGCTCAGCCCGGGACGCACGAAAACACGCCCCCGCGGCGAGACTCAAACTCACGACTTCCCCGCAGTAGCCCGTCCGAGACTCGTCGCTAAAAGACGCGTGCCATAGCGAGCGCGGTCACAGCTGACCCCCAATCTGAGATGTTTGAACAATGTAAAATCAATACTCCTCAATTAATTTATGACCAATTAATTAATGACCAAGTTTAGAACAATTAATTTTGTGATCAATTAGAACAATTAATTGTGTCATGCAAAAAATTGGTCCTCCAAAATTCAAATTTCTACTCTCATTTTGCGTTTCAGAGATCTTTGATCAACTGGATGCGTTTCAGAGCTCTCTGAACATTAAATTAAAGAACGTGGATGTCTGTCAGTCTGTCTATCCATGGTCTTTGCCTTAGGCATAACCTTCCGAATTAATACTGCTAAACTTTGATGAGTAAAGTTTTGTTTTCTCTACAAACTGTATCCTTATGGGATGAATAGTACCCAGCGGGTTTTTAAAGTTTTTTTTTTTTAATGTTAGTTTTTCAATCAACATTTGGATTGTGGTTTTCGGGAGTGGGCCCGAGATGATTAATTGATTATCACGCCCCGATTTGTCGAAGCCAAGGTTCATGTGAACAAGCAACGGGCTTCATCATCACAAGCAGTTTCTCATTCTTGTTAATCAATTTTAAGAACTATCAACTAAAGAATCTTTTCTCGTAATGCTCCATCAATAACCAGTCATTGCTTTTCAATTTGAAGAACCATCAATATGATCGAGAAAATCACATTTCATATTGCTCCAGTGCTGAATCAATCATTTTTGCACCTAAAATCTCATTATATTCACGTAATTCCGTGCGAAGAAACCATTATACTTTCCACTTAACTTGGTGTACTTGTTTTATTTGTTCTTGAGTTCAGTCTAAAGTGTCTTTAGAAAACACCGCTCGCAATTTTCTCAGATTTATCGATTCGATAGCTCGATACTCCTTGAACTCTTGACCAAACTTGACCCTCTTAGACCCATCATATGCTCAACATCGTACTATAATTAGGTACCTACGACCCTTCAATTTCTATTCCACCATGACGTGATATTGAGTATTTCCTTTGTGTTCGCAGGTCGATGACGGCTCTATAGGGCCCCCCGCGGCCCTCAGGGTCCAAGATGGAGTCGCGGATAGGGTTGGACTACATCGTCGAGAATCCTGACTACACGCAAAAGCTAGCAGCAGGTGAGTTAAAAAAGTTCTCACAGCCCTCGTCGGCTCGCATCGATCGTGTTGCGGATTTTTTTCCTCTCAGTTTCTCTCTTCTCTTCTGGAGTAAAAACTTTCGATCTGCATTGTTTCTCGGGTAGAGCGTAGATTAGAAATACACACACTCTCTTAATTGATACCCACCAACACTTTACTACTAGTAGGCCTACTAATAATGTTTGATCTTCCTGAATACGTTTTACTGTTGTAATTTTAAAAACATACCTATTAATTGTGCTTTTAAAAATCCTAAACAACCAAAAATTTAATTTGCAAAACTTTGTTGATTCAGTATGGTCTTGTCAGTGTTGAGTAACGGTAACAAGTAGCAAGTAACGTGAACCGTCGACAAGGCAGCACTAGAGCTTCCGTCAAGATTTGAGTTAACTAAAGTCCCCTTATCAACAATTTCAGCTACTACATCATTTGTGACGGGAAAAGTAGGCTCAATTCCATAGGTTTGAAAGAAGATGATGCTGCATTAAAATATGATATTTGAATCCCTCGTAAAAGATATTTTCCCTTTGGACGTCTTGGTACTTTACTGATCGTAAAAGTATTGAAATGGTCGTCAAATTGATTTCTGCCTGACGTTGTATTGCTCTTCGTTGGAATGAGGAATCAAATCATAAGGGAACTGCGTCGAATTGAGACCTGCTTTAAACAAAATCATTTCGGTTCCCGGATATACCGGCAATAGAGCTGTGACTAGAGGCGTTCAAGGTGCTTAAAGGTCGGAACCCGCTAATTTTCAATAAAGCGCTCACCGCACCTGTTAATCTCCCTTCCATCTCACAACAGGTTCAAGTCGAACCAAAAAAATCATAAAAAGTGAAGAGAGAATGAAAAAGGAAATAGTGAAGCCCGAGGGGGTGTTTGCAGTACGCTTGTTCTGTTGTAGGCAGTCCACTGATTCACGTGCTGGTAGTTCTACACGAATATCCTGTGAAGGGTGTAACCTTCATACGTGAAGGGGTGACCTTCGATACCAAACTAAACCAAATGAAGGATTTGAGTTAATAATTTTTTTTCCAAACAGGAAATAAAACGCTGCGAATCATTGCTCAAAGGTTTATTATTTTCTGTATAGATCACCCTTCTGTATAGATCACTGGTTCTCCATCAATAGCACCTACCACCATCTGTATTCTCCCTTGACCTTCCCTCTCAAATTTCAGCTTCCTGCGTTCAATAGGAGTAAAAATTGGCTTTGGAGCTCACTCAGCTGATCAGTGATCTGAAGAGTGAAGAAGATCTCCTCGAATGATGGAGACGCCTGGAGGAGCACTTCCATTCAATAGGATTGAAAATGGCTTCGGAGCTCACTCAGCTGATCAGTGATCTGAAGAGTGAAGAAGCCTTTGAGCAATGATTTGCAGCGTTTTTTACCCACCAACATTTTTTTTACCTACCAACTTCTTTTTACCTACCAGCTAGGTACTACCTACCACACCATACTGGCTTCACACCTTCACAATCAAGTTTATTAGAAAGAACTAAACGCTTCACACTCCATTGGAAAAATAGAAAGCTTCATACGGAAATTTGATTACTGGTTACGCAGAAGGCAAAACTGTATACAAATCGAAGAAATGAACAGCGATCGCATTTTAGTCCGATAAAATTTGAATGGAGATTAGACCTCTTTTGCGATTCACACTCATGATTCTGTTTTATCGAAGGAAAACCTTCAAGTACTCGTCGGGACCGAACGGTTTGTCCTACAGAGCTCCGGGTGGTCTCAAAAATTTTTAAAAATTCAATACTATTTAAAATTGGTGAAAAAACGATACCTTTATTTGGAGAGTTTTCGAGCTAGGGCACTCTTGAAAATTTCAACCCTTAATTTTCACCCCTTAGAAGTGACCTACATCAACCAAAAGCTTCGCGGCACAACTAGACCCCAAATGGAGCCCATATACCAAATTTGAACCAAATCGGTCCAGTGTTGCTAAGAAAAGTGCCGCGTACGGCGTACGGCGTACGGCGGACGGACGGAAATTTTTTTATTCGATTTTCGTATTCTACGTACCTTGAAACGTAAAACATCAAATTTTGAGGGGGGTTAAAAATTTTTTTTCTTGCTCGATTCCAAAGGCTTATTATTGAAAATAATAAACCAAAATTGGTGCGAATTATTTATTGGATTTCAAAGTATGTAAGTTTAAAATAATACCAGTCATCATAATTTAGTTGCTCTCTAAACTAAATTTAGTTTGCTTCCTCAAACAATGCTAAAAGGTTATGTTCCTCCCCTCCCACCCGATATCGATAGTATCACATCATAACCACCCCCGAAACTGATTACAAACGCTGCAAATCATTGCTCAAAGGTTTATTATTTTCTGTATAGATCACCCTTCTGTATAGATCACTGGTTCTCCATCAATAGCACCTACCACTATCTGTATTCTCCCTTGACCTTCCCTCTCAAATTTCAGCTTCCTGCGTTCAATAGGATTAAAAATGAATTCGGAGCTCACTCAGCTGATCAGTGATCTGAAGAGTGAAGAAGATCTCCTCGAATGCAGGAGACGCCTGGAAGAGCACTTCCATTCAATAGGAATGAAAATGGCTTTGGAGCTCACTCAGCTGATCAGTGACCACTCAGGTGCCTTCAGCATTCTCCTTTGACCCTGCCTCTCAAATTTCAGGTTCCTGCGTTTAACAGGAGAGGAAATGGCCTTGGAGCTCACTCAGCTGATCAGTGACCACTCAGGCACCTCCAGCATTCTCCATTGACCCGCCCTCTAAAATTTCAGCTTCCTGCGTTCAACAGGAGAGAAAATGGCCTTGGAGCTCACTCAGCTGATCAGTGACCACTCATGCGCCTTCAGCATTCTCCATTGACCCGCCCTCTCAAATTTCAGGTTCCTGCGTTCAACAGGAGAGGATATGGCTTTGGAGCTCACTCAGCTGATCAGTGACCACTCATGCGCCTTCAGCATTCTCCATTGACCCGCCCTCTCAAATTTCAGGTTCCTGCGTTCAACAGGAGAGGAAATGGCCTTGGAGCTAACTCAGCTGATCAGTGACCACTCATGCGCCTTCAGCATTCTCCATTGACCCGCCCTCTCAAATTTCAGGTTCCTGCGTTCAACAGGAGAGGAAATGGCCTTGGAGCTAACTCAGCTGATCAGTGACCACTCAGGCGCCTTCAGCATTCTCAATTGACCCGCCCTCTCAAATTTCAGGTTCCTGCGTTCAACAGGAGAGGAAATGGCCTTGGAGCTCACTCAGCTGATCAGTGACCACTCAGGCTCCTTCAGCATTCTCAATTGACCCGCCCTCTCAAATTTCAGGTTCCTGCGTTGAACAGGAGAGGAAATGGCCTTGGAGCTCACTCAGCTGATCAGTGACCACTCAGGCTCCTTCAGCATTCTCAATTGACCCGCCCTCTCAAATTTCAGGTTCCTGCGTTGAACAGGAGAGGAAATGGCCTTGGAGCTCACTCAGCTGATCAGTGACCACTCAGGCGCCTCCAGCATTCTCCATTGACCCGCCCTCTAAAATTTCAGCTTCCTGCGTTCAACAGGAGAGAAAATGGCCTTGGAGCTCACTCAGCTGATCAGTGACCACTCATGCGCCTTCAGCATTCTCCATTGACCCGCCCTCTCAAATTTCAGGTTCCTGCGTTCAACAGGAGAGGATATGGCTTTGGAGCTCACTCAGCTGATCAGTGACCACTCATGCGCCTTCAGCATTCTCCATTGACCCGCCCTCTCAAATTTCAGGTTCCTGCGTTCAACAGGAGAGGAAATGGCCTTGGAGCTAACTCAGCTGATCAGTGACCACTCAGGCGCCTTCAGCATTCTCAATTGACCCGCCCTCTCAAATTTCAGGTTCCTGCGTTCAACAGGAGAGGAAATGGCCTTGGAGCTCACTCAGCTGATCAGTGACCACTCAGGCTCCTTCAGCATTCTCAATTGACCCGCCCTCTCAAATTTCAGGTTCCTGCGTTGAACAGGAGAGGAAATGGCCTTGGAGCTCACTCAGCTGATCAGTGACCACTCAGGCGCCTTCAGTATTCTCCATTGACTTTTGATTATGGAAATTTGATTACTGGTTGGTTACGCAGAAGGCAAAACTGTATACAAATCGAAGAAATGAACAGCGATCGCATTTTAATCAGAAAAAATTTCAACGGAGATTAGACCTCTTTTGCGATTCACACTCATGATTCTGTTTTATCGAAGGAAAAGCTTCAAGTACTCGTAGGGACCGAACGGTTTGCCCTACAGAGCTCCGGGTGGTCTCAAAAATTTTTAAAAATTCAGTACTATTTAAAATTAGTGAAAAAACGATACCTTTATTTCGAGAGTTTTCGAGCTAGGGCACTCTTGAAAATTTCAACCCTTAATTTTCACCCCTTAGAAGTGACCTACATCAACCAAAAGCTTCGGCGCACAACTAGACCCCAAATGGAGCCCATATACCAAATTTCATCGAAATCGGTCCATGGTAACTAAGAAAAGTGCCGCGTACGGCGTACGGCGTACGGCGTACGGCGGACGGACGGAAATTTTTTTATTCGATTTTCGTATTCTACGTACCTTGAAACGTAAAACATCAAATTTTGAGGGGGGGTTAAAATTTTTTTTTTCTTGCTCGATTCCAAAGGCTTATTATTGAAAATAATAAACCAAAATGCATAAAAAGCAAATATTAGCGTAGCAGGTCAAATTTATTAGGGAAACAATATGGATAATTATATGGATGTGAATAATATGTAAAGCCCCAGAGTTTGTTCTTTAATATTGTTGTAAATAGGGTGTCCCTGGACGAATGAACAATAATTGTTCATTAATTAGGGCGTTATTAATTATTAATACTTCACGAATCAATTCTACATCTAAGTTGCAACAACTTTACCACAGCACTTTTTGAAAATGCCACTTTGCTCACTTTGAATTTTTTTTTTCGTGTTCTTGACCGTGAGGCACTAATATGGTAATAATTATCATACATATTCAAATCTGATTACACCGTTGGAATCAAAGTTAAATTTCCCAAATGATGAACATTATATAAATAACATTAAACATTCAGGCTAATAAGTAAACATTATATAATATTAATTATTGCAGCTGGTAAGAACAATCCAATAAATAATAATTCACGGAATTTCTAACAACACTAAGATTCGCAAACGTTTCATTTTGGTTTATTATTTCCAATAATGAATCTTTGGAATCGTCCAAGAAAAAATTTTTTTTACCCCCCCAAAATTTGATGTTTTACGTTTCAAGGTACGTAGAATCAACAATCCGAATAACAATTTGGCCGTCCGTCCACCATACGCGGCACTTTCCTTAGTTCCCGACCGAATTTGATTAAATTTGATATATGGGCTCCGTTTGGGGTCTAGTTGTCTCCTGAATCTTTTGGTTGATGCCAGTCAGTTCTAAGGATAGAAAAATAAGGACTGAAATTGTCAAAACGCCCTAGCTCATAAACTTTCGATATAAAGGTATTTGTTTTCTTCAATTTAAAATACCTAGTATTAAATTTTTAAAATCGAAGAGACCAGCCAGAGCTCTGCAGGACAAACCGTTCTCTCCTTATAAAAACTTAAGGGTTGTTCTTACGATAAATCAGAAATATAGTGTGAATCGCAAGAGAGGCCTAATCTCCGTTCAAATTTTAGCTGACCAAAATGAGATCACTGTTTGCTTCTTCGAGTTGTACTCAGTTTTGCGTCCTTTAGAGATGGGTCGCTCAAAGAGCCGGATCTTTCAGAAGAGCGAGTGAACCACGGGTCAGCAAAAATGAACCGCGGCTCTTCGGATCTTTTGAGCTCAGTGCTGGTAGTGTTCGGTGAAGATCGGTTCTTCAAAAGAGCGAGTGAACTGCGGATCAGTAAAAATGACAAATGAATCGCAGTTCTTCGATCTTTGGATCTCTTGAGATCCAGTAAAATAAATGAATGGCGGCTCTTCGATCTTCGGTTTTTTTGAGAACGGCGGCTCTTCGTTCTTCTTTTGAGATCGGCAGTGTTTGGGAAAATTAGGACCTCCTTTTGGTCAGCTCACTGTTGCCAACCCGTACGATAATTCCGTGGGAAAATACAATATAAGTCGATCAAACAATACAATTTTGCGGAATTGTATCGTACCGCCACATGCATTATTGTATTTTTGGTCGTAAACTTTACCGTATTTTTCCAGTGTTTTCTGTGACCCACTTTCTGATTCTTTCCGTTGTTTTTTCTCCCTGTTTGATTTTTACATCATGATTTTTTGTGAGGAGCTTTCTGATACAAGTTCAAAAGGCAAGCAAAAGCACATCCTTATCTTACCATTATTATCAATATTGAAGCTTACGTACTTATTGGTTCGTTTATTCTCTTTCAACTTGGTTACCTTAATGTTCTTTGTTGAATAATATGATATAACATCAAAATGTTATATTATGAAAATGTTATAGGTACCTACTAAGAAATTTTTTTTAAATTGTGGTTTGTCATTAGAGGCATAAAAAAATGCAAATTTCAAATAAATAAATATTTTTACCAAAAAACTGTATTTTTAAGTTTTACTTATTCATTGTTTTAATCCTGTTCTTTTATTGTTTTTCGTTGATTTTTTGAAGGATTTGTTGAGCATCTTTATTGAACAACAGCATTATCAATATTGAAGCTTACGTACTTATTGGTTCGTTTATTCTCTTTCAACTTGGTTACCTTAATGTTCTTTGTTGAATAATATGATATAACATCAAAATGTTATATTATGAAAATGTTATAGGTACCTACTAAGAAATTTTTTTTTAATTGTGGTTTGTCATTAGAGGCATAAAAAAATGCAAATTTCAAATAAATAAATATTTTTACCAAAAAACTGTATTTTTAAGTTTTACTTATTCATTGTTTTAATCCTGTTCATTTATTGTTTTTCGTTGATTTTTTGAAGGATTTGTTGAGCATCTTTATTGAACAACAGCGTTTTTTGGGTTATTATTTTCAATAATGAACCATTGGAATCGAGCAACAGAGAAATTATTCCCTCTCGCCCTCAAAATTTCGTGGTTTAGGATTCAAGGTAGTGTAGAATCCAATAAGGAATAAACATTTAAGGAATAAACATTCCAATAGAATAAACATTTTTAGGCAGAACTAAAATAAACCGTTGTGTAACAATTTGTAGCGTTTTTCATCGTATTTTCATCTCTACAATAAATACGAGCTCAAAAGAACCAAAAAGAGCCACTGATCCGTCGAAAAGATCCGGATCTTTTGAATGAGCGGAGCGCTCAGAGCCGTTCTTCTTGGTGAACCGTTTTGCCCATCTCTAGCGTCCTTAGCAACCAGTTTTCCTAATGATGTCGCCCTCAACTCCCTATTTTCTTCGAGTTGAGTGTGAAGCTCTTATTTCGTCAAAATATACTTTATTGTGAAACGAACCACATGTTGGTAGGTACCTAGTAGTGATGGCGAGTAATATACACAGAAAAAATAAATCTTTGTGTAATATCTTGTAGCGATTAACTTTGGAAAACACTTCAATCGGATTGAAAATGGTTTCATTTGATTTGGAAAAGGTTTCATTTGGGGTGGAAAGGGTTTCATTTAGACTGGAAATTCGAAGAATAACACACAACTCCAACAACCTTAATATTCATCTGGATGACTGACAACATGCACAACTTTACTCACCACCCTTTGTATCTTGCAACAAATTCAGGCATAACAAGAAGATTTTTTTCAAAAAATAACAACAATTTGTCAGTGGGTTTCAAAACCACAGTTTGTGAATTGTCTGAGGAGCACTTCTTCACTAGTTACTAGCTACTTACTAGCTGTACCTACTGGCTCCAAACAAGAATTGAGAATAAATTCACTATTTTTTCCCAACTTCAAAAATCTCTTCATTTAAATGCATTTTAGCCCCTAAATGGCTTCTAGTGAGTTTCATTGATTCGATTTGATCCTATGCATATTATATTCAATAAGAAAGCGTTAAATGAGAAACAAGCACCTGTGAACTATGGAAATTCCCTCCTATGCGCCTGACCACTATGGCGATTTGACCTTTGAAACAATCATCGACCCGAGAAATCAAAATGTTTCTCGTAAAGCCCGAAGAACCTGCAGGTACAACCTTCTCCCGTGGCTGCTCGACTGTAACTAAACGGAGCGGCGCATTCAAAGTCGTCTCCAGATTTGAGCTCGCATAATTTTATTACGCCCAGCTGACCGGTACCGCGGGAAAAGGTCATTGTGGATGAAAGTTTGTTCGAAATCTAGACAAATTCTCACATTAAAGTGTTCAACACGTGGGTATTGAGGAAAGTACCTTGACTGTGGAGTACTAAAAGCCGTCTCAAATCACACTTCGTCGTCTCCGTTTTCGGGAGTCTTTACGCAGGTTAATTGATGTCCGATTTGACAATTCGTTCTCTTTGATAAATTATTTTCAAGTTAGGTAATGAATTCGATCGACTCTACAAATTTTTGCCTGAGTTAGTTACCGAAATCAATCGTAATTATGAGGTCGGACAATGGATGAGTACACACTGAATAATTTTTAACACAGAATGTGTTTTTGCGATCACCAACTAGTTGAAATCATCCAGGATGAAGAATGTCTTAGAAGAGGTCGATGGCCACTGGAGACTGTCGCACGTAGTCGGAAGAAGCATCCATGAAAACTATACGAATGTGACCGGAAAGGCTGCAAAGAGGCAAACTAATGAGACAGGTCCTTCGGTCACTTACGGGTGTGCCATGCGAGTGTGTAAAGTCACGTTCATACGTACAGCTATAGATATAGCCACATACCTCCTTATAAATCAGACATTGCTGACCAAATAGGACTGTGAAGTGGGCGTGTTTTGACTTCAGTTGCATATTGAATTCTGTTGAAGTCATGTTGCCTATCAATGGGCCACTTGTCTTTTATGATGTCACAGTTATAGTCAATCAGTCAACTTCTTCCCCTTCTTGTCTTTTAGCAGAGGTAGGATGAAATTTTATAGACCATCAAAACCTTTACTTTCATAGGGGTTTCTCCACTTCACTTACTGTAAATTGAATATTCAGTCATCTATCGGGATGATATTCATATTGTGTCACCGAAAGGCATAGGAGAGAGTAAGGTCGAAGTAGTGAGTTAAACCTGCAGGGCCCAACACAAACAGTTCCTGAGAATAAATTGACATATAGCAGTTTTTACTGTGAAAACAATCTACCTCAAAGGAACTCTGGAGTAGAATGCAAGTAGAAATTTTGATTTTGGAGGACCCGAATTTCTTTTACCTTCCGCGCGAATACAATAATTGTATTCGCGCGGAAGGTCTAAGAAATTCGGGTCCTCCAAAATCAAAATTTCTACTTGCATTCTACTCCAGTAGACTACTACAAAATTGCATTCTACAATTATTGTAGACCCTCCACCAACATAGAGCCAACTCCAAAATTGTCTATGAGTTAACTCTCATGCACTTGCATGATCTAGAGTTGACGCAAAAAAACTACCAGCCTTCTTCAGGAAGTTTCTCACGTCACCAATAGATTAGTGGAGTACATACGAGTAATGAAACCAGTGTTATCTCAAAATTTCCAAGTGTCTATCAACTAGAAAGGATCCTAGTTAGTACGTACCTGCTAGCAAAGATTTCGATGATTCTTACTTGGCAATTGGAAACAAACTCCTATACAAATGCTTGCATACGAGTCTGCAACACATTGGGACATTTTCATATCTACCACTACACAACAAGGTAGTGAAGTAAGAAAACAGTTGATTGTTCTCTACGCAACACAGTGAGTCTATTTTGTTTATTGGTCACGTGAGCAAGTTTTTTTGTGACGATTTTTCAGTTTATGTGCCAAAGCAAAGACATGAAAATGTCAAAAACGAAAATTTTGGAGTTGGCTCATTTGTTGCTGCAGGGTCTCCAATTCATATCTTCAGTAGAGAGAAGACAAACAAGTAGTGACGAATTTTGTCGCGGAATCATAATGATGTCCTTCCCATCTTGTCTGTCACCTCGTATTCGTTTTCAAATAATATGCTGACGACTTGAGTGTACAATTTATGTAAAAACATAGACACACAACATTATTATACCATGTTTTGCATCGAAATCCTTATATTGTTCTCGATTGATTACTCTCGACTTTCCAGTCATAAAAATGCGCAATATTTTCGATCTCTCGCATAAACCAGATTACATCTTTATACTGAGTTATTTCGTTATCAATAAATTCAATACCTGCTTTAGGGTTTAACTGATATTATGGTCAACCAATTTAACTTTTAAACTTGACACTTATGTTATGATTGATACTGGAAGTTGTTTGCGGTTTAATGAGAAGCGGTTCTGCAGTACGTACTCGAAAGATCCTAACTTGAAGTTTCGAAATGTCACATAAAAGATGTAGTTGCTAGCTTTTGCTCACTGAGGAATTCCTTGTTTAAAAAGGTCATAATTTTGTCACATTCGACGATGAAATTTCCGTCGAATTTCCACAGCTTCCTTGAGTATTACCGTTTTTGTAAAATTTCAGGTAACAATGGGCGTACTGTAGATTTTGATGTTTTATTCTTATGATTTTATTACTGTTTGAACACAACTTTTTAGGTCGGGAAGAGAAGGTTGAAAGACCTCCATTACTGGACGCTTAAACGGTATTTGATATACTCTTGTTTGTTGAGCAGTTCAGTTCCCATACATAGGAAAATTCCATATACATGTTGTATTACAAATTTCATTATAATTCTTCATCAAAATTGCTGTAATAATTCCCAGCAAATTCGGTTTCCTAAATGGCAACCCTAATAGTTCATAATTACTATTCGTATTCAAATATTGTTTGAGCTGATATTGTGACCCTTTGAACTTCAGAGGATATTCTGTTTATTCTGGTACCCAGGTAAAATCTGAGTAAAATAAATAGGTACCTTAATATTCCTGTAAACGTAAATTATGAACTTGTCTATAAAATATGGACGGTTGGATGTAACAAGCGAGGGCTGTAAAAAACAAATAGAACGTAGAAAATCATCTTGCATCTTAGCTATACAAATAGTGACAAATTACAACCATGCACCACCATCTTGTTATTACGTTGAGAGTCAATTCTGACAGCTTTCAACTAGAAATACCTACCAGCTACCAAGACCTATACCTATACGGACTCTGAATCCAAAATGGTGCCCATTATCGCTATATAAACAGGTCAATTTATGAACACCCCTATCCTTCACAATACCGCAATTTCCGAGCTTCGTTCACTCACCACATCCAAAGAAAATTGGTTCGAGTCACGCTACGCGATTACGTATTCGAAGAACATTGCATTTTTGCAAATGGGAGCAGCGTGCGGTTCAATCTTGCACAAACCGCTTGGGAGAACATCCACTAGTTCTCCTTTTTTGGGAATCCGTTCTACATACAGATGACTTCTGTAGGTATAAGTTTCTATGTGGAGGATTCGAATTGAGGGTTGTGAAGTTCTTGTCGTAAGGAGATTGACGTATACAATGTCTTCCTACGTAAAGAAGGCCACTAAAATTTTTATCTGTATAGATCACCCATCTGCAAAGAACAAGGTCTTTTCATTGGTCAATATCGCCTTGAAATAACTCCCTTCCCCTCCCCCTTAAATGAGCCCAGTACCCTTTTCAGATTCCTGTCACCAGTAGAATCGTGTTTTTGGGAACATGAATTAGAAGTTGGTGAACATTATATGAGGGAGGGAAGACCCGAACCCTTTACAAACATCTGGCAGTGAGGAGGAAGAGAATGCAAAACTTGCGAAGGGAGAAGGGGGTCAAGAACGCTTATAACTATAACTTTTTTTATAGATTCACTTACTAGCGATTTCACTTTGGCGCATGCGCAGTGGCTACCAGTGATCTGATCACAATGAACGCCATCTAGTATCCTAAACACACAATATCTTAAATCGAACATTTATTAATTTAATTAGCCGGTATTAATTAAATTCATTGGAAGCGAACTGTAAGTTATAATAAACTCTGGTTGGTCTCATTAAATTCTTGAAAATTGTTACTATTTCAAATTAATTAAAAAACCTTTATATTAAAAGATTTCAAACTAGGGTGTTTCGAAAATTTTAGCTCCCACTTTTCTCCCCTCAGATGTGACAGATAGTATCCAAAATCTTCTGGGCACTACTAGACCCCAAATGGAGCCCATATACCAAATTTCGTCAAAATCGGTCCATGGGAAGTGGGCATGGCAATATTGAATTCTATGTGGAATTGATAGATATGCCTATTCTAAAAAATGGATTTTCATGGTGGAATTTTTCAATTAAAGCTGATCCAGTTACCTATTAATATTCGAAAGTAATGTCGTAACTTTGAGGGCCATAGGCCATATATCTCGATCCCAACCCAGCCAAGGAGCCGTAGATCTGAGTTTGAACGTTTGTTTTGGTGTCGTGGCTCTCTCCGATCGGATTGTGATGATTTCGATAAGCAATCATCTTGGAGCAACCACCATTGCTCAGATCAAAATTACTAGGCATTCTATATTTAAAGCAGATTAACCTACTTCGTTAAGCGAGAAGAATTTGCAAGAATATTTGTTTTGGTCCAGATTGTTCTTATCAAAAAATGTAATCCCCTTCAATAGCTTATTCATCTACGAAAATTCCTAAAAAGAAAGAATTACTTATCAAAGACCCGAAAAATACTTCGACCCTGGCCGTAATCTGCTTTGCACGAAAAAAGGAGCTCGCCGCGTGATGAATGCTGATAGGTTCTCGTTTTTCTTACTGCCTTATATGAACTGGCGTTTACAAGGCGTTTCGTTTCAATTTCGTCTCAACCGAGGAGAGGAATAAGAATGAAAAGGTGAGGTCATGCGACTCAAGAATCATTCCGAATAATGAGATGGATGACGGATAATAGTTTCTTCGAATGACACTGCTCAGTTTCTGCAGGTGATACCCACTAAGCTTATTCCATTTGACTGTTTCTTGATTTATTCCGTTTTGAGTTTCAATAAATCTTGGTTCTTTTGATATTTTGGTCATTTCAACCAATGAAGTGACCTAATTATTTTATGAAAATTTTGAAATTGGACCATGATTTGTGGGCTGTTTGGATTGTCCAGACTGTTCGAACTTTGGCGGTAGAGTTCTGAGCATACCCTTTAAATTTAATCAGGATCGTATTATTAAGTCATTTCGGATTTCCAACTTGAAATTCTTAAAACCACTATTGTTATCAAATTGTGCGGATATATAAGATGACCCCTTATGGATTCCACGGATCCAGATTGATGGTAGTCTGCGCTTGTGCGTACATTTTAACCCTGAAATACTAACATGGCGCCTCACGAGCGTTTACGTTGATATGAATGAGTGGCAAATCTTGAAATCTTCTGATATTGTTTTCTCCATGCCAACACCGCAGGGTTCGCCTTCCGTCGGTAGCGCCTTTTTCATGGCAATGTCGTCCACCAGTGAGCGATGAACATTCTTCTGAAAGTTAGGTACTACGCCTTTGAGGCTCCTAGTTAGTATTAGATTAAGCGACTGGGAAATTTTTGATAAATTTGAGTTTTTCACCAAATGATCACCAATTATGGAATTTAGTTTAATTATTCATAATACTTACCACGTCCTTGGTCAATAGTACAGAAGATACTGTGAGTGTGGGGTACACTAAAATTTTTGAGTGGCTTTTGGGAAATTGTATGCCTCAGAGGCGCATTGTTAGTATCGGTGAAGTAATAGTACATGCTAATATTTCAGTGAAAATCGTTTTTTATTTATATGAAGGACCCTTAAGAAGTCTCAGAGCAACCCATCCTGTTGTATGTCCTACAATTCATGTTTATGAATTACTGTGTACCTATATCGCGAAACCAACATTTACCTGTATGTATTGTTGACTCACTTCGCGTCAACATTTGCATAGGCATTCCAACTCTGAATAGCGTACTACCCTGAAGCTTCGTTGGTTTGTACTGGATTTCGCAGTTTTAATTTTGATGGAGTCCCATAACTCAATCGCGAAAAAGGAAATCACGTCGAGCAGCAAGGTGGATCAGCGGGCAGGTCTATCCTTGACCCGAAGATGGGTGTAGTTGGCGCCAGTAGGCCCACACTGAATCCTCTTGGTCCCACTCGTCACCACCAAAAGCCCCACTCAACCTTCTTTCTCCTTCTCTTGGCACTCATTTTCAAGCCTTTTCCCTTCTCGCTTTACATCTCATTTCATTCTTATCTCCCACATTCCTTCATTTGCGGCCAACGCTCCTGCGCGAAAATCCCCTGTTGTAATTTCCTGCCCGGGGTGATCCACCTTAGGCGAACCACAGACTATTTTTAGCTGGCCAAATTCAATCAACCGATGCTCATCTCCACCCGGCTTTCATTACCCGCATTTCTAGTAGACAGGGAAGGTGTGTCCTTCGAAACAACATCACTTAGTTTCATTAGCCAATAATTACAGGATAGAATAGAAATAGAAGTAGTAGATCTGAAGGAAAGCTTTCGATAACTAAGTTTTTCATTAGGATTAGGCACGTAGGAAAATCAGTCATCTAAGTAAGTGCCTCATGTGTTTTAGACCTGATATGGTAAGTACGTATGAATAATTATTCACACGTACCACCAAAAGTTCATTTGAAAGTTTCGGATGAGGGAGATGATAAGTGCATTGAATGAGGTGCAAGATGTTGACAAGATTGTGCGATGGTTGATAGCTAATAATCTTCAAATAAAAACAGTTATTTCCTCCTTCACGGTAGAAGGGTGAGACAGTCGAAGCTCAAATAAAGCTCGTATTAGTTGCTCTGCTTCGACATGCAGTTCCAATTTCGTTTGCCCACCGGAATGGGTTCGCACCGCGATTATTTTTATTGTTGTTCTGTACTGCTACTGTATTCATCTGTCTAATCCACTGTATTTCATGTGGAGGAGGAAGCAGAAAGGACGTCGTTACTTATAGCATTCCTTTTAATGTGGCGAGCGCTTTCGGGGCGAGCTATGACCCCTTTATCAAGCCTATCTTTAAAAATCCACAATCATACCCTCCCAATCTTCCATCCCTCAATAATTAATTAATTAGGATTAATGATTGTTGAGGGATGGAAGATTGAGAGGGTATGATTGTTGATTTTTAAAAATAGGCTTGATAAAGGGGCCATAGCTCGCCCCGAAAGCGCTCGCCACATTAAAAGGAATGCTATAAGTAATGACGTCCTTTCCGCTTCCTCCTCCACATTAACTACAAGATTATTTTTATGAACAACTCAATCAGTACCTATTAAGTACTCCAAAAAATCGCGGAAGAAACCATGGTCCCAGTTAGAGTTGTATACCTACATCATACAGCTTCAAGAGGCCAAATTTACTCATACCAACAAATTGTTGCTTTCAAAAATTATATAGATGAGGGAAGAAATTCCCTCATTTTGGTTTATTATTTTCAACCATGAACCTTTGGAATCGACCAAGAAAAAAAAGTTAACCCCCCCCCCTCATTATTTATATTATTATATTATATATTATATATTAAAATACCTACTTAGAATCCGAAAATCGAATAAAAATGTTGCTGCCCGTCCGCTATTATAGCGGATAATAAGCTATAATATTTGAGCTATAATAGCTCAAAATCTTTTAATATGAGAGTATTGTTTTTTCATAAATTTAAATTTATTAAAAATAAATTTAAAATAGTATTAAATTTTTGGAATCAAATCAGACCACCCAAAGCCCTGTAGGACCAAACGTTCGCACCCCATGAGCACTTAAGACTTATGATAAGTAAGAAACACGAGTGTGAATCGCTGAAGAGGCCTAATCTCCATTCAAATTCCAACTGACCAAAATACGATCGTTGTTCATTTCTTCGAGTTTTACTCAGTTTTGCGTCTTTCCTCTACTCTGAATTGAGTGTAAAGAATCTATTTCTTCAAACTTGATTGTGAAGCGAAAATATGGTTGGTAGGTAGTAACAATGGCAAAGCTGTGAGCTTGCAGTCGAGTGATCTATATATAGATCTTTTCTATATATAGAAAAATAATAAACCTTTTTGTAATAATTGGCAGCTTTTTTTTCAGTGTGCGATGGTCATGGTATAGTAGTAAGTGAAATTTCAAGAGCGTTTCCAGAAAATTGATAACTGCCAAATGCTTTTGCTTCAAGAAAAAAATGATATAATCATCCAAGTATTACGATTTAAGCACTTGCTCCAAAAAGTTGGATAGTGCGTGAACAAAGCTCGACTAAGTCGTCTGACGTTGACTATTGACTGTGATTTTCATTGATTCACTTACCATGTACTTAAGTATAAACCCCGTCAGGCATTGATTTACTTATGTGCCTGCGTCAACCACAATAAGTTAGGCGATCCAGTAATGTGAGAAGCACATGTAACCATCCAATCACTGAATAAGGAAAGTTCATTTTATGAAACGTCTGGGTAGATGAAGAGTTCGTTACAATCAAGAACAGCTCTCTAGAACAGAAGAGAAGATTTCATAGTTACTGAACCTATGGGACTTGGAATTTAAATCCAGAGAACTCTACTGTGCGATCCTCATATTGGATTCACTGCTGCAAAATTCCAATGAACTTGTGTCTGAATGAGGAAGGTTTTGACTGAAGAGTGTAAAGAGTGCTACGAGTTCATGCAACTCTGTACAAATTACGTTAGACTTATTGTTGACCTGACGAATTCCAGTGATGAGAGTTTCACGAGATGACAAATTGAACGCCATCCAGTTAGAATAATAAAGCGTTGAAAAAAAACTTGAGAAACTGACGGATGCTCTTGAAAGGATCTGCCTGCAGTAAATCAGAGGATTTCGACCATCGAGTTCTCTCGGACGGGCGAGTTGGCGAAGTGACCCAGATTTTTCTTATTGTTGCGATTTGACGAGAACCTCACGTTTCCTCTTACGATGTCGACACGGTTCCATTCATCTTCGACGAGCTCTTACGCTCAATTCGGACGTAATTTCAACTGCGATTGATGTTTTCGTGCTGGTAATTATAGGCAGATGCGCTTGTGGGTAGTTGTAGATTGATATTACTGTTCATACAAAAGGTAGAGGGCAAATAATAAGATTTGATGCTCCAAACCTTGTTACGTTTTCAGCAACCCGCTTTTCTTACATGCATACGTAAAATTTAGAACCAGACTAAGAGATTCAGACCAATTTGAAATATCATCACTTCAACATCAAAATCATTTTAATCTCTACTGAAAATCGAATCTGCACTGAACATCGTACGAATCACTTGATTAACTTACATGGCATTTGAATCTACTGGGAACTACAAATCTTCGAAAATCTTACGAAGCCAAATCTTAGCAATTTAACGAAATGTTTGTTACTGAAATCGGGTGGAAATAATTCTACTAGAAATGTTGGGAAACCTTACAAAATTCGTACTGGCAATAAGATCTGCAACTTGAAATCTTGAAAAGTTTCACACAGATTTTTTTTCATCGACATCAAAATATTCAAAACTCTTAGTTTTCATCATTTATAAAACAGTTATGAATTTAACATTATCGATATAATGTTTTGGGTAAAATGTTTGTAATGCTTAGGTATCCAATTGCCAATGAAAGAAACAGGTTAAACAAGGAATGATCACTTGACATATTCATTCAACTAGAGTTCTAACGTATAATTCAGAAAACCGATATTTCATTCTTTCTTATGAAAATGAGCCGTAGAACTCGCAATCGTCTTCCCACAACGGCTTCACTCCAATCGTTTCAATTCACAAGAAAACGTCACAAACTCACACTCAATTGAAAGAACAAGCGGTACGCCGATCGACGAAAAAACGCTGCAAATTATTACACGATGGTTTATTATTTTTCTATACAGGGTGTCACCCTAACTCGAGGACCAAACTTCAAGGATCGATTCTACAACTAATTTGCAAACTTTTTTGTCTCCTGACATTTTTTTTTTAAACGCTTTAAAATTATACTTTTTTCACTTTTAAGATTTTGTTCGTGTTTTCGACCTTGAGCCATTAAAACGGCCATAACTCCCTCAATTTACTGGATAAACTCAAATATGAGTATACCTTTGGAAAGAACGTTAAATTTTCTATCAGTTCATCAGGACACGAAACCTTTATAAGCCTTTCGTATAGGTGAATAAATTGGTCAAAGTCAGAAATTTAAAACTTTCTCGAAAATCACCATTTTTCAGGCTGACTCATCTTATGTAATAAACAGCCGTATCGGCGGGCACTCAACGGAAAAAACTTGCCCAGAATCTCAGCTTTCCAACGGTCTATCAATTTTTCTTTTTAACATTCAAATTAGAAGAGTAAATGAAGTTTGAATGCCCGAAAACGTGTGTATCACAAGCAAATCCAGTGTTTTAAGCGGTTTCTGGTCCCCCTCGACCTCAAGATGGCTTGACGATTTTGGTATCATTTCATATGTAATTTTCTACGCTGAATCCAATGGTGATACTTCCGAATGGTTCCGACTGCTAGAAAGTGGATTTTTTGAAGAAAACCTTCGTTTTTCGTACATAAAATACGCATTATTCTTAAATGTGGTAGTGAGCATGAAGTAACACCTTTGAACTCAATAAAAACACCGAATTTCTAGTTGATTGAAGTTTTGGAAATTAGTTGTAGAATCGATCCTTGAAGTTTGGTCCTCGAGTTAGGGTGACACCCTGTATAGATCACTCGTCTACAAAATCACCAACCATCAAATATGAAGGAAAAAATCAAAAAAAAAAAAAAAAAAATCAAAATCACCAACCATTGATCGCATTTTGGTCAGCTCTAATTTGAACGGAGATTAGGCCTCTTTTGCGATTCACACTCATGTTTTGATTTATATATATATATATTTCAACATAAACCCTTAAATTTTCGTAGGGAGCGAACGGTTTGTCCTACAGAGCTCCGCGTGGTCTCAAAAAATTCTAAAAATTCTATAGAATCTTAAATTGAAGGAAAAACAATACCTTTATATCAAATTTTTTGAGTTAGGGCGTTTTCAAAATTTCAAATTTGATTTTGGAACCCTTAGGAGTGACCTACATCAACCAAAAGCTTCGGGGCACAACTAGACCCCAAATGGAGCCTACATACCAAATTCCATCAAAATCGGTCAATGCTAAGTGGCAAAAGTGCCGCGTACGGCGGACGGACGGCCAAATTTTTATTCGATTTTTGGATTCTACGTACCTTGAAACGTACCTAAACTATCAAATTTTGAGGGGGTGTTAAATTTTTTTTTTAATTTTCAAATTAAAAATTTTTTTTTCTTGGTCGATTTCAAAGGTTCATTATTGAAAATAATAAACCAAAAAGCATCAGTGGATTATGAAGTGGCACCTCGAAATTGGCATCCTGCTAAAATCATTAGGAAAGGCCCTCAACCCAAGTCATTCATAATCTAGGGACAAAAATGGAGGCAGTTCAGGAGGAATTCATGGTTCTTGAGGAAAAGGTCACCGGAGCCAACACAACCAGCTCCACTCCTTATGAGTGGCCCACCAGAACAACGAAAATCCTCAAGAATGGTCCACCCACCGAACTATTTCCACAATTGAAGATACTCATCCCGAAGAAAAAGAGATATGACACCAGTTAGGTACATACTACATCTTCAGTAGCGCTCGTATCATCTGCCCATCTGAATCCAGCCATTCATTCGTCTTTCCACAATCTTGACATATTCAACTATCTAATGTATAATTCAGCATACAGATACCTATTTCATTCTACAGCATTTCATATTAGTCAATATTGCTTAACTTGACAGTTATGTGATAAAATATTTTTAAAACTAGCTGTTGCTTTTAGTTTGCTTTAATAGTGGGTATCTTTTAACTATTATGATTCGGCATTAGTCCTTGTTTGCCATTCAGAAGAGTTCTAGATAGATACCTACCGTTTAATAATTGGCTGAATTTTCATATTTTTCTTGTATCATCTCCTTTCTTTAAAATAAAAATATGCTACCAACAACCCTTGGCATCATCACTTAGAAATGCCGCGAGAGACGAGAGATCGATCACGTAGTTGAAAGGGCGTAAATCTATTTGGTGGACGACAAATCCTGAGATTACTAATTGACACATCAGCCTCTAACTTCAGCCATCTGCTGCCTTGTTTTGTCCTCAGTCTATCTGTAATTCAAAACATATTGTTTAGTGATGCATGTGTTCCAAGGGACGTCCCATTGGATAAGTATTAGTTCAATTTCAACCAGTAAGCGACAAAACATAGGTACATTCTTATCTACCTTTCAACTCTATAGTTATTTAGTTAGTGAAATAGTGATCCCTTCCCACCTCACCTTCACCTTTAGCCTCGACAACATTTTTAGCGACATGCGAGCCTCGAATTTGAACAGCGTTTTAATTTCCCTGATCTACGAATTCCAACATGCAAATTCGATCCCCTCTCTCCCCTTATCCTCCAACGGTGCCAGCCTGCCACCACAGCAGGGATGCGTTGTAATGTTGAACCTGCATCTGTTAGTTTTGGAAGTTCGTAGAGTACCACATCCGCATTCAAGGTGAAACACCCGAAAACCGACGAAATACGCGGTTTCTGGTGCCCCCTGGCACCATGGTGACACCATTGATATTTTCCATAGTGGCACAAAGAATAGTTCATGAAAAGTACATTGATCATGTTCCCTGAACTTCAAAACTTTAGGTTTCATTAGTACCTAACCCTTAATAGTAACCGAAGTATTGAAAAATCGTGTAATTTGTAAAATAATAAAAGTTTGTAAACAAAAAAAAAAAAAAAACAAGGAAATCGATTGAGATCGAAGAGTAGGTATTGTAAGAATTAGCCTTATTTAAATTTAATGACCCCTCGTTCCTCCCCTGACTTGGACTATAGACTGACTGATTGATTTGAGTTCTCACTCAAAGCCTAAAGACGATAATCTAAAATCGAAAACGCTCGTCTCCTATAATCAACTTGCTAGTTACGACGGATACTCCAATAAAGTACGTTAAAAATAATTCCAAATTTTTACATTCAGTTTCATAAAAATTAACTTTTAACAAAAATGAAATAACTTTTGGTGAATCGATTTTTTAAATAAAGTTTTCCCATCTTTCACGAACGTGAATGATTAGTGTAACATCGATAATATTATAATAGTATCATGTGGTAATAATATTGCACTACTTCAGTAAGGGTTCATAAGTTCATTTAGACAAATATGCAGTTCGTTTAGGTTTTGTCTCAGAATTTACTCACCCTATTTCAAAAATCTGGAGAATCCTTGAAGATGTAGAAAGACTTGACGTTGTGAAGGATTTTTTAAAATCCATTTTTGGAGCCTTGTTTAGGTGCTACCCGTTCCCAAGTACTTATATGACGTGTGTCGCAAGTTGTATTCTTTTTATCAGCTCATCTCCGTTAAGTGAAAACCTGATTAGTCACGCTAACGGCGGGTTTCGATATTTTTCGAAGGATTTGATCCCCTCAGGCGTCTTTCGGCGGGGGAATTTTTCAACAAAAGGCTATCGCTTTTCGTCAATCTTCGATGCCCCCGTTAGCTTCGCTCGTATGTGAATAACCAATAACCCTTGAACGAGTTACTCAAGCTGTCGACAGGTCGAGGTGTTGAGTAAAACTGGATCAAGTACGAGTTACGGGTAGGTGGTGATTGAATTATAGGTAAAGCTAAACTTTCCTTAGAGATTTAAGGTAGGTAGAAAAATCTAAGTGGTGATGGTAGGTTTGGACAGTTCCGTTGTTGGGGCGATTTCGTAAGTTTTGCGTTGGTTCGTTCTATTAAATAATGTTCCATAAAAAATAAAATAATGGAAAAATTGAAAAAATTAAAATGTGAAGATGAAATAATGTGTCTATGAGGAGTAAATCTCAACAAAATATGCAATGCTTAGAGATTTAAAAAAAAATTTATTTGACATTAACTAATTAGTTGCGATACAGCCATCAATAAATTAGAATTCTTTAAATTTTCATATTGCAATTTTTAACAAACTTAAATAATTCTTTAATAATAAAAATTTCTCTTTTCTGTAAAATTGTCTTATAGCTGAAAGGGCTGCTTAGAGATTACTGTTATACCTTTAGTTTTTGCTTGTTCAGTATCAAATATCTACCTCAGTATTTCGTTGTAAGCTTCAGACTAGGCTGTTGAATGTGGTAGCTGAAAACGTGTTCACAAATAGAGACTCTGATGTATAAGAGTGGTTGAGCGTGTTACTGTTGAATAAATGAATACTAAGCTAAAACCAGTGTCTAATACCAAACATAACACGCGCGTGCTCGCACAAATTCTAGACTGCATAGAAAAGAAAAGTTTCACCCAGAAAGAAGGACATAGGCAGAAATCACAAAGAAAGGACAATTTTTGAAGAGGAGTTTATTGATACTAAACTGAAAGGTGTCACACGTTCCAAAAATGAAAATTTCATTTTTGGAACGTGTGACACCTTTCAGTTTAGTATCAATAAAATCCTCTTCAAAAATTTAATTTAATATTAATTTTAAATATATATTAAATATTAAATATTATTAAATTGATATTAATATATTAAATATTAATATTAAATATTAAATAAATAAATTTAAATATTAAATTAATTATTAAATTAAAGTAAGTATTGAAATTATTTCAATGCTTAAATATTAACAGTACTTCACATCCTGAAAATATTACCCTTCCTCCATATTCAATCTCACTTCATTGCACTATTAACATATTCCAATTACCTCCCTCTTCACGTCTTTACATTATCTTCCCTATTCCCTCTCTTATTTCCTCTTCCCTCTTCCTCCCTTCCTATTACCTTTTAATATTTCCTTTCTTTAAATGACCCAGAAACCATGTAGCTTAGGTTTAGATTTTTTTAAAACTTAGATCATGTACAAGTATTCAGAAAAAGGATTTTAAAGTGAAAAGTGCCACTTAGTAAAACGTAACCTCACTTGAAATAAAAACTCGACTTGACTTCATGACTTCCTGAAATACATCCAAAAAATCTCAAATACACCCAAAAGAAAAAAATTTAATCTGAAATAAATCCAACTCATCACCTAGAAATATATTGTAGCAGGCTGAATCGACTCGCAATCATTGAACACCTAACACTATTGGCCAATAATCCTTATCATGACACTTAAGAGACGGGGCCCAGAGAATTCTATGTTGGTGGTTGTTGAATGTTCAGCCTGTTCCCTGGTGAAGGTGGAGACTTATCACAATATTGAATTCTTTTCTTTCATGGCTGGATGGTATACAACAGGGGATGGCGTAATCAGGGCTTGGCTGGAGACCAGCTGATATGCTTGGACGCGGTTGTAGTCACTGAGTATAGTTACTATTCTGACTGGTTGAACTGGGGATGGTGGCTGCTGCCCGCAACCAAAAACACGAGGGTCTTTAAGCGGTACTGCAGAGTTTTTACTTCAAAGACGTCTGCCTGAGGTCTAATCAGAATGGCTGAAGAACCTACTGGAGAGGCCTTCCCCCATCATGCGGTCATTGGAGTTGTAGAAAAGTGACACTTCCCTCGAGGTTTTGGGGCTCTGCAGCATCCATCCGAAAGTTGCATGGTGTTAGGTGGTCATCTTGGCTGGTTGCTATGAGGACAATGCTACCGTTTGGCGCACCTGTGATTTTTGTCTTCAGAATCATTTCATCTTGGCCCAGGCTTACGGTTCATGTTACTCTTTGCTAAGAACTACCTAATAACTTCAGACAGACCTTCATTCACAAGTATCTTAGTTGGCAGAGAAAGACCGACAAAAATAGAGATTAGTGATGGAGCAGAGTATACCAAGGGAGGTTGCAGATACAGATGCATGGAATGGACACATTTCTCAGTCTCCGCATTTGCTGTGGATACCTAGCGTAACAGTTATGGCATAACTACAGACTATTGGATATTAGGTTACTGTAAACGATTAAAAAGGTCCCTCAAGAGGAGCAAGACATGCCGGAGGATCGAATTTTCGATAAAGTAGAATAGAGAAGACGCGAGAATCAAAACACGAGATGGGGTTAGCGGATAGGTTTGAGAAGGTTGTCCCGCTTGTATCGCAAGCTATTGGACTATGACTTAACAATAGATGCTATCTGGTCCCAATATTCCACCGTAGATGTATCCCAAGTTGAATAAGCTCTCAGAAGAAGACCGAAAAAAACAGATAAAAGTTTCGTAAGAAAACTTTCTCAGAAACATTTTTCATAAAGAGAACGATCTGGAAGGCCGATATTTTAACTGCCTTCGTTCCCTGTCAAAATACGGAGGGAATGATGAACTAACGAGTCTATTGTTGGGCAGGTGTTTCGAAAATGAATTTGGTTAAATCTACCAAATATGAACAAATTTCACATTTTTTTTTTTTTTTTTTTTTTTTTTCACGGAAGTGGGGAAACTCTTTAAGAGCGAAGGGGAAGTTCACCCCAACAGTGTTGGACTCCCCATGAATTAGGGCTACCAACTAAAACCCCACTCCCTCTGCTTAGGACTCACCCAGGGACCACTTGTACAGTATTACTTCAGGGTGAGCCCTTTTTTTGTGCCAAATGGCTGCTCCTACTTCTGGTCTCCTTCAGTTGTATTCCTCATCTTCTTCCTCCCATCTTCCATCCAGCTTTTTTGCTTTGAGGACTGATGTGACGAATACTGCCATTGCGTCCCAGCTCGACTTGTTCTTAATCATCTCATGTATGATTGTCTGTGGACGCAATGTTCCAATGACCTCCTCAGCACACCCCCTCATACCCTCCCATTGAGGACATGTGAAGAAGGTGTGGCAGACATCATCCTCCTCTATCCCACAGTATCTGCACTCTGGGTCAGTGACTTTCCCGATCTTTACTAGGAACACAGCTGTTAACTCGACGAGCGTCCGGACTCGACCACAAATTTCACAAATAATAAGTTGGGATTAGCAAAATTAGCTAGAAAAAATGAACGATTCCCACTCAATTCAAAGAAATCGGAAGTTGTGAGTGCCTTAATTAGTAAATTTGATTACTGGTTGCTAAGGACGCAAAAGTAAGTAAAATTCAAAGAAACGAACAACGATCGCATTTTGGTCAGCTAAAATTTAAACGGAGATTAGGCCTCTTTCGCGATTCACATGTTTCAGATTTATCCTAAGTAAATAAATCCAACCCTCAAGTTCTCATGGGGAATGAACGGATGGTCCTACAGAGCTTTAGGTGGTCTCATTCGATTCTAAAAATGCAATACTGTTTTAAATTGACGAAAAAACAATACCTTCATCGAAATGTTTTCCCCTTAGAAGTGATTGGCATCAACCGAAAGCTTCAGGGCACAACTGGACCCCAAGTGGAGCCCATACACCAAATTTCATCAAAATCGGTAAAAGGTAACTAAGGAAAGTGCCGCGTACAGCACGGCAGACAAACGGAAAAATTTTGAAGGTGGTTTGAAAATTTTTTCTTGGCAGATTCCAAATTCCATTATTCAAAATAATAAACCAAAATGATTTTAGTTGTCATATGAAACACTATTATTAATAAAAAAATTCTTTATTGCTTTCTATTAGTAGGTGGGGGAGTGTTTCATTGAAAATATAGCAGTATTTTGAGCCGTTTCCCCAAGTTTTGGGAACCTTCCCTTTGAATTTTGTAATTTTATGAGTTGGTATAATTCGGTAGAACAGTCCTAGCTCTTGTTACTTTTATATTCAATCAGATACAATGATATTACTTCAACCCGATTCCATTTTTGTACTACATCCGGAAACCTGAAATTTCAAATCTCAGCCTAAATCATTCTTAACAACGAATTTGCATGTTTTTTTCAAACTTTGTTTTGAAATATACTTAATGATTAACTAAACGGAGAAAACAAATATCGCGAAAAAAAGATTTTTATAACATTTGTTTTTACAATTTTTTCCTCTTCTGTAAAAAGTACATGTTTCGGTTCTCTTTTGGAAACACCTCAGCTAGTGTGCCCTTCGAAAGTTGTTTCTGTTACTCAGTGAGTTCGTTCGTTGCGACTGACCCGCTTGACTCTCGTGCGTTGAGGGTTTGCTCTAAATCCAACTCGCTCGATTTTCTACTTTTCACAGCGCTCCAATACCTTTCATTATTCGCCGCTTCTTCCAACCTCCAATTTAATATCAACATCATTATTATACAAATCCATAAGATTGACAATACCAATCACCATACCAATCACCAATCATACCACATCATCATACATCATACCACACCTCATACCACACATCATGTTGAAAATATACATCATACCATCATACTACACATCATACTACTATCATACCACACCAATTGCCATACCGTTTTTGGTTTATTATTTTCAATAATGATCCTTTGGAATCGACCAAGAAATTTTTTTTGAACACCCCCTAACAATTTGATGGTTTACGTTTCAAGGTACGTAGAATCCGAAAATCGAATAAAAATTTGGCTGTCCGTCCGCCGTACGCGGCACTTTTGCCACTTAGCATTGACCGATTTTGATGAAATTTGGTATGTAGGCTCCATTTGGTGTCTAGTTGTGCCCCGAAGATTTTGGTTGATGTAGGTCACTTCTAAGGGTTACTAGACTAAACGCCCTAACTCAAAAAGGTATTGTTTTTCCTTCAATTTAAGATTCTATAGAATTTTTAGAATTTTTTGAGACCACCTGAAGCTCAGTAGGACGAACCGTTCGCTCACTACGAGAATTTAAGGTTTGGACGTACGATAAATCAGAAACACGAGTGTGAATCGTAAGAGAAGCCTAATCTCCGTTCAAATTATAGCTGACCGAAATGCGATCGATGTTTTTCTTCATGTTGGATGGTTGGTGGCTTTGCAGACGAGTGATATATAGAAAAATAATAAACCATTGTGTAATAATTTGCAGCGGTTTCCATTTCAATTTCCTTTTGTTGACGTTGCTTGATTGACAGTGTTTCTTATACCTCTCGTGGTCGTCAAACTCTCTTCAGTTCGTTTTCCACAAAATATCTAGATAATCTTACACATCATGTTTAAAATATCGAATTTTGATTGTAATGTATTCATTAAAAAATTCCAACAACCCGTCGACACAAAAGTATTATTCGCATGTTTTATGTCACCAATAAACACGCCGAAATAGGGTTGATCCTGTAAGATCATCTCTTAAGAATTTCATTGGTTGACGATAAGAGACGCAAAACATGCGGTGATCTAATAGGTAGGATCGATTATAATTCCCAAGACCTCCATAGAGATTTCGTGAATAGAAAGGGACAGTATTATGAATATCAAAGTACCCCGGATCGTGGCAGTGGGCCTATAGAAGCCGGTCGTGATCTTCAGCTTTGGCAAACACTTTGTTAAATGTCAAATGGGACCTTCCAATATATCTATCCACGTCCTATTATTTAAAAAGTTCCAACCGTGTGTGTTTGCTGAGCCTCCCTGGTGCTTCCTGTTCCTTCTTCGGTTGTGAATCTATTAAGTATGCACTAAATTATTTATATACTATTTCTATTTCTTGATACACTGCATTACATCCTAAAAATCCCATCCGTGCATCATAGGTGGATGAAAGAATTTTCAGTTTCATTATTCAAATTAAAAAAACCTCAAAAAAAAAAACAGATGCTTGATAAACTAATACGTAGAATCGTATTGTAAATTCTCAAATTCATTGTGGACGAAATTTCCCCCTTAGAGGGAAAACAATAGATCATGGATATGTTCATTGTTGTAGGTGTAATATTATCGCAGCATTCTAGAGAATAATTCCTTGGTACTTGCCTCAAAATACTGGTCGCCTACTGTTTTCATCCGAGTTAATAATGATCTAAAGTGCCGGGTCGTCACAAATTTTGGTGT
Organism: Apolygus lucorum; assembly: GCA_009739505.2. NCBI lineage: Eukaryota > Metazoa > Arthropoda > Insecta > Hemiptera > Miridae > Apolygus > Apolygus lucorum. The sequence continues at coordinate 15,759,693 of CM019178.2, read as the reverse complement.
CTTTACGCAAATTTTAGAATGACCCCCAGCCCAAAAACATATCCATATTAATACTAACTTCGTCACTCCAAATCACCATACCGCTTGCACAGTGTATGTTTCGGAAGTTTCTCTAGTTCATATTAACTCGGAGAATCTACTTTGCTAAATTGCACTTATGGGAATCACGAATTTTCATTTTATACTCATAATTTGTTTTTATATAATATACCTTATGACGTGTATCGTATAAGGGGTGACCTTCTCTGAGTGGAGACAATTATCCCACCTATGTGTCCTCCCTTTGAAAGGACACGTCCGGCCCTCAGACCACACAACTTGCAATCTAGCTCACCCTCAACTTGGTCAGTCTATCTGCGAGTCACATTCAAAGTCAAATTCCGTCTTTGTATTTTTCCCTTTGAATTTTGCTTACACTTACCTCTAAAACTACCTGTTCTAACCTAAATTCTCTTTCACAACTCCTTCACAATTTGTAGAGACGAAAGGAAGACCTCTTCGGGGCCGCTCTCTAAACCATGGATTCTGAATCTGCCTAAAGTAAATTCATGCTCTCAAGGTTGTCAGGTGACTTATTTTCAGATCAGTCCAAGCAAGCTTACACCTTGTTGAATATTTCTTTCATGAAGTTATAACCAACTAAATTCTGGAGTCAGAACATACCTACATAGAAATTTCGGTCAATTTTCATTTTCTAAAATGGGACCTCTGTCAGCAAGATTTTGCTAATATACCATGTAGAAGTAAGTAAAATACCATTTCAGGTTGGATTTTCGTCCGACTGCCATTCCTGGCCTTGCGGACGTCATCAGCTGTCTTCCAAAGGGAAGATCAGAATTTGTTCTAATGATTTCGCTCATGGCTTCCCATTGCCTCACCGCCCTGAGTTGTGACGAGGGGGGCGATGAGAGCCCGGACGCCGAAAAACGTACGCTGCCGGGGATGACCCTTGAACCCACGACCCCCACAGAAGTAGGTCCAAAGTCCTCCTCCAAACAACGACGCCCCAACGACCGTAGCCACACCGGAACTAAATTCTGGAGTCAAAACATAGGTACCTATTTACAAATTTCGGTCAATTTTCAATTTCTGAAATGGGCAAAATTTCTCTATCAGCAATTTTTCTAAATCCCTAATACACCATGTATTACCATAATTACGTTGGTAATGTCTTTAAAAACCCTAAAAACACTCCTTTCTACCCTACTTTTTGGTATGTTGACCCCTTAGGGTTGTCCAAAATTCTTGAGTAGCGAACCCGTCTTTCGTTTTGTAAGTTTTGCAAAATAATTGCCCAAGTTACCCTTCGGCATTACGTACATCTGTGTGATGTATATCCGCAATTTCTGCCCCAGTTTCCTCACTAATCTTTCTTAATGTCCTACTAAATATCGATTGAATAAGTTTCCCTATCAAGACCAGTTTTTCCGTCAGATGAAACTGGTAAGGAAAATGAGAGTAATTTGTTTTTACTAGATTTGAATCAGATTTATACCAGAGAAAAACTGATTCAAGAATGAATATTTAGGATGGGAAATTGCAACTATGTGCATAATTTTTTACATTTACGGTACAATCTGAGCTTGTGTAAATGGATACCTCCTCATATTCAACCCCTAGTTCTATGTTGACATGAACTCCCAGACAATGCTTTCATAGCAGTTTCAATTTGATCACAACTCAAAGAAGAGCAAAAGTCCTATTAAAACGTGACCTTGCGGGCAAGCAGTAAAATCGGAGCAAAGCCGCAAATCATAGCAAAGATAGGAGATTTCTCATGAATACTAAATAGGGAAAACTTTGCTTGGCCGTCTCATTTATAAGTATGAACGTGATTCAGTGGAAGGAATAATATTCCATGCGTAAATCCGATGTGATTCATGGCGGTACGTTGAGACAAATGCAAACATCTGTGTTGACCTCGGAGGTCATTCGGAGGCAGTAATTCACAGCTTTCCGACACGATGATACTAAGAAAGTTTATCCGAGAGGTACTCGAAGATATGGTTAGTAAGGCAGGGAATTTCTCCGGGAACAACACAGCGGACTTAGTAGTTTGAAAGTGGTCGACATCGTGCGAACAGTCTTCTTTTGTCGAGATAGGAAAGGAAGGGCGCGATAAACTAGTAATTAGGGATCGGACTCGTATTTGTTCAATTTTTTCTCCTAGGTAATTTACTGATATTTTTGAAGTAGGAGTGATCATAGAAGATTTTTTTGAAGCATTCACGCGTTTTTGTTCGACATATTTTCATAAAATATGATATTAATACATTATTTTAAAATACTTTTCAAAAAAACATTATCACCAATATATCATTTGGTACTTTTCATTACCTATTTTGAGAGACAATTTTGAGAGACAATCAATGATTTGTAGAGAGCTGTCGTGAGCTACACTCTCTTCTTAGGTTTGAATAGGGATTTTTGGGGGAAGATGCCGCGAACGTCGCTCTCAAATAGACAATTATAGATCGTTAAATATCTAAGCGAATTTCATTTTAGAAGTGATGGAGACGTACTCTAAATTTCTTTATCCCTTCTGTTAAGAAAGTGTTCAAATTTTAAAAGACTTTGCGCTTACCACCACAATCATTAATGACTTGGCTGGATCCTTAATGGTAATTATTGATTCAGTTAAGTTTTTATTTGGGAAACCTTTTTGGAAGAATGAAGTTTCGTTAATTTCAAACAACTTTGTATGCCTGTTTCTTACAATGACTCAACTAGAGTCGCCAAACGTGCCATTCACAGAATACTTAGCCAACGTTGAAAAAGAGATGGGAAAAGTTAAAAGGAATCCTGGGAGATAAGGGAGTCAATGAAATCCGAACTGGATGACGTTTTGAATAAGAATTAAGGGCGACTATTCTTACCATTGGGGATATTCTGAAGGAATCAGAAATGTCCTATAAATTTCCTGTCCCTATATCATACCCTATCAGATCACCTCCTTTAAGAACGCGTCAATAACTTCTGTGAACATTGAAATGACGTTTACATAAATAAATATCGTAAAATAATTGTAAATAAATAAATGAAAAAAAATTTTACAAATGTAAATTTTTTGCATTTTATAAACAAGTAAAAATCCGATCTCAACAATTATCGAACCCAATGGAATGCCTGTTAGACATATCCGAAGATGGGGTTCTGAAATTTTTTTCAAAAGTGTTCAGATCAAGAAAATTTAGCCAAATCCAAACTAGACGAAATGTTATTCATATAAAAACATTTTCCTTCTTTGAGATTGACAAAATGAAATATTCTAATGGAGAAAATTTCTAAAACCACAGACCGACAGACATTTAGACGGACAAATTGGTACAAAATGCAAACTGAGATTGTTCATTTTGAAGAACATAATATTTGTTTGATCTGCTGCATGAATACTTCTTTTCCACCGTCTGTAAAAAAAGGAAAAATAATGATTTCCGGAAATTTAATTTACATTTTAAAGACCAGAAATTGAAAAACCTATGTTTTGAGGATTTTAGCCAGCAGCATTGACTTTTACGAAGTTATTCAACTGAGATATGATCTTGGATTTTAAATTAATTTTCTATGCCTATGTTACTTAGTATTGCCTAGTTCCGGCATTAGGATACATTACTATAAGAATTCGTACTTCGTTTCACCTCAAACGACCCTGTCATGACGACAAAGCAGCGCGACCGACTTCGTTTAGAAGCGTCCTCGACACAACTTCTACGTTCTTTCTCGTAAGAGTTAATCAGGAAAAGGCACGGTTTACGAAGTTTCGTAATAGCAATTTCAATTTTATGGCGGGCTACGGTACCTGGAATGACTTTCAGGCCTCAAGGCGTGAGCTTATGGTCACCACTTAGCTCCTATATAGGTAGGAACCTACTCCAACCCTCATCTAAATTACTTCCTTTAATCCTATTTTTTATTTGTTCATTGATGAATAATAATTTTATATTATTCCATTACCTTTTTTGGGTATTAGTCGTAGTAAAAGTTAAGCTCCTTATGGTACCTGGTCTAAAACATCATAAAAATCTTACGTTTATTTAGGTGAAGTGAGGAAAATTTCAGCTGTTTTGGTTTATTATTTTCAATTATGAACCTTTAGAATCGACCATAAATATTTTTTTAAATTGTAACCCCCCCCCCCCACCGCCAAATTTTGCCGGCCGTCCGCCGTAAGTAGCACTTTCCTTAGTTTCCGATGGACCGATTTTGATGAAATTTGGTATATGGGCTCCATTTTGTGGTCTTTTTGGTTGATTTCAGTCACTTCTATGGTTTGAAAAATGAGGGCTGAAATTTCCCAAAAGGATCTAGCTCAGAATTTGTTATATACAGGTATTGTTTTTTCATCAATTTGAAATAGAATTGAATTTTACGGATCGAATGAGAGCACCCAGAGCTCTGAAGGACCAACCGTTCGCTCCCCATGAGAACTTGAGGGTTGTAATAACGATGAATCAGAGAAGAAAAAGAAGATCTAATCTCCGTTGAAATTTTAGCGGAAGTTATGCGATCATTCAATGATCAATGATTGAAATTTTAGCGGAAGTTATGCGATCATACAATGATCATCATTGTTCGTTTCTTCGAGTTGTGCTCAGTTTTGCGTCCTTACCAACCAGTAATCAAACTTCCTAATGAAGGAACCTACAACTCCATATTTCTTCTAATTGAGTGTGAAGCGTTTATTTATCCAAATGAACTTACTTGAATGTGAATCGGGTATGTAGTAGGTAGTTAGTTTGTTTGTGTAATAATTTGAAGCAATTTTCTTCTTCTGCTTCTTCTTGAGGTTCTTAATTTCATCGATAATCGATGAATTTAATTTGTAAATGCATTTACTCTTATCAAACGTGGTTATCAATATAGATTCTATATATCAACTATCAACTTTTTCGTGAAAATCACGTATACAAGTGAATTGATTTACTTATTTACGTTGGATGATCGATGGACGTTTAATCGGAAAAAGGAACCTCGAAGGAAATGAACCGCCCACCAATCGGCCCGAGCTACGTCCTACGTCCGCGCTGCGATTCGCCATCATTCTTTTACAAATGAGTTCGTATTATCTATAATGGATCGGATAATTACTGTGAGAATTATCATGTTTTTCCCTCGGCTTCCGTGATTTTCGCATTTGAATATTATCTTCTGCTATTTATCTGAACTAGAGGCCGAAATAGTTATTGACCGATCAAGGCAAGGGCGTAAACGGCGCGGCGGTTCGCTTCCTATTGAGACAAATAATTAATCTTTGGATATTATCTGACTGAGCTGATTGATTTAAATTCGTCCTCCGTTACGTAGCTTTTCATTTGCTCGAGAATGCAGAGAAAATTAATAAGGAGTAGGTGGCGTAAATGTGAAGAAGTAAAACTTTTGAAGAACTGAATCCTTTAAACATTCTCAATCCCTCATTGAGAGGCGCACCCCCCGTGCGCCTGATTTTTTTTTAAATTTTTGATCGAAAATAGACCTCACCCTGACAATTTGGACTCCAGTCGTTCTCTTTTTGGATGTGAAAATATTTTTCTATGATTTTTCAAAGTTTCGAATGTTTTTGACGTCACTCTCCCCTCTCACCTATGCGGGTCATAAAAAATTCGAAACTTTGAAAAATCATGTAAAAAGGTCTTCTCACGCTAGAAGGTCACGGTTGGTGTCAAAATTCTCAGAATGAGGTCTAGTTTGAATTAAAAATAACAATAAACAGTTTTTCCGACCCATGCGCACACCCTATTATTCAAGGGGTAAAATCGGAGTAGATCCTCCTGTAAAACATCCTAGAAACGCCCTGCAGGTAACATCGCAGGTAGTTCAGGTCTCCCTGAACCATGGAATGGAAGTTGTACCCTGTCTTGCATTCATTTTACTATGTCGAACCGAGGGCCCACGAACGTTTCCAGTACCTATAACAGATGCCATAATTATGACGGAAGCCCAAATGTACAAGGAATGGCAATCGTGGTATGATAACGAATGGATATTATCAGACTGAGCTGATTAATTTAAATTCGTCCTCCGTTACGTAGCTTTTCATTTGCTCGAGAATGCAGAGAAAATTAATAAGGAGTAGGTGGCGTAAATGTGAAGAAGTAAAACTTTTGAAGAACTGAATCCTTTAAACATTCTCAATCCCTCATTGAGAGGCGCACCCCCCGTGCGCCTGATTTTTTTTAAATTTTTGATCGAAAATAGACCTCACCCTGACAATTTGGACTCCAGTCGTTCTCTTTTTGGATGTGAAAATATTTTTCTATGATTTTTCAAAGTTTCGAATGTTTTTGACGTCACTCTCCCCTCTCACCTATGCGGGTCATAAAAAATTCGAAACTTTGAAAAATCATGTAAAAAGGTCTTCTCACGCTAGAAGGTCACGGTTGGTGTCAAAATTCTCAGAATGAGGTCTACCTTAGATTAAAAATAACAATAAACAGTTTTTCCTACCTAGGCGCACACCCTATTATTCAAAGGGTAAATTCGGAGTAGATCCTCCTGTAAAACATCCTAGAAACGCCCTGCAGGTAACATCGCAGGTAGTTCAGGTCTCCCTGAACCATGGAATGGAAGTTGTACCCTGTCTAGCATTCATTGTACCATGTCAAACCGAGGGCCCACGAACGTTTCCAGTACCTATAACAGATGCCATAATTATGACGAAAGCCAAAATGTACAAGGAATGGCAATCGTGGTATGATAACGAATCACTTGCAAAAGGGGCATATCATTACCAAATCAAGACATCAGTAACGAGAAGTCCCAAACTGCTGGAACTACAGCTCACTCGGGAGATATGGTGCAGCTGATGAGTGTTCGAACTGGACATGTATTAATTAATCGTTGCCTAAAAATGATTAATATAGCAGAATCGACATTTTGCAAATTTTTCGAAGACGCAGTGGAAGTCATGGAACATAAAGTAACCCTATGCCCATTAATGAAGAAGAAAGAAGGCACATTCCATCATTTAAGAAACTATATACAGCTTCCCGATTTGTTGAAAACCGCCAAGATGAAAGACTATGAGCTATCAATTGCATGCTTACGAAAGAGCAGGCGACATTGTAAAAATTAATGATGAATTGTAAAATATAATTAATTCAACTGGTTGAATGTTTAATAATAACACGCTACCATAAAAATATAAAAAATGGAATGAAAGTGAAGAGAACTAAACTATTGGTACTTGATCAGGAACATTTTGGTAATATCGGGCTTTGGGAGATTCGAGGAGTACATCCTCACAATAACAGTTGACTGTTGTGGAGTTTTTGATGGAGTTCTAGATTCTCAACCCCACTTTTAGCTATTAGTATATAATATTTTGGACAACGAACGAAAATACTCTTGATGAGAATCAATTCTGCTGAACCTATCACTTGTAACGCGAGAGTGGTAATACAATTTACACTGAATAATACATCTAGAACTATCGGAAATGATTTGGAAATTGTAGCACATACAATACAACAGACATCCTTTCCGTCGAGAGAAATTGTTCTTTTATACATTTTGATTGTTGATACATAGAATTACTTAACCTGAATCTGGTTACTGAGTGTACGTACCATGTGGTGCTCAAATTGCAGCTAACACATGTTTGCATATATCACTTGACACCACAAGCTGGCACATGATAAGGATATTGTACATGATTTTTTATTAAACAGAATCGTAACAATTCCCGAAACTGAACCTTCGTTCTAACAAGGAGAGGTTTGATGATATAATTCGTGTATAGTATCATTTGAATCAGTGATCCGACACTGGCGTACACATTCATGTTTTCTGTGCACTGCCGTGCTAAGTCAGAAAGTCGTATCTTGGCTTCACCCAACTTTCGGGAAAACGACCTAATAGGTTTCGTGATGAAATAACTCTTTCACGGGATTTATTTTCCTCCTTTTACCACAACTAAAAGTTTTTCTTATAGGAAATTAGTTGCTGAATCGATTTCTGAGTTCAAAATTAAACATTTTAAAGTGTATATTGTCAAAAAACTGTACAACATTTTTCTATTCTTATTTTACTTACATTTAGGTCTGATATACTAAGCCTTGAAGTCGTATCTCGATCTTGAATTCACATTTAAGCAAGCGCAGTGGCTACTATCAGTCCGAAGGTGGTGATATTCATAGGGGACCATCTAAATACTAATTTGTAACATCCCTGAAAATTTCATTGAAATCGGATGGAAAATGAAGAAGTTATGGCCGTTACTAGGAAATTCATGTTTGCGCATACGCAGTGGCTACTATCATTCCAAAGGCGGTGATTTTCATAGGGGACCATCTAAATACTAATCTGTAACATCCCTGAAAATTTCATTGAAATCGGATGGAAAATGAAGAAGTTATGGCCGTTACAAGGAAATTCACGTTTGCGCAAGCGCAGTGGCTACTATCAGTCCAAAGGCGGTGATTTTCATAGGGGACCATCTAAATACTAATCTGTAACATCCCTGAAAATTTCATTGAATTCGGATGAGAAATGTAGAAGTTATGGCCGTTACAATGAATTCACCGTATTCCGTTACAGTTTTTTTTGACAATATACACTAAAAAATGTTTAATTTTGATCTCAATAATCGATTCAGCAACTAATTTCCGGTAAGAAAAACTATTAGTTGCGGTAAAAGGAGGAAAAATAATCCCGTGAAAGAGTTATTTCACCACGAAACCTATTAGGTCGTTTTCCCGAAAGTAGGGTGTAGCCAAGATACGCCTTTCTGGCTTAGCAAGGCAGTATTTGGATAGGTAACAGTGAGAAGGTTCCTAAAGTCACCACTAAATGCTGAGTTTTCAGAGGCAAAAAGTCGTATCATGTCGAATCAGAATGCAAGAAGTCGTATCGTCGAAATACTAAGGCCGATTCTCGTAACTGTGTCAAGATACGAGTTTTCTTCTTCTGATTCGCTCTGATACGACTAGTTGCTTAGCATAATCAAGTTAACATGCCTTAACGAAAAAATCGGGAGGCTTGTTTGAGGCATTTCTAGTCGAGATACGACTCTGAAACTTCGAAAATCGATAGAAATCGACCCCATAAACCCCCGGGTACCAATAACTCAATTTGGTCAAATTTTCACTAGGTATACGACTTTCTGACTTAGCACAGCAGTGCAGATGAACACTCGAGCATACGATCAGGAATTTTAACTCCTTTATGTTGACCTTTTTCACTATTTACGAGTACACATGAACAGGCTCATACAGATTGACATGTGAGTTCTATAAGGAATCATCTCAGTCAGATAGTAATAATTCTTTTAAAAAAGAAGAAAAAATTACCTCGTTTTTCGCACCTTCGAAGGTTTTGAAGTCGGTCAACAACGATGGAGTAGCAGTAGCAATAGAAGTGGCAGTGAAATATAAAATCTGGTCTGTAGGATATGGAATGTTATATATTTGACGTTATACATTTTAGTTTCAGGTACAAACAAAATGACGATTCGTCGCGTAAAACCATTGTAATCCATAAAAATGAATAATAATTATGACAATAAAATATGATGATAATTCTCATCATAGTCATGTGCCAATATTACTGGAGACGTTTACCTGAGTCCAAGCAGCCTAGCTACCTTGTGTATGATTCCTGAAGCTATAACGACTGGAAATGAAATAAGTAAATTGAACCCGATTGAAGCAATTGTGAAGACCACTTCGAACCAATCTATGAAGTTAACGATTGGTGTTGGAGATGGTGCTTTGGTGATGCTCTGCTTTTCTTCAGCAGTGGTGCTCTTCTCAACTCCTTCCGTTGTGGAAACTACAGGAACGAGATCTGTTTTCTTATGTGGCTCCTCAAGGGCTCGCGAAGCCAGAAATTGTTTCAGCCAGATTGGCTCTCTTTGTAGAGGAAGCCCTGACCATCGTGGTCTATCGATGCTTTCCGCCAAAATCACTGACGAGATGAAAATAACACAAGTCGTCCGAATCATGACTGCGAATGAACTATGTCAATTAAGCTACTTACTTGTTATATCCATTCTGACTCTTGAAAATGTAAATGAATATTGCGTCATAAAAAATGATAACAACCGGTTAATGTGCATTCAATTGTTCAGCTAAAATATCAAAGAATCAACATCTTTGAAGAGCCGTGGTCATGCTCGTTCATTACCTCATCTAACTACCAACCAAATAGCGTATTTTAATGTTACAAGTGATATATTATATGATGTAATTCTTTTGGTTTATTATATTCAATGATAAACCTCTAGAATAGAACAAGAAACAACATTTTAACTCTCCCTCTAAAATCGTATGATTTACGTCTCCAGGTACGTAGAATCCCAAAATCAAATATCTGAGATATTGCTTCCGTCCTCCTTACTTTTCTCCAGTTACTGTCGATGAAACTTGGTATATGGGCTTCTTTCTGGGTTCACATGTGATGGGAAGGCTGTGGTTATTTTCAGTCACTTAGAAGGGGTGATAGATATGGGTTGACATTTTCAAAAATTTTCATAAAAAATATTTATATAAATATTTATATTAAATATTTAAAAAATATTTCAAATGGAATTGATTTTTTGAAAAAAAAAAAAAGAGACCACCCATGTACAAGCAAAGCTCATAAAATGGAATCTTTGTTCGTTCCTTCGAACTTTTGTTTCGTGTGACTCAGTTGCGCTCTAAAGAACCCAAATTCTGTTATGAAGGCACCCAAACTCTCGAATAACGATGTAGAAGCTGGTGGGTATTAGATTGTTAACATCACGAGATATTGGTTGGTAGGTACTGTTATGGAGAGGCCGTGGTCTTTGCATCGGATATACAAAAAAAAAGTAAACCGTAATAATTTGCACCATTTTGCTTCCATTTCATTTGCTTTGCCTTCTACATTTTCCAACAATTTTGGTTTCTTGTCTGTCTTACACTCGGTCTACGTGTCCGCAAATCCTTGTAAGGGGAAACCAAACGAAGTTACGGCAAATTTGATGAAATTGATCGTTCTCGAATTCATAGAATGTGCTGCTCATGCACCAACGAAAAAGAAAAACCTTGAAACAAATTCATCAACAATTAATAAAGTTAATTATTTCTCCCTTAAGAAGAAGATTGTTTCCTTTTTGGATAAAATTCTGATAACCAATGTGGGTTTCGTGAGTGTCAGAGCCTACTGAGCACGCCTTGCATAAAGTAAATAATACCATTTCTCACGAATTGGATGAGGGCTTCCTTGTGTATGCGGATTTTTTGGATTTTATGACACTTTTTGAGTCAGTTAATCATGCAAAATTACTTTAAATACGGGATGAGAGACTCGCCAAAAATTGATTGACAGTCACATCGTCCGCAGGCTACTCGAATGAACAGTGTTCTCAGTGATGAAATAATATCGGCATGTAGAGTGCCACAGAGGACATTATTGGGACTAATTTTAAAGTTTTTAAAAATTTACTTTAATGAGTTAATGCTTAGTTGTAGAAACACAATTAAATACGATTTATTTCTTTGTTGTGTATAATTTTTTGGCCCTGAATGTAGATAAAACCTCGCCGAATGAGTTTTCTCTTTCTAATTGTAGCAGTCTTGGTAGATCTTGCATATACGGTCTTATTAACGTCTACGCGAAATGAAGAACATTTATTCAGATAAATTTAGGAACAAACAAGTCTTGTTTAGAGCGAACTAGTTTTGCTACAAAAACTCGGCGCTTTGCGCCTCGGCGGGGGGCTCCGCCCCCCTGCACCCCCCGATTTATTTCTTTTTCCATACTCTGTATGAAATCATAGGAACACAGAATGTGTTTTTGCGATGCTAGTCATCCGTTAAATAAAAAACAACAATAATAAATGTGGAGTCTTTGGCAATAATAAAATAAATAATTGTTAGACATTTAATTTGGTCTAAAACCCTATAAATGTTACATAAATAAATATGTAACTACAAGAAAAATACTATATAAATTGAGAGCTTTCCAACGAATGGTGAACAATTTCTGTGCAATGAACACTGCGGGAGTTCTATTTCCTTACCAACGGCTTGGTTGCACGTGAAAATCATTATAAAAGGCGCGTAACGGTTTTTTTCTGTCGCTTTTTCGTGACGATTTTTTTTCGGTAGGTCATCGCAAAAACACATTCTGTGTTAAAATAAATAGATGAAAAAAAAATGTTTGTTGGAAAAAACATACAGTTTCTATTAGAGGTACCGGAAAGAACCATTTTTGACCCCAAAAACATCGGTTAGGGAGAGAGTTCCGACCTGACGCTTTCACTGCAAGAAATCCAAAATCCAGGATAAATATACATGATTTTTTATTAAACAGAATCGTAACAATTCCCAAAACTGAACCTTCGTACTAACAAGGAGAGGTATGATGATATAATTCGTGTATAGTCTATTTGAGTATGTATAGTATAATCAGTGATCCGACACTGGCGTACACATTCATGTTTTCTGTGCTGATGAACATTCGAGCATACGATCCGAAATTTCAACCTCTTTATGTTGACCTTTTTTCACTTTTTACGAGTATACGTGAAAAGGCTCAAACAGATTAGCTAGTGATGAGATAAATAAGGAACATCGTGAAAAAGCTCCAAACTTAAGAACAAAGGAGGCAGTAGAGGTAGCAGTGAATGATAGAATCTGGTCTGTGGGATATGCGATATACTTGTAGAATGCTTCATGTTTAAAAATATAGATACCTCTGTAGATCCCTATATAGATCCTGACTGAACCAAGCTATCAAGTGTTTGATAGCTGAACCTATAATGACTGGCAATATCATAATTATATTGAACCCGAATGAAGCAAGTGTGAAGATCATCGTGAACCAATAATTTGTGTGAATCAAGTCGTTACTGTCTATGTGCGATGAAGAGTGCGCTTCGGTGATGCTCAGCATTTCTTCAGGAGTGATGCTCTTCTCAAATCCTCCCGTTGGGATAACTACAGGAACGTAATCTGCATGTGGCTCCCCAAGGGCTCGCGGAGACCCAACTTTTTTCACCCAGATTTGCTCTCTTTGTGGAGAAAGTTCTGGCCATCCGATGCTCTCCGCCAAAATCACTGACGAGATGAAAATAACACAAGACGGAATCATGACTGCGAATGAACTATATTCAGTAAACTACTAACATGTTATATACATCCTGACTCTTGAAAATTTATATGAATATTGCGTCATAAAAATTGATAACAAAGCAGTTAATGTGCATTCAATTGTTAAGCATTCAATGGGCTAGAATATCAAGGAACCAACATCTTTGAAGAGTCGTGGTCATGCAGGTTCGTTATCTCATCCAACTACCAACCAAATAGCGTATTTTAATGTTACACGTTATATATTATTTTTTCAATGATGTAATTCTTCTAGTTTATTGTCTTCAATTATAGAATAGAAAGAAACAAAATTTTAACTCTCCCTCTAAAATCGTATGATTTACGTCTCCTGGTACGTAGAATCCGAAAATTGAATATCCGAGAAATTCCGTCCGTCCTCCTTACTTTTCTCTAGTTATTGTTGACAGATTTTGATGAAATTTTGTATAATGGCTCCGTTCTAGGTCCACTTATGATGGGAAGGTTGTGGTTATTATCAATCTCTTAGAAAGGGTGATTGATAAGGGTTGACATTTTCAAAACGATGTAACTCGAGAAAACTTTCTATTTCAAATGGAATTGATTTTGGTTTACACCAACCAAAGGGAAATGAAGGGTTGCAATTTTCAAAAATGCCCTAGTAGGTAGGTAGCAGGTACTTATGGCTTTGTCATGTAGCGGCTGGGATGTTGAGAGGGAGAAATTGTATCACATGCCAAGTGACCAGGGTAAGAAGCCCGACATCGTTGCCGTCAAGCCCGACCAGTCTTGCATTATCCTGGATGTCCAAGTTGTCAATGGCAGCTTGGACATGGAGCAGACTTGGCGGGCTAAGATAAGAAAGTATGATAGAGAAGATTTACGGCAACCAGTGTCGGAGCTAAAAGGAGTGGCCCATCAACATCAGGGTGATGGCTGCAACCTTGTCGTGGCGCGGGGTGTGGTGCGGGAAAAGTGCCTCGGAGTTGCGTGAGTTGGGCATCTCGGTAGGCGTACTCCGTGGTATCACCACCCGTGTCCTGCTCGGCTCATATTTGAACTGGTGGTTGTTTTATAGAGGCACTTCCCTTCATCCCTCTCTCCCACCCCCACCTTCCTCATCTTCACTCATCCCTAGGGCCGGCGTCGGGTGAGTCCTGGGCGTCCTCCCCATTATATTTGATTTATTTATTTTTTTTTTTATGGCATGCCCCCTCCGTCACAAAAGACATTTTGTCTTTGAGGGGAGTTTAAAAAAAGAAAAAAAAGTAAAAACGTTCGCCAAGTTGGTGTGGCACTTAGCTTCCTCTCACCGTAACCACTGTACTTATACGTCATTGAAAATATTTATTCAATCAATTTTCTCAATCATAAATTCAATTATCAGTTCGGGGTTGTAGATTAGGGTAGAATGTGGAATGTAGTTTAGTTATTGTTATGCAGAAGCATAACACGAAAAAGGTGAAACTTTACGGAGTCGTTGTCTGAAAATTCACGGTTGCGCATGCTCATCACGTTTGCGCATGCGCAGTGGCTACTATCAGTCCGAAGGTAGTGATGTTCATAGGGGACCATTTGAATACTAATCTGTAACATCCCTGAAAATTTAATTGAAATCGGATGGAAAATGTAGAAGTTATGGCCGTTACAAGGAATTCACATTTGCGCATGCGCAGTCGCTTCGATCAGTCCGGGGATAATGATTTTCATAGGGGACCGTCTACACACCAACCCCCATAATCCCTGAAAATTTCATAGAAATCGGACAATAACTTCGTATAGTTATGCCCGTTACAAGGATTTCATGACAGACACACAGACACATACACACAGACAGACAGAAACGGAACCAAAATTGTTCAGAAAGGTCCAAAACGCAAAACGCGAGTAAAAATTTTGATTTTGGAGAACTTTTTTTTCATCCTTTAAAAGTGAAAACAAAGCTTCCTCTGCCTTGGTAGAGTCGGAAGCAAAAAATAAATAAATAGTGACAATGGCAAAGCTGTGATCTTTGCAGAAGAGTGATCTATACAGGAAAATAATAAACCTTTGTGAAATAAATTGCAGCGTGTTTTACCGTTTTCCCCCGAACTCCACTCAAAGACAAATTGTCTTTTGTGACGAACTGGGCACGCCATAAATAAAAATAAATGAATAAATCAATTATACTGGAGAGGACGCCCATGACGCACTCGACGCCGGCCCTAGGGAAGAGGGAAGGTGGGGGTGGGAGAGAGGGATGAAGGGAAGTGCCTCTGTAGAAAGACCACCAATTGAGAAATGATCCTAGCAGGACCACCCGCTGATACCACGGAGTACATCTACTGAGATGCCCAACTTGCGCAACTCTGTGGCACTTTTCCCGCACCACACTCCGCGCCACGACAATGTTGCATCATGGGTGCCACTCCTTTCAGCTCCGACACTGCTTGCCGTAAATCATTTGTATCATACTTCCTTATCTTAGCCTACCAAGTCTGCTCCATGTCCAAGCTACCATTTACGACTAGGACATCCAGGATAATGCAAGACTGGATGGGCTTTATGGAAACGATGTAGGGCTTTTAACCAAGGTTGCAGACAAGGATGCAGCCATCACCTTGATGTTGTTGAGGGCCACTCCTTTTAGCTCTGACACTGCTCGCCATAAATCACTTGTGTCATATTTCCTTATCTTAGCCCGCCAAGTCTGCTCCATGTCCAGGATAATGCAAGACTGGTCGGGCTTGACGGCAACAATGTCGGGCTTCTTATCCCGGTAACTTGGGGCTTTCGGAGCACTGTTGGAGTTCTTTACCATCTACCTACTGACTCATGCAGCACAGCCGCAAACTCAGCAGACGAAATGGGTTTTGGAGCAGATGGTGTTGCTCGGTCGCACCATGCTAACTGCTGTCTGACAAAATCAAGATCAGCAGCAGCACGGACGACTTCCCAGCTCGACCCTTGAAGGACTAGCAGGTGCTGGCGGTGCAGAGAAGGGATACTTGCAGAGAGAGACAGTGCTAAGACCACCAGGCAGGAACTTCAGCCAAGAGCGCACAGCAAGTATACTTCGCGATTTAATTCCTGCAGCCTCCCGCCATAAGCCTACCAAAGACTAACCCATAGGTCAGCTTTGGCAGTAAGTACGCTTACACAGCTTCTGCTACGAAGGTTGACACGGCTGGTAGTGATGGTGGCCACCATCATGAAGTCAACTCCAAGGTACCGCCTAACCTTCAACACGGATCCAGATGGAATGGGGGTTCGTCCTAGGACAAAACCCCCATCCACAATCTTCACCTTAGGTTGACCACTAGTCCCCACCTGGCTAGCTGCTTAGCAAATGCATTGAGGGTAATCTGCAAGCCCTTGCGGGTTTCTGCGAGTACGTTAATATCATCGGCGAATGTCAATGCTCCTACCCACACCCCAGGGGCGAGATCGAACCCTACTTCAGTGGGCAGTTTACCCAAGGCCGTATCCACAACCAGGTTGAATACGAGTGGCGATAGGGGATCCCCCTGGCATACCGATCACTTTACCCTTGACACTTCACCTCCTACCTGTAGGACTGTCACGCCTTCATGGTACAGACAGGCCACATACTCAATTAATCAAGGTGGAGCCCCGACACCACGAAGGCAATCGTTCAGGGTAAGGTGACTGGCTGTATCTAAAGCCTTAGCGACGTACAGAGTGGCCAGATGAAGTTGGCGACATTTCATACGGGCCAGCGAGATGACAGTTAACCGGGGGTAACCAGAGGTACCTACTACCTACCTACTTCATACCACCTTCACACCTCCACAATCAAGTTTATTTGGAAGAAATAAACGGTTCTCTCTCGATTCGAAAAATAGGATTCCTGCATAAGGAAATTTGATTACTGGTTGCTGAGGAAGCAAAACTGAATACGACTCGGAGAAACGAACAGCGATCGCATTTTGGTTAGCTAAAATTCCAACGGAGATTAGACCTCTTTGGTGATTCACACTCGTGATTCTGTTTTATGGAAATACTTGTAGGGAGCGAACGGATTGTCCTACAGAGCTCCGGGTGGTCTCCAAAATATGTAAAATTTCAATACTATTTTAAATTGGTGAAAAAACAATACCTTAATTTCGAAAGTTTTCGAGCTAGGGCACTCTTGAAAATGTATACCCTTAATTTTCACCCCTTAGAAGTGACTGACATCAACCAAAAGCTTCGCGGCACAACTAGACCCCAAATGGAGCCCATATACCAAATTTGAACTAAATCGGTCCAGTGTTGCTAAGAAAAGTGCCGCCTTGCGGTGTACAGCGGACGGACGGAAAACTTTTTATTCGATTTTCGGATTCTACTTTATCTTGAAACGTAAAACATCAAATATTGAGGGGGAAGAGAACTTTTTTTCTTGGTCGATTCCAATGGTTCATTATTGAAAATAAACCAAAAGAGGTAAGTTTCCTTTTAGGAAAAAAAATTCTGATAACCAGTGTAAGTTTCGTGAGTGTCAGAGCCTACTGAGCACGCCTTGCATAAAATAAATAATACCATTTCTCATAAGTTTGAGGAGGGCTTCCTTGCGCATGCGGATTTTTTTTGATATTATGAAACTTTTTGATTCCGTTAAATGCGGGATCAGGGGTTCACCAAAAATTGATTGACTGTAACTTCGTCCGCAGGCAACTTGAATGAACAGTGTTCTCAGTGAAGAAATAATATTGGCATGTAGAGTGCCACAGAGGACATTTTTGGGCCCAATTTTACAGTTTTTTTTTAATTTACGTTAATGAGCTAATGAATATGGAAAATGATGGCATTATTTTAATTTATTTTGTAGGAGAGATCATACTTAGTTGCAAAACACAATTAATTACCGATTTATTTCCTGGTTGTGTATCTGTTGAATCATCTAAAATTAACT
Organism: Apolygus lucorum; assembly: GCA_009739505.2. Classification (NCBI taxonomy): domain Eukaryota; kingdom Metazoa; phylum Arthropoda; class Insecta; order Hemiptera; family Miridae; genus Apolygus; species Apolygus lucorum. The sequence continues at coordinate 15,741,765 of CM019178.2, read as the reverse complement.
TCCCTCGACCGGGGGATCTCCTATCGTCCGACTAAACTATATTTACACTTCTGAGTCGGAGCTCGTTACCACTGAGCTAAGGAAGCGAATGGACAGAAATGCGAAAAGGTTGCTGATCCCAACATCTCCCCCCCCATTAGGAAATCTTAGGTACTCCGTTACCTAGTCAGGGAGGTGAGGGCAGCTATGGCTGGCGTTTTCCAACCCAGTGAGAACCCGCTATTTTTGACTGGCTTCGGAGTTTTTCTTATTCTTCCTTGTTGACAGGACGGGGGATCTGTTGAATCATCAAAAATTAACTTCCCTCGACCGGGGATCGATCTCCTATCGTCCGACTAAACTATATTTACACTTCTGAGTCGGAGCTCGTTACCTCTGAGCTAAGGAAGCGAATGGACAGAAATGCGAAGAGGTCGCTGATCACAACATATCTTCTTTTGGCCCTGAATGTAGATAAAATCTTGCCAATTGAATTTTCTATTTCTAATGGTGGCAGTCCTGTCAATTCAAAAGGTCTTTTCTGTATTTCCTTTTTTTAAGTAGAGAAGCTTGCAAATGTAATTACTTACCGTAGGCTAAAACTAGCAAGACAACGCTGCACATTATCACACAAAGGTTTATTATTTTTCTGTATAGATCACTCACCATTGTCACAACCTACCAACCACATTTTTGCTTCACAATCAAGTTTAATTCATTAGTAAATTTGATTACTGGTTTCAACGGACGCATAATCGAAAACAGGTCGCATTTTCGAAATAAAGGTATTGTTTTTTCACCAATTTAAGATAGTATTGAATTTTTAGAGACCACGCGGAGCTCTGTAAAACAATCCGTGAGCTCCCTACGGAGTCTTAAGAGTTTTCCTTCGATAAAACAGAATCACGAGTGTGAATCACCATAGGTCTAATCTCCGTTGAAATTTTAGCTATTCAAAATTTGAATAGCTAAAATTTCAACGGAGATTTTAACGCTTTTAACGGAGAATTTAACCGGATTTAACGCATTTAATGCGATCGCTGTTCCTTCCTTCGAATTGTATTCAGTTTTGCTTCCTTAGCAACCAGTTATAAAATTTTTATACGAAGGAAACCTCTTTTTCGAATTGAGTGTGAAGTGTTTATTTCTTCCAAATAAACTTGATTGTGGAGGCGTGAAGGTGGAATGTAGCAGGTAATAATGTAGTAGGAAAGAAGTAGATACATATTGTTGGGGTTGTTGGGGTAGGGTAATAGAGGGTGTTTTTATCTCTTCGGAGCCCTTCTTATCCCTATCCAAGTCAAGGTCATGCGTCCCCGTCACACAACCCGGGCCCCCTGGGATAAATAGAGGTGGTCCTATTAGGTTTCCCTGATGGACCCCTCTTGAAGTTCCAGGGGTGGCTGAATGACCCTCTGGCGACTAGGGAGGGGACCCCTGTCAACGGGTTCCCTGACCCTTCATCTCAAGCGCCCCCCCATTATGGAACAAACAGTAAGAGAGCCTCATAACCCCCGCCAGCCCATTGGCTCGCGGGGTATTAGGGAAGGCGCTCAGAGGCCCCCCAGGCAGGGGCGTCGGCCATCCTCACCCTCCTCCTCTTCCTCGTCATCCCAACCCTCTTCCTCTTCCACTGCCTCTTTGAACCACCAGTGTGCCCATTGTGAGCGGGCATTCACTACCAGGTCCGGCCTTGGTCTCCACGTCAGACGGAAGCATCCTGTTGCTGCTAATGCTGCTATTGATATTGAACGAATACAGCACAGGTATGCTTCCGAGGAGTTGCGCAGGATGGCGGCAGATGAGGCGGTGGCTGTGCGCAATGGGGTACGTAATATTAATGTTTATCTGAATGAACGTTTTCCCACGCGCACAGTCATTGCCATCAAGAACATCCGCCTGAAGCCCCACTATAAGCAGCTTGTCCAGGAAGCTATCCTGGCAAATAGCAGTGGGGCTTCTCCCGCATCTCCTATTGCTGATGTGGAGCAGCAGCCTGCCATTCAGTATCCCTCCCCCGGGACCTCCGGTCTTCTTGCCGATCTGAAGACCGAAGTCTTGAGGCTCGGGGGGCAGGTAGGTCGTATTGAAGGCTCTGAAAGCACCTACCTGCATGATCTGGTGAGGCGGGCTGCTGAAGGGCTGGATAACCTGGAAGATGAGGTTGCAGCCTATTTAGGGAGAATCTTCCCGCGGGTTGGGGATGTGACCGTGACGCAGCACCAGGGGGGACCTCCTCCCAGAGTGGTGTTGCGTGGAGGTCGCAGAGCAGCTAAACAAGCGAGACGGCAGGAGTACCACCGGGTTCAGAGTTTGTGGAGGAAGCATCCGACGCGTGTGGCTGCGGAGGTACTGGAGGAGCCTGGGGAAAATCAAGTTCAACCCCCCTTCCAGGAGTTTGTGGATTTCTGGGAGCCACTTCTGAGTGCTCCCAGTCACGACCCTGGGGAGTGTGTGGTTCCCCCAGTCTCCACCAGGGATTCCTTGCGCAGCATAATGTGCTCGCCGGTGCTGTCTGACGAGGCACACAAGTGCCGTGTCAAGAACTCCACTTCCGCTGGACCCGATGGTGTTTCTGCCCGACGCTGGAATAAAGCACCAAAAACGATTAAGCTGCTCATCCTCAACTTGCTCCTCCTTGCGGGAAGACCCCCGAAAGCGTTAACCCGTACCTGGACCGTGTTTATCCCCAAGAAAGGGGGAAGTGGGCCTGGAGGCTATCGACCGATCTCTGTGTCCTCGGTAGTCTTCCGCCACTTCCAAAAAGTACTGGCATCTCGCCTCCAGGTGGCTGGTGTCATTGGTGATGTCCAGAGAGCGTTCCGGTCAGCGGATGGCACAGCGGAGAACCTTACAGTTCTCCAAACTGTCATCTCGCTGGCCCGTATTAAACGCCGGCAATTACATCTCGCCGCTCTGGACGTCGCTAAGGCCTTTGGCACAGTCAGTCACCTTGCCCTGACCGATTGCCTTCGTGGTGTCAGGGCCCCATCTCGGTTAATCGAGTATGTGGCCTGTCTGTACCAGGAAGGCGTGACGGTCCTCGAGGCAGGAGGTGAGGTATCAGGGGATATACGGATCGGGCGTGGGGTACGCCAGGGGGATCCCCTATCGCCACTCCTCTTCAACCTGGTCGTGGATACGGCCTTGGGTAAGCTGCCCACTGAAGTAGGGTTTGATCTCGCCCCTGGGGTGCGAGTAGGAGCATTGGCATTTGCCGATGATGTTATCCTACTCGCAGAAACCCGTGAGGGCTTGCAGATCGCCCTCAATGCATTTGCTAAGCAGCTAGCCAGGTGTGGACTTGTGGTTAACCCCGATAAGTGTGGGTCGGTCTCCTTGGTCCCGTCGGGTCGCCAGCATAAGGTGAAAGTTGTGGATGGGGGTTTTGTCGTAGGACAATCCCCCATTCCATCTCGATCCGTGCTGGAGGTTTGGCGGTACCTTGGAGTCGACTTCATGGGGGTGGCCACCATTACTACCAGCCGTGTGGACCTTGGTAGAGCGCTAGCTCGCGTTACCAAGGCTCCATTGAAGCCACAGCAGAAGCTGCGCCTCCTCCGCACGTACTTACTGCCAAAGCTAACCTATGGGTTAGTCTTTGGCAGGCTTATGGCGGGGAGGCTGCAACAATTAGATCGAGAAGTTCGCTCTGCTGTGCGCTCTTGGCTGAAGTTCCCTCCTGGTGTCCCAAGTGCCTATTTTCACGCACCGGTCAAATCCGGTGGGCTTGGCATTGTGTCTCTCTCGGCATGTATCCCTTCACTGCGCCGCCGGCGCCTGCTAGCCCTTCAGGGGTCGAGCTGGGAGGTCGCCCGTGCGGCTGCTGATCTTGATTTTGTCAGGCAGCAGTTAGCATGGTGCGACCGAGCAACACCATCTGCTCCAAAACCCAGTTCGTCTGCTGAGTTCGCTGCTGCGCTGCATGAATCGGTGGATGGTAAAGAACTCCGACAGTGCTCCGAAAGCCTTGTCTCATCCCAATGGGTAGATTGGGCTTCGGAGGGCATTGGGGCCCGCGACTACCGACACTTTCACGCCATCCGCGTGGCATCTTTGCCAACTGCGGTGCGGTGTTCGAGAGGTAGTCGCGGGACAACGCTACCCCTTTGCCGTGCCTATCGGAGTGGAAATGAACACCTGTATCATGTGGTGCAGCAGTGTCCACGAACTCATGGGGGCCGCATCCTACGTCATGATGCGGTCGCCAAGCAGATAGCAGGTGCATTGTCATCTAGCGGCTGGGATGTTGAGAGAGAGAGATTGTATCACATGCCAAGTGACCAGGGTAAGAAGCCCGACATTGTTGCTGTCAAGCCCGACCAGTCTTGCATTATCCTGGATGTCCAAGTTGTCAATGGCAGCTTGGACATGGAGCAGACTTGGCGGGCCAAGATAAGGAAATATGACACAAATGATTTACGGCAAGCAGTGTCGGAGCTAAAAGGAGTGGCACCCAACAACATCAGGGTGATGGCTGCAACCTTGTCGTGGCGCGGTGTGTGGTGCGGGAAAAGTGCCACGGAGTTGCGCGAGTTGGGCATCTCGGTAGGCGTACTCCGTGGTATCACCACCCGTGTCCTGCTCGGCTCATATTTGAACTGGTGTTCGTTTTATAGAGGCACTTCCCTTCATCCTTCTCTCCCACCCCCACCTTCCTCATCTTCCCTCATCCCTAGGGCCGGCGTCGGGTGAGTCCTGGGCGTCCTCCCCATTATTTTATTTATTTATTTATTTTATTTTTATGGCGTGCCCCCTCCGTCAAAAAAGACATTTTGTCTTTGAGGGGAGATTTAAAAAAAAAAAAAAAAAAAAAAAAAAAAAAAAAAAATAGGTGAAAAACGCTGCAAATTATTTCAGAAAGGTTCATTATTTTCCTGTATAGATCACTCTTCTGCAAAGATCACAGCTTTGCCGTACTCACTATTTATTTGTTTTTTACCTACCAACCATACGTACCAACTGCTGTGGTTGTGTTGTTGGCCACCCTGCGGAGGAGGACGTAAGCGTTGTTGATAACAATGACTGCTCTGTGTTTTTGTACATTAAATTAGTTTTGGCTCAAGATTGTATTTCCTTACGATTCATCCCGTCACAAAACACCTACTACCAACCTACTTGGGCATTTTTGAAAATCCCCACCCCATCCACCAACCAAATGGAAATGAAGGGTTGAAATTTTCAAAAATGCCTTATTAGATAGGTACCTATGGTTGGAAGGTAAAAAATAAATAAATGGTGACAATGGCAAAGCTGTGATCTTTGCGGAAGAGTGATCTATACAGGAAAATAAGTAACCTTTCTGAAATAATGTGCAGCGTTTTTTACCTACCAGCCATAGGTATCCACAGGTTTTTTTCACTTTCTACGAGTGCATGTGAATCTTAATCACTGACTTGAGATGAGATCAATAAGGAATCTTCGTGGTAAAGCTTCAAACTTTTTAAAAAAAAAAGAACAAAAGGAGGCAGTAGAAGATGCAGGGAATTATGTAATCTGGTCTGTGGGATATAGAATGCTCTACGGTTGACGATATACATCCTTAGGTTCAGGTATAATAAAAATGCCGATTCGTTGGATAAAACCATTGTAATATCCTTTAAATGGATAACATAATGATGATGATGAAATAAGATGACAATTCTTATCATAATCATGTGCCAATGTAACTGAAGAGGTTTATCCGCCCAGCCCACCTATCCATTTCATGACAGTCGCAAATATTCGCACTGGCAATACAATTAGAAAATTAACCCAGGAAACAAAAATGGTAAGGGCCATGTAGGTGCAATGTACGAACTTATCCAAAATGTCACTGATTGACGTTTGTGCTTCGGTGATGCTCTGCTTTTCTTCAGCAGCGGAAAAACTTGGAGGAACTACGGGAACGAGATCTGTTTTCTTATGTGGCTCTTCAACGGCTCGTGGAGCCACGTGGTTTTTCAGCCAGTTTGGCTCCTTTTGTGGAAGAAGTCCTGACCATCGTGGTCTATCGATGCTCTCTGCCAAAATCACCAACGAGATGAAAATAACACAAGACGCCCGAATCATGACTGCAAATGAACTATATCCAATAAACTACTTACTTGTTATATCCATCCTGACTTTTGAAAGTCATAAAAAATGATGAAAAAGCAGTTTATGTGCCTTCAATTGTTAAGCGTTCAATAGGCTAATAATAAAAGTACCAACATCTCTGGAGAGCTCTGTTCATGCTGGTTCTTTATCTCATCTAACTATCAACCAAATAGCGTATTTTAATGTTAAACAAGATGAGAAAAGTTCAATGATGAAATTCTTTTGGTTTATTATCTTCGATGATAAACCTTTGGAACTGAACAAGAAATAAATTTTAACTCTCCAAAATCGTAAGATCTAAGTTTTCAGTATCCGGCAATCAATGTTACAGAAATTCTAGCAATTTTCTTAGTTAATGTAGACTGATTTTGAGTAAATGACGGCCTCTGTTTTTTGTCTTATTGTGATGCGAAGATTGTGGTTATTCTCAGTCACTTCGAAGGGGTGATGAATAAGGGTTGACAATTTCCAAACCTTCCTAACCTTCCTCTTTAAATCAAGAGTTTTCCATCACTTGAAGGGTCAGATGTTAAAAAAACAGAAACACGAGTGTGAATCGCTACTGCTTCTTTACTGGTGGAAATAGGCCAAATCTCCGTTTAAATTTTAACTCATCTATACGATCTCTGTTCGTTCCTTCGGATTAGAGTTTCGTGTCACTCAGTAGTTCTCTCTTACGAACTTGGAACCCAAATTTCGTTATGAAGGCACCCCCATCTTTCGGATAACGATTCTATTCCTACTTGATTGTTAACCTCACGCGATAATGTGATTGGTAGGTAATATTAATGGAAAAGTTACGGTCACTGCAGACGGGTGATCTGTAAAGAAAAATAGTAAACCGTTGAATGAAACCAGCTTTCGTTTGCTATCGGGAGATTAATGAACAAGCAATACATACAGAAAGACATTCTATCTGTACCAAAATTATAATTTTATAATTATAATAGCTCAAAAAGAAAGTAGAATTCTACATTTTGAAGGACTAAATTTCATTCCAAGTTTATCACCTTTGTTAGTGAGATAATTTCTTGGACACATTTTTTTCACCGTCGTTATGTCAAGGGGGAATCGCAAAAACATATAATTTTCCCAGAAAGTAGTGAACAAAATACTGAAAGAAGTTAGGAAGCAAAACTTTCCTTCCATTGATTCAACCTCAAAAGCACACTCAGGCAAGTGGGAGAAGAGAAATCTTTGAATCAGTTAAAAATTCATATATCCGCCTGCTGGGCGCCACTCGATATTCAAATATGAGAATCTTCTCTTTAAAACGTAAGGTGGGTCGATGAATATTTCAAGTAACGGAAATAGCTAAAACTCCATTTTTCTGCAAAATTCTCGAACGTAAAATTTTATTAGTTTCATCTGTAATTTTCCAAACCACCGGCTCCAGAAGAATTTACAGTTTCTGCCGTTTGAACATTGGTATCAAATTTGCTTACATACCTCACGGATGTATTAGAAGACGACGTGTAAATGTTGTTCTTTCAACTCTATCATTTCAACGACGAATGTAGATTTCAACGAATTTTTCAACGAATTCTTTGTAGCTAATTTCTGAGTACCTTGTACTACCCTAATAGAGGACTATCCATATGTCAACTCGCGCAATATGTGAAAAAGTAATCGAATTCGGTTGGAAAATGTAGAAGTTATGGCTGTTATGTAAGAGACCTAATGTCCCTTACATAAGAATATAATTTATTAAAATTATAATAAAATTATTTAATAGGTTTCTACGAGCTAACAGCTCCAACACTTTTTTTAATTCTCTTCAAACATCAATCTTCTCGTATTATTGTAGGTTTCCCATAACAACGATGGTTGCTAGGAAGGAAGTATAAAAACGGATGAGAATCCTCTTACATCCCTCAACTTAGGAGAAAACATTGTTCCTACAATGAAACGGTAGTACATTTTTTATAGCAGCATATTTCTCCCTCTCACTGTCATCAACGTAAATTATAGTTTTTGGATATCCATCCCTCCATACTACTCTTTTCACTGTAAATGGCCCTTTCACAATAGGATCTTTGCCCTTCACTCCACACTGTACGAGTACTTGATCCCCATTGGTTATGGAAGGGATAGTTTTTGAGTGTCGTTTGTCGAACTGGATTTTCATCTTTCTCTTGTATTCTTTCTGTTCTTCTGGGGTAAGAGGTTGTTCAGTGATCGTTGCTTCGGAAATTCCGTAGTGACTGTCAGCAGGAAACAGAGATTTTCTTCCGAAAGCTTTGAACTGTGGGGAGCAGCCTATACCCATAGAATCGGACCGATTATGATGGTCAACACCAGCTTTCAAACAAGCTTTCCATCCTCCTCTGAAAGTTGGATACAGAGCCAAGAATTGTTTGAGATCTCTAATCTTCCTCTCTGCCAGACCATTTCCCTCCGGGTGATACGGTGAGGATGTTACCATCTTAATCCCCTTCTCCGCTGCATATGCAGCTAGCTCCTGTGATACGAATTGCGGCCCATTGTCGCTAATAATCTTCTTAACTTGGTTAATGTGGGGAAAGCTTTTTAGGAATTTCGTCACTGCTCTTGCTTCTTCTTTCATCGCTTTCGCAAACACGAACTTAGAGAACTCATCTACCACAACCAAAAACGCCTGAGTTGTTGCAATCCCCTCTGATCTTTTTCTTCGTTCAGCAAAATCCAAGTGTAAACACTGGAATGGTGAAGTTGCTTCTTCTGAAATGATCATACTATCAGGTTTTGCTCTGTATTTAAATTTTGTGATTTGGCAAACAGGGCAGCTTTTCACATACTCTAAGATGTCTTTTTTCATTTTTGGCCACGTGAACCTTGCCTTTAATTTGCAGTACGTCCGATAGAAACCGTCGTGTCCCCCTGAATCGGGATCGTCATGGTAACGACGCATGACTTCTGGGACTTGGGTGCAGTCTATAACTACTCGTGAACCTTGGATCAAATTGACGTACGGTTTTCCTTCATGCCCGTCCAAACAAAGCCTAGAAATTGCATCGGCATCCGATAGCTCCTGTCCACTGCGATGGTTGATTTTTTCGTCATAACTCATCAAAAACACTTGCCATCTAGCCAAACGACCCTTCGGTTCCTTCAAATTGAGCAGATAGGACAGTGCTTGGTGGTCTGTGTGTACCACAAACGATCTTCCTTCCAGATATGACCTGAAATATCTTATAGACTTGACAACAGCAAGCGCTTCTTTGTCAGTCACAGAGTAATTTAACTCAGCTGGTGTGAACGTATGTGAAAAATACCCAATTACTCGAAGATGTCGACGTTTAGGAAGGGTGATGTCTCGTTGATACAGTACTGCTCCGCAACCATGATGAGAAGCATCAGAACAAAGTTCAAACGGTAAATCCCAATCAGGTAACTGTAAGATAGGGTTTGACGTGATCTTCTCCGTGAGTAATTTGAAAGCATTCTCACATTCGGGAGTCCAATCAAAAGTCACGTCTTTTCCTTTCAATCGATCAAGGGGTCTCGCTATTTGGGCATAGTTCTGAATAAACGATCTGAAATGTCCTGTGAGTCCCGTGAAGACTCTTAAGGAATGGACATCATGGGGTCTTTTCATATTGCGCACTCTCTCGATAGATTCCTGCTTTGTTGTTTTTGTTTTTCCATCAATTGTTCTTCCTAAAAACGTAACACTGGCTTTATTAAATTCACTTTTTTCCAAGTTCAATTTAACATTGTGATCCATCAAACGTTTGACAACTAAAAAGGTTTTGTGAGCACATTCAGCTTCAGTCTTTCCGCCAATCAAAATATCATCAATGTAAACACTTACATAAGGGTCTTCCAGAAGGTCACCTAAGACATTGGTCATGAAACGTTGAAATTTTGGTGGCGAATTTTTCCAGCCAAATGGTAACTGGTTAAATTCGTACTGACCGAAGGGAAGGACAAACGATGTGTATTTCTTTGTTTCTTCAGAAAGTGGAAGTTGATGGAATCCATTTTTCAAATCCAATTTAGAAAAACGCTGGCACCCTCCATACTGGCAAATAACCTCGTCAATAACTGGGAAAGGAAAAGGGTCTAGCTGAGTAAATTTATTTATCTCTCGAAAATCTTGGCATAACCTCCAAGATCCATTAGCTTTAGGGACTATGACGCAAGGAGAAGCATAGTGAGAGGTCGAGGGCCTTATAGTCCCTTTATCAATAAGTTCCTTAATTTCGCTTTGGGCCCACATAAAACGCTCTCTAGATAGACGGTACGGTTTTAAACTTACCACTGGAGCATTATCCTGGAGCGTGAATGGAACTGCGTACTTTTCAGGAACTGGCTTGTCAGGTTTGATTAAAAGCTTCACGACATCTTCCTTATTCTTGATTCCAGGTTGATTTTGGAATCTCGTGAGCTTTACTTTGTTCGTTTGAGGCAGTGTTTTCTCTGAAGGTGGTTGATTAAGAATAGAAACAACCGGAGCGTGTTTTTTTTCTACAGACGGTCGTTCTTCTTCTTCACATTGAGGAACATCGGAATTTACCAAATGGAAACCGAGTTTATTCAATGTCGAGTAGCTCATGATGAACTCGAATCCAATCGAAGCACAAACATATGCCCTTGATTTGACTATCCTATCGCCATAAGCAATGGATACCTCCACTGACTGATCAACGTTTTCTTTGGCACCGTTGAAACCAAAAAGAGTAAGATTATCTCTACGTAACTTCCATTGCGGTTCACCAATTAATTTCTTATTGATCAGGTCCACTGAAGCTCCAGTATCTAACAGAGCGTTTATCTCTACACCGTTAATCTTGAGATTCACTGAAGGAAGGTTTTGAGAAATTGAGCAAACATGATGTGAAACGATTCCTAGAGCTTTGTGGGTAACTTCCTGGGAAATTACTGAGGCAGGTAAACTAGAATAAGAAACTGTGGCTCTCATCCTCTCCATAATTTTTCGAAGGTCCTCCCTCGTATCATAATTCAACATTGTGGCCTGATCCTGCATGGGCTCCGGTAAACCTAAAAGGATTAACGAATTCACTGCCCGGTCAGACAAATACCCAAAAGCCATATGTATCAATTTCAATTTTTCATAGTAAAATTCCATCAAAGGACCTCCCTCATACTTGAACTCCAGAGCTGCTCTTGCTGATTGCACTGGATTCACTCCAAACCCAGACAAAAATGACGTTTTCCAACTGTCCCAGTCCCCTAGTGAGTCACTTGAGAACCTGGAGAAAAACCACTTGTGAGCAATAGTCCCAGATGGAAAGTACGAGACCATGTTGTTTATTTTCAATAAGTCAGTGTCCCATCTATTGATGTTACAAGCACGTTCGTAAAGTTTCATCCATGTTTCTGGGTCTTCGCTTTGTCCGTCGAATATAGGAACCTCTAATTTACAAAGCGGTTGCAAAGATGCCATTTCTCGAAAGGCTGAAATCATGGTATCCAAACTAGTGCGACACAAATCGGACGTATGACGCAACTGCTGCTCGAACAACAGCTGAAAACCAACGAATAAACTGTCATGAGAGTTCGTAGGCAATGCTGGGAGTCTGCAGGGGTTAACGAAACTCTCCGTGGATTGAGCCAAAAGTGACTTGAAATGTCTCATCAATATATCAGTAGGTTCAAGTTGTACCGTCGTTTGCTCGATACTACCGGATAACACGGATTTGACCGGGTCAAGACCAACCACACATCCGTGAAAAGCTAGATCGCGGGACTCTAACGGAACAGAAAACCATTTATCGCACGCTGGGAGCTGAAACGCGATCAAAAACGGAACCCCGTTTTCCGCCCGGAACTGCAAGTTAATCACATCCGAAAACAGAATCTACACACAAACGTCGGCACTGAATACTTAACACGACTGCGCCAAAATGTAAGAGACCTAATGTTCCTTACATAAAAATATAATTTATTAAAATTATAATAAAATTATTTAATAGGTTTCTACGAGCTAACAGCTCCAACACTTTTTTTAATTCTCTTCAAACATCAATCTTCTCGTATTATTGTAGGTTTCCCATAACAACGATGGTTGCTAGGAAGGAAGTATAAAAACGGATGAGAATCCTCTTACATGTTACAAGGAATTCACTTTACACAAGTTATGTGGAGATACGAGCTACTCGCAGTTGCTTATGATGGAGATGGACGACCAAGTGCCCACCAGTCCCTTCCAATGCGCTTCCAGGCACCAAGGATGTAACGGCGGTTCCTGTGATTTTAATGAGAACATGGATATAATATCCTGGGATACTATGGGATACTATCCTGGGATGGAGTAGTATCCTGGAATACTTGGTCTATAGATGAGATGTATCCCACATCGATTTTTCCGTGCATGTCCAAAAACTTCAAATGAACTTCGTTTGACCAACCCATTTCTTCAAGTTCAATAATTGTACGAAACAGAGTGAGTAAGTAACAACGAGAAAAATTCGGAGAAAAATTACCTAAGGTTACTTCACAAGAAAAATCGATTCGATAATCGGCTAGGAGCTCGGCCATACCTCTTGTGTGGAACCGCTCATCAATGTTTTATAGTGTACCTACTCTGGTTTAACATTTTGAGCAATTATTTATCATTTAGGGTCTTGCAAGTCTTGAAATCAATCCTATACCCATTTCAAAAGCTCCACCCTGCTCTTTGATGCAATCAACTATTCGACTTCCATCATGAAAACATGGAATCCTACTCAAAATCGACATCACTTGTAAATCAACTCTGGAACATTGTCTTACAAAATGTATTATTACTCAAACTGGTAAACATCTTCAGTATTTCCATACTCAAGAAATCCTTTGTTGACATGAATCGCAAAAATTGACATTGAAATGGAGTTCCAATCAGAGATGGGCGATTTCTTATTCATAAATACGATCATGAATACAAATCATATCTGCGATTTTATGATTATGAATACGAATACAGGCATGAATATGAATATGAATACGAATACAATCGTATTCACACTTTGAATACGATTTCCCCCGTATTCGTATTTCGAATACGATTTTATGATTTTTTCTGTAATTTCCCCAAAAATCGAATTTTTTCTCTCGATTTCCCTGAAAAAATTGAAACCTCTACTTTTTTAAAATGATTTTCTCCCGTACTTTGGACATATTTATAACCTAACATTGTCAAAATAATCAATCGAAATTCGAAACGCTCACAAAATCTTCACGCAAAATTTTCACGCAGAAACGAATGAAACCAACCCCAGGTCGCTACGACCAACCGAATAGAAACTACGACGACATTTCCGCTGAAAATCGTATTTTTTTTACAATTTGCACTGAAAATATAAAAAAATTATGATTTTTATCGCAATTTTGGTCGTATTTATTCTCTAAAATTGCCAAAATAATTAATAAAAATTTAAAACGCTCACCAATTCTTAAAGGATTTTTTACGAAGAATCGAATGAGACCAATACCAGGTCGCTACGACCATCTGAACAGAAAGTACGACGAAATATCCGGTAAAAATCATAATTTTTAAATTATTTCCAGTGCTAATCGTTAGAAAAAAGATTTTCTGCGGAAATGTGTTGGGCGCAGCGACCTGGGGTTGGTCTCATTCGATTCTGCGTGAATAATCCTATAAGAATTTGTGAGCGTTTCGAATTTTGATTGATTATTTTGACAATGTTAGGTTATAAATATGTCCAGAGTTCGGGAGAAAATCATTTTAAAAAAGTATGATTTTAGGAAAAATCGTTTAAAAAAAATCGATTTTTGGGGAATTATAGAAAAAATTATAAAATCGTATTAAAAAAACGAATAAGGGGGAAAATCGTATTCAAAGTGTGAATACGATTGTATTCGTACTCATATTCATATTCATGCCTGTATTCGTACTCATAATCATAAAATCGCAGATATGATTTGTATTCATAATCGTATAAATACGATTATGAATACAAATCATGGGCGAATTCAAACATTCATAAATTTATGAGTAAGAATTCGCCCATCTCTGGTTCTAATATTGCATCCCGCATCAAAGGCTTACTTCGCTTGATGATCGAAGGACCGACGGGAGCTGAGAAATTCTCATGTCGTTACGAACTATTAATTCTGTACACAGGGTGGACTAAAAGTAATAAAATGTCAATATAATTGTTGCCTAACACCGTTGATTAATGTTCCTCAGTTGGTACTTTGGAACTTCAAATATTACTCATACCTAACATTTGGCCATCTTCAAAATCTCGTTTGTATGAATTGATCTAACGAAGAACAGTTTTTGATCATATTCTTTATTTCGGCGTCTCCAGTCCGCACGGAGTACAAAAAGGGGAAAACGTTTCCCTAATGGAAGTTCCTTCTTTGGTGTGAAAAGTAACTGAAACTGTGGGTAGTAGTTCAGGAATACCACTGTCTATCAAATCTTCTTTAGAAAGTTGGTACCTTTCTAATGTACCGCACATTGTACGCTCATACTTTTACTTTCTACGACTACGCAATTGAGTTTTTGAAAAATTCTTGATGATAAAATTCCCAGACAGTCAGTTGATTCCAACTATCAGAATCAAGCAACCTAAAACCCAAAAAAAGTTTGGGTAATATTTTGACTTCTGTCCCTGTTGCTGGAGAGCTTTCTTGATTGCCTGCTACTCTATTGGAGCAACTGAATGAGTTATAAAAAATATGCTAACTGGCTTCACGGTGTTTTTATCAGTAATTTTGACTTGAGTTACCAGCATAAGATCTTCCTCTGGAGCCTATACAGGAGCCTATATAATATACAGCCTGTATATTACGCTGAACAGGAGTAGAGCTAGATTGTATATTTCATTATTTTTGGTGGAAATTGATAGATATATTTATTAATTTGTTCCATATGCAAATAATTTGCATACTATAATTATTATACTATATAGAATGTTTTATTCGTGCATGGGAATTTAATTTTATTAAATTATTATATAGGTATGTAAGTTTTGCGGGATTAGTTATTATTTAAATAATATAATATTTTTAATCTTGGGTATTTTTATATTGAATAAAAATGGTTTACTAGGTCGCAGAACGCCTTACACTATAATTCCACATAGTTATGCCTGGTACCTACCTTCTTGGAATTTATCTCAGACAAACATAGTCGGAAATTTCAAATGAGCAGTTCTAGAGTCGACTCCCTCTCTCACTATATATCCGCCCGATTTTTCCTCAATTTCTGATTGCTAGGGGTCTAATAAATGTTTATGAATGGTAAGATTATGAAATTGTGTAAATTTGATGAATCTCTGGAAATATTTAGTATACAGGGTGTCCTACTAACTAAGCTACCTCCCCCCACCATTATTTCCTCTAATTGTAGACGAAGTAAAATTGTAGCGTAGAATTCAAAAAATACAAAAGCAATCGTGCAACCTTGAGTTGAGCAACCAAGATCAACTTTGTTCTTTCAAATGGGAACCTACATTTTTTATTGCAGATTCGGATTCTTCGTCAAATTTTATGGACATTTTACTTCGACAACTTTTTTATGCGCGCAACTCGCTCAGCGAGCGCTCGAAGTTGCGCAACCCAGCGACTGTCCCAAAATTCAGATGAAGGTAGACCTCAAGTGTGGCACATTACTCTTGATTTGATTCCATTTTACAGCATTTATAGCCGAAAAAGTCACTTTTTGAGGAAGAAATAATCGGTGTTCTCATGAAAGGTAATAAATCAATCCCAATAAAGAGTAAACAATTGTAAAATTTATAAAATTTTCTAGTTGCACAAAGGAGAAATAATTCGTTAAGAGAAATAATTCGAGAAAATAATTCTCGGAAAAAATTCCACGGAAAATCGATGTTTTCCTCCTCAAGAAGTGACTTTTTCGGATGTAAATGCGGTAAAATGAAATCAAATCAAGAAAGGGACACGCAAAAAATCATTGCTCAAGTTACTGGGACACCCCTGTAATGGAGATTGTAAAGTTACCGAACTTTGATGTGACAGATATTTTGTTCAATACCCTTCACATTGGCAATTATCAGTAGTTTTCTTACAATCAAAACTGCTTGCTAAGTTTGGTTGGCAGTATAGGTTCAGGTTCCTCAAAGAGTTAAATGGACGTAGTAATTCGAGAGAAATGATGGATTTTAGTACTATGAAAGCTATATGAAACATGATTTCAAGTGTCACGTTGGTAGCATACTGTAAGCCATAATAAATTATGGTGAGAGCATTTACTAAAAACCTCCTTCACTTCTTAACGTGACATTAAATAGATCGTAACACAATGTCGATTGAACGCAATCTTGTATTCACGGTACAGTAATAATTGATAACTGACAAATTGACAGATTTTTAACTCAAGCATAGGGATGGCATCGATATATCGATTTATTAAATAAATCGATAGATTACGGTTGATATATCGATATATTTATATCGATGTAGAGAACCTATATTATCGGTCAATATCGATAATATCGCGACTTGTTTTCAACAAGTGAAAATTAATATTAACATGAATGGATGAGGAGGGACGCGTAAACCTGTGTAAAACATCAAGTAATTTTATTCCAAATTTGGTAGGTAGGTTGACTTCAGCTCAAACATGATGCATACATGAATGGTTAACACCTACAGTGTCGCTCAGGCCTCAATTATTTGACTTGAGCCAAAAATAATGGATCCGCGTCTAGACTGAATACGAAGTGAAGAAGGTTTTCAAAACAATTATTTCCAATTTTAAAGGACCATGCCTACAGAATACCCCTCCCAATTAATAAATCGAAAATTGCAATGGCGAGGGTATTTACGATGTTTTATTTGTGTTGTTAGCACCCCTGAGGGTAGTTTTTCCCCAAAAATTTGAAACCCCGAAAACCCTGTGCTACTGGCACTATGCTCTGAAACCATGAAAATTTCGAACTTTTCAGTTTTCAAACTCTGAATTTTGATAATTCATACCCAGTACAACTTTTTGAGTTGGGTGAATAGTAACTTCAATCGGATTTTCCTAGATCTTCCGATATGTCGAACACCTATATCGATATATTTCTTCCAAATTGATGTTAGTAACGTTTCAATCTATTCACCTACCTACTTACTTCGACAAGTTTTTCCAAGTGAACACCTCTGATACGTCGATAAATATTTTCCTAAATGATGTTTGTATTGTTTTAAAACGATTAAATTCTTTTACCTACTTCAACACGTTTTTCCAAGTAAATCTTCCGATATATCGAAATATCGATACATTTTCTCCGATATATCGAAGGTATCGATATCTTATTGACGATATATCATTCGATCAGTATATCGATATATTTCAAACGATATGCCATCCCTACTCAAGCATATTATAAAGTCCACGTTAGTAGCGTCTTGATGCTAGGTGGTAACTAGGCGACTAGACTCGTTATAAAAACCGAGTCACCACAGTTCTCCCACGCTTAATATGAATAAATGAAAATAAATATTGAAGAATAGTTAATGAGAGGAGGATCCGAAATGTTGAGGAGGTCCTTCGTCGGAGAAGGGCAGATGGATCAGGACGTACTACAAGATCTGTCGTGAGGTGTTCAGCCTCTTCTGCCTCGGAATGTTGATCCAGATACGTAGAATTTCGCTGGTCGGAGAACCTGGATATTTCTTGAATTCCGGAAATGGGTTTGAAGCGCTGTCTTCTCAACTTCTGTGCTTCTAAGCTGATTCATGTGCCGCTCGAGAGTGTATCCTTCGTCCAATCCTAGTGATATTAATGTGGCTACAAGTAGATATTTACTTCCAACTTAGTTGGGCAGTACTCTTGTGCGTGTAGGAGAGTCCTCCAAAATTCCACGTAACACTAAAAAATAGTTGATCCTACTTTTGTAGCTTGTGAACGGCTCCTTTGATGCATCAAAAGCTTCAAATTGAAGCGAAATACTGCTGTGAGCCGCAACAGATTGAGCTTGAGAGTGAATAGCTAAAGCAGAGACGAGCTTATTAATATTTGCAGTAAGTTCGGCAAGGAAGGATTTTTCTTCTTCTTCCTTCCTTTGACTCTTAGCCATTTTGATATAAATTTAAGTCCACTTACGTATTGAACGCGTAGCTCTCCCTCTTCGTCGCCATTTAACGTGACATTAAATAGATCGTAACACAATGTCGAATGAACGCAATCTTGTATTCACGATACAGTCATAATTGCTAATTGACAAATTGACAGATTTTAACTCAAGCAAATTGTAAGCCACTGGCTTAAAGCCAGGATGGTGGCCATCCTTTTCGCCAATTTGGGAGGCCATCCGATGGCCTCCCAAATTGGCAAAAAGTATCGATTCTTTAAAAAATCGATTCTTTTGAAAAAAAAAACTATCAATTTTTTAGTTATTTATTTTCTCCTGAAAAATCGGAGAATCGATTAAAAAATTCGAGAATCGGTCCGATTCTTTTATTAGCTGATTAAGGGAAATAAATTGTAGTCAACAACCAAACTACCTCAATGGGGAAGGAAAATTGATGAAGATGATTGATTATTACTACCTAATGATCACAAAATGGGAAACACCATATCAACCTATCCTGATAATTCATGACGTCATTCTCTTATCCGCAGTTCACGAAGAAAAATTAGTTGGTTATCATCCACGCAGGATGTATATCTCTTTTTCGTGACATAAATTGTCAAAAAACATAAAGCTTCAAATCCATAAAATAACATAAAATTTCAAATTGTATTGATTTTTGACATTTTCATGTCTTTGCTTTGGCACATAAACTGAAAAATCGTCACGAAAACTAAGCAAGTCTTGCTCACGCGACCAATAAATAAATCTCTCAAATAAATAAATAAATAAATAGATCTCTCTGAAACCCGCAAAGTGACAAACATTAAAACATAAATTGGAAAAGAACAAATGAAAAGTATGAATCAGTTTGTAAGCGTCATTTTATGAACGGTAAGATCTAAATAATTGAATATGCCAGTAATTAAGGGAACTAAGTGCAAAAAAATCGAAATTTTTATAGCAGTTTTGAGGTTTCCTGAGCAAGAATCCTCATCTGGGGTTGAAAGGAATCAAGTTCTCACGTTTGGTGGAGAAAGGAGCTAAGAGTGTAGTGCCCTCACCACTGAATGGGATATTTCGGTGGGTCGGAAATTCAGGTTTTGATCTCAAATTTTAGATTTTTTTCTAAAAGATCGATTCGATTTAAATCGATTCATTTTGAAGAATCTGACATCCCTAGTCCCAATAACGTTTAGTGTAAAGTCCACGTCAGTAGCGTCTTGGTGATAGGTGGTAACTAGGCGACTAGATCTATTAACTGTTTATTTGACTAAAGTACTTGAAAATTCACGAACTTCTCAAAACATGAATAATAGAGTAAGGGTATCTATGAAAGTCACTACAGTGCATCGATGGTCCTCACTAGAAGTTGCAGCATCTTTTCATCGTCAAGACCATTATTGTCGCTGAGTACCTACATGGTACCAAAAAATTAGGATGGTGAAATGTCCATACCAAATCTGGTTTTTCAAACAAAAATCCTCATTGGCACTCCCGATTTCAAATAACTCAATCCAGAGTCACCTTATCGATAACCTTCAACCAATCCCACTGAGGTACTAATCATTCCAGAAACCTCCAGATCTCTCAATTTCTGATCAGACCTTGTTTATTGTTGAGAAATCGATTGTTAACACAATTTGAAAGGCCTCGTTAGCGCTTTCCGATTCCCAAACCAATCAACGCATCTCCAAACCTCTTCCTTTCACGAGGAGTCGAAAGTAATTTTTCATCATTAATGAAGTCACTCGTTTGAAACTTATTTCCTAAAAACCCATTGTTAACCTCTCCTTCCAAACCCTTTTTTCTTTTTTTACAAGATTTTTACGAGATGCTCTTTTACGATTTCATTGACGGGCATGACTCAGCTGGGAACACCAATTTAACTCCAATGTCGTTAACGTTTACTTAATAACTTAATTACGGGTCTCGTTAATAATTTCCTCCCCCTCCCAAACTGCTTTCTAAGTGGACATGTCGACTCCTGATACCCGTTAACTCTGCTTGACTTCAAAAAGAAAACAAGTATCATAACAGTTTTTTGTCACTGGGTGGCCTCTTTTAATCCTGGACCACACGCAAATTTGTTTTAACGAAAAAAAAAGAAAAAAAAAATCCGCAGCCCGGAAGGTGAGGCAATGCCTTTAGGAGTTTATTCCCGTTTCCTTTTCACTCTTTCGCACTATAATTATTGAATAACCCAGTAAACAAATCTGTGATTATGATGTGGAGGTCGATTTGTGAGATTTGACGCTGATTGGTACGTGTTGAGGGGGCCCACGCCCATCAGGGCCTCCGCCCATCAATCATTCGATTAGAGTTAACATAACTTGACAAGTAGTTCGTGGAGCTACAAGGTTGAAAAGAACAGAATTGGGTCGGTGATCGAAAATTATTCAATTTGTTAGCCTTTCGTGGAAAGACTAACTTTGCTCTGGTTAGTTGACGAATGAGTGAATCTAATGATGAGCTACTGGGTAAATTTTGGTGATAATAATTTGAGTTGATCTACTTGTTTCTGATTTGTGGAGTTATGTCTTATTATTTCCTCCCTAATTAACTCAATCTTGGTTGTTTCAGGTATGTATGCGTTGCTGAACGTAACTATGTAATTGGAGTTAAAACGTAAGTTATTTTACCTATAGATCCTATAAATATTCGACTTGTTCTAGCTATTTGAACCAAGCTTGAATTCCACTTCTAAATTAGCTTTAAACTATTTTTTTTTTAATTTTTATTGAGCGATCCAAATTTCACATTTTTGGAGGTCTTGCATGCTTCATTTTGGTATATTATTTTCAATAATAAACCTTTGGAATCGAGCAAGAAAAAAAATTGTAACCCCTCCCCTCCCCCTCAAAATGTGATGTTTTACGTTTCAAGGTACGTATTTACCAAAGTAACTATTCTGTGAGCTTTTACTGGCAATGAAACGTGCATGTAAAATTATTGTTCTACCACCAGCCCTGCCTATTATGAGTTTGGGAAAGTTAAAAAGATGCCATCAAAATCGGGCCGTGATTGACGAGCCAATAAATCTATCTACCAATAAACAGCCAGACATTCACTAGTGAATCAAAGTTGTTCGGGAAGCACTAAAGCATTATATGCTTTTCGACTTGCTGCACATACAACAAAGCTACCTCATTAGTGATGAATCTTAAACGTGAATTCCGCAAAACCAAAAATCCTCCTCGACTTATTTTTAGTGCTTTCTGAACGGATTTCGTTCCGTGCTTGTCCCTGTATCGGTCCACCTGAGTTCCTATTCTAGTAATCATAGTGGGAAAACATTGGACGTTCATAATTCCATGAAAAGTGTATTAGTTGCCAAGGATCAAAGTTGCCATTTTTCAAGTTTAAGATTTGACAAATCCGAAAAGATGACGTAGTACATTGAATAACCACCACTTAATCATTGCTACTAATGAACTGGCGTAGGTCCAATTTAGTACAAAACCCAGACCGCACAATCCCTGAAAATTACATCGAAATCGGATGAGAAATGTAGAAGTCATGGCTGTGGCAAGGATTTCACGTAGTGCGCATGCACAGCAGCTACTATCAGTCTGAGAGTGATGATTTTCATAGGGGACCATCTACACGCAAACCCGAACAACCCCTGAAAATGTCACCGAAAAATGTAGAAGTTGTGGCTGAAGGGATTCGTGTCAGAGAGACAGACAGACACGGAACCAAATTTGTTCAGGAAGGTCTGAAACGTAGAACGCGAGTGGAAATTTTGATTTTGGAGAACACATTCTCCAATCTTGAAAAGTGAAAACAAAGATTCCGCTACCTTGGTAAACTCGGAAGCAATATTAAAAAAAAAAAAAAAATAATAATTAGCTGGAAGGTGAGGAAATTCAGTTGTCAGTGATCTTTGTAATGTGATAGCGCACCTTCTAATTATGGGGGGTTCAAACGCACTAAAACCTCACCTGTTTTACACGTTGGAACTCAGCCTGGAACTGAAAGAGTTATCCCCAAGGTCAAAGTAGTGAATGCAAGCTGGGGATCTCACTATTTCCTTTCTGTACAAATACTCCTAGGATAGATAGATTGACAGTTAACAGTTTTAAAATTACTGTAGTGTTGTATAGCTATTTGAAACTTGATTTTCACAATAGTACATAGTACATAGAGTACATAGTTTCCTTCTTCGATTCTAAGAAATCTTCTTGGTTCTAAGTTTGTACACAACAAGATGTTGTGTTTATCAACCCATGGCACGCACAAACTGTCAAGTATCGGGAATGGGGTCATCCAAAAAACGCTGTTATTACCGAGCTTTTGGAAAATTTATTTCCTTCATAAGGGCTCAAAGCAGCCAGTAGTTATCAGTAGTTTAGTTTTGTTTCCAGAGTTTTATTGTTGATATTTATACGCCTAAAATTTTGAAATTTATTGTTTTGTTATTGTTGAAAGCCTGATGCTATTTATTTATTTTAAAAGTTGTGACGAAAAAGTTGGGAACAATGAGAGTATGAGTGGGTGGGTGCACTCTGCTCACATGTAGCTGCTTTGAGCCCTGATGAAGGAAATACATTTTCGGAAAGCTCGGTAATAACAGCGTTTGTTCGATGACTCCATTCCCGATACTTGACAGTTTGTTTGTACACAACATTTATTTTATCAATATAACATTTTGGGTAGTTTCAGTGATATGGTTTCAAGTTTTATAATACCTACTGGCCCCCATTTTTAATCCAAATTGAGTTTGATACTATTGTTGTCGTCAGTTCAAAACGCTGCAAATTACTACACAATGGTATATTATTTTTCCATATAGATCACTCGACAAAATCTATGATTTGTTTTTGCCTGGTCTTAGCAGGTTTTTCAAGCCAACTATGAAATAATGAACGAATATTTCCGACTTAGGTTCAGAGTAAAATATTTCTCAACCCATAATGGCGAAGAAGCCAAGGTGTTTGTCATGTTGGTGGACCTTCCTCAAATGAAACATGATGTTGATAGTTTGATAAATTGGCATACGTCAAGATGATGGTAAATTAATTTTTGGCTAAGATTCAAGTTTACTATTGCGCAAGAGCCGGGATTCAACTACTCGTCGAATTTGAACTGAGGAAAAATCATGTTTGTACCTGTGAAAAAGCTGGTTTTGGTTCGATAAGAGTAAAATTCATTAGACATCGTCTCAAGGCTAGCAATCTTCAACCACAGAAAAAAATTGCATCAATGTCGATGATTCGCCTAGTTTTGCCCCAGATAAAATGTTCCCCAGACATGAAGATACCAAACCGAAATTATTCGGAAAGCTCTGAAAAACACGGGTGAAAAATTGAGATGCAAACTGTACAACGTTTGTATACATTTTATCAAGTGAGATGGATAGTTCCATTTGATATTTGAAACGTGTTGATCACTGCTTTCCTTGTTACCTTCCAGCAGTCCCATTTATTTCGCCCACATAGAAAAACTACCACCTCGATCCTGTGTTCTTTTGCTACGAAATTGCCATTTGCCAAGCTAATTCAATCAATGTGTCGCTGGTAATTACAACCGATTCGTCATGCTCCTGATCCATCGAGATAAGTCCAGCCAAATGATTATTGAAATCTTTCTCTCGCCAACCAGTTTGTCTTTATAAATGCCCTGGGAGGTTCCCTAAGCTCTACCTGTCAGATTTCTGCATCCACTGACAACTTTGCTCCAGAAAAAAATCGCATGAATGGCGTAACGCTCAATTAACCGCCCGACATGTTTTCTCACAAATCATAATTAAATTCCTCTCATTCAAGATACAGTATGTAATTCTTGGTATACACTCGGCCATACGATCGGCAGTCACTCAAGCTTGTTCGAGGAAGTTGGCAGCAGTCAATCTACGTGCTTGATGGCTGACTCATCACAGTTTGGCGAATACGGACATTTTTA
Organism: Apolygus lucorum; assembly: GCA_009739505.2. Classification (NCBI taxonomy): domain Eukaryota; kingdom Metazoa; phylum Arthropoda; class Insecta; order Hemiptera; family Miridae; genus Apolygus; species Apolygus lucorum. The sequence goes on along the minus strand of CM019178.2, from coordinate 15,717,829 downwards.
TCTACATTCATCAAGTCGACGGGAAAACCGGATCTTCACCGCGACAACAGATTTCCTTATACTCGTAGTCTCTGGCTAATGATGACGAATTGCCGAATTAGACGAAGATATTGCAGTCACCTCATGATTTTTGATGTGGCACATTCACTACCATGGAAATATGTGCAGGGAGATTCTAAAATACTTTTTGAAGTTTAGAACTTGATTTACTCGTATTTAAATATTAGCAGATTACCCTTGCGTTGCATCAAACCCCATGTAGCTAGACTTTGTTGACAGGTGGAAATAATCAGCAAATAACTTAATGAGGTGTGCGCATGGGTCAGAAAAACTGTTAATTGTTATTTTTAATCTAAACTAGACCTCATTCTGAGAATTTTGACACCATCCTCGACCTTATAGCGTGAGAAGACCTTTTGCTATGATTTGTGAAATTTCGAATGTTCATGACGTCTCAGTGGGCTCCCCCAGCCAACTGTGACGTCATAAACATTCGAAACTTTGAAAAATCACAGAAAAAGGTCTACTCACGCTAGAACGTCGTGGCAGGTGTCAAAACTCTCAGGATGAGGGCTACTACTTCCGATTAAAAATTTTAAAAAATCAGGCGCATCCCTCATTATATAGTCGCAACCATAAACTGATGAGCCTACTAGGTGGATGACTATGTTTTAGGATTGTTGGTATTGATACGATATTATTACTTTGTTTTTAATACTATAATCAAATAATGATCTACTAGCTGACCGAAATGGGATCGCTGTAGGTACATGGTAGACAGGTGGTGACAGTGGCGAAGCCGAGTTCTTGGCAGATGAGTGATCTATATAGAAAAATAATAAACCTTTGTGTAATAATTTGCAGCGTTTTTAAAAGCTCTGGGTTGCATATGGTTCAATGCTGGAATTTAACATGGTAATTTTTAGCTTTCTTGCTTCAATTCACTCCGTTTATATGTACGATTATTAGGTAATGAACGAATAAATGTCTCCTAGATTTTCATTATTTCCGTTTGAATAAAGTATTGGTTTATTTGTTGGTATACAAAAAAACGTATGCCAAAAGGGTGTGGCACATAGCTTCCTCCTATCCATAATCCGATTGTATAGATGATCCGATGCATAGTAGTTAATCTCAATGTATCGATGTATAAGTACCTACCACTATCACAACAATCAATCTACACGTCAATCCGCACAATCTCTGAATATCGTTGGAAAATGTAGAAGTTATGGCTGTTACAAGGATTTTACGTTTGCGAATTCGCTCAAAATACTTTCATTTTAGGTGTCACGATTTTCATAGTGGACCAGCTCCACCCCAACTCACATAATTCCTGATAATTCCATCGTAATCAGATGGGAAATGTAGAAGTTATGGCTGTAACAAGGAAATATACGTTTGCGCATGCGCATTGTCTACTATCAGTTCGGGGGTAATGATTTTCATATATACACGGCAACCCGCATAATCTCTGAAAATTACATCGAAATCGGATGACAAATGTAAAAGTTATGGCTGTGGCAAGGATTTCATGACAGACAGACACGGAACCAAAATTGTTCAGGAAGATCTGAAACGTAAAACGCTAGTAGAAATTTTGATTTTGGAGAAGACTTTTTTTGAAAAGTGAAAACAAAGCTTCCGCTACCTTGGGAGTCTTGGAAGCAATACAGCAGCCTGATAATAATTCAGTATGATTGGATTGTTTAATTCCCACCAGGAAACGTAGGCCTTAGGTCCATTACGTGGGTACTTGAAAAAAATTTAATTGAAACTATTGATTTATAAAGAAATTAAAGGTATTGGTAGTAAGAGAGAGGTGGAAATATTTATTTACAATTATCTATTTATTTATAAATATTTCCCGGACCTTTCCATACCCGTAATACCACGTCACCTGACGAGAGCGCTGACTTGAAACTCCTTACATCTCACATTATCAAATCAACTAATTGCTTCTGTCATGTTTTCACTTTTCTGAGCCGTCCTAAGTGGCCTCGTCAACAAATATAGATATATATGATGATTGAAGGTTTGTTGTGGACTTGTGAGAAGTCCTCGAACGGACGGTAGATTTATGAAAGTGATTCTGACAGCTTCGGGTCGTCGGTCGCTAATGAAAAGTGTGAAAAAGCCAATAGGACTTGAATGGGTTTCGGTTTTCGGACGACCGGTCCCTCACGAACGAAAGTCGTTTCAAGTGTTGTTAACTTCGCATTCAACGTAAAAACCAATTCAATGAGGTATAAATTTCCTGCTCAAAAACGTAGTAACATAAAACCGATTGTGCAAAACATAGTTGGTTATAAAAAGGTACCTCTAGCTTGAAACTTTTTTAGTATTCAAATCCTTTTAAGCAAGACCACCTTTAACAAACATTTCGAAATCAATGTTTTAATGTAGTTTTCTTTTGTATTCTGAACAGCCCTCAATTTCATCAAGTTATTTGGTTGTGTTTTCCTATTTTGAACTAGTTGACCACTAGGCTGTATGAATTTTCAAAAATTTGCTAAAGGAGAAAACCTGATACTAATGGTCCAATTTCAGACAAAATCTTGTGTGACGAGCGCTAGAATGATTAGATGAGATTAATAATTATGATCGAAGAACAGTAAATTTCATCGGCTTGGTGCCAATGAATGGTGACACCAAGGTGCTGGTAGTGGTGCAGCGGCGCTGCAGATATTACGCTTCCGTTTATGACAGGTTTTTGGTTTACCATCGTTTATTCAAAAGCATTTGGCCACACTCTAGGTGCCAGATTGATACCATTTCTGCTTTATTACATCGTTGATCTATGATCGTTTGATCATGATCCTTATTGGTAATGAAAAAATAAAAATAAAAAATATGAAAATATAAAAATACAAATAAAAAAATCCTTATTGGTAATAAGTTTTGGAATAATCATAAATGCTGGTATTCCACTCCCAAGAACCGTCCTCATCATTGAACCAACAACAAGAATTATGATGGTGTTGTGTATATTTATGGTTTGAAATTAGATTCTTACTCGAAGGAGCGCTACACTAAACTATCCTTATGATTCTAAGAAGATTTTTGCGATTACTTTGGTAAATCAGTTTTGCTTCCTAATAACCATTGGAGTGGAAGCTTTGTATTCGTTAAGTTATAGGGACCACAAGAAGGTACCACTGAAGCCACTACAGAAACTAGTAATTCTGCAAGACCAGCATACCGACATTGGCAACTCTAATACACATGGATAGAACTGTGAGTAGTTATCCATGGACCAGTGGGTGATGGTGTTCTTGGAGCCATGGAACCGCTCAGTCAGGTACCAGTTGTAAGAACTAATTGATTGAGCTGTGCAAGCTCACAACTTTTTAAAGAAGTTTTAATTAAGTTTGGTGGAGCTCATTATTTATGTCTTGATGGTATCTGGCGCTGGACAAAGATCACTTGTAGACATCAAAGGTGCCAAAATACAAAAAAAAAATTAAGTTGACGCTCTATTAGAGGCTGCAGCAGCACGTTCAGCGGAGTCAAATCAATCCTAGAGTAGATGACCTCCCGAGTGCTTGCAGAAGGAGCATTTTATCTAGTCTGCATTCAAGCCTTGGGCTACTTGAAGACGTGTGATAGCTGGAACAAAGTCCTGTAGGATCTTGAGCTGAATTGAAACCCCATGAGGAGGACTCTGAAACCTGATGTAATTACTTTGATGAGTAAATTTATGGGCAATACTATCGGTTGTAGCGGGGGAATCCTAAATTGTTATGCAGTAAACATATGATTTGAATCCTCCGAAATAAATATTTTCACTGGCATTCCTAGTTACAGATATTTCCAAAAATGTGGGTTCCTACAATAATTTCTGCTCCGAGTTATTCTATCATGAGAGAGCCATACTATTCCCACCCAACTTGGGTCAATTACTAGCATTGAGCTTTACTTATTACTTAGAATTACTATGTACTTCGCCTGATTAGAAGTACACATTATACAAAATATAATTGGCTTCTGGTTGTTGATTGAATAAATAACAACATCCCATCAAACTAGACTACTGAAACACCAACTAATAATTAAAAACACTACCTATCGGCACAGTGATGAAAAAATTGTCTTTCTTAATAATAATTATATCTGAGATCGCTATCGTCTGACCATCCCTTGGATATGCTAAAGCTTCGAATCAGGTCAACGAAATACTGGATAAATTACGACCCAATAAATATTCATAGGAGGTGCGAAAATGTCCACCGAACCGCTGATTCCAAAACAAATTATTTTCCCTTGACGCGTCAAAAATGCAAAATCGCGATGTTCATCGTAATCAAATTATCACACATGAAATATTATGGCTCGTTTATCCGACGTGATGGATTGAAAACTGCCCGGACGAATTATATTTTGCTTCTCTTTTTGAAACAAACTGCGCATCGTCGGCAACTTTGTTTGATTTTGTGAAAAATCAAATAACGGCTTACATTGATCTGATGACTGTAGCCATATATGGAAGGACGACCGTTGGTCAATATTTGTGATGATAGAGCAGCGAGTTTGTTGAACCGCGGACGAAATAATATTCATGAAGATTGATTTCACATGACATTTTTTTTCTTAGGTATTCATGATGGTAGATGTCATTTTTTGTATCGGCCTTAACTTATCGAAGGCCTATTGCATTTTGGTCTTGGCCTATTGCGATTTGCAATCTAAAAATTTGCGGATCTAAAAATTCAATACATTTTAAATTGATGAACAAGATCAAAATCAAAATTGTTTGAGCTAGGGCGTTTTCAAAATTTCAGCCCTAATTTTCAACTCTTATAAGTGACTGACATCAACCAAATGCTTCGGGGCACAACTTGACCTCAAATGGAGCCCATATATCAAATTTCATCAAAACTAAGGAAAGTGCCGGGTACGGCGAACGGACGGCAAATTTTTTTTCGGATTTTATGTACCTTGAAACGTAGGTAATCCAACAAATTTTGTGGAAGAAATTAAGCAAATTTCAAAAATTCGTCTAAAAAATTTTTTTAGAGGAAGTTAAGGAGTTTGTCAGACACGTGGATCTGATAAATTACACAATACTTGCTCATTCAACATTAGTTGGTCGGCTGGGTGGTTTCATTCGTTTTTTTAAATTTTGACGAAGAAAATTCACGAAACATTCATTTATAATAATTAATTATTCCCGTTGAGCGATGGGTTGGTCACAGAACTCTTGATGGTGTCAACAAGTTCTTTAAAATTGTGGTAATTTCAAATTAATCAAATAACAATATCTGTCGAAATTTTGTGAGCTATGACGTTTTGAGAATGTTTCTCTCACTTTTTACTTCTTAGAAGTGATACCAAGACCGAACTACTACAATAACCGAAACCTTTCAGGCACAATTAGACCCCAATTTTTATTCGATTTTTGGATTCTACATACCTTGAAACCTAAATCATCAAATTTTTAGGGTGTTTGTCATCTTTTTCTTGCTTGATTCGGAAGATGCGTTATTGAAAATAATAAACCATAATTAGTCTATTATTAGTCTGCTAGTTATTTTTGAAAGTAGTACTTTATCGTGGATTTTCCATTCATGACTTCTGCTGGTCATCTCATTAATGGAAACGAATCTTCGATTCTGTACGTTCGTTTCTTTTTACCTCTTATATTTTATGTGTTGGTTACCTGTTCTTCATTCATATAGAGTATCTAGATTTCTCTCCCAAACTCATCAACAACTTCTCGAGAGATCGGGTCGCATCGAAGGGATATGGGGGTTCAGCATTACTTATACATACAGAACGTATAGCGAGTCAGGTCCGAGGGTAGAGGTCGACGATGAAAATTCGTCTGAAGAGTTGGCGCTCTCTTGTACCAGATTTTTGAATCGATCAGTGAACTCATAACTTTTCTAGTCGTTTCTAAAATGCTGTGTATAAATTGTTGGCGCTGTGGGTTGAGCTGGAGAGACGTTAGATTTATTATTCACGCAGCGAGAGCGTTTTCGTTTACAACGATGTAAAACCGGATTCAAATCTTGGTGATCTCTGAATTCACACTTTTATATTAGTAACTACATGGAAGAAGGTAAAACATGATATTGTGGGAAGCGACAAGAAGTCTAGCTACTTACTGAATACGAACAGGAGGTGCAAAAACAGGAAGGCATCTAGGAATTTCGTCAATATCTTCCGCCAAAATCAACCTCTAATGGCAGATCGATTATCGTGTGGATCAATTGGTTTTCAGCCAATATCGAGATACGATCACATTCCTTCACACTCAGGCGCCCCATCCGTATCATTAGCTCTTTAAAATGGACCCCACCGTGGGTATCCCGAGCGATACGCGGTCCTATTATCCAATCAGCATGATCATTATGCGGGTCAGAGTGGGCATTCGCCAAACGCCGGGTGAATATTGAACAGTACATAACCTTTGGGTGCGGCTATGAAATTATACAGCAATCAGTAACATCCGAAAACATCACTTTGAATCTTGAATTATTAAGAACTGTGAGCACCTAGACAACATTTCTTGATAATCACGTATTACGTATCTATCTTCTACAATCACTAGAAGTTTTGTAAATTTTGTTCTGCTTAGTTTGTAATGGGGTGTGCGGATGGGTCGGAAAAACTGTTTATTGTTATTTTTAATCTAAACTAGACCTCATTTTGAGAATTTTGACACCAACCGCGACCTTCTAGCGTGAGAAGACCCTTTTCTTTGATTTTTCAAAGTTTCGAATGTTTCTGACGTCACAGTTGGCTGGGGCGGGAGGTGCGCGTGACGTCCTAAACATTCGAAACTTTGAAAAATCAAAGAAAAGGGTCTTCTCACGCTAGAAGGTCGCGGTTGGTGTCAAAATTCTCAGGATGAGGTCTACTTTCGATTACAAATTTTTAAAAAAATCAGGCGCACCCCCCATTTTCTCAGTTTTAAAGCATTCCTCCACCGAATCAATACTTTTCTGTATCGAATTCTCATGCTATCTGTGATGACTTAAAGCCAATCACTATCTAAAAGATCAGTTTCTGAAAACCTTATCCTTCAAAGCCAATCTAGGGGGGGGGGGTCTTTTGTATCACGCAAGTGCCTAGAAATAAAGTGTGTCTGTTTTCAGACGACACCGGACACCTTTGTAGAGTTAGTTTTCAGTTTAAGCCCTTGAATATCCTATTTAATTAGGAAGATTGGTGGAGAAAGACTAATTTCTTCCTCCAATGGTCGCCTCTTTATGAAAATATTTCGAGATGCGAACCTCTGGCATGGCGAACCTCTGGCTAGAATGAACATAATAAATCCGTTCATCTGCTCTATCATTAAGGAGAGATCTAGCAAGGAGCCTGTCTTATTCACTTCTTACACATCTAAATTAAATTCAAACATTCAACATTCAAGAATACCTACATTTCAAGAATTCAAGAATAGGTACCTATATTGCTTCCGAGTCTACCAAGGTAGCGGAAGCTTTGTTTTCACTTTTCAAGGACGAAAAAAAAAAAGTTCTCCAAAATCAAAATTGTCACTCGCGTTTTGCGTTTTACACCTTTCTGAACAATTTTGGTTCCGTGTCTGTGTGTCTGTCTGTCTGTCATGAATTCCTTGAAACGCGCATAACTATACGAAGTTATTGTCCGATTTCTATGAAATTTTCAGGGATTGTGCGGGTTGGTGTGTAGACGGTCACCTATGAAAATCATTATCCTCGGACTGATAGAAGCGACTGCGCATGCGCAAACGTGAATTCCTTGTAACGGCCATAACTTCCACATTTTCTACCCGATTTCGATGAAATTTTCAGGAATGTCACAAATTAGGTTGTAGATGGTCCCCTATGAAAATCATCACCCCGAACTGATAGTAGCCGCTGCGCATGCGCAAACGTGAATTTCCTTGTAACGGCCATAACTTCCACATTTCCTACCTGATTTCGATGAAATTTTCAGGGATTATGCAGATTGTGTTGTAGATGGTCCCCTATGAAAATCATCACCCCCGAACTGATAGTAGCCGCTGCGCATGCGCAAACGTGAATTCCTCGTAACAGCCATAACTTCCACATTTTCCGTTCGATTTCAATGAAATTTTCAGGGATGTTACAGATCAGTATTTAGATGCTCCTCTATGAAAATCACCACCTTCGGATTGACAGTAGCCGCTGCGCATGCGCAAACGTGAATTCCTCGTAACAGCCATAACTTCCACATTTTCCACCCGATTTCGATGACATTTTTAGGTATTACGCGGATTAGGTTGTAGATGGTCCCCAATGAAAATCAAGGCCTTAAAATATACAGAAGCCTCTGCGCATGCGCATACGTAAAATCCTTGTAACAGCCATAACATTTACATTTTTCATCCGAATTTGATGAAATTCTCTTGGATTGACCAGATTAGCGTGTAGATGGTCCCCTATGAGGGTAGTGAAAGGTTTTCTAAGATTAGTGTTTTGAGATTAGCTACTATGCATCGGATCATCTAAATAATCGGGTTATGAATACGAGGAAGCTATGTGCCACACACACTTGGCAGACGTTTTTTTTATGTAACTACTTAACGTAGAATTTAAAAAAGTCATGATTCAGTCCCTGGTTCTTTTCGTACGTTTAGGAACATCCTGTTTTGTCGAAATGTATTACATATTATAATTTTAATTGGAAATGTTGCATTTTACCTTAATTTAAATGTGTATTTTCAGTATGGTTAGAAAAGTTTTCAGTATACTTGACTTCGTACAAAAAATGGATAGAAATTGAGCCTTGAAACGTGATTTTTGCATGAACCATTGATTTATGGGTGTTCGGCCTAATAAACCTGGAGCCGACAACATCCTCTTACGAGTGAGTAGGAAAATGGATGTCTGCTACTCCAAATTTCTCTCTAAAAAATTCCGGCCGATTTAGAGAAAATGGAAGAAATGATGAGTTAGTTGATTGCCTGCTCACAATGCTCTTTTCAAGAACTAATATTTGAAGGTGGCAAATATGGATCTGCCTTCCCCGTCCCTGTACAGGCAGAATCAATCAAATATCATCAACATTTTGATTTTGACTTTTTAGTTGACGGATGAAATGTTTGCGATATGTTGATATTCGTGAGATATGAACTCTCCACCAATAAAACCTAACCGTAATTTACCACATTTAAAATGCGGCGTTTGAAGAGCATAATCCACTACACACAGGAGCATGAGAGCGAATTTCTAAATTCAGCACCCGAAAATTGACTTAAGGTTAATTTAGACAAGCAACTAAAATTGCCGGAAATTCCGAAATTTTCCCCTCTTTCCCTTTCTTTAAAAGTTGAGCAACTCTGAGCAATTAATTGCCTGGAGTGTTTCAACTTTTTTATACAATCAGTTGGCAAATTATATCGGTTGGGATGGGTATTTTTCTTCCCACTGCATAATTTATACCGTATATCGATATCGATTGTAAAATATCGGTTGGATACATCGAATCGTTACTATTCACAGACTCCCGTCCCGATACAGTGATTCACGAAAACAATGAAATTTTGAAACAACATTTATACCGAATCGATTACATTAATATAATATATTGAAACCAGGAATATCGACCATAATTTTATAGTATAGCATAAATTTATATAAATTGTTTTTATTGTATTATTTATAAATAGTATGTATATTGGATGGATGTCGAATCATTTTGAATAACAAAATAATAATAACAACATTTATACTGAATCGATTACAATAATATATTGAAGACCAGGAATATCGACCATAATTTTAGAGTATAGTATAAATTTATATAAATTGTTTTTGACATTTTATGTCTTTACTATGGCACATAAATGAAAAATCGTCACGCGGGGAGCGTTATGAGGGGAGCGTTACGCGGAAATTTCTGGTGATTTTCACGTACAACCAGTCGTTCCTAGGGAAAACTAACTTCCTCATTTCCACCCCACAAAAATCGTTCACCACTCATTGGAAAGCTCTCAATTTATCAAACATAAGACATAAAATGTCTCTCGTGGTTGCGTACTTGTACGAAAGCTGTATCCACCGTTTGTGTTTTTTTTTTAGGTTTTCTTGTTTATTGTATTATTTATAAATAGTAGGTATGTATATTGAATGGATGTCGAATCATTTTGTATAACAAAATAATAATGACAACAGTTATTTATTTCTTCACAATTTAGTATTTGAAGGACCATAGATTGAATAATCTATACCCAGAATATTTTTCGATCTATCTAAAATTGCCCGGCAATTTTTTCTTGAAGCCGCCTAAATGGACCTTTATGATTTGATTGTTGGAATGTTAATTCTGAGACATTCCGCCAACAGTCCATCAAATTTGCTCATTTTTGGCTCGAAATGGATTTTTATTAGTTTTTCGGCCAAGTTATTCTACCTACCATGTTCCCATTGCCTTCCAAGATAAATGCCTAGTCTTCAGAAGACCTCCCAAACATCTGTTACGAAATACCTTCGTCCGCTTATTTGAAGGAAACGCCAAGTGTTTGATAAGGACAAGAAAAAGCATTAGCGACTCAGCACTCAGTCCTCTGAGGGTTAGTGGACCCTGGAGCGCTGCTGACTATTTGCTGTACCAAGATAATGCACAGAGCTCTTGGCCGTCTGAGTGATGTTCCCGCAGTTGTTTTCCTCCGGTCGTGACGGCGGACACTTGTTTCTGAAGCGACGGAGCGGTCGTTCAAGCTTCCTCGTCACGACTTTATGTGTCGTACAGAAGCACGGCCCTCCATTGGTGTCTGCCTGCTGCACGGCCTATCGGCTTTTTGTCGTAGTCCGTGGCCTCCCTCACGCCTCTCGACCCCAATAATGACATAACTTGGCGCTGTTGAATAATTTATTTTCGATTGAACGACCGCTCCTTCGAACGTATTTTGTAAAATCAAGGAAAGCCTTCGTTCGCGCGAGTTATACGTAGGTGTGCCTTTTATATCAACTAATTCTCGCAAGGTCCTTGCGACAACAATGAAGGTAGAAAATGTCGTTCAATTTCAGCAGTTTTGATGCAAAATTTCGAATTTTTGTCTTATTTTTGAAATGCTATGCTTATTTTTGTAGGCTGACCGCATTTCGAATTACTAAGTGTTAGGAGAAATCTATATAAGAAACCTTTATTGGTAGGTGTGGGGAGGTGAATTTTCTTCGAGCTATACCTACCTGTATTGAATAGGTACGTGATTGTTTATGAAGTTTATGCAACTTGATGTAAACGTAGAACTCGAACTGAATTTTATTAATGAACTCAACAGGTGAAATTAGGAAACAACAAGTGATGGGAGTTTATATAAAATGAAGTGTCAACAACTGAAGTGTCTGCCACAGTAGGTAAGTGTACTTAATTTGTCCACAAACGTTTAATAATTGGCGATGGACAACCCATGAAGCTAGAGGTCCAAGATTTGGGAATCCCTCAGAAGTAAGTAAGTAATCAACCATTTCAGGTTGGATTTTCGTCCGACTGCCATTCCTGGCGTCGCGGGCGTCATCAGCTGTCTTCCAAAGGGAACATCATAATTTGTTCTGATGATTTCGTTCATGGCTTCCCATTGCCTCAACGCCCTGGGTTGTGACGAGGGGGGCGAACCCGGCGGCGAGACTCGAACCCACGACTCCCTCAGAAGTCGGTCCGAATCCCACCACCAAAAAAAAAAAAAAAAAAAAACGAGCGCCCACAGCCACACCGGACCCCAAAAAATTTTCCTCAGAAATTCCAGTTAAATTCCTCAGAATCTATAAGCCCTAGTCCCTCTGGCGGTGGAACCTATTCTCACATAACCTCTTTTATTGTTCACGTTGATTATAATTATTTTCTTTCCAATTTAAAAACGTAAAAACATTGTGAGCTAGACTACACGTTCTTGCTCCATCTTGACGTGAGTAGTAGTGGTTTTCTCCATCTGAGAAGCAGCTGTCGCTCCTATACTGAAGAATAGCGGATTTCCATCTCAAGGAAGTACTCGCACCAAAAGTGAAGTAGCAACCCTGTTCTACGGTGTAACTTGCTCTTACACAATAGACATTTCTCCTTCATGGAAAACTATTGTTCAAAAACCTGACATGTAGGTATATTAAAATTTACATAATAGTCATAACGTAGTATTAATGAAATTGAATATTGTTAGTTTTTAAAAATCATAGAACCATTAGAAAAACCATTGTCATTAGTTTAAATTCATTATTGAAAATACAAAGAGAATTCAGCATTGCAAAATACGTGACAGTAATTTATTTTACTCGTTAGATTAGTTTTAGTGCAATTTTTAATGACAATTTTGTGCAATCTAGTAACTTGAAAATGTAATTTTATGTTGATTCCAAATGTGCAATAAAAAATGGAGGTTCCCGCTTGGAAGAAACAATTACGACAGATTGTGTGGACGTAATTATCATTATTGGAGTTACGATTGGGAAGTTTTCTGACAACATCCCCTGTTTAGAAATCCAGTACATCTAAAATATTATATTGTGTTATTAATTACCTTTAAAATTGAGTAAATCAGGAAGTGGGGCGCACTTGTCTGCAAAGAGCTCTGGGGAGTGAATTATCAGAACAATTTTGCACAATCAAATGATATTTTTATTGTAACAGTGGTTTTGACGTTTCCCAAAAGGCCTCTTCCTAATTTTTTGCTTCCGAGTCTACCAAGGTAGCGGAAGCTTTGTTTTCACTTTTCAAGGTTGAAGAAAAAAATGTTCTCCAAAATCAAAATTTCCAGTCGCGTTTTATTTCAGGCCTTCCTGAACAATTTTGGTTCCGTGTATGTCTGTCTGTGTGTCTGTCTGTCATGAAATTCTTGTCAGATGAAATTCTTGTTCTTATGACATTTTCAGGGATTGTGCGGATTGGCGTGTAGACGGTTCCCTATGAAAATCATCACCCCCGGACTGATAGTAGCCGCTGCGCATTCGCAAACGTTAAATCCTTATAACAGCCATAACTTCTACATTTTCCAACAATATTCAGAGAATGTGCGGATTTCCGAGTAGATTGATTGTGGTGACAGTGGTAGGTAAGAGATTGATGTTTTGAGATTAACTACTATGCATCGGATCATCACTACAATCGAGTTATGGATACGAGGAAGCTATGTGCCACACCCACTTGGCAGACGTTTTTGTTTATGAGAGTCTATTGGTGTCAATAGGACAGGATAAATTATTGTTGAGGAGTCTTCACTCACCGAAGATGTGCCCACCAGGCTGGTAGCGGCATCAATGCCAAATTAAGAAGTTTGGATCTTCAGTAGGAGAGCTGGAATTTCTCAGAAGCAGGATCCTCTTCCCTCTCGTCCTGGTCTGCTCATCCATGGTACAGTCGAAAACCTTGGGTCGAAAAATTTTCAAATCGATGGAGTGGGTACAAGAGCGAAATCTTCCTCTAGCGACACCCAACCTGAAACCTAGGGATGAACTGAAGAGCGGGTGCGCTCTTTCACTCTGGCTTCTAGGAGAGGCGAGAGGAGTCTCCATCCAATTTTTCCAACGTCTTCGGCGCCAGAATTCTTCGTGATTCCGCAGGAACATCACAATATAAATCCACAACATGCTCATATTTGTCTCCAAATACTGAGTGTCTATCTCTTAGAAAAATACTCGTACGCTGAAAGTGAACATGGTTGGCGTCGTATTTGAGTTAGATCGACCCCATTTGGATCGATGGAGGGATTTCAACATAAAAGTTGGGTGCGATCGTGAAGGCAAGTCGAACACAGCGGGCGGGCAGGAGATAAGAAAGGACCTTATTACGAGGCACTTATTACTTATTACATAGCTGATCCAGACCCCTTCCGACATCTCGGATCACGGTCAACTGACGTCACACGTTCCCGACTTCCAACTAAACAAACACGACAGAATTTTTTTCATCGACTTCCTATGTTTTTGGTAGGTATGTGGGTAATTCCCCTCTCTTTTTTGAATCTGCTTTTTTTAAACTACTATAAATACGATTCTTATTTATTATAATTTTTAACTATTTCGAATGTACCGTACTACATTGGACTATGTTGACTTACCGATCATCTTGGGCCCAGCTCCAAATAAATTTGATCAAAATCGGGCAATTAGATCTTGGAAAATTTATTTGAGGCAAACAAATCACGTTTACGCTTGAGCAGAAGCTACTAGCCACAAATGTAAAGACTTGTGAAACTTCATAAGTCGAGTTATATTTGAATCAAAAATCATAAGTCATAATACCTGAGTAAATATAAAATTTGTGCTCAGAAGTCTTGCCAATAGGATTCACATTCCATCAGCTTGCTTTTAACATAAGAGATACAGAAAGGGGCAGCCCCCTGAAAATTTTCTATTTTCGGAATTACAATGGTTTACACTTTTACAATCGATATATTATCATAATTGTGGTATAATTCAGTATATTCATGTCTGGACAAAGAATTTATCAAGAACAAATCAACAACCGATACTGAAACCAAGAAATCTCTACATTGAAAAAATGCAAGTAAAAATGTGGGCAATGTTGGATCTTTTATTTTTTTACTTCCTGCACGAATACCAAACTTCTCTACGTACGATAATGAAGGAACAAAATAGAGAAATTAAAAGACAAAAAATAAATAAAAGTTGGGAAAAAATCAGTTTTTTTTGTTGCTAGGTATCAATTCATTTTGGTTTATTATTTTCAATAACAAGCCTTTGGAATCGAGCTGGAAAAAAAATGTAACCCCCCCTCAAAATTTGATTTTTTACCTACGTTTCAAGGTACGTAGAATCCGAAAATCGAATAAAAAAATTTCCTTCCGTCCGCCGTACGCCGTACGCGGCACTTTTCTTAGCAACACTGGACCGATTTAGTTCAAATTTGGTATATGGGCTCCACATGGGGTCTAGTTGTGCCGCGAAGCTTTTGGTTGATGTCAGTCACTTCTAAGGGGTGAAAATTAAGGGTTGAAATTTTCAAGAGTGCCCTAGCTCGAAAACTCTCGAAATAAAGGTATCGTTTTTTTTTCACCAATTTTAAATAGTCTTGAATTTTTAAAAATTTTTGAGACCACCCGGAGTTCTGTAGGACAAACCGTTCGGTCCCTACGAGTACTTGAAGGTTTTCCTCCGATAAAACAGAATCATGAGTGTGAATCGCAAAAGAGGTCTAATCTCCGTTCAAATTTTATCTGACTAAAATGCGATCGCAGTTCATTTCTTCGATTTGTATACAGTTTTGCCTTCTGCGTAACCAGTTATCAAATTTCCATATGAAGCTTTCTATTTTTCGAATCGAGTGTGAAGCGTTTAGTTCTTTCTAATAAACTTGATTGTGAAGGTGTGGAGGCAATATGGCAGTAGGTAGTACCTACCAATAGTTGGTAGGTAAAAAAAGTTGGTAGGTAAAAAAAGTTGGTAGGTAAAAAAAGTGTTGGTAGGTAAAAAACGCTGCAAATCATTGCCCAAAGGTTTATTATTTGCTGTATAGATCACCCTTCTGTATAGATCACTGGTTCTACATCAATAGTACCTACCACCATTTGTATTCGCCCTTGACCTTCCCTCTCGAATTTCAGCTTCCTGCGTTCAATAGGATTGAAAATGGCTTCAGAGCTCACTCAGCTGATCAGTGCTCTTCCAGGCGTCTCCACCATTCGAGAAGATCTTCTTCACTCTTCAGATCAGCTGAGTGAGCTCCGAATCCATTTTCAATCCTATTGAATGGAAGTGCTCTTCCAGGCGTCTCCAGCATTTGAGGAGATCTTCTTCACTCTTCAGATCACTGATCTGCTGAGTGAGCTCCGAAGTTAAGGGAGAAAACAGATGGTGGTAGTTGCTATTGATGGAGAACCAGAGACCTATACAGAAGGGTGATCTATACAGAAAATTATAAACCTTTGGGCAATTGTTTGCAGCGTTTTTTTATGGTAGCGTTTTATTATTAAACATTTAACCAGTTGAAATAAACATATTCTACAATTCATCATTTATTTTTACAATGTCAATTGTTGCAATTTTTACAGAGTTGCTCTGAATCTCAGGAGTATCTCATCGCTCTTGAAGATTGCTGCATTGTCTGAGACGAGTATCTCAGGGAATCCATGACGTGAGAAGATGTTTCTGAGAAGAGTGATGGTCGATGCTGAAGTTGGAGCTTTAGTTTGAGAAATAACTTCGGGCCATTTCGACTTAGCATCGATCAGGATGAAAAAATGGTGTCCGTGAAACAGTCCCGCATAATCCATATGAACTCTGTGGAAGTTGTAAGCAGGTTCTTCCCAAATATGGAGAGGTTGTTTTGCAGGATTCTTTCTAGTTTCAGAGCAGTTTTGACACGACTTCACCATTGTTTCAATTTCTTTGTCGATATTGAGCCAGTAGCAATAACGACGTGCAAGTTGTTTCATTTTCGTGATGCCTATGTGTGTTCGATGGAGTTCTTTTAAGACGTTTATCCTCGAACTTGTGGGTATGAAGACCCGCTGTCCACGTAGGATCACTCAATTTTGCAAACTGAGTTCAGTATTGAACATTTTTCCAGTGAGAAGGTCGCTCTTGATCTTTGAAAGCTCTTCATCAGCAACTGTCTCTTCCGCTATATTGAAGTCAGGTCCAACTGAAATTTGGTCAATTGTTTAATTGTTGAAAGTGTCAATAACATCAACTTCGGATTCTTGAACTGGCCGAGGTGCACGTCATGCAGTCAACATTCTTGTGGAGTTCGGATTTTTGGTGTTTGATTTGGTAGTCGAATTCGCCAATAAATGCTGCATAACGAAGTAAACGAGCTGAGGTCATGGGTGGCAGGCTTGAGTCATGTCTAAAAATTCTTGATAATGGTTTGTTGTCTGTGATTAGAGTGAAGGTTCTCCCGTATGTATAAACCATGAACTTTTTTAAAGTTCAGTAAATACTTAAAGCTTCTCGGTCGAGCTGGGAGTAGTTTTGTTCAGAGGAGCTCAATGATCGAGATATGAAGGCAATTGGTTTTTCTGTCCCATTGAATAAGTGCGATAGAACACCTGCAATTCCATAAGGGCACCACAGGCATCACAGGCTACGATGATTGGGAGGTTGGGATCGAAAGGAGTAAGAACGCGATCGCTGACGATTTCTCTCTTCAGTTTGGCAAAGGCTTCTTCACATTCGGCCGACCAGTGAAATTTGACATTTTTTTGTTGTAATCTTCTAAGTGGGTATGTTATTGTGGATGTATTAGGTATACATTTTGAATTATATGCTATTAAACCCAAAAATCATTTGATATCCTGTACATTTTGGGGACGGGGAACACTCATGATAGCATCGATTTTTCCAGGTGCTTTTTCAACACCTCGACTGCTGATCACATAACCGAGATATTCTGTTTTTGTTTTAAAAAATTTGCATTTTCTCTTGTTCACGTGTAAGTTAAATGCCCTTAATCTCTCTAGGCAGGCTGTAAGGTTTGCCTGGCATTCTTCTATTGTGGAACCGAAAATCAGAAAATCGTCAAAATATGTGATTACCCCATGCAGTCCTGCCAAAATTTGATCCAAGATTCGATGAAATTCGCCTGGGGCCGTTTTCACTCCAAAACTTAATCTATTGACTCGATAGGTCCCTCGATGAGTGGACATAGTTTGAAGAATTTGACTTTCTGGAGATACAGCTACATGCAGGTATGCCTTATGAAGATCTATGCTACAGAAATATTTGGCATTTCTTATGTTATGAAGGGCTTCTTCGATATTTGGGATTGGATGGAGTGAATCCTCCAGCTGATGGTTCAATGTAGGCTTATAATCTACACAAATTCTTACCTTACCATCAGGTTTTGGGATTACCACAAGTGGGGAGCCCCAGTCAGAGGTAGCGACTTTAGTTATTATACCTTGCTGTTCCAAAGAATCGAGTTCCTCTTCAACTTTATCTCTTAAAGCAAAAGGAATAGTACGGTGCCTCAAGAAACGAGGTGTAGCATTTTGTCTTAGTTTCAGGGAACACTGCACGTTTGGTATGCAACCCACCGTTGGTTTGAAAATATCCTCGAATGGTGCTAGAATTTTCTCAATATCAATTGAAGGCGAGTTGATGGCATGGATTGAGCTAGTAGAAACGTAACTGGATTTGTCAAGGTCTTCAAGGTTGATTTTAAGTTTCCTAATCCAAGATCGACCTAGCAGAGGTGTAAAATCTTCCTGGATGATGTACAGTTCGTCCGTTGTTGAAATTCCATTGAAAGCTATAGGAACCACGGTTTTCCCGATGGGTGTAAATAACTCTTTGGTGTATGATCTGAGCTGAACTTTTGTTGGTCTGATGTTGTTATTCATTCCTAGGCTATCAAAACAGGATTTTGGGAGTATGGTGATTCCAGCCCCTGAGTCTGCTTCGAATTTTTGAAAGTTACTTCCAATTTTGACGGTTGCATAGTAACGGTCCGAAGTTTTGTTGGCGTTGTTTGATGTTAATTTCCCTATTTCATAGATATCTAGTACATTGATCTCGTCATCTATGCTTTCGGTGTCAATTTCATGAACAAGTTTTCTTCCCCTAGTCTTTGTTAATGTACGTAATACTTGTTAATGTAATATACGTCCTGTTTGCTGATATGTACTGTTTTGAAACACTCATCACATTTCAGTTTAGAGGGGACAATTTGACAGCTGTGGGTCTTGTAGTTATTTTTACCGCACCTCAAGCACAAACCGTCAACTCCAAGTTCTTCAAAGTCTATTTGATTTCTGGATCTTGAGAGAAATGGTGAGGGGGGCCGTTCTATTGATTTACTCCGAAATTTGCGATAGTCTTGTTGATTCCTTGATTGCGAAATTTTATTGATAGTTGTTGACTGATATGAAGTTGACGATAATTCAATATTATCTACTTTAGATGACTCGAGCGTTTTGGCCAATTCAAGAGCAGTGTCAAATTTTAGATATTTTGCAGGAATTAGGAGTAATTTTTCTCTGATTGTATTGTCCCTGATCCCTCGAATGAATTGTGCCCTCAAGAAAATATCTGCGATGGATTTCCCACAGAATTCGTCGGGGCACTTAAATTCGCAAGTACGAGTAGTAGTGAGGCTAAGTAACTTCACAGCAAACTGGGCAACAGTTTCATCAGGTTGTTGAAAAACAGAGAGGAACCTGTGTTGCTCTACGACTGGGTTGGGTTTGGGACACAGATGTTTCTCTAAGATGGTGATGAGCTCATCGTACGACTTATTAGTAGGTAAGTCTGGAGATATTAATGTGGCTACAAGTTGATAATATTTACTACCAATTGAATTGAGCAGTACTCTTGGGCGTGTAGGAGAGTCCTCCAAAATTCCTCGTAACTCTAAAAAATTGTTGATCCTACTTTTATAGCTTGTGAACGGCTCCTTTGATTCATCAAAGCTTCAAATTGAAGCGAAACACTGCCGTGAGACGAAATAGATTGAGCTTGAGAGTGAGCAGCTAAAGCAGAGACGAGCTTATTAATATTTGCAGTAAGTCCGGCAAGATCGGATTTTTCTTCTTCTGCCTTCCTTCGACTTTTAGCCATTTTGATATGAATATTAGTCCACTTACGTGTTGAACGCGTAGCTCACCCTCTTCGTCGCCATTTAACGTGACATCAAATAGATTAGAACGTAGAGTCGAATGAACGAAATTATATATTCATGGTTGTCATAATTCATAATTGACAGATTATGAACTTGAACAAATTCTAAGTACACGTCAGCCACGTCCAGTCTCGCCTTGGTGCTTGATGGTTTTTTTGTTTTTGTTTTTATTTGGCATCAGTTATAAATTTGAACTATACAGCCAACGCATGTTGCATATTTATGTAAGTCGACATCTTAAAAACTAACAGATTTTTATAATTTCAGTTCGCATTTTTGCAGGAAAGTAAACAGCGGAAGGTAGATTGATGGAAGGCCAGAACGGAGCGCGAGATTGAGGTTGTATGGTGTTGTGAGTTCCTTGTCCCATTTTTTGAACAAGGATTCTCGATGGCGGTTATTTTTGAAGCATTCCATGATTAAATGTTCAGCGGTCTCCTCCACTTGGCAGGTAGTGCAGAGATCGCTTTCCTCTTGTCCTATACGGTGCAGGTATTGCTTGGTCACAGCTACTCCACTTCTTAATCGCGTTATCGCCTTGTAAAATTGTTTTGGGAGACCATTGAAACTGGGATTTGTGTACCAAGGTTTAATTGGTATTTCCGGGAATAGGCTGGTATAACGCCTCCCTGTTGGGTACGTGGCGTGCCATTGCTGCCATGTAAGCATGCATTGGGTTTTGAAAAGCCGATGTAGGTCAGTCGCTGGGTATATATTTCCTACCTCCGAACTATCTGTTAGGGAAGTGGCTAGCTTTGCAGCTCGATCTGCCTTTTCGTTCCCGCCCAAGTTGTTGTGGGCTTTTATCCAGCAGAGTAATATTGTTGTGCCCCTCTGTCGCAAATCTAGGGTGAGTTTTAAAATTTCACCTTCAATAGAGTTGCTGTTTGTTGACAGGTCGACTAGGGAGAGTTTTTTCAGAGCACTCATGCTGTCAGTTAGGATCAGTGCTTTAGAGTAAAGCCGATTGTTATCCCGGACATACTCTAGGGCTTTTTGGATAGCAATAAGTTCACTTGAATATATGGAAGCCTGTTCCCAGAGTTTGAGCATTTGGGTGTGGTCGTTTACAGCGTCGTAGAATGCACAGCCTACATTACTATTAAAGACTGACCCATCGGTATATATATACAAGGCAGATGGATGGTGTCGCTGCAGGTACTCTTGCAGTATGCTGGCGTTTTGAGAGGCAGACCTGAGAAAAATTGTGTTAGGCGGACGTCGCATGGCCTCGTACGGGACTTGATGGTGCTTGATGGTAACTACGCAACTAAACTCATTATAAAAACCGAGTCACCACACCTTCCCTCTCAAATTTCAGCTTCCTGCGTTCAATAGGATTGAATATGGCTTCGGAGCTCACTCAGCTGATCAGCACTCTTCCTTCCAGGCGTCTCCAACATTCGAGAAGATCTTCTTCACTCTTCAGATCACTGATCAGCTGAGTGAGCTCCGAACCCATTTTTAATCCTATTGAATGGAAGTGCTCTTCCACGCTTCTCTAGCATTCGAGGAGATCTTGTTCACTCTTCAGATCACTGATCAGCTGAGTGAGCTCCGAAGCCATTTTCAATCCTATTGAATGCAGGAAACTGAAATTTAAGAGGGAAGGTCAAGGGAGAATACAAATGGTGGTAGGTACTATTGATGGAGAACCAGTGATCTATACAGAAGGGTGATCTATACAGAAAATAATAAACCTTTGGGCAATGATCTGCAGCGTTTTTGCTTCCGAGTCTACCAAGGTACAGGCTCATACAGATTGGATAGTGATGAGATAAATGAGGAACATCGTGAAAAAGCTCCAAACTTAAGAACAAAGGAGGCAGTAGAGGTAGCAGTGAATTATAAAATCTGGTCTGTGGGATATGCGATATACTTGTAGAATGCTCTATGTTGAAAAATATAGGTACTTATGTAGATCCATAAATACATCCTGACTAAACCAAAGTATCAAGTGTTTGACAACTGAATATATAACGATTGGGAAGATCATAATTATATTGTACCCGAATGAAGTAATTGTGTAGATCATCTTGTACCAATTATTTGTGTGATGCAAGTCGTTACTGTCTGGCGTTGAAGAATGCGCTGCGGTGATGCTCAGAATTTCTTCAGGAGTTAAGCTCTTCTCAAATCCTCCCGTTGGGATAACTATACGTGGCTCCCCAAGGGCTCCCGGAGACCCAACTTTTTTCACCCAGATTTGCTCTCTTTGTGGAGAAAGTTCTGGCCATCCGATGCTCTCCGCCAAAATCACTGACGAGATGAAAATAACACAAGACGCCCGAATCATGACTGCGAATGAAGTACGTCCAATTAACTACTTACATGTTATATACATCCTGACTCTTGAAAATTTATATGAATATTGCGTCATAAAAAATGATAACAACGCAGTTAATGTGCATTCAATTGTTAAGCATTCAATGGGCTAGAATATCAAGGAACCAACATCTTTGAAGAGTCGTGGTCATGCAGGTTCGTTATCTCATCCAACTACCAACCAAATGGCGTATTTTAATGTTACACGTGATATATTATTTTTTCAATGATGTAATTCTTCTAGTTTATTGTCATCAATTATAAAATAGAAAGATACAAAATTTTAACTCTCCCTCTAAAATCGTATGATTTACGTCTCCTGGTACGTAGAATCCGAAAATTGAATATCAGAGAAATTCCGTCCGTCCTCCTTACTTTTCTCTAGTTATTGTTGACAGATTTTGATGAAGTTTGGTATATTGGCTCCGTTCTGGGTCCGCTTATGATGGGAAGGTTGTGGTTATTATCAATCACTTAGAAAGGGTGATAGATAGGGGTTGACATTTTCAAAACGATGTAACTCGAGAAAACTTTAAATGAAGGGTTGAAATTTTCAAAAATGCCTTCGTAGTTAGGTAGCAGGTACTTATGGTTGGTAGGTAAAAAACGTCTGCCAAGTGGGTGTGGCACTTAACTTCCTCTCACCGTATACGTCATTGATAGGTAAAAAACGTCTGCCAAGTGGGTGTGGCACTTAACTTCCTCTCACCTTATACGTCATTGATAGGTAAAAAACGTCTGCCAAGTGGGTGTGGCACTTAACTTCCTCTCACCTTATACGTCATTGATAGGTAAAAAACGTCTGCCAAGTGGGTGTGGCACTTAACTTCCTCTCACCTTATACGTCATTGATAGGTAAAAAACGTCTGCCAAGTGGGTGTGGCACTTAACTTCCTCTCACCGTATACGTCATTGAAAATATTTATTCAATCAATTTTCTCAATCATAAATTCAATTATCAGTTCGGAGTTGTAGATTAGAGTAGAATGTGGATTGTAGTTTGGTTATTGTTATGCAGAAGCATAACACGAAAAAGGTGAAACTTTACGGAGTCGTTGTCTCACGTTTGCGCTTCACGTTTGCGCATGCGCAGTGGCTACTATCAGTCCGAAGGTGTTGATTTTCATAGGGGACTATCTAAATACTAATCTGTAACATCCCTGAAAATTTGATTGAAATCTGATTCTGAAATTCGATTGAAATGAATGGCCGTTACAAGGAATTCACATTTGCGGATGCGCAGTCGCTTCTGTCAGTCCGGGGATGATGATTTTCATAGAAGACCGTCTACACACCAACCCGCACAATCCCTGAAAATTTCATAGAAATCGGACAATAACTTCGTATAGTTATGCCCGTTACGAGGATTTCATTACAGACATCATTTTTGACATTTTCATGTCTTTGCTTTGGCACATGAACTGAAAAATCGTCACGAAAACTTGATGCTTGGGTACATGAACTAACAACCTTACTTCACTACCTTGTTGTGTATTGGTTGACATGAAAATGTCCCAATGTGTTGCAGACTCGTATGCAAGCATTTAAAATTGAGTTTATGATTTCGAATCGAGTGTGAAGCGTTTAGTTCTTTCTAATAGACTTGAATGTGAAGGTGTGAAGGCAGTATGGTGTGGTAGGTAGTACCTACCAATAGTTGGTAGGTAAAAAAAGTTAGGTAAAAAATAATTTAAAATGTATTAAAGTCAATGTCAATTGAAAATGTAATACAAGCCAATAATTTAAAATTTAATAAAAATGAATAATCTTGTTAACCTTCTTAAAGAACCGCATTCTTCACATATCAATGATCTTTAGAGGAAAATAATTCTATGTTTTCAAGGTCTTCCGTTGAGTTGTCTGAAATTTAGAGCATGGGCACCGAACGAACCTCGCCCGATACCGCAAAGCAAGTGTGTGCTAGTGACGTCCAAGGGGTACAAGATCTCCTCGAATGCAGAGCACTTCCATTCAATAGGAATGAAAATGGATTCGGAGCTCACTCAGCTGATCAGTGATCTGAAGAGTGAAGAAGATTTTCTCGAATGCTGGAGACGCCTGGAAGAGCACTGATCAGCTGAGTGAGCTCCGAAGCCATTTTCAATCCTATTGAACGCAGGAAGCTGAAATTTGAGAGGGAAGGTCAAGGGAGAATACAGATGGTGGTAGGTGCTGTTGATGGAGAACCAGTGACCTATACAGAAGGGTGATCTATACAGAAAGTAATAAACCTTTTGGCAATGATTTGCAGCGTTTTCCTAAAGTAGGAAGATTGTTCTTATATTGTTTGTTTACCAATTAATTTCGGATCGGATGGAGTTATTGGTATTCTATTGGTTCTCGTCTTCTACCAATTGGAACTTCCATGAGCCGGATCACATCCTCAGCGCACCAAACAAGACGTATCTGTTGAGCTGTCACGGTCAAAGGAGTGGCCCGAGGCAAGAAACTCCCAACCTCAACCTCCACCAAATAACAGACGCCACATTTGTCTATCTGAAACGGACAACTCTAATTAAAAACATCTTGAGCCTCATAAATAGTAGAGCCGATACGCCCAGCAGACACTTTTGGTTTTTATCGATGACCGCGTGAGCAATGCGAGGGTGGAGCTCAAGAATGCTTGAGGTGTGAAAATTAATTTCATCTCCCCTTAAGTACCTGATCATTCAACTTCACATAATTGGGATCAAACTGTAAAGTTTACGTTTAATTTACTGTAAATACGAACTTTTTCTGTTCGGACTACGAAGGAAACATATTTAACCTTTTTAACCACTCTGAATCACGTGGTGCTTACCTATGTTTTTTATTGATGTGCTTCCATCTTAATAAAAGAAACGTTACCATTATGAAAATTACATCTTTCACCAAGAACTCTAACTCTCCTTTTGTTCAAATTTTACATTTTAAGTTTTGTATTCTGGTTGCTAAGCAACATATAATGCCAGAGAACGCTTGCATACGAGTCTGCAACAAATTGGGACATTTTATGTCTTTAGTACGGAATTTCCGCGTAACGCTCCCCTCATAACGCTCCCCGCGTAACGCGTAACGATCCCCGCGTGACGATTTTTCATTTATGTGCCATAGTAAAGACATAAAATGTCAAAACTCTGCAAAATATTACACAGAGGTTTATTATTTTTATGTATAGATCACTCGCCAGCAAACAACACAACTTTGAAATTGTCACTACATACCAACCATATTTTCGCTTCAGAATCAAGTTTATTTTGAAGAAATAAACGCTTCACTCTCAATTCGGAGAAATGTAGAGTTTTGTGTGTCTTTATTGGGAAATTTTATTATTGGTTGCCAAGGATGCAAAACTGAGTACAACTTGAGAAACGAACAACGATCGCATTTTGGTCAGCTAAAATTTGAATAGAGATTAGGCTACTTTTGCGATTCACACTCGTGTTTCTGATTTATCGTTCGTCCAACACTTGAGTTCTCATGGGGCGCGAACGGTTTGTCCTACAGAGCTGCGGGTGGTCTCATTCGATTCTAAAACATCAATACTATCTCGAATTGACGAAAAATAATACCTTTGTACCAAAATTTTTGAGCTTTCAAAATTTCAATCCTTATTTTTCATCCCTAGAAGTACTGCCATCAACCAAAAGCTGCGGGGCACAACTGGACCCCAAATGGAGCCCATATACCATATTTCATCAAAATCGGTCCATGATAACTGAGGAAAATGCCACGTACGGCGTACGGACGGCCAAATTATTATTCGATTTTCGGATTATACGTACCTTGAAACCTAAACCAACAAAAATTTTGAGGAGGGGTTAAACTTTTTTTTTCTTGGTCGATGCCAAAGGTTTATCATTGAATGTAATAAACCAATAGCACAATGATGTCGAAACATTTGACACTTTTGACCTGTTAACTGAAACAAGTGACTTTACCCCGTGGTTTGACCTTAAAAGACCTGTTTGTGCAGCTTGTAGCATAAGTGAATGAGCGAAATTTAAAAAATATTCAACCGAATTCTAATCCTTTGTGAATAGATATAACGTTTTATTTCTTGAAGTAATCATAAAGAAATTTCACGTTATTTCCGTTCATACCTTTATAGAAATAGAGTCAAGATGACAACCCCCAAATAACACGTTTTTGGAACACAATTTTTGAAAATGGACTAAAATAAAGACATAGCAAATCACTAAACAACGGTTTATAATTTCTCATATTTCTCAGTAAAGATCATCCGCCTGCAAAGAACATGATTTTTCCATGTTCTTTATTCAGTTTTATAGGTATTTTGGTGTCCTCTTCAAGAAATGTTGTTCCATTTTAGTGGAATCTGAAAGATTCCTTGATTCAACTCCCTCACCATAATTTTGCGACATCTGGACGTGCACCAATCATTGATACGATAGAACTCCAGCTCCTCACTGCTTACAGGCAAGGATAGTGACAACGCTACTTACACGTTTATTTTTTAATTTTTCCTCACTTAATGTTAATATTTAAGAGTTCAATTCAAAAGCAATGTAAGTAAGTAAGTGGAGTGAGCTAGGAGTACTTTTGTTTAATTATATGTCTACAATACACTAAGTAGTAGTGAATGCTGTAAAACTATCATACCACTGTGTGGCTAAATGTATCATTGTATAGGTACAATGCCAAAATAATTTTTTTTATGTATTTAAAAAATAATAAAAAAACTCCCACTTCTTGTCTGTAGGTAAATGGTCCAGCATCTTCTCTGTTGTCTTCAGTTAGATATTCTTCACTATTAGTGTGTGCGCTGGTCTACAATCCTCCATCCGGAACTTTTCTAATACCTTCTTACACACTTACGCTTTCTAACTTTAATTCTTTCGTTTCAATTTCACAATATCATGTGACTCCGAAAAATTCGTTCATAATGGTCATATTATTAAGTAAATACTTTCATCTCGAAATTGCACTCAAATATTATCATAGTTCAATAGATACTCGTGATAAAATGATGAAGTACGCTGGTATACCCTTGTAAGTTTTGTGAGTATCAACCTACCTACCTCATTTTCTTCATCAATTTTTTTTTTTGTTGTCAAACTCAAAAACATGCAGTAATTAGCATTTTTAACTAAAATATGACACTAAGCCAAAAATATGTGAATACAATTACTTTTGAAGCCTCCAAATACACATTCAAGAAAAAATGATGCTATTACCTGAAATTGATGCTCTCCGTGACTGATATGGGCGTGGGAAGTGTCTCCTCATATGACGATGAAGATACTCACAAAATGGTTTTCCCTTCGTAGATCTTTATTCCCTTATTTGATGACCAAACCCATAAAAACAGTCTTGTGCGTTGAACCCAATAATAGCGACAATAATCGTATTCATAATCAGAGTGAGAACAGTCGAGCCATGTTTCAGCATTCATTATAAACCAGGGGTGACAGGTTGAGTGGGACGCGGGGAATATGACGAAGAAGGGAGAAGAAGAAGAAGAAAGGAAATGGACCTGGCATCTACTCCAGACAGCCATATGAGCAGAGGCTTGTAGTGGTAAAGCAGACACCCAGAACAGTCTGGGTAGGAGGTGGTTTTGTAGTGCATTTTTGTCTTATTTTTGCCAGTCCTGGTAGGAGGTACACGGTCTTCCCCTCCCGACTAAGAAAGTTCTTAAAGGGAACATTGACTCGCAAATCAGACGGCCGAGATCTGTGGGCAGTTATTGCTGTGTTCACGGGTGGGAATTAGCTGAGACAGATGCTGCCTCCCACAGGTGGAAAGTTGCTCTGAGCAAGGTGTTGGCTCAACAAGCATCGACTCTTTGCAGTTTAAAATTTTAAGAGATACTTTAGAAGGTAATATTTCTTTTCTAGATGAATGCCTTTTAGAATGGGTCCAGGAAACAACCTGAAATAGGGAAAGGAGCGATATTGAATGAAAATTTATCAGTGCTGGGTTGTCCAAATTCTTGGGTTTGATTCCTGTGAGTGAACAAAACCATGAGAGATGTGAGGAAGATCGTGTGTACCAAGGTGGCGGAAGCATCGTTTTCACTTTTTCAAGGATTGAAATGATTAAATTTTCTCTTGTATTTTTTTTCTATCTGTTAATTTTGCTTCCTCACTACCGAAGGTAGGAAAGCTTTGTATTCGTGAAAGAAGTGAAAAAAAAAGTCCTCTACAATCAAAATTTCCACTTGCTTTCCGTGTCTGTCGGTCTGTCTGTGGTCAATCCTTGTCCCGGGCAAAACTATACTAACCTGTGGTCCGATTTTGATGAAATTTTCAGGGATTGTGCGGGTTAGGTCCTAGACGGTCCCCTATCAATTTCAGCACCTTCGGACCAACAGGAGCGAGTGCGCATGCGCAAACGTGAATTTCCTGGAACCTCGGTTTTTCGGTTTCTAATAAACCGATTTTGCTCAAATTTGGAGGTTAGTTAGGGACTAACTTCTAAGAGACATGCGCGAACTTTAAATTTATTGTTACAACCAAAACTCCGCAACTATTCAACCAATTTCGATGAAATTTTCAGGGATTGTGTGGGTTAGGTCCTAGACGGTGGACCGCTAAATAAAATAATAAAATTCTACGTTTAATTTTAAACAAAACTCAAATTACGAGTATATAACAAATTAATACCCATAATCCTGATACGTACACCTATTATAGTTTTAGTATTGAATAATAATAATCATTATCGTCATAACTTCGTAGTTTTATTTTATACCTACACTCTTTCGTTCTTTTATTTTAGTGGTTTATATACCACAACTATTTACAACACTATTATAAACATTAATACCTGCAACCCTATCCCGCATATTATCGCCAATATTTTGGTATTCAATAACTCTTTGAATCATAATTTTTTCGCCAACTGATTCTATACGTCCATGTTACAATGAGTGAGGAAGCTATACTGCCCACCCAACTTGGCAGACGTTTTTTATATTTATTATCAAAATGGAGTCCAGATTTAGTCAGGTACCAGGCTTTAACTGATTGGGTGTTGGGGTGTGCGCATGGGTCGGAAAAACTGTTTATTATTATTTTTAATCCAAACTAAACCTCATTCTGAGAATTTTAACACTAACCGCACTCTTCTAGCGTGAGAACACCTTTTCTTATGATTTTTCAAAGTTTCGAATGTTTATGACGTCCCATTGGGCTGGGGGGTCAGGCCCAGGCGGGAGGGGCGCTTGACGTCATAAACATTTGAAACTTTGAAAATCATAGATAAAGACCTACTCATTCAAAAAGAGAACGACTGGTGTCAAAATTGTCAAAATGAGGTCTACTTTCGATTAAAAATTAAAAAAAAACGCTGCAAATTATTACACAACGTTTTATTATTTTTATATGGATCACTCGTCTGCAGAGCCACCAACCATCCAACATGAAGAAAAACATCGATCGCATTTCGGTCAGCTTTAATTTGAACGGAGATTAGGCCTCTTTTGCGATTCACACTCGTGTTTCTGATTTATCGTACGTCCAAACTTTAAATTCTCGTAGTAATGCTAAAAATTCTATAGAATCTTAAATTGAAGGAAAAACAATACCTATACATCAAAATTTTTTGAGTTAGGGCGTTTTCAAAACTTCAAAATTGATTTTGGAACCCTTAGAAGTGACCTACATCAACCAAAATCTTCGGGGCACAACTAGACCCCAAATGGAGCCTACATACCAAATTTCATCAAAATCGGTCAATGCAAAGTGGCAAAAGTGCCTCGTACGGCGGACGGACGGCCAAATTTTTATTCTATTTTTGGATTCTACGTACCTTGAAACGTAAACCATCAAATTTTGAGGAGGTGTTAAAAAAAAATTTTTCTTGGTCGATTCCAAAGGTTCATAATTGAAAATAATAAACCAAAATCAGGCGCAAATCAATCTTTGGGCTAATTAACTACTCGGACGAATCCTTTTCATTTTGAGTAGCGTCGAAAGATCATCAAGAAAAATGTATAAAATTAAATTATCGAGGCACAACACAAACCCAGAGAATTTTTATTTCATTTTGACAAGCGCTAAATCATCATTGTTCTAAAAGTTCTAAAACGCAAAATTAAGGGAAACAATAGGTATGAATTTTGAGGTCTTAAAAATTATTGTTCTTCGCCAGCTTAAACAGGAAAGCTTTGCATTCGGGTAGCAGAATCAAAATTTATGCTCGCAATTTAGAGCTGTGTGACCTTCTATTCATTGTACTGTATTATTGGAATTTTTCATCTGTGAATTCCAGTCTCGTATTTCTAGAAATATGTCTGGGAACTCTGCGATAACCCCCTCCAACCATTTATGCTAATTTTCCATGTTTTTTAGACTTAACTTCCAGTGTTACTCATGACTCCAAAGAGTAACGTTTAGTAGGAATACAAGTTGATTTGACCCGACGCGAGTGAAGTTGTTACTTTTCTTGGACCCACGTGAGCTAGTTTACTATAGGATTACCCATATTGATGCATCCATATAGGAAAATGTCGAATTTAATTTTTTTTGCTACCAACTGCCTTTTGTTAGGGAAAAAGAAAAAATTGTAATGACACGTTAAATTTGATTATGTGTATTGAAGACGAAGTTGTACCTACATCAATTATTCACACTGAAAAAAGCTCAATTTACCCTCGATATCCAAGTAACCCTCTTGCGGTTAGCCTTTGCGAAACGATTTTTCAACATCTATGTTACTGATTTTAGAAAATAAGCAATTATTGGAAATCAATTTAATTGTGTAAAACATGCTCAAAATAAAGCGAAAATATTGGTTATGACAATCAAGCGAAAATATAGGATAGTAGATTGTAGCTGAATCCGCGGATCAGGGTGATGGAAGCCCAAAGCGCTGAAGCCTAGTGGCTTATGTGGGAATTATTTTTCGGGGAACCGC
The DNA here is from genome assembly GCA_009739505.2 of Apolygus lucorum. Classification (NCBI taxonomy): domain Eukaryota; kingdom Metazoa; phylum Arthropoda; class Insecta; order Hemiptera; family Miridae; genus Apolygus; species Apolygus lucorum. Next base: position 15,687,118 of record CM019178.2, on the reverse strand, counting down.
TGGACACCCTGAAGATCGATTTATGTTCTTTGAGTAGAGGCTATACTACTGCACATCCGACTTGGCTGTGGGAATACTAAGCATCCTCGATCAAAGAGAGTGTTTCGGAGGGAGGCTCTAACAATGACTCTCTTTGATCGAGCCAATTAGCTGACAGAGGATAAAAAATACTTAGTAAAAAAGAAGTGATATGATTTCTATTTATTCATGCCTTCTTTAGATAATAGCTGTGACATTGCATAGGTGGTTAATAAATTTTATAGTTCAAGCGAACGAGGGCAAACGCGTAGTGGAATACCAGCTGTACGATGTGTAACGTTACGATTACATAGTAAAGGCTCACTAATATATCTCACCCAAGCCTGCCCCTTGACATTTCCAATTTTGAACTTCGTTCATGACCACAATCCGCTGACAGAGCCTAGTTGAGTGTCAAGGCCGCTCCTACTTTCTCAATCGGGGTTTTGACCCGGTCGCACCATTTCAAGGACTGCGAATAAAAACAAATTGCGTTTAAGTGGCAGCAAAACTATGATTCACCTATTCATACGAAATCCAACAAAATAACTGTTGGAGGCAACTTACACAATAAACACACGATCTTTTGAGGTAGTTCACACATTATTATCAACATTTTCGTTAAGCAGGAAAAAAAGCCTGCCAAGTTGGGTGGTCAGTATAGCTTCCTATATCATCATTATGCTGCAAGTTGATGAGTTCGTTGAGAACCGTTTAGAGTCCTCCAGCTCCAACCAACAATTTCAATCGTACTTACTATGTACTTGCGTTTTTATGCCTGTGATAAAGGGAAGACCACAGAAAGATACGAACCAAAGTTGTTTAGAAGGGGTTTATGCAATTCCATCCGTCATGCTATCAACTTCATCTAACTGCGATTCCACCGGGGGAAGGGAAGCCTTCAGTTCCACCAGGAACAGGGTCTTAAAAGAACTTCTCTTCGGTAACGGTTATGTATTATTTGTAACCGTCGTACATTTGTGGATAAGTATAGAAAAAATTGAATGTTTAGTCAGTATAATAGGAATAAAATAGGAAATATAAATATTATAAGAATAGTAAGTTTTTCAGTAATTAACCTAGTCAGCGTCTCAAGCTCAAAATTTAATATAATTTATAGTGGCATGAAACGGAACTCAAGAACTGTGGGCTACCCATTTTGCCGGCTGCATACAATTAAGGACCTGCCCGATGTACATTTTTGGTTTCTTGAATTTACTGATGGCAATTTTGTTTGTGTGTCAATTTGCTCATTTTTTAGGACTTCAATAAAAACATATAAGTTGGGCTGAGCGAGTTAGATTCTCAACAGCATCGTAGTCAATGATTTCTGATCCGGTTCCCGGCAGAATTGATATGATATTCACTTGATACGAGAAAGAAAACAAGTGGAATTGTAAGGTCGGATTATGACTAATGAGGGCCTCCGGTAGAATGGGGGGTGCGCCTTGATTTGTTTTTTTTTTAGATTTTTAATTGTAAGTAGACTTCATCCAGAGAATTTTGGCACCAACCGCGACCTTCTAGCGTCAGCAGATCTTTTTCTATGATTTTTCAAAGTTTCGACCATTTATGACGTCACGCGCAGGATCCCCCAGCCCACTGTGACGTCATAAACGGTCGAAACTTTGAAAATTCATAGGAAAAGATTTACACACTCTAGAAGGGTGCGGTTAGTGTCAAAATTCTCAGAATGAGGTCTTTCTTAGATCAAAAATAACAATAAACAGTTTTTCCTACCCAGACACACACCCTATTGAAACCAACCCTAAGACGCTGTTTAGAACGCAAAATGCGAGTAGACATATCGACTTTATTATACTCTTTATTTTCTAACTCGTTACCTTAAGGGGGCCTCAGTCGGGCCACGTTCGTTTTTAGTATTTAGCGAAATTGAAGGCGCAAACACGTAAAAAGTTGTACCTAAATTTGAAATTTCAAAGGATTTTAGAAATTCATTAGTGAACGGCCCTGGGGAATTGAAAAACTGAAATATTGCCGCCAGAATCATCAAAATTGAACAATGATTGCCAATTAAAAATGGGAAAAACTACTGAATAAACGGTTTTTCCCTTGTTTTTCCATGATTCTGGCGGCAATTTTTCAGTTTTTCAATTCCCAAGGCCCATGCACTAATGCATTTCTAAAATCCTTTGAAATTTCTAGTTTAGCTACATTTTATGGAAACACATAACTGAATTAACGGTCTTTCTCATTTTTCTCCGGTTAATTATTGTTAGATTTTGATGATTCCAGCGGTAATATTTCAGTTTTTCAATTCCCTACTGCCGTGCACTAAAGAATTTATAAAATCCTATAAAATTTCAAATTTAGGTACAACTTTTAAAGTTTTTGCGCCTTCGATTTCGTGAAATACTAACCCGGAACGAGGAACGAACGGCGACTGATAGACCCCCTGGGGGAAGATGCCAATAGTTATTAACACTTATCACAGCTGTCGGTTGACCGATTCCAAAATTTCAAAGTGATCTGAGTAGAGATGGGCAAAACGGTTCACCAAGAAGAACGGCTCTGAGCGCTCCGCTCATTCAAAAGATCCGGATCTTTTCGACGGATCAGTGGCTCTTTTTGGCTCTTTTGAGCTCGTATTTATTGTAGAGATGAAAATACGATGAAAAACGCTACAAATTGTTACACAACGGTCTCTTTTAGTTCTGCCCGGAAATGTTTATTCGATTATTGGATTCTACACTACCTTGAATCCTAAACCATGAAATTTTGAGGGCGAGAGGGAATAATTTCTCTGTTGCTCGATTCCAATGGTTCATTATTGAAAATAATAACCCAAAAAGCGCTGTTGTTCAATAAAGATGCTCAACAAATCCTTCAAAAAATCAACGAAAACAGTAAATGAACAAGATTAAAGCAATGAATAAGTAAGACTTAAAAATACAGTTTTTTGGTAAAATATTTATTTATATGAAAAATGACAAACCACAATTTAAAAAAAAATTCTTAGTAGGTATAACATTTTGATGTTATATCATGTTATTCAACAAAGAAAATTAAGGTAATCAAGTTGAAAGAGAATAAACGAACCAATAAGTAGGTACGTAAGCTTCAATATTGATAATAATGGTAAGATAAGGATGTGCTTTTGCTTGCCTTTTGAACTTGTATCAGAAAGCTCCTCACAAAAAATCATGATGTAAAAATGAAACAGCGAGAAAAAACAACGGAAAGAATCAGAAAGTGGGTCACAGAAAACACTGGAAAAATACGGTAAAGTTTACGACCAAAAATACAATAATGCATGTGGTGGTACGATACAATTCCGCAAAATTGTATTGTTTGATCGACTTATATCGTATTTTCCCTCGGAATTATCCTACGGGTTGGCAACAGTGAGCTGACGAAAAGGAGGTCCTAATTTTCCCGAACACTGCCGATCTCAAAAAAACCGAAGATCGAAGAGCCGCCGTTCATTTATTTTACTGGATCTCAAGAGATCCGAAGATCGAGGAACCGCGATTCATTTGTCATTTTTACTGATGCGCAGTTCACTCGCTCTTTTGAAGAACCGATCTTCATCGAACACTACCAGCACTGAGCTCAAAAGATCCGAAGAGCCGCGGTTCATTTTTGCTGACCCGTGGTTCACTCGCTCTTCTGAAAGAGCCGGCTCAAAGAGCCGGATCTTTAATGAGCGACCCATCTCTAGATCTGAGTTCATCTCAACCAAATAAGGAATGCTTTTCTCGCCAATTTTGCGAGAAAAAAAAATAATTGATTGAAATTCTTTCGTTTCTAGGAATTATTCAAATATTTGTCAAAAACATGTCCAGCCCGTATTATACTTAATTATTGATTTGGTTTTTAATTGAAAAATCACTCAATTAGGCAAGTAGCAAGGGTTGACTCAGCCAAGAAAGGACTGAGAAGAAGGTTGGGTCCTAAGTGGGTACCCAGGTAGAATTACTTCCAAGACTTGCTTGCCAATGAACTAGAGAGAACCTACTTCCTACAGGTCTGAAATGTTGCTCTGTAGTAGAAAAATATCAATATCTTTATTCAAGATTATAGTTGAATTATAGAATTTATAGAAGAATTGTAGAATTATAGTTGATGATTTCGCCTACCTACCTGCAATACTGCAAGAAACACATAAGTGACATCCTAAAGCATTGGAATTTGGTACAATTTATCTTGGATACATTTAAAGCGATCCCAGAACCAAAGTGGACTATTATTTTTGCCTTTTATACTTATATTAGTGTGATTTATTTTGTTTCAGCACTTGACACGAACAATGTGACGGTTAAGAAGCAAGTGTTTGAGCTGCTATCGGCGCTTTGCGTATACAACACCGAGGGGTACACGCGGGCTCTGGATGCACTTGAACACTATAAAGTGAGTACCCCAAGGAATACGTTCTAGTGTTAGAGAATTATAATTTTTCCTTTCTTGGATTTAGTCATCGAAGAACCAATTGAGGCCGCCGATTCGAGGTGTATCGTAAATGTCAAGATTGTTTACTTCACGATACGCGATCTACGTCTGGGAGAACGGGAATGCTTTATTTCACTCAACACAGACTTTTAACATCACGGTGGTCCGCAAATTTTTGATCAGCCTCAGTTATAGATATGAGAAAAACACGCAAAAAATATTTTAAAATATCAAAATTCCACTAACGCAGCTCGTTCAGAAGATTTGAAAATGACTAGTGGAATCATCGATCGTAGTTCAATTTCTTGATCTGCTGTTATACCTGTGAATAACCTAAGAATTTTGATCTAATTTCATAGTAGAAGACCAAAAATTGGTCTCATTTAATGCAGAATTCAATTCCCTACAATTTTTTCATACTGTTCTTTGACAATCGTTTTTAACTAGTGCTTAGTTAATGTATGCTGATAAATTCGTTAAAAAGTGGTCTTCTTGGGTAACAAGGGGTTACCTAATAATTTATCGATGATATTAGGTATAATCAAATTGGGAAATATTTTAGTGGAGAAAAACAAAACGAATTGGATTAAATATAAATTGGATATAAATAGGGATTATAGATGCTGTTATTATTGTTATTATTGTTATTATTATGCTATTATTATTACAAAGGTATACGAGACAATGTTTACTGTGTTACTTAGGACAAATAATGAATAATTTCATATAGGCATTACGTTACAGACCAAAACCGTTAATTTTCCTTGAACAAAGAGAAAGAGAGAGACTGTTTGAGAGCTCAAATTGAGTTTCCGGTGGAAAAGAAAAAAAATTCAATTTAGTTAGGTATGTAAAATTACAACATTTAAACAATTAATTTATTACAACAACATTCACGTAAGATAACACACATATACTTTCATTTCTGAAGCGAAGTATAATTTATTTTTGTGTAACAAACCGTTCGTGATCTACTGAGTCAGTCCGAAAGCAATATCATCTCGGGAAGTAATGATAAAACGGAAAATATTTTTCACCACTATTTATTACTATACCTACTTCCTTTTACGTTTACTACGTTTTACCGAGAATATGCGGGAATTGGAATTCTCTCTTCGAAATGCCTACCAGATCAGATAGGCCCACTAGGATTTTTATTTGGTCAGTGAATTTTATTTGGATCTGATAGGTCGTTTTATTTGGGAGTTAGAAAATGACAATAGAGAGACAGTAGTGGCAAACGCAATAATTCAAAAATTCGTATTTTCAATTAAAACTGTATTTCTAGATTTCTCGTTCTTATCGATATACTGATTCCATTGGTGGGTGTATGAAGTGACCTTGTTGATGATAAAAGATTGGAGTCTCTTGATTAGTTTTTTTAAATCTTAAGTCATTGTGCGAAACATTGTCGCCTTCCTCGGCCTAAAATAAGCCAGATTGACTGTAGGTGAAATAAATTAAGATAAAATGAAATAATATAAATATAAATAAAGTTACATAAATATGCACAATCTAATGCTATACTGCATAGCAGCTTGGTCGATGTTTTATTAAGGTATTCCTTCCAACTGACCCACGAAAATTGGAATAACTTATTGAAACATGGACCAAACTACTATGCAGTTTAGAATTAGATTATACATCTATAATTTTATTTATATTTATATTATTTCATTTTATATTAATTTATTTTACTTATAATCTGTCTAATTGATTTTGGGCTGAGGAAGGCGACAATGATAAACTGATTATCCTGAATATTTAATTCAACAGAATGTTTGAGTCCTCGATATTGAAACTGTTCAGATGTATCGATATTAAAGTATTCTCGATGTGACGCCATGTTACGGATCGCAGGAGGCTCATCAACTCACAAATTATCCTATTTAAGTTCTAAATATAATAAATTAAAATTACTAGATAAGTACCTATCTAATTGAAACTTGTAAGTAATTTAACAAGCTTTATAATAACTCGAGAAATATTTTTTAAGCGAGTTTTTAAATGACGGTAGACCAGAAGTCAGCGGCGTATTTTCGTTTCGATCACTTTCCCGGTCTGACAGCTTATTAAAGGTCGCACCCATTACATCAGGTTAAAGATCCGTAGTTAGCCTTTATTCCGACCAATATAAATTCATGAGGAGGGCTCGCTGCTCGGGATACAAGCATGAGATTACGCTTGACGTTCAATTTTTATTTTTTCTCGATTAATGAAAAAGAAAAGTAGCAAAATACACGGCGGGTAAGGAATGTCTAGTCTGTCATTATCTGTAGGTACTTTGTGGTAATTCTGAGTTCTTGCGGTTGATAACCGGTTGATTCAGGACTATTGAATGCTAATGAGGTGATTAGTTTGGAGGTCTCATTATGGGAAGGCGCTCTCATACTCAGTCATATGAGAATGTTATGGAGAGAGGGAGGTCTGACACTGCTGATACACAAATTACATAGATGAAATGTAGCTTTTCTTCCCAAAAAAGCATGTACATAAATATATCCATTCACCAGATATACTTACAAACCATAATATTTTGTATGGTTTTTTGGTACATAATATTATTTACCTAATTTACTTCATAAAATAACGAGGAGGAAGGTGAACAAGAATTTATTCACCTCCCATTCGTTATCGAAAGAATGTGTTTTTGGTTGATTATTTTCAATAATTAACGAAGTAATCGAGTGAAAAAAAGTCCTCCACTCAACATTTTCCTTCCGTCCGCCGTGGACTTTGCCCAGATTTTGATGAAATTCGGTCTTATCGGCTCCTTTTGGAGTCTAGTTAGCACCGAAGATTTTGGTTATTGTCAGTCACTCCTGAGGAGTAAAAACTGGGGAAAACCAATTTCAAAACGCCCTAGCTCGACATATTTTGATTCACTGGTGTTGTTATTTCATTAATTTAAAACAGTGCTGACAATTTTTAAGAATTTAATGACACCGCCCAGAGCTAAGTGAGACCGTCTAGGACAAATAAATACGTACCTAGATAATGAATGTTCCATGGCAGGTTTTCATCAATTTAATATGGTTTCCAATTTTTAGAAACGAATGAAACTGCCCAGTCGATCAACAAATAATAAATTCCACAACATGCGCGCATTTAACAATTATTGTTAAATAAAACATGCCCGTGATTTATGTCATGATGTACTCTCCTATGTTGTCGAAGACAGCTTATTTATTACAAGCAATTTTCATTAATAATCACTTCATGAACACTTCCAACAATAAAATACTTCTTTACAACAAATTAGGTACACTTTGAGGCAACAAAGAAGAATAGTCTTGCCTTGACGATGACAAATCACCAGACAGTCAGTCTGTAATACATCCTCTATTAAGGTAACAGTCTGGTAAGGTTGTAAGGTATTCGACACTGAAGCCCAACCAACCGGTGAGTGCCAAGAGTGGATACAGAAATTCGAGGCCCCAAACCCCTTTGGATGGAATGACGTAGGTACCCATCAGAAGAGAAGTCACGCAAAAGTCTGGAACTTTCGAGCCTGTGTGGTCCTTCTTGGACCGCTTTTATCTTGGAGGTAAAGAAAGATTTTTCAATCTCACCTAGCGAGTCTCACAGGTAATTGAGATGCTCTCTGGAAACAACTCGACATCTCAGTATTCTCTTGTAAAAAGTTGGAATATAACGTGCTTTGGTGACTGCAGCAGCCCAAGCAAAGTAAAAGATACGTTGAAGTGAAGGAAAAAATTCCCTCCGGTACCCACTGATTACTTGGGTACCTTTGGTTAGATACGTTCATAATTACGGAAGTCGTGATTATTCTAAGGTACGATTATATTCTGGATACTCTCTTCATTTCTATCTCATTCCACAGCTATTTCACTTTTACGTTACCCCCATGTAGTCGACGATCAAAACACGCCTGTGTCCGTCATCAAAACTAAAAGTAAATTAGTATACAACATAAATTTCTCCCTAAGAGGGGAAAAAATAGATCATAGATAAATCCATTGTTGTAGGTGTGATTTGAAAATGAATTTTTTTCTTCTAAATAATGTCCTTACTTTGGCACATAAACGAAACTAAGGCGAAATTTCTCCCTTAGAGGGAAAAATAATAGATCATGGAAATGTCCATTGTTGTATGCGTAATTTGAAAATTGAAATGATGAAATAAAATACACACAAGATGTGTACCTACCTATTACTTTTTCAATAAATAAACAGAATATTTAAGAAATAATGTCGAAATGTTATTAATAAATTATATAAATATTATTATTATTACTACTACTTTTTCAATGAATAAACGACCTATTTATCACCTATTACTTTTTCAATTAATAAACAAAAAAAATTTTCTAAAAAAAAAAAAAACTCTGATCGCACGTAATTTTTGCAGTATTCTAGAGAATCTTGCTTCGTAGCTACCGATAAGTAGCTTTGATTTTGTTTACTAGGTGCAGCGTTGCATTTTTTGTGGCGAAAAATTCCTTGAACCCCAACCAAAATAGATATCCATATCAAACCCTTCAAGGCGATTCAAATCATTTGGGAACAACAACAATAGCCTAACTGTTCGATTTTCCTCATAGTTGGTAGGGTACTTGGTAGGTAGTTCTGACGACTTCATCACCCACCCAATCATGTTACGGATGGCTAGAAAGCTATGTGCTACACCCACTTGGCAGTTTACTCTCTCGTCGCCTAACTATTCGAATTTCTCCATATTACATAGAAATACTTGGACACTGTTGGACTGTTGGACTGGTTCAAACACATTGATGCTTATCCAGGTTCTGTGCCAAAAACCTATAATTCAACCTTTTACTCCCCTATCTCGCTCTTCGCATCATTGTCCAGTTACCGAATCCCCCCTCATCATATCTAATTTTATGTGATAAGGCATTCAATCGGGCCATCAAATTTGACTATACCAAAATGGTCCTTCAATGGTTCAGCCGGAAGTTACAGGAGAAGTTACGTGAATACTGTTCAATCTTCCAAAGTACACGTTTTTCAACTATTTTCACTCATTTTCAACACTTTCAACACAGCAAAATGAAATCCGTTTGAAGCGGGACCTCCATGGAGGAAACATTAAAAAAAAAAAAAAAAATCAGACAGTTTGGTGTCAGTATAAAAAACTCAAGGTGATCAAACATTTCAAAAAAAAAAATCCGTCATCCGATATACCGAATTGAAATCTCTCTTCCTTCGCGTATTCGTGCCCATGTGGTTGGTCTAAAGGTATTTTGGTGACTACAAGGCAATAATAGATTAATAAAATAAATTAAAATTGAAATACTTAGATGCATAATTAACAACTGATGTAGTATTTAAGACAATTCAATTATATTGAGATTCATTAAAATAATTGTTAATTGTATTTAACCATTTTAGTTGAAACTTTAGGACTAGGGTAAAAATATACTCTCATATAATAAACCAGCTGGAATCTGTTCAGACAAATATGTTCCTACATGAGGGAGATTATCTGGATTGGTGACCGCTTGAGGGTGGTATCGCAGGTCTTGATCATTTTTTGGGTTGGGCCATTGGTGAACCCCGCTCCACTTGAGCGAGTGAGGCAATAAGTAGCCCTGAGCGGAATCATCCGAGTTTGATCTTCTCTTTGGAAGACAGCTGATGACGTCCGCGACGTCAGGAATGGCAGTTGGACCAAAATTCAACCTGAAATGGTTGTTTACTTTACTTTTATTTTCATGTGTCTCGTAGCTTATTTCCACCTTCTCGTTTGAACAACAAAATGCAGGAAATCCAAGTAGCGGCGTCCTTTTGGCACAAAATATACCGTTGTTAAAACTCCTAGTTAGATTGAAATTCTATTTCGAGTATCAGGATGCCAAATAATGTATTAGAATACGAATCGTTTACACAGAGGAATCGTGCGTTTATGTGGTTCGACTACATCAGACCACACGGGAGGTGCATTTAAATGTAGTCAAATGAAAACGGGAGTCGAGGATAAGTACTCGGGAGTTTAAAGCTAGAATTAGCATATCTAAATAAAATTGCGCGCGTGTCAGTCAAATGGCGCTTTGCCGGTTGAACGATGCTGTTCACTTAGAACCGGAAAGTGATGAAAACGAAACACCTTACCAATACACCAAGTAGGTTTAGTGCTGAAGATCCCGTTGTATAGTAGGTACTCATCGGTTGAGCGAATTTGAATTTGAAGGAAAAACTATTTAGCAATATTATTCTTCACAATTGAAAATTTACTCTATTATTCATTGGTTTATTTTATTGATTATTGTTTCATTTTATTATTTATTCTCTCTTAATTAGACCCTATTTGAAGATATTGAAGCCTGAATAGTGAGTAGTATATTGTGCGACTTTTTGAGTCAGCAGTTCTGGCATCAATATTTCGACAAATTTTATTGCTTCTATTCCTGGTGTTGTAATACCTGCACGCTCATCTTCGAGTGTATTAAGAAGAAAAGCACAAGAAACCCCATCAGATAACGTCGCTATGCAAACGAGATTTGAACGAAGAGTAGGGCAACAAAAATTACCTATCGTTGGTGATGGGGGTACTAAAATGGTCAAATTACGCCATCTCTACAGGCATGTACCTATAATGTTTATCAGCAAGTTCTGTAAGCAAGAATCCATTCTTGCATTTGTCTCCGGTCAAACATATAACAAACTTCGTGACGTCATCAGAAAAGTAGCCAGGTAACTTCGCTGTGTGAACCACTTTTGATAGAGAAGCAGTGCTTCCATCAACGTGATTTTTTCGTTGATATTTTTGTGTGTGAGTACTGATTATAAACCTACCTATTAACCTCACCCATAAAGAACCACACAATATTTTTCAACAATTTTTTTGTTGTTCTATCCCTTACATCCAAATTATCATTAGGACTATAAAATGCAATTTTATTGAGTAGGTAATTAAAAATTCTAATCAATATTTTGTTACTGCATGGGCAGGATTCCCACGTTTCACAAGATACCAAATCTTACTCCCGTACATTAATTTATTCTCCACTTGCATTTGCTCAGAAAATGAATTTTATTCAGAAATCATCATGGTAATGATCTTTGGTAAACATGGAAAACGTGTTTCGTTTTTCTTTCCAAAAATTTGTCCCGAGCGAAAATGTCACAATTTGTCTGGGGACGGGTGTGTTTACTACGACTGATTTGGGCTAGTCCCCTACTTCCCTTGGTGGGCTACACCCAATTCTTCTTCACACATGCTTATTTTTGCATTTTGTTAACATCCATACAGCGGAGGTACGTTGGAAATTCGGTTCCTAGTTGAAACGTAAAAACGCTGCAAATTATTACACAATGGTTTATTATTTTTCTGTATAATCGTCTATAAAGCCACCGACCATCCAACATGAAGAGAAACATCGATGGCATTTCGGTCAGCTTTAATTTGAACGGAGATTAGGCCTCTTTTGCGATTCACACTCGTGTTTCTGATTTATCGCACGATTATTATTTTTATGGTTTATTATTTTATTATTTATTATTATTATTTTAATGGTTTATTATTTTTCTATATAATCGTCTATAAAGCCACGGAGATTAGACCTCTTTTGCGATTCACACTCGTGTTTCTGATTTATCGTACGTTTATTATTTTTATGGTTTATTGGTTTTTAATGGTTTATTATTTTTCTATACAATCGTCTATAAAGCCACCAACCATCCAACATGAAGAAAAATACTTGGAAAATGTCACCCCACGCATATTTAAGCAAAAACCTCTTTTTTGGCCGGTTATTTGCCCATAACTTCTATACGAATTAAGCGATCGGAATAGTTCGACGTTAGGACCAACTAGACCCCAAATGGAGTCTATGTGCGAAAGATCGGGTTTTTTAGACCGATTCTAAGGCCTTTTATGGCCCGGACGGCGGACGGCGGACGGACATTTGGCAAATTTGGCAAATTTGGATTCTACGCACCTTGAAACGTAAAGTGACAAAGTTTGAGGGGGGGTTATAAAAATTTTTTGCGATACGATCACATAGGCTTATTATTAGAAATAATAAACCAAAACCAGAAAAAATGTAGCTTAACAAATAATGTTGCTTAACAAATAATTTATACAGGTAAGGTACTCACATATTTAGTCATTTAATGAAATTATTTCATTAAATGACTAGGTATGTGAGTACTCAGTAGTACCTACCTGTATAAATTTCGCAAAAAAATCTGGGTAATCCGCGAGTTATATTTTGTTCGCGAAATTCAATTTTACTGTTTGTTAATTAAGTGTTACCATTCCTGGTACTTTTGGTTAATCGAATTGTAGTACTGGTAAATTGAATAATTATATCTAGTAGGTATTTGTAAATTACATTAATTTAAGCTACATCAATAAATGACATCAAAGAACTTGAGAATATAAAGTGGCGTTGTTATTTATGTTATGAAATTGGTCCGAATATGCTATTTAGAAGTTTCCCATCAGCTGAATGAGTGACGAATTTCTAGATTTAGCCAAACTTCATCCAGGAGCGATTGGCATTGCTGGGAGTGATTACGAGAAAGTATACTAGTCGGATCAGATGTGTAAGCGGTTAAGCTAATTTTCTTCCAATTAATCCTAAAGCGATGAAACTCGGTACATTGCTCCCAGGAAACCACTGGAGGTGATTGGAAGGAAGTCAGAGCACCTGGGTGAGTGATGGTGATAACTTCTCTATTGTTCTCTCTACTAAATCACTGAAACTTGCTACGCAACTTCTTGGGATCCACCGAAAGATAGGTCAGCTGGGTAAATAACTAGTTACTTTAGCAAGTCCGTCGACTTTAAAAAAATTACCATAAAATGCATTCGATTTTCGGAAGAAAATTATTTCTATAGGCTTCTCAGGGTTTTTACATTTTATGCAGACCGGAAGAGAGAGAGGCCTTGAGCTATATCGTGTTTACGACCACCAACGCTTCGTGGAAATCAAATTTGGCAAGCGCTACCCGGCGAGAAGGCAGTGGAGAAGCGTGGAATTCGATTATGTGCGGGCGGGTTAAGCGGACACAGCAAAGAGCAAGATTGCGATCAGCACTCGCGAAACGCGCCCGTCGAATGATAAACATCAACAGGCCTCAGGTAGATCTGCCAGGCATGGAACAAAGTGTACATGACCTTACTCAACAGAGCCTTGGGCAGCTAGTCGATACCGAAGTTTTTCACCCGAATTTCGGTGGATTAAGAGTTCCCCAATCGTTCGTGAAATTAAAACTTTGGAAAATTGAAGAAAAATAAGCTGGGAGATAACTTGATGTATCAAATGATTGTATCAAAATCATACAAACATCGTATTGTATCAAATGACCAAATGAATCAATTTTCTCGGGTTGGACATATCAGACATCGTATGAGTTACCAGTACCTTAAAACCAAAAACCATAAAGGATGTCTCCGCTTCATAAATAACTTTCATGCTTCAACTTATTGAAATTGCCTTGCAGGAATGGAAAAAGATCGATTTTTCAAAAGAAAAATCCAAATTTTCGGCCGTCATTAAAAAAAATTCCAGTCAAATTGAAAAATGGTTCCACCTCGTGATTTGTGAGCTCGGAAATTACGCAATGTGTTTAAAACATGGTTGAATTCCTCGCAAAAAATAATGAAGATCATTGTTGGTCTTTTTTACGTAGCTGAATTTGAGGGATGTCCCGATTTCCAAGTGATGAATTCCGTTACAAAGAATAATCACATTCTCCAACTCAAACTCCCCAGAAAAGATGTCAGCCAACTAATCCGACTACGCCCAGGCCACGGACAAATCAATAGGAGTCGTTTTTTCATCAAACTGGCGGACTCCCCCAACTGCGAATTCTGCGAAGACGTATTAGAAGACATGCAGCACAAAATAATGGACTCCCCCTTATATTCCCAGGAAAGACAGCAGCATGAACACATCAACGAATTGGAAGACCTCCCTCTCATACTCAAATCGGCGACAAGACGCGACCTCAGACAGTTTTTAATTAGTATGAGAAGTGCGGGCATTGTTTTGTGAAGGACACACATTGAAGTTGAAAATATTTTAATAATAAGTAAACAGCATAATACATTATCAAGGAGGTACTTAGAAACGATGTAAATATTTGTAAATCATGTCATCAAAGAAAAAAAAATTTGAGGGAGAGGAAGAGGAGGTGATCCATTGTAGTTGAGAAACCCTGTTTTAATCTTGCACATCGGAAAGTAGTTGAGGTACTGTAGATCAGCATAGTACAGAATTCTGTGAGACTACCGGGCCACTGTCATGCAGTGAATTTTGACTGTGTTCTCTGGACTCGGGAGTCTCTCTGGAATTTTAAATCAACCTCAAAACAGCCAAAAACAAGAAGAATTTTTTCAGAGTGTGACCAGACAGCCATTTTTTGTGGAATTTTAAAATTTTTTAATGTGAGTACGTATTTCACCTTCAAAATAGAGAAGTTAGTGTTCGAAGAGGTAAAACTCTTAGCTCGGGCACACTACCGAGTAAGGTCCAAAGGTTAGCTGTGGCGGTTCGAGAACCGTCTCAGAATTGATAGCTGGTTGCCTTATTTTCTATTGAAGTCTTCATGATGATTACAGAGGCGAGAAGGAGGTGAGGGAGGAGTAGTTATTCAATCATTGGAGCACCTTCTTGTGAGATACCTCTGGAAATCCAGTAGTGGTAATAACTATACAGTGAAGGAAAGTTCAGTTTTTGGTGGGTAGCTTTATTGTTTAAGTCTGACATGGTTTCTTTGTTTTTATGGCCGAGTGTCAGTGCATATCGATTTTTGTAGGAGTAAAACCAACTGAGTTAGGTACATTTCTCTAGTTCAAGGTTTTGACATGAATTTTCACTCGAACATTCACTATTATTTTTCTAAAGATGTTGGTTTGCCAGTCGAGTGTGGGTGACCAGGGGTGGATGAGGTAAATTGGATGTTTCTTCATGACTGTACTCATCGTGAGACTGTGGCTATAGCGATACTGCTAATACCTACCCCGTGCAAAGTGAAATATCCGTGTCACATTCTATTAACGTGAACCCCTTTCTTGAGAGTTTTCGGTGAATCACGGCAGTCTGTTCAATCTAGACAAAATTCTCCCAAATAATAAAAGTCCGCTATTCTCCGTATTGTTATGGTCAAAATGTCTGAAAATCTGTTCTGAATGTTTAGGACTTAGGTATTTATTCATACTGTTGAACAGATAGTCGTAATTATACTTCCTCTTTCCAAATCAGGGCACTCAATGGAGTCAGTAGCGTTGCGGTTCTTTCTCGCCATCCAAATGTAGTCGCGCAGACCCAGCCTTTTTATTTTTCCTCTTTGTTGATGTCTATATGAGGAAGATCCCCGAAGGTAGATGTGCCGTCATGGTTTTTATCGTTGGGTCGTTTATGACCCCAGTCCCCCGTCGTCCTTGCCAGGAACCCCTCAAGAAAAACAACGTCCTTTTTAATGACGCCGCTCTTGAACTTGGAGCGATCAAAATTCACGACGTTGAGAATCGTCCGCTTTTTCCCTCCCTGGTCGAGAGCATAATTCGAATTTTATCTTATATTATTATTCTAATGGGTTCTTAAGAGGGATTTGCACTCCTTTTTAGGGTCGTTATATTCAACAGCCCATCGTCACTTGTTAAATCCATTCCATTCGCAGCCCTAATATGTGGAAGGTGGCTCCAAGTGCAACATCAGCACTCCTATTTTTATTCGGTCAGACAAAGAAACAAGGATTCACTTCGCCCAAAACTTTTGTTCTTTCTGTGAAACGCGATTCTTTGTTACTATGAGTTACTTATAAATGTCCGACACCCAAAAGCAATTCAGAGAGATATACAGAAACATGAGACCACACAGAATCGCTTAATATTTAGTAACTTCGTATATTATTGTTCAAACACTAAAGTAGTAGGTAACTCTCTTTCAGGAAGTTTCCAAGGTAGGAAGTGGCTTTCTCAAAAGACACACCTCATTATAAAAACACCTCAAAGAGGCTATTTTGAAAGTGAAACCCTTTCTTGAGACAATTCAAATATCTCTTATACACTGGCTTACTGGGACTGTTTCACAATTGGAAGTCTTGTTGGCTTTGTAGTCTAGACTATACTCAGGCAGTTAAAAATTCACTCACCCGTCGAAGAAGGAAGTTGACAGTCATCTTCATTATTGTTAGCATCCTGAGCATCACTATCAATTAATGGGTTCCTGAACATCAAGGAATTCCTATTGTCAAGAACTCTCAGAAATATCTCCGACAGTTAAGTATTGGCTATGACTCCAGTTCTATAGGTGCCTGTCATTTGGAAACGCTTGAAAACTCATGGGGTGACAAGAAGTAAATCAAACACCAAAATCCTCGCGAGTGAATTTTTTTAAATTCGTTTTTATTGGCATCACTTTTTTGTACATAACAATCATCTACAAATATACAATTTATTGACAAAGTTGCATACCACCATTTAAGCCCTTTAAAAATGGTGTGGGATCGGAGGATATATTATAAGTAAGAAAATCAAATTGTAACTCATAGTGTTTTGATACTACAGCAAGTACCTAGACTATCTAGTATAACTACGTCCGTAAGAATAATAACAAAATAAACGTTTCTGTGAGAGAAAAAAAACTCCTAAATACAATTTTTAAACAAAATAAAAGAATTGAGATTTGAAAAGAATAAAACTTGCTGATAATACGCTATAAAAATTATTTAAATTAAATTTTAAATAAATTGAACATTGATTAATCAGATAAGAAAAACGTTGGTTCCTTCACTCGCTATCCATTTCTTCCTTTTAGTCTCACTAGATGAATTTGTTATACATTGTGCATTTATATCTTGTTGACATTTTGGTAAATTTATTTCTGTTGATGATATCGTTTGTCATGATTGTTGAGGACTGTGATGTACGAGTAGGTAAGTACAATACTCCTACGTACAATATGATCCACAAAATCTATCACTCGGGATGGGCTGTTATACTTACTCGTAGTTGTGTACTCAATTGAAAATGTTTGAATCAACAACCTGGAACTTGAACATTTTTTTGTTCCTTTTCCGTTACAGAAGCTGAAATGCGAAAGGTACCGGTTCCAGATTGTTCTCGTAGAACTGGAGAACGCTCAGGAAGTGGACTACCAGACGGCTCTCCTCGCATTCATAAACTGCCTCATAATTTCTACTCCTCAACTCAAAGACCGCGTCAGGATAAGAAATGAGTTTGTTGGTAAGTAAGAACCAATGAAATTACCTACTTATATTTAGTGATGTATTCAAGTTATTGCTTCAATTTGTTTCAGTCTGTCTGTCGGTGAATTTACCTGTATCTAGATATTCATTTTGATAGATAAGGACTGTATTTCTGGATCGGTATTGCATAAAAAATACGGTACATATATGTACAAGTATGATATAAATGATTTAATTTGCATTTGGAGGCACTCTTCAAATTGTAATTTTTCAAACACTCATTCAATTTGGAACAGTTTTCTCCATTTGTCAAATTTTGACATGAGCATTGAGGCTTACGATGTACAGTATGATTCACAAACTATCAATAACACGGGATGGTCAACAATTCTGGACCACACTGCAGTTCTCGATGGTGTTTTGTAATTATCTGAGGAACCTTAGGTATTGCAGGAGCAGTTTACGTTCTCTTAAGTGCCAGATGTGGAAATTCATATGAGTTGATCCTTTAAGTTGGTTTCTCTAAGACCAACGACGATCATGCTCCTATTGGTAGGTATCTGATTTATTTAATCCAAAACATCATACTTGTCACACAACATTCAATTTTTTAACAATAGACCGATGTACTGTGATGGGGAGAAAATTCTACGTACTCATTGATTTGTGGAAGTACCTTCCGTTTGCAACATTTTAGTTGTCTAACCTAATACCCAAAGTTTTACCGTTTGAGGGGATTTTGTGGGATGAAAACTCCCAAGACGTATTTTCCTTGATTTTTGTTAAAATATCAAACAAATAGTTTATTAACAATACTATAATTCATTTTGAACCTTCTGCTGCTCAACAATTTGCTCTGCGTAGCAATGGCGATGCAGAGCTTTTAGAAAAGGAATCTTGTGTTGGCGCCTGGCCAGACGGAGAGCTATGCATCGCCCGCAATGCGTTTCTGGCGTGCGGGTCAAGTCCCAATCTTATCGACTTTCCTCCTGTAATGGGGTTCATCTGAGCTAGAATACAATACAGTCTGAGATACACTTTCTTGGAATCTTCATTCAAAACGGCTGATCGAAACCAAGTTCATTTTAATGACATACTTCGTGATAAATATATCATTTTTGGTATGACTCGTTGGACCTCTGAAGAAAGATGATATGACTACCTAGTTACTTAGACAGGTCTTTACGAAAGCTCATTTCATTCCAAGAAATGTGAAACACAATTTTTCGGTTGATAGAGGAACCTGGAATTATGAGGGGACTGGGTTATTTCATCTCAGATATGTTCCTAACTTAGGAATAAGTAGGTAATAAATTAATACCTAGGTAACTTGTGTAACCTAATACCTGAACATCTCAGCCCCTTGAATCAGCTAAAAAAGTTTTAACATCTCTTCAAGAAAAGTGGGATACCCTCATATATTCATTATAGAACCCAGCAAGTAACAGTTGAAAAATACAAGCATATAAGCCTCAGCACATCCAAGGCACGTATTAAATTTAAAGGATTTGGGATTTTTTTTAAACTCTGGACCATTATTGAAAAGATCAAATCTAAGACAGGATCTGGAAGTCCCATCAAACTTATAACCAATTATAAGCACGAATGCTACCTGGAGAAAGGCCTTACTGGTATCAACTAGAAATCAATTATAGAGGTCACCCAAACTACTACCTATACAACTTAACTTAAATGGGTAAAGCACAATCCTACCTAACTCAACACCGTTCTGCTTGGGCCAATAGATGTAACATATGTAACTACAGTAGAAATGAAATCCAACCATACATCAACTACCAAAGCAATTGGAAATCTTAAAGAAGTGTCCTGAAGATGCCCCTTGGGCGAGAGCTAGCTCGACATGCGAAATAAACAACATACTTACTGAGGATCCACCGCAATTTATCCTCCTCTCACTAATAACCTTGTTAATAAATTAATGTCCTACTCCATTAAAACGGCACCTATCTTATTTTCGAACATAAATCTAAAATCTGTAACTTATTGTCCCTTAATTGCCCACTTTAAAAAAAAAAATTATTTTTTTTTTGGAGATTTTTCAAGATTTTGGTGTATTTGACCATCCAAATGGTCAAAGTATGCTAGTTTTGATCGAGATGTATGTGAATTTTCTTAATTTGGTGTAAACTGGTTGGCATATTTTCAGAAGAGGAGGGGGGATGGCTATTGTTATTTTTTAAATTGATACTTGTAATACGTTCTAATCAATTTTGGCTAGACGAAATCAGTAGATTTTCATTCTAAATCAAATAAATAAACGAAATGTTACAACTAAACTTGTAAACCCAATATGACCTCCCCCTTCAATTGTTGGAATATTGATGCAGTGACCCCAATATCCTGAGGTTTCCTATAATACACCATCCGAGCCCCGTCAGGATGCTCTCTGAGTATTCTACCACAGCAGTCCAGCTCCTTTCACCTTCCAGCATCCTGCTGACAACAGCCTCTGGTGTTGAACCCAAAAAAGAAATAAGGGCACCGTTGGAATGTTGGATAATTTTCTGAAATTTCATTTATGTTGACACGTTTTATCCCTTATTACATATTGTTTTTGGAAGACACTAAGTATCTTTAAGATGAAAAAGTTCCTCAGAATTTTCGCTTTCCAACGGTCTATTTAAAAAAATTCAATGGAAATTAGGGTAGAAATTTCTTATTGAAAGCAGAAAATGTTGAATCGTTTTAAACTAAATCAACGTTCTAGCATGAGACTACTGGGTTTGGCGGAGGAGGGGGGGAGGTGTATACTGCAACTCCCCCACCATTTCAATTTCTGGAAATGTGTTCAGTGGGAGATGCAGTGGACTGTGTTTACATTAATAATTCTGAATTCTATTATAGTTTAGGTCCTATCACTGAATTTTGTATTAGGTACGCATGAGGTTCGATGGGTTTGTTGGCTGTTGACTATAGACGAATATTTCTGTTGAAACATTCGAATATGAGCCCCGATATAGATGTTTGACAGAATTGAATAGCATGCAAGAATGTATCGAAAAAGGAGGTAGGTAAGAAAGGTAGGTACCTGATGAGCGTGCACGCGTAGATGCTGGGGGGCCCCGCAGACTTCCAGCGATGACGTCCTGATATTGAGGTGAGGTGCCGACGAGGACAGAGGAGTCGTAGGTATCCGTTTTTTATTCAATCCGAATCTGATTTCTCATAAACACGAGGACTATACTTTTCCTAGATTTGTAGCAAGATAGCGGTTTTAATCAGGCGCAAGACGAGAAGAGAGTGAGGCAGTAGGAAGATGAACTGTGCGTTTTGAAGGGGTGATAAGTAGGGAATAGGGGATATAGAGGGGTTTAGGCAAACAATTCAGACCATCGAACATCAACTGCGGATCAGCTCGTGACCTCATCGAACCTTGTCAAGTATCTGGACCAAACAAAATGTGTTCACCTTGTACAGAGGATGTAAGTACTGGAAGCGTATGCATACACATAAGCGACAGATCCTGACTAATTATATAATTAGTTATTGTTTTTTGCTGAAAGTCAGTAAAGAGGTGTGTATTCAGTGTCTTAAGACATAAGGCATGTGTTTCCGACCTTACTCAAAACACCCAATTACAAGATGGATTACACTGGTCTGGATGATTACTATTTCTACTGTAGGTGAGATCCCTCATATACTCACCGTCAGAATTCCACTTCTTTCCAGCTCAAGCGTCTATTTCATTACTATACATTACGAAAGCAATTGACAAGCATAATAAAGGTCAATAAATTCATTTCTTCATTCCAGTTGAGGGATCTCTGACACGCCTCCCATTACTTGCAAAAACGCAGTAATACCTCTTACGCTCGTATATCAACTTTTTCATGGCTACGGGTGTACGCGGTGAATCCTGTTAGATTATGATGTATCGACTTTAGATTACATTCTCGTAATTGGAAACTCTTCCTGCACACTCAAATATCTTTCCTGGTTGCAAGATTTTGCACTCTGTCAAGGTCAACCGTTCAGTCAACACTTCAAACTTTTAAAATGTTGTAATCACATTTACTACTCCGATATGAGAGGCCTTTTCTAATTTTTCGGTCAAACAGCGTAGTTTTTTGTTGAATTTACTTCCACATTTATCCTTCGAACGCAAGAAGATCATTACTTATCGTGCTTAGCATTTTTTTTGTAGCTCTTGAACGCGTAACATTTGGCGTTTCTGTTTCATGTTTCCTTTGTGATTGGAACCTTCAGTCGAAACATAATCTCCTTAACTATTGTTACATCATTCCCAGTAGCATATGAATAATACATGCTTGCCAAACGCATACTTTTCTGTCTTCTATTAATGCATATTTAGAGAAAACCTTGAAATGCTTGGTTTGCAAATTTCAGAGGATTTTACTAGGGGAAATGTTAGTCAGTTTCATCGTTCTCATTCGTGTAGAAATTGACAAAGGAAACCAAACAAGAAGTAAATATTTGCTGAAGAAAATTCCTTACAAAATCATAGGCCAATTTTGATTTTTTGCTTCCTCACTACCGAAGGTAGGGAAGCTTTGTATTCGTGAAAGAAGTGAGAAAAAAATGTCCTCCAAAATCAAAATTTCCACTTGCTTTTTGCGTTTTAGAGCATCCCGAACAATTTTGGTTCCGTGTCTGTCTGTCGGTCTGTCTGTGGTCAATTCTTGTCCCGGGCAAAACTATACTAACCTGTGGTCCGATTTTGATGAAATTTTCAGGGATTGTGCGGGTTAGGTCCTAGACGGTCCCCTATCAATTTCAGCACCTTCGGACCAATAGGAGCGAGTGCGCATGCGCAAACGTGAATTTCCTGGAACCTCGGTTTCTAATGAACCGATTTTGCTCAAATTTGGAGGTTAGTTAGGGACTAACTTCTAAGAGACACCCTATAAGTTTCAATCAAATTGGCCAAGCAATAGCCGCTGCGCATGCGCGAACTTTAAATTTAATGTTACAACCAAAACTCCGCAACTATTCAACCAATTTCGATGAAATTTTCAGGGATTGTGTGGGTTAGGTCCTAGACGCTGTACCGCTAAATAAAATTCTACGTTGAAAATACAAATATCATACTACTCGTGCCCACACTTACTTCCAGGTTCCCGTGTAAATTACTTCTTTTATTGTGTGATCAAATGTTGTGGTCTGCAGGTCAATTAATGTTGAAACCAAATTGACCCCTCATCACAGTCTCTTTTGCATCTTTCAATAACTCTTTGAATCATAATTTTTTCGCCAACTGATTCTATACGTCCATGTTACAATGAGTGAGGAAGCTATACTGCCCACCCAACTTGGCAGACTTTTTTTTTGTGGGTTATTTTTGAGTTTTATTTTATTGATTTTATCAACATCGTACAAACAATCATGATTTTGTATAAAAACCTATTTTTTACGATCTACTAGGACGATTCAGGTTTCAATAAGGTTCCATATAAATAAGTGTAAAATTGTCATCATAACCACGAACGAATTCTCCTACAGATGATAGGTTATGAAGTAGCTGAACAGAATGGAGATTAAACCATGGAGGGGAAAGGACCTTGTCTAACTTCACTCTGAATGAAAATCTCATCAGATGTCTGATCTTCGAGTGTGACAACTTTAGGTTGACCCCAGTAGAGGTTATAAATTATGCAAATGTCGCGACCGTCAAGACCTACGTTACGGAGAATGTTTATCATCTTATCGTGTCGGACGGTATCAAAGGCTCTTTCAAAATCCAGAAAGCATACTTAGATGTCAACATTGACATCTCGACACCTTTCCAACAACTCCTGGATACCGAACAAGGCCCCACGGGTCCCCGTTCCATTTTGGAAACTACATCAGAAAGTGTATCCTCACATATCTTGTAAATTCTAAAGTGGATAATTTTCAACACCTCTTTCTGTCTACCTGTAGTCAAAACTACCCGAAATCGTGGTCAGATTTTTATAAAATTTCGTGTGCTCAAGTACAAATTTGATGTATTCATGTACCTGAAACCGATTTCTCACGATTTTCGCTCAAATTACGGGACATCTAGTGTTGGCTCTGATCAGGTTGTTTATGGATTTCATCATGATGGTCCCAACGATACCTTAGAACCCCAAAAAACAGCGACATAAATTGGGGAGAATACTTAACTATGTTGATTTTGCCAATTGAGGAAATTATCAATATGATCGTGAAAATCATTTGGCTTTGGCGCATTTCTCATAATATATTATATTGAAAATACTATCTTACCAACGTAGTACAATCAATATCTCAATGGGGGGTGCGCCTGATTTTTTTTAAAATTTTAATTGAATGTAGACCTCATTTTGAGAATTTTGACACCAGCCGTTCTCTTTTTGGGTGAGTAGATCTTTTTCTACAATTTTTCAAAGTTTCGACCGTTTATGACGTCACGCGCCTCTCCTGCCTGAGCGGAGCCCCTCATCCCACCGTGACATCATAAACATTCGAATCTTTGAAAAATCGTAGAAAAAAGTCTTCTCACGCTAGAAGGTCGCGGTTGGTGTCAAAATTCTCAGAATGAGGTCTAGTTTAGATTAAAAATAACAATTAACAGTTTTTCTCACCCATGCGCACATCTTAGCAGACGTTTACGTATCTACTGTAGCCTCTTTATAAGCCCTTCGACCCATTATACTACCTTGGGAACGGTAGAAATATGTGACGTTGTATCACAATGGCTAAAAAAATATGAACATTGGTAGAAATGTTCCTTAATTTCTCTTTTAAAGTCTATTTGATTGTTCGAACAGACACGTTTTATAGATAGATATTCTATTACGTAGAGTAGAGTTAAGGGAAGAGAAGAAAGATGGAGGTTAGATGATGTTTTTTGTCAACCCTAAAGAGTTGGATTGGCTTAGGAAGGTCCATTGAACCAAACGTGGAAGACTGGAAACCAGACTCGACTCCTGATGTTGACAGAAGCCGCTGCTTCTCTTTGTATCAGTTCGGGGCGCTCGAAAGGCTGGCAAGGCCAAACTGGGTCACTTCCTGAAGCCACTAATAGAATTCTCCATCCAGGAACTTGTTTTCGACGGAATCGTTGGTCAGCCCTACGAAGTCCACCTGAGATGAACGGCTCTAGTCATTCAACGCCCACCATTGTCTATCGTCCTTGTCACTCGCCCGGTCTGAGTAGTACTGACAAATTGGCAAGAACACACCTCTGGTTCTGGTTTATTATTATTTTCAATGATGTTTTCTTTTACTGAAGAAAAACCGGCCCTCCCCTCAATTAAGATTTGAATTTACTTTCTCAATTTAGGTTTAGGAGGTTACTTACCCATGAGCTTATTCCATATTCGATCAAAATTGGGTGATAATATTTCGATTGTTACAGAAAACCCAAGGTTCATAGTTTTTCGCTTGAGCACCATCGTGATTAGGCCATGGTAAACGTGACTGAGAAGTTAATCAAAATCAGACCATTATCTCCGAATTTTGAGAATTCTCTACAAAAATAAAATTCTATTAAAATCTGCCATATTTGTTCGAAAAAATGGTTTTGCTTCTGGCAGACAGAGAAAGATAGAAAGAGAAATCGTTCAGAAAAGCTCTAAAACTCAATATGCGAGAAAAAATTTAGATTTTGGTGGATCCAAATTTTCTTGTCCTCCTGCTGTGATACGAAGCTATCTTAGTGTTACCTATCCTAAAAAGATGAAGTAAAATAAACTAAGAACTGAGTCGACTTCGAATATTCAAAATATCTGAGATCGATTTATCTGAACCCTGGCTATCCCTGAGAATCTGGTTTGGAGAGTTTTCTGGTCAGAGAAATTCATTTATATATTCTATTATTTAAATTTGATTGAGGAAAGCCCGAATTTACGTTCTAGATCACAACATTCGAATTTCAGAATTTCCTGAAAATTCTTTTAAAATCCATCATTCTTTCTCGAAAAAAGCGTTTTTCCTCTGGCAGACAGAGAGACTGTTTGACTGTTTTTATTATTTATCTGTACAATTTAGGGCCTTGAGGCCCTCTCTTACAATTATACAGATTTTACTTGATAATATAAATTCACATTTTGGTCAGTCATATATATATATACCTATGTAGTAATAAACGTAACATTCATTCCTCGGTAAATAAGATAACAAATAATTTGACAGTAATTTGAATGATATATATAAGTATGGAATAACACTGTCGTTTTATAAACATAGTCGTCATACCAATACAAAATAATTTTAATTTTTCTGCGAAGTGTTCTTGCTCACAACTTACTTACATTAGCAATACAATGTTAAGTTTGGTCATTGTAGTGGTTTAGTAGCTGTTTTTTAAAAGACTTTTTGAAGGATGCTATTGCAACATTCCCATTGAACAATTCAGGATATGCATTATGAATACTTATTGCTCTCACCTCGAACGATTTACTATACATTACAGTTCTATGCTGAGGGCATAATAATAGTTTGACTGCATTTCGTGTTTCTCTTTCATGAACTTCAGCCAAATATCTAAATTTGTGTCTTAAATAATCTGGTTTGTTAGTTTTCATTATTTTGAACAAGAGAGTCCCAATTCTGTACTCTCTCCATTCACGAATTTTAAGCCAACCCAACTGTCTATAGTATGGTGTTACATGCTCCCATTTGGGGAAGTTGAAGATAAATCTAACACAAGCGTTTTGAGCTCTTTGAAGTATATTGCATTTCTCTGCGCTCATGTCGCTGTAAGCTATCGAGGCATAATCCAACATGGGCAACAGCATAGATTGAACCAACTTTTGTCTTATATCCTGAGGGAATTTATGTGCCAACCGACGAAGTTGGTACAACCCTTTGTAAACTTTGGCACACACATTTGACACCTGAGTGTCCCACTTTAATGTATTGTCAATGTCAATACCCAAGAGAGAGAGAGAGAGAGAGAGAGGGAGATAGATAGAGAGAGAGAGAGAGAGAGAGAGAGAGAGAGGGAAAGAGACGCGAAGCCAAAAATAGTTCAAAAAGCTTCACAATTCAAACTACGAGTATTAATTTTGATTTTTGGGGATCCAAATTTCCTTGACCAGTGATACATTTTGCAAAATTTTTACAAATTTTCGATACAAGTGATACATTTTGATAATTAATTAATTATTTCTTATGACCTACTACCTAATTTCTTGAAGAACCCTTCTTCTCTTATAGCGTCATGTAATTTTTGCATTCTCATCCAGTAGATAATGTAATAAGGCTCGTTCAACTATGTGGGCTCCCTTTTTCATGTTTAATTGATTGAAAGTTGAAGAAATTAATTAAAGAAAAGTTGACGAGTAACGAATGAG
This sequence comes from Apolygus lucorum, assembly GCA_009739505.2. NCBI lineage: Eukaryota > Metazoa > Arthropoda > Insecta > Hemiptera > Miridae > Apolygus > Apolygus lucorum. The sequence goes on along the minus strand of CM019178.2, from coordinate 15,660,267 downwards.
AATTGTTCCAATTGCTGCGGTAAACAGAACACTTGAAATTGAAATTTCAAGATATACTGGCTTTTAGGTTGACGTCAAATCTCCGATAAATCTTCTTTAAGGTCATTAATACAAGCTTTAGTGGAATTTCAGAGACGGATAAAATCGTGACGAGACTCGCATAAAATAAAGATGACATGATTTCCAGCACGTATAACAATACTACTCAAGTAAATTGTATTTTCATTCTGAGATTTGTAAATTCCTCAAATTCGGAGGGTCCGAACTCTAGCGAAAGTGAGAATGTGATATTGATTTGGAAAGAGATTTCTGTAAAATGTTTTAAACCATAATATGGTTTAAAACATTTTACAGAAATCTCTTTCCACATCTTCATACAACATATTATGTTGTATTCCCATCTATCTCAACTGATTCATCAGGTATGAACAACTCGATATTACGAGTATGTGAATAATTCGCTTCAGTATGGCTCTGAGTAACATCGTGGTAACTTATTGACGCTGCAGAGTACCAAGGGTTTTATTGCTTCCGAGTTTACCAAGGTATCAGATGCCTTGTTTTCATTTTTAAAGGTTGAATAAAAAGTTCTCCAAAATCGAAATTTCCACTCGTGTTTTACGTTTCAGATCTTCCTGAACAATTTTGGTTCCGTGTCTGTCTGTCTGTGTGTCTGTCATGAAATCCTTGCCACAGCCATAACTCTATATTTCTCATCCGATTTCGATAAACTTTTCAGGGATTGCGCGAAATGGATTTTAGATGGTTCCCTATGAAAATCATTTCCCCAGACTGATAGTAGCTACTGCGCAAACGTGTATTTCCTTGTAACTGCTATAACTTCTACATTTCCCATCTGATTTCGATGAAATTTTCGGGAATTATGCGAGTTGGGGACCCCAAATTAAAAGTATTTTGTGCGCATGTCCAAACGTGAAATCCTTGTAACAGCCGTAACTTCTACGTTTTCCAACAATATCCAGAGACTGTGCGGGTTGACGTATAGACGGCCCCCTATGAGGGTAGTGCAAGGTACTTAGAAATGTTTTGAGATTAACTACTATGCATCGGATGATCTGTACAGTCGGATTATGGAATGAGAAGAAACTACGTGCAACACCCACTTGGCAGACTCTTTTTTTTGGAGTGGTGTTACCTAAAATTTTAGAAAATTAAGTACATCTTTGAACGGAATAACGGTACATTTCAAAACTAGGTGAATTTATAAATGTACAATATGTGACTTATTATCTCATTAGGGTTGTGTGCTATTCGTTTTACTTTCCTTACTTGACCCGCAGAATTAGAGGACTATGCATTGAAATCGGTTTGTAGGTAATTGAATTTTTGGAATTCAGCATAAGTAACGAGAACTACACGATCTACACGTTCGAGTCTGATTTATTAGATGAGAATGAGAATTTGTAATTAATATCTCTATCCACTATGGTATCAATGAGCACCAAATCCAACTGTTTTTGAGCTCAACTTTGTTGCCCTACTGGCCAAGCAGCTACGGGTATCACCATATCAGATTCTTTCAAGTTTTCTCATTAGGTTTTGGATAAGAGTAGAAGAGACTTAGGTTGGCTCTTGGATAGGCGCCTTTTTAGGACGTCCCACAGTAAGACTTGGGCGTCCTTATGCGATTGATCTGGAGTAAAGTTGGACAACACTCAACAGAAAAAAATAATTACAAACTAATCCCTTTTAGATCATTCTGAATCCAAATACGTGAAAAAACCCATAGGTGAATGTCTGTGTTTGTGTGTGTGTGACAAAATCTTGTGTACTCTGCAAAGGCCTCAATTTCCAACCAATTTGGGTGTTTCTTTTTTTTTGTTTGACTCTGAAATTTTCCCAATTTGTACACTTATTCCACCAGAGTATCAAAATTAGCATGGTGAGAAGGGTGGAGGGTGGGGGGATAATATTTACAAAATTTACAATTTTTCAATATTTCGGTGCCTTTACAGGTTACTAATTGTACTCAAGCTTTGAAATTGAGGAAACATTCTCATTGTACCTCCGGATTTTTATGAGTTATTCTCTGACCCACCATGGAACTAATAGTGGTGCCACCATGGTGCCAGGACACCATAAATCGCATATTTTGTGTTTTTTTTTGTTTGTTTCACCTTGAATACGGATATGAACTTCAACGGACTGCCTACCAAAACTAACAGATGAAAGTTCAACGTTACATCGTATTATTACTTTGGTGCCAGACTGGCACCCATTGGCGGGGGGGGGGGGGACCACTACTTCTAGCCTAAAATACTAAATAAATCGCACTGCGAGTTCACAAGGGGCGTTTTACAAAAAGCGCCCCTTGTACCTCATTTTTTGAAATTACACTGTCGGAACCGCAAAACCAAGATCTACACGTTGGTACTACTAGCTTTTCGATACCTCCATCCGTTACCGAAAGAGAGCACTATAAGCCCTTATGGAATTTAGAGAAACAAAGGAAAAAGTTCATAACCAAGGGGCGCTTGATGAGACCCTCAGTCTGTCGGCAGCTCATCACAATGTGATGTCATGTTCGGGTAGGAGGCCAATAGGCGTTTTACAAAAAGCGCCCCTTGTGCCCTGAGTTTCCTGTGAAACGCCTTCTTCTCAATAAAAAATTGCAACTATTTTCTCAAAGGGTCTAATGAGAATGGCCTCAACTTGATAAAGCAAGAAAACACAAGGGGTGCTTTCACAAATTCCAACGTTTTTTTGGTGATTTTACGTCTTTCTCCCTATGTTATTGGTTGGATCCGATTCAGTTCTTGGTTCCATCAATAGTACACTAAATTCTCAACAGAATGCGAAAAAAAATTGAAAATCTAGCTAAAATAGCAGTGACACAATTGAGTTGGGAAAAAGGTAAAATCTTCAAGCGTGTTTTACTCGTAATTTTACGTAAAACTTTGATAAGCGCCCCTTGTACCCAAAAGCGCACCTTGAGAACTCGCTGTGCGAAATGAAAAGAAACAGTATCATCGTTTACCATCTGGTTTAAATTGACCTAATGCTTATCCAATGGGATGACCCCTGGAATGCATGCATTGCTTAACAATATGTTTCTACTTGGCTCTTTGTTACACGAAGATCATTTTTGGGGGTTACAATAATTATTATTGATTTCATACTTCGTTGGTAAATACTTGGTGTATTTTAAAGTAGTTCTATGTAAAAACAAAAAAGTAAAAGTAAAGTAAACATCCATTTTAGGTTTGAATTTCGTCCGACTGCCATCCCTGGCGTCATCAGCCTTCCAAAGGGAAGATCAGAATTTGTTCTGATGATTTCGCTCATGGCTTCCCATTCCCTCACCGCCCTGGGTTGGGATGAGGGAGGAAACGAGCCCTGAACGCACGAAAATACGTCCCATGAGTGAGATTTGAACTCACGACCTCCAGCAGGAGTCGGTTTGTACCTGTAAAGTGGTTCAATGTTGGAGGGGGGGGGGATTTTTTTGTTACTTGATTCCAAAGGTTGGTTATTTAGAATAACGAACCGAAATTGGGGGATCCGTCATAGGGACGAGGTCAGTTGGACAATCAGAATAAATTTTCGGTGCCAGTTTATACTGCTCTGAATGACCATATTACTCGTATCTTTTAGACATGACTATGCCATCATCTTTGGGGAATCTTTGGGAATCTTTTAACCATTAAATACCTGAGATGTCGTGTTTTCGACCTTTGGTGACTAAAAAGCCTCTTAGCTCTCTTAATATAAGAAAAGATACCAAATGTAAGTAAAACGATGAAAACCAAATTAAATTTTCGTTCTCATCATCTAATCAATCTCTAAGAAGTATTTGAACGGAACTTGAGGGTATATAAACGAAAAAAGTTAATGAACGAGTAGTCAAATCCTGAAAGCTATCAGTTTTCCTAATCGTCGTTGGTATTTATAACTCACTATCGTCGTAAGTCACAGTCTGTAAGAAAAATTGAAATGTAGGTAGTCAGTTTTTTTGAGGGAGTTATGGGCTTTTTGACAAAGGTCGAAAACACGAAAAAACTCAACAGTGGGAAAACTAAGATCTTTATTGGTTAATAAAAACTGTGTGTGACACATTTTGTTGAAAATTAGTTGTAAAACACTTGGTGGGACGAGGTGTATTTTAATGTATCCTCCAGCAGCTATTGATACTTTTTGGTACCTTAATCCCATGGTGGTGGTGGTGGTTTGGTGCCTGTTTCCATGGTAACCAATGTAATTGAGGTGTAAGGAGTGGAATAAACAGGTCTCTGTTGTTGAGATCAGAAATGAAATATTCGATATTCTGTTATTTTATTTTAATTAAATTGTAATGCGTCAAGTATTTGATTGTGGAAGAATCAAATTAATGTATATTTATAAGCCATTAGACTGAACAGGTGAAAGTTATTGAAATTGAACATAGAAATCCCCCCCATCTACAAGGAGTTTGGCATATGTTTTAGTTAACCTTCGTAATGCTTGTATCATTTGCAATTTTTTTTTTTCAGGGTTGAAACTCCTCCCGCTGCTCAACGAACTGAGGTGAGTTGAACCTGTATTTTAACAGTAGTTTGATTTGCTTGCACATGATAGTAAGGTACACTTATTGCCTAGTACGTACCTTTTTATGAAGTGGTTATTTGACTTGCAAGTTAATACAGTATTTTCAACAGAGAGGTACTTCCCTGACCATTAGATACTGGTTAATCATTCTGGTTCTCGTGTTTCGATATCGCACTCACATTGTCTCTGTCACTAGGTTATTTATGAAGAGTTGATTACAGAAATTACCTTTTCAAAAAAAAAAAAGATTCGCTTTATACTGATGAGGGTAGGTCTCCATTCAAACATCAACGAATCAAACGATGACAAATTCATTCTTCTCGTCGTCTCTAGCTCCATGCTACTCCAGGCTTCCTTCTTTGGTGCCGAATTTCGTTGTGAGTATTGCTCTGTGCATACTTGGTTTATTTGGAGCACCAGAAGTATGTTGGTATGTAAGCATTCTCAAAAAATAATACGGGAGTTAACACTTTCTTAAATTGGTAAACAATTCTATAGAATATGAAGTGCAACATCATCATTCCTATCTTTTTTAAACTTTGAATTTCCATCGGCTGCCTAAATTTGGATTCAAAATGCAACTTAAATTTGATTCAATAGCATATTTACACTTTGTTTCGATAACCTTCTGACTACCAAAATGTGTGATTGCCTTTTTCTCGACGAACGGATCCGATTATTAGTATCTCCAAGCAATACTGTTTTTCCAAAAAAAAAAAAAAAATACTATTTTGTTAATAGTTGGAATACTTTACAAGTACTTACTCCTTTTCCAAATACTTCGTCAAATACCATAATGAATAACGATATTTTTGCCGTTTGTTTCAATCATCCCTTCCTTGAGCCATTGAGTCATTTGATGGATCGCAAGCTCAACTCATCTCGATTATTATTTTAAAGGCTATTATTATCGTATTGGCAACACACTTTGGATTGCTGCGAACAATCCTCTCCATTGTGTTTCTCTCCACCTCTACTCAAAGGTGTGGCCTCTTCAACATTTGAACCGAGCTAAAATTAGTTTTCTGACCGGTTCACGTCGAATGCCGTTTCAACTGAGACGTCGTACAATCATAGATTGTTTTCTAAGGTCATTACAATCTCGAAACGCCCTGGTTTCTGTGGTTTGCCCTACAATTTTTTTATTTACCAATATATTGATCATTCCCATCGAAGAAAAGAAGTAAACACTCTCTCAGTGAAATCACGATAAGATCACGTGCAAAAAAAGCGTTCTCCATTAAATCAATATACACGTAGAAGGTAGCAATACTACAGTGTTTTACTCCTGGTTGTAATTACGTATGGTAGCTTTTAAATTTTTTTTTTAGAAAATCTTACTGACATCGACTCAAGAAAATCATGATGGAATTGCTAACTTAGACTTGGAATTTAGGAAGGAGTTAAAAAAATACTACATCCAATGTCCAATCGCATCATTTTGGTTCATTATTTTCAATAATCGGAATCAAGCAATAAAAAACCTCGAAATCTTTTGTTTTACGTTTCAAGGTGCGTGGAATCCAAAACGTAAATAGGTACGTTTGCCGTTTTTTTTATTTTTATTAAATCACAAAACACACCTGCTCCCTTTATGATTACAGGTGTTCACCACAGGTAATGTCAAGATCATAAAAATAATAAAATCACAAATAAGAAGTAAAATTAGTCAACAATAAGCAAAAAGTACAAAAAGTACGTTTGCCGTGTTCTTTGCGTCACATAAAAATAATAAACTGCTGTGCAATAATTTTCTTCGGGTTTTTTTTCTCTTAGTTTCCACTTGAAATTTGTTTCTATTCCTCTTCTCATGGGAATTCGTCATCTCGATGATCCCCTTGAATACCTGATGTAAGCGTGTAGTAGTTTAAGTTATTGGTGATTAGCTAGAAATTTCTCAAGAGGCCTTGGAATTGAATGGGAACTTTTAACAGTTAAAAGTGATATAGCTATCCCGTTTACTCAGCTCCAGGTGACCTTTTCAAGCGAACGTTCATATAGGATCGAGTCATCTGGCATGTTTCAGTGTTATTTTCATTAGGTATTGAACGTACCCATCTTGAGTTACCAAGCCGATAGACTTCCCGAGATCTAAGGCACGTCTGATCTCTGATGGCCTCAAACGTTACTTAACTTCGGTAATGGGAGGTCTTTTGCCTTGTGTTGTGACTCTTTTCAACTCTACAGTACCTCCTCTAAGTGGCAGTCGGAGCCTGGCGGGGCGCCTCGTACTATTTATACCGTAGAATCCGTTCCGGAGATGAAAAGCGCTGGAACGCACGGCGCGCTGGAATCGTCTGCTACACCATTTCTTTCCTCTGAAATTACCCAGTAGGGTGATCTAGATGATAAAAAATACAGTAAAATGCTCTTCTCGTCCACAAGTGTGAGTTAGGTATAGGTAATAAATTCAAAAAAGTTAGAAATCACATTATTATTTATCACACTTCCGTCAGTTGAAGTCGGTATGATTTTATCAATCGTATTTCTTACATTTTACTTTCTTGTTTCAAGTATCACTTGTGGGAAATGGCTTGAACATAAAGTGGCGACTCCTAGCTTTGACGCACACCTAAACTCAAATGCTGCAAATTATTACACAGTTGTTTATTATCTTACTGTATAGATCACCCATCTGCATATAATGCGGCTTTTCCATTAATAGACGTTCTATCAATAACATCGCTATCTGAGAGCTGGGTGTCCTCAAAGGGACCGAACTGCTTGGCCTATACAGCTCAGGGTAGTCTCATGTAATTATATTTTAAGTTGGTTTTAAGTTGGGTTGAAACATATATCGAGAGTTTTCGAGCTACGGCGTTTTGAAAATAACAACTTGCTCGAATCCAAAGGTTCATTATTGAAAACAATAAACCAAAATGGGACCATTACGTTCACGTACCTACATCTACCAATATTGTTATCGTAATTTTCATACTGAGTAACAAAAGATAATAAATCAACGAAAAAAATTGGTCCAGGATGGGAAGCACTTTGATAAAAACATCTTAAGTGAGACGTCACTTTACTTTCCTCATCTGCTGATTTGGGCCCCTACAGTTTTGTTCCAATGACAAAAGGCATTGAAAAGCCATTAAAAAAAAAATAATAATAATAATTACAGTACCTAACTAATTTGTTAGGGTATAGTTGAGGAGAAAACCCATCCATTTAAAGCCTCCTGTACTCGACTTGCTGGTTACGACGGATTCTTCATTACGGTACGTAGATAATAATTCCATCCATTTAAATTTTCAAAACTGAATTTTCTCACTATCTCCCCTGAATTGCTGATACCAATTAGGTATAATACAATAAAAAACGGAGTCAAGAAGGTATCATTCCATATCATGTTTCATCCATTTCTTCAGCAATGCTGGTATTGAAGAAGGAATCTGTTAACTCAAGTAGACCCTACGTTGATTGTTGGCCAACTGCAAAGAGTCAAATTTTCAACATCAAAAAATGGTCAGAAACGTATTTTCGGAATCAACATGAAACTGCCCATAAAAATATCTCATAAAACAAAAATTTATCATAGTTCAAAAATGACCAAAAATTGGTTAATAAAATGTAAGATAACATCCGCTCCGATCATGATTGTTACATGAAGTGACAACAACCTCAAAATTAAAAAGAAGGTACTTCCCCTGACTCACTGAATTGAGATCCCTCCTCCTTCGGGTTTTTAAAGTCGTTCAAAAAGTCCAATAAAGCTAAACTTGGTAACATCCACTTCTTACTATCCTGAAGGTCTGAGGGAGAGGAGGATGAGAGATATCAAACATTTTCCAGCCCGAGTCAGTGGTGGATGGGTGATCCAGTATCGGTCGCTCTACTTTGGAGTTGATTGTTCACTAAAATTCGACACGTTCAAGACTGAAGAACTCTTTCTGGAGGATGTGAAGTTTGTAATCACCGATCATATATGAAGATTTAATTTGACAAAAGACACTACTAGGAAGTCCGTGATGTCAAGGAATGGCGAAAAATCTTGTTGTTACGTAAAAATCTTGGATTTTTTTTTTCGTAGAGGATGAGGAAATATTTATGATCCAGGGGTGGAAATTGGATCTCGTAAGATACCCGAGAGAACCGCTCGCACGGGTTATGTGGGATTCAAATCCACTAAAACCTCACCTCCTTATCTCACGTTGGATCTCAGCCTAGAACTGATCAACACACTACTTCAGGCTCAGTCTGGAACTGTTCAACACATTACTTCAGGCTCAGTGTGGAACTGTTCAACACATTACTTCTGGCAAACAAAACAATAAATCTTGGATATAGGACTCTCCTTAGTTAAGGAGATTTGATGTTGATATGTTGCCAACATCAAACTAGAAACTGAAAAAAGTAAAGCTCAGATTGGTTTTGTGTTTCAAACGTATTTTCCTCTTCTATTTCATATTTTATAATTAGATAAAAATAGGAAACTCATACAAACAATTTATGAAAATTCTCTCATACACTCATGCTACATGAATGAGACTTTTTATGTACTAGAGGAGATAGAGACTGGATTCCGATCCTGATGTCTCTCAAGAGAGAGGCTTTCAAGTGATGCCTCTGCTCGGAGGGGTGAGATATGGTGTCAGGTGCCACTACTGGTGGTATCATGTGCCGCCACTGGTAGCAGGTGCAGAGGGAAACGAACCCCCGCAGATCAGTGACCCTGAGCTTATCCCAAACAGGTCTCCTATAATTATCGGGGGAGAATGGAAAACCATCGCAAGCGAAATAGGAAGGATGACTTGGCCGAGAGGATAGTAAACATGTCATGGAAGGGATTCGACGAGACCGGCCCGACGGTTATATTTGCGGCGTACGAGGTAGTAAATGTAGTCGGCGGAACGTGAATGGTTTATGTGGGGGGGTCAAGTGCAGAGAAGCTGGCTGAGGCTGCTGAGATGCCGACCCTTTCTGAGCAGGAGTTGGACGTCGGCCAGCGCCCGCTTCCGGCGACTCCTCGTTCCTCTGCAGAGACGTGAACGCTTCGGACGGCACCTTTGATTCAGACGTCAACCCTGAAAGGTTCATAATCGTCGCTGATATTTAAATTCTGCCTGCAATCACGATTTGAAAGATACATCAGTCATGGAGTCTTATTTCTTTGGTATCACGATCAGGTCATAAATGACACAGCCCTTAACAATAAACTATGAAATATAATGATGAAGACATCAGTCAAATACCTATTCGGCGAATCACGTCGAGCTTCTATGGTTGAACTAGACTGCCTTCATAAAAGAGCCTGCCAAGTCCAGTGAGCAGTATAGCTCCCTCATACAAAGCACCTTGGACTTACGATCTAACGAATTGACGACTCCTGCTCACTTCACTGCGGAATTCTGTAAAGAAGATTGGAAAATCAAAGCCATTAATCTTTGAGAAGGTCAAAAATTCGCTACTGGATTCATTATTGAGTACTTATTTTTATCGCTGTATTCAAAATTTATTGTTTTTTGAAACTTCATTATCTTTTTCGCACAATGTAAACATTTTTCGTGTTAGAGGACCGTAATGAAAAAAAAAAAGGTTCGACATAACCCAACTGGTAATTTCAATCATACCTCCACCCTTCGAAGGTATAAAACATTTTTCATTGTATTTACACAAATTTAAAAAATTAGGATAATGGATCGAAAAACAAAAACACATCGTTAGATAATAGGAAATTTTGATTTGAACTTCCTTTGGTGCTAAAAAAAATACATTAAAATGTACATTAGAAATGTATGAAATTAGTCAGACCTTGAGATAAATTGCTGTGAACACTACATCAATTTCCTCTTGAAGTCATTCATGACGATGCCTCAGATTTTCTTAGATTTTCTTTACTCTCCATTTTTTTTTCATTATTTCTCATCATCTTCAGCCATATTTTCATGACGTTCTTGGCACAACTAAACGTTTTCATGAAATAAATGGATCTGGGTCAGATCAAGACACTTACTCAGAAATCAATCACGTAAAATTCCAATGCAATTTTTCCTGAGTTCGAACACGCGAAAAAAAAATCATGAGTGATCGTCCTTATGAATGGAACGCAATCATGGGTACTCAGTTAAATTTATTTATTTACGAGCACGCCCAATTCAAAAACCACATAATACATCATGAAATTAAATTACAAAACTTATTCTAGGGGGATACAAGAAAATGTGATAACAGATTGAAAAGTTGATTTAAGTGACCAGTTAACTGAATAAGATGAGGGAAGAAGAAAGTATGGGTTTTAGTGATGATAAGGTACTAAGAAAGAAATCAAATTAATTGAATTGACAAATTTTTATTTAAAATTATTTTTTTCGAAGATAGTTTTTTGTTCAACTCGGACATTTATCTGGATGTGCTACACATCGCTGGAATTTTGAAATTTGTATATTGAGGGTTTCCAGCGTTGGCCAGATAAATCAGTTATTTCTCCCAAACAGTTGGTTGCATTGCCTAAATCTCGCTTCAGAAACGTATTATTTCTAATAAGTTGAGGATGCCCCATGATGGAAAAACTGGTCCAATCCTCGGAGCCGCTGTCTTGATCATTCTCCCCTGTTGGAAGCTACTGTGGATGGGTATCGAATAATCAACGAATAATCAATTAATAAAATCAACGACTATTTCATATGGATTAATCGATTTACCAATTAATCAAGGCCTCAAACACCGATTATTCAATTAATAATCGATTATATCAAAAAGATTGGGATACAATTGGGACTACGTTCAAAAGATATAAGAGAAAGAGAAAATGTATAATACGAAAGAAATAATACGAGTACAATAATTTAATTACTCGCTGCAATACTTTTCATCAATTTCCTTCAGAAAAAGGAGTTTGTAGGCCGATTCATCTGTTCCCTTAAAATTTGGCCAGCTTCAGAAAAAGCCTTTCCCTGAAAAACAGAGATAGCCACTGCAGGCACGTATTTCAAGGCAATTTTTAAAATCTCAGGAAAAGTCTCCACCATCTGTTTCCAATATGATACCAGGTTTTGTTGGATTTTGTCAAAGTTATTACTAAATTATTAGTAATAGTAATACTAGTTATTACTCATGTATTTTACAATAACGTAATTAGGCAAAAAATAGGTATATGATGGTAGGTAAAAATAGGTAATGATAGGTAAAAAATAACGTAACAGGGTAAGTGAGTACTAACAAAAACAACCTAACTAATCAGTGATAATTGATAATCTAAGGAAATAATGATCGTTGAGTAATCGTTACAAATTAATCGATTACCCGATTAATCGTACCCAGTAAACGTCGATTAAAAAGCATCGATTATTTGACTAATTAATTGATTACTTTTATTAATCGATACCCAACCTACTAGTTTTCCCATTCCCAAACTCATCTAGATGGAACTGATTAAAATGGCGGCTAGTGGATTAGATCAGTTTCCTCATCAAAGAAGCTAATGGTCAACTGGTCCTAAGAAATTTTTTCGAACAAATTTCGACCATTTATAATCATAAGTTCTGTTTATGGGACCAACCAAATTCCAACCTTCCGAAACTCCCCAATTCTGTTGTCATCGTAGATTAGATGAACATTTCCTCGGATTTTACCGCCCTTTCAAAGCCTTCAGACCCCTTTTCCTCCCGTTATAGAAATCATTCTTTCCGCTTCTGGATCTCCGCGTATTTTTAGGCGCAGGAATCCGCCTCAGCGCCCCGACAGCCACCATCGTAAATTGTCGTCCTCTGGGGGACACTGCACCACCAGTCCAACTGCCGCATGCAACCTTAAGAAACCCCTTCATCGTTCAACCCACCAGACTTTTTGGTCATTAATTTCTTTTTTCTGGACGTTTCCTTGGATCGTTTTTCTCATTATACTATTCAATTGCGTCTGTACTATTATAAATGTTTTTTAAAAGTTTAATTTTTTACTAATCAAGGGTAAAGTACAGGGTAAGTATGATTGTAATGCCTTCTTCATGTTAAAGTGCCTAAACCATTACTTGAGTCGGTTTAATGCATGTAAAATGGTGGGTATGTTTATGAGTTACTCATTGCTTCGAATTTTCGAGTTTTGTAAATACTATCCAAGCTTCCTAAGAGAGCTTGTGGCTCACCGGAGGAGAAACAGAATTCCCATTTTCTGGTTACATTTGATCAGATGACTGGACTAAAAGTGATGAAAGAAGGCTAAAATTGATCATCTAAATCAGAGAACTGAATAATCCCCTCCAAATCCTGATCCTTGAGTCGCACTTCTCGTTTGTAGGCGTCGGTTTGTCCTTTTTCAGGAATCCTTCGATAGTATAGAATACACTGCGTAAAACCGACATTGAATTCAAGCTTTATTCCCGCATCCATTTCTTTCCTCCAACAAAAGTGCGTGTTTGAGGAAGAATCTCCTATTGAAATACCATTTCTTCCAATATCTGCAACTTCATGCATTCCTGATGAATTACACAACTGACGCACATCCGTAGCGCATATTCAACCATTGAGTGCCAAATACTGTAAACCGTATAACAATGGACCAATAAATGTTTAACAACAACATCGTTAATGTCTTTCAATGTGGAAATAGCTTAGTAATGTTTGCTGATATCTCTTCCTGTTGCAAGTTAAGTCTTCGTGGCAGTTCCGGAAAAAAATCTCGAAAACCCATTCATCCAAAAAATGGCGGGTGGTAAGGGAACATCCACAGACTATGTGCTTGAAATGTCCGTACGTGGGGTGAGTGTGTGAAATTGAGTGTTTGATGAATACAACTTCTTCTCCCTCCGATTGGACGATATTTTCCGTCTGTTTGTGTCCTCCTTCGACTCGATGATTGTTATGGGAACTTGCTTTTGGTTTATTATTGTCAATAATGAACCTTTGGAATCGACCAAGAAAAAAAATTTTCTAACACCCCCTCAAAATTTGATGGTTTACGTTTCAAGGTACGTAGAATCCAAAAATCGAATAAATTTGGCCGTCCGTCCGCCGTACGCGGCACTTTCCCCACTTAACATTGACCGATTTTGATGAAATTTGGTATGTAGGCTCCATTTGGGGTTTAGTTGTGCTCAGAAGATTTTGGTTGATGTAGGCCACTTCTAAGGGTTGAAAAATAAGGTTTGAAAATTTGAAAACGCCCTAACTCAAACAACTTGGATATAAAGGTATTGTTTTTCCTTCAATTTAAGATTCTATAGAATTTTTAGGATTTTTTGAGACCACGCGGTGCCTTGTAGGACAAACCGTTCGCTCCTAGAATGTAAGGGTTGGACTTACGATAAATCAGAAACACGAGTGTGATTCGCAAAAGAGGCTTAATCCTCGTTCAAATGTTAGCTGACCGAAATACGATCGATGTTTTTCTTCAAGTTGGTTGGTAGTAACAATGGCAAAGCCGTGTTCTTTGCAGACGAGTGATCTATATAGAAAAAATAACCTTTGTGTAATAATTCGCAGCGTTTTTGGATTCTACGTACCTTGAAACGTGAACCAACAAATTTTGAGGGGGTGTTAAAAAAAAATTTTCTTGGTCGATTCCAAAGGTTCATTATTGAAAATAATTAACAAAAAATGGAATTTTACAGGAGAGCATTTTAAATTTTCAATTTTTTTTCCTAATACCCAATAATTTTCTTAACCAAATAATCACTAACGCCCCTGCCAATAGGAAGCATGGTAGACTTTACGCTGATACTCGCAAACGAAAGCTGGCACAAAATTTAATTCCTACAGTGAAGATATCTCGATGTTCTCCAAAAACGACATACCAGGTCCTCCCCCGCTAGCCATTTATCGGGAAGAATTTTGCACTAAGAATTGAAGTGCTGCGGGAAAGAGTGATCCATCCAACCTCACTTAAAGTTCTTGAGCCCCTGTAGTAAGTTAGGGACCAGGGCGATAATTAAGGATTATTCTGTAAAATATTGCTAAGAATAACCAACTAGTATTGCACTAGAGCATTAGTCCATCGGACTGACTGCACAACTCATGTAAATTGTAGTCTAAGATCTCAATAGGTGGTACAAACTCTCTCTTTCTTTGAGAAGAATGTGAAAATAACTTAAATATCCAACGTTACGTAGATACCGAATAGAAAAATTCCAATCTTCGCAAGAGAAATGTTTCACCGACAAAGAAACACAGGACCGAAGCCGCGTCCTTGGTGAGCGCCAGTACCGGGAGGCGGTCGAAATTAATGTAAAAAACCTTGCGGGAGCCAAAGGTAACGAGATTGACCGAATATGGAATCAAAGAAAAAGGCAAAAAGGATTCGATCTGGGAGACGCAAAGGAGCTTTTAAATGGACGCAATCACCTGCGACTTGCGCCGATGGGCATAAAGTTTGCAGAAAGAGAAGCGGAAGAATCCCGAAGAAGTTCGCATTGACTGCTCCATAACAGGAGATCCGTCGCTGTGACATTGCTACATTCTGCAGGCCTGTCTCGAACGAACAAAAAGCCCCTTATGTCTTTTTTCTCATTCTTAACAAATGTGTGCGTGTTCCTAGCTCCTGCTTTTTAGCTTTATAGAACATCCATCACGCTCGCGACTCAATAAACATTCCTAACTTAGATTTGTCGCCTATTAAACGACGGACATTAATAATTCATTTTTTATCGATTCAGCTGCTCTCTGTTGAAGTCGCTCTCGGACCTTGTTGGTTCTGAGAAAAAATTCTTCAAAGAAACCTAATCAAATGGTTTCCTATTTTCGTTACTAGCTAATAATGATTTATTTCTATCTCGATTAATTTATTATTCTTCTACAAATATACATTCACGTTTTCTCCATTTGCCACAAATCCAATCTGCCCGTTGGTTTGTTAAAGATTTCATCATGACATACCTCGGTTACTACTTTAATTGTCCTTTACCGATTTGTAATATAATGAACGAAGCGGCTAGGTTAATTCAATAGCAAATTATAAGCTACATCCAACTCTACATCATCATTACCTACTTTTTGATCTTTCCTACTCCATCATAATTATTTTGTATAGCATAGTGAAAAATTCAAGGGATTTCTTCCTTGAAATTCTCGCTGCAATCAAGCGAATTATTAGTCTCAGGTGACTACGACCAAGTGTGACAAAAAAATTTAGGTGTGAATACATCGATACCTTAAAGCACAAAGGCGCTTTGTCCGAAAACGGAGTTTTGAGAAAAACGCAAAAGAAATTATCACCTGTGCACAATTCCCAAAATAATGGCGTATTACACCTTAATTCTTTAATTTCTTCAAAAAATTTGCAAGCTATAATCGTCAAGCAGGTCAATAATAGTTTTGTTAAATTTGAGTTTTCTGAAGTTGAAAAAAAATTAAAAATATGGAAGATGAATGGACATTGCCCTTTTGTGCTTTAAGGTATCGACATATGGAGTGGAGCACAATGCCACCAACCGCACCGTCCTAGCTTAACCGTTGCCGAGACATGATTTTTCAAAGTTTTTTCTTGGGAAAACGACAGAGAAAAAACACTTTATTGAACATTGTAGAAGTAAGTTTTCTTGGAAAAACTATATTTTCCCCATAAAATTTCTAATTTCCCCTCCTTAACGCGATGCTTTTCAACTCTCTGCATTAAATTAGCTATGTTACTTGTGGACTGTCATTGTTGAGGGGTAACAAATAAGAAGTACAATACTATTTCAGCTAATTCAGCCTTCCAAATGTGCACACAACTTTGCGATCATTTTCAAATTTGATGGAGTTATTGCGTCCAAAATGTGGAAAAATCTTACCTGCTTTTAAGAAATTATCAATATCTTGAAGTAACGAATTGTTCGCGTACATCGAAATATTGCAGCTAACGGCTCTGGGTTTCCATTGAGAACTCTTGAAAGGAAAATGAAAATATGTGATCCCTCTATAGGCAATTTTATTTTTAATATTATTAAACTAGAACACCTCACATAGACCCCGCTTAGGATCACCTTTTTTCACTTTCCACTAGATTCTTTTATGAATACTCAGTGCATTTGGAGAGTCATTTAAAAAGATCGTTAGGAAAAGTCTTTTGAAAGAATTTGAGAGTTTTGGTGTGATTTGACTGTTCTGAGGCTTGCTTTTACCGACGGAGGAATAGAATAGAATTTTGACATTTTTAAAGATTTTTCATTGTTTGAGTTGAGAATGCAGTCAAGTTATTGAAATTCTTGAGGTGAAAATAGACCTATCTTATAAGATACTTCATGGATATTTCAAAACTGTCGCTCAAAGTTGCAAAAAGCTGTAACAAAGTGGAGAAATTTGAGTTTTGGTAAAAAAAATATATATATTTTTAAAAAAATTCCAAAAAAATTTTTTTTTTTTTTGAAAAATAATTTTTGGCATTGTATTGAGCTAGGACCGTGGCATTCTATTCCAGTTCATATGAACTTTACCTAAATTATTATTCGCATCCGGTCATTTCAACTCTGTAGATCTGAGAAGAAGAAACCCTCAACTTGGCTCAGAGAGGTTTACCCTTGGTACCTTCTCACTGCAAAAAAAGAAAACAATAATAAAATTCCTCGTAGGCAAATAGTGTAGGCCTCAGTTTTTGATGTCAGTTTTCACGTACCTTGTTCGAATATGATATGGTGAAACAGAAGATCCCTGAGCTCGATTCAAAAGTTTAATTGTTGACGAAGTTTTTGGCACGTTTCCAGTCTTTCTCGAACCCACTCTGAAGGGTTTGATGAATTCTGTGAGCAAAGCTCCACTCACGTGTTTAAATTGAAAAGTATCCAACGTTGGTAATGAGGAAACTGCCAGCTTGTTTCTCATAAACTATTTTACTACTAATAAACTCCTATATGCCTTCCTACAAGGCTACACTTTTCTTCATTATGAAGATTATGTTATGCAATGTCAGGGCTCCCAGCGATACAGTGTCCTAAACCTGTCAAAAAGGCTATGTATCAATTGTACCACTTCTCAGGGGATACCGGTAAGGCAAGAATATTGACCGTTTTGTCAGCAACGAGGTTGGTATATGGAGGTCATGTTCGTACTTTGAATTCCAACTCAACATGACTCGGGAGTTCCTGAAGAGGCGATATTATAGAATGGCCATTTGGATTTTCTACGGCGAAACCGTTCTTGGACCGAAATCCATAATCAGGATCAGTTGGGAGAGATGTTAAAGGGAAATTGGTCTATCAGTACCCACGAAGATGCCTCCAGCTCGCCCCTGTATGGACTTTAAAGACCGTAAACCGGGGCTTTTGCTCTCTCGCGGACCGTTCCATTCTGAATCCTTCCGCCCTGGGAAAGGCCGATTTGATGACGTTGCACGATGGATTCGAGGAGGTCAGTGCTGCCGCCCAGCCGAAGTGCGTCACTTGGTGGAACGAGCCAAACCAGAACTCCCAGAAGCCTGCAATTATCGACTCCGTCTGATCCCACTGACCTTTTTTTTCTCTTTTATTGCGCAGGTGATGGTCGCTGAATACCTAATTGGTTTAGGGAAACTATGATTCGTTCTTCCGACTAGATATTTGAGCTGTGATTTATAAATTTATATAACTTTCATCTTGATATGAGCAGAAGCTAGAAATCTTCGATATTACTCACGCGTTGGACTCCGTTATCAAACACCACGTGAAATTGCAATCTCTCTACTGTATCTTTCACTGGTCTCTCAAGAATAGAGACTTATCATTATTACGAGATAATAGAGACACAACATCAGTCTTTGACCCCCCAAATTCCACTCCTCAATATCATTAGAATGTGTCTGTTGAATCTATCTATCTTCTTAATATTAAATATTATTAAATATAATATTAAATATATACTGAAAGAGTAACGATCCACCCTGTTCTCAGTAAATTTTGGATTGTGGATCGTTACTCTTTCAGTCGTTCCAAATGCCTAAATTTGAGACAGAAGGTGGAACCGGTGCATGCATAGTACATTTTATTAAAACGTAGCAATTGCTTGTTTTTTTAAACAAAGAATGATCATTTTGGTTTATTATTTTCAATAATAAGCCTTTGGAATCGAGCAAGAAAAAAAAAATTTTAACCCCCCCTCAAAATTTGATGTTTTACGTTTCAAGGTACGTAGAATACGAAAATCGAATAAAAAATTTCCGTCCGTCCGCCGTACGCCGTACGCCGTACGCGGCACTTTTCTTAGCAACACTGTACCGATTTGGTTCAAATTTGGTATATGGGCTCCATTTGGGGTCTAGTTGTGCCGCGAAGCTTTTGGTTGATGTAGGTCACTTCTAAGGGGTGAAAATTGAGGGTTGAAATTTTCAAGAGTGCCCTAGCTCAAAAACTCTCGAAATAAAGGTATCGTTTTTTCACCAATTTTAAATAGTATTGAATTTTTAAAAATTTTTGAGACCAACCGGAGCTCTGTAGGATAAACCGTTCGGTCCCTACGAGTACTTGAAGGTTTTCCTTCGATAAAACAGAATCATGAGTGTGAATCGCAAAAGAGGTCTAATCTCCATTCAAATTTTATCGGACTAAAATGCGATCGCTGTTCATTTCTTCGATTTGTATACAGTTTTGCCTTCTGCGTAACCAGTAATCAAATTTCCATACGAAGCTTTCTATTTTTCCAATCAAGTGTGAAGCGTTTAGTTCTTTCTAATAAACTTGATTGTGAAGGTGTGAAGCCAGTATGGTGTGGTAGGTAGTACCTAGCTGGTAGGTAAAAAAAAGTTGGTAGGTAAAAAAACTGTTGGTGGGTAAAAAACGCTGTAAATCATTGCTCAAAGGCTTCTTCACCCTTCAGATCACTGATCAGCTGAGTGAGCTCCGAAGCCATTTTCAATCCTATTGAATGGAAGTGCTCTTCCAGGCGTCTCCAGCAATCGAGGAGATCTTCTTCACTCTTCAGATCACTGATCAGCTGAGTGAGCTCCAAAACCATTTTTACTCCTATTGAATGGAAGTGCTCTTCCAGGCGTCTCCAGCATTTGAGAAGATCTTCTTCACTCTTCAGATCACTGATCAGCTGAGTGAGCTCGAAAACCATTTTTACTCCTATTGAATGGAAGTGCTCTTCCAGGCGTCTCCAGCATTCGAGAAGATCTTCTTCACTCTTCAGATCACTGATCAGCTGAGTGAGCTCCAAAACCATTTTTACTCCTATTGAATGGAAGTGCTCTTCCAGGCGTCACCAGCATTCGAGGAGATCTTCTTCACTCTTCAGATCACTGATCAGCTGAGTGAGCTCCGAAGCCATTTTCAATCCTATTGAACGCAGGAAGCTGAAATTTGAGAGGGAAGGTCAAGGGAGAATACAGATGGTGGTAGGTGCTATTGATGGAGCACCAGTGATCTATACAGAAGGGTGATCTATACAGAAAATAATAAACCTTTGAGCAATGATTTGCAGCGTTTTTTTGATTCAAGCATGTTAGTCTAATTGCGCCAAAGTCTCAGTCAAAGTACTTAATGTGTGTAAATGGTTATTTATCGATTTTACATTGGGTACAAATTCACAACTCAGGTTTAGGTAGGTTATTTAATGAATGTATAGAATCATCTCCATTCTCTTTTCCAACATACCATTCATGAGTCACTGTAGACTCGTTGTAGGATAGAATCGATCACTTCAGGACCCTAAAGTGTACCTGGCAGGTACTTTGTCGCACCTCCTTAGCAGGTGAATAGGCAGAGCTGCACTCAAAATTTTCTGATTCGTATCTTAATTGAGCGTATTCTCTGGAACCATGCTAGGAATACCTTCAGTTGAATTTCATATCCCGATCAATGTGGTTTATAGATACACGCATGGAAAACACTATCGTGTTGGACATCGATCAGCTTCCCTATAAATAAGGGTATTTACCATACAATTTTAATTTATCGGTATTTCTGCACTATCAACATAGACATCGATCATCTCCCCTATAAATAAGGATATTTACCATACAATTTAATTTATCGGTATTTCTCCACTATCAACATAGACATCGATCATCTCCCCTATAAATAAGGATATTTACCATACAATTTAATTTATCGGTATTTCTTCATCATCAACATTGACATTGATCATCTCCCCTATAAATAAGGATATTTACCATACAATTTAATTTATCGGTATTTCTCCACTATCAACATAGACATCGATCATCTCCCCTATAAATAAGGATATTTACCATACAATTTAATTTATCGGTATTTCTTCATCATCAACATTGACATTGATCATCTCCCCTATAAATAAGGATATTTACCATACAATTTAATTTATCGGTATTTCTCCACTATCAACATAGACATCGATCATCTCCCCTATAAATAAGGATATTTACCATACAATTTAATTTATCGGTATTTCTCCACTATCAACATAGACATCGATCATCTCCCCTATAAATAAGGATATTTACCATACAATTTAATTTATCGGTATTTCTCCACTATCAACATAGACATCGATCATCTCCCCTATAAATAAGGATATTTACCATACAATTTAATTTATCGGTATTTCTCCACTATCAACATGGACATTGATCATCTCCCCTATAAATAAGGATAATTACCATACAATTTAATTTATCGGTATTTCTGCACTATCGACATGGATATTGATCAGCTTCCCTATAAATAAGGATAATTACCATACAATTTAATTTATCGGTATTTCTGCACTATCGACATGGATATTGATCAGCTTCCCTATAAATAAGGATATTTACCATACAATTTAATTTATCGGTATTTCTGCACTATCGACACGGACAATGATCAGCTTCCCTATAAATAAGGATATTTACCATAAAATTTTCATTTATCGATATTTCTGCATTAAATGTCATTCAAAAATTATTGCAACTGAAAACTACCAAACGTATTAAGTAATCCACTACAAGTCCGTAAAATGATGTTTATTAGATCTATGGGGAACCTAATTAGCCCACTTGGCGACCGTAAATGTGTGAGTCATTCAAATTGCTATGAACGCTAAGAATAGTCCAAGATGCAGAGTTATTAAAAACAATTTGCTTATGAGAATGTTTGGAAATTAATTTTGCTTGATATAAGTACTTTTCCAGTCAACCATAAATTAATTTCTCCGTGATTGTTCAGTAGTTGTTATAATAGCAGTTCCGAGGAAATCATTAGAAATGTAAATATCCTCGTAGGTAATAATAATTAAGGTAATAATAATAATAAGGTAATAAAAATAGTAATTATTATTTTTGTTGGCCCTGCTAAGTGCTAATTATGTGGGTTAGTATGCTTTTTTACCTACCAATATTTTTTTAATTACTTTTACCAAGAGAATACAGGCAAATACAAAATTTTCGAGAAACTGGTTTTTTCATTTTACGTTTATGATTTTTATCAGCTCTTTTTGCCCATTTGCCCTTAATCTTCTATATTGAATGGAAAGTGGATTCACACAATAAACCAAGGTTATGCGAAACCTTTTGTTCAGAAATCATCTTTATTGAATCCTTAGGTACAGTTGTGGCTCCTTATCAATAAATAGATAGTAAGTCTCTAGGTATAGATAATTGGTGTATAATTTCAATCGCCTGGATGGCGTAATCCTACTGTATCATTAGTTTGACAAGCAAGTAGGAAATACTGAGAAAATGTTCGAGGGGCGTGAGAAACCAGTAACCCTCCAGTCGGCGGACTTCAAAGGACGATTTTATTCTATCTGAGGACAAATGCCTTCGAGCTACTTGTCATATCTCGGTGTGAGTTTACTTTTGCGGCAATTCCCCGACTTCGTGTTATCTTTTAACGCTAAACATAAATATTATCTAGTGCATTCGGGGAGAATACTTGAACAATGAAGTGTCTTCTTGAAGTCCTCTCATCTTCGAGGGTAATGAGATAGAAAATCAACGAACTCTCAAGTGTACTTGTATACCGTTCTTCTTGTAAGTGAGGAAAGAACTTGAACAAAATTTAAAATATATATTTGGGTGATTGTGGTAACCAGTTTCGTAGATATCAAATTGATGAAAAGTTAACCGGAAATGCATGAGTCGTGACTGCTCAGAGGAAAGAAAAGTGACTGCACAAGCTAAACCGACTTGGATGTGAACTGAGGTCGATCTAATTGAGCAGCCGCCAACACTTTCAATTCGACCACCAGCTCGAGGCTCCCCACAACTTTTATTCTCCATGTAGTCTGTTGTGGTTCGATTGGAAGACAACTTGGTTAAATGAGACATATATTGCCTCATTGTAGGGCTATGGGTTTGAGAAATTAGACCTACAACATTATACATAATAAATGTGGATGTGTTCCAATCTCGAAAGAAAAACGCCTGCCAAGTGGGTGTGGCACATAGCTTCCTCCTATTCATAACCCCATTGTATAGACGATCCGATGCATAGTAGTTGATCTCAAAACATCAATCTCTAAATATCTTGCACTTGAGTGCACTACCCTCATAGGGTACCATCTATACGAACCCGCACAATCTCTGAATATTGTTGGAAAATGTAGAAGTTATGGCTGTTACAAGGATTTCACGTTAGCTCAAGCGCACAGAATACTTTCAATTAGTGGGTCACCCTTCTAATTAGAAACAGATAATTAGGATAGATAAAGAAATTAGCGGAATATTTTTTTGTAATAAATAAATATATTTTCGCTCAGATCGGTCGTAATGAGCCTTCAATCAGGGTGATAAAGAGAACGAGGGCTTCATGGTAGCCTATAACCTGACCAGAGACTTGGGCATTTTTATTAAACATCTTGGAAATCTATTGCCACGAATAGCTATTTGATATTGTTTCTCTTCGAATAAATTGCATGAACATCGTATATAGATATCAAGGTGTGACTTCAAAATAATTTCGACTCTTTTTTCCAAGTTCCATCTTGACCAATTGTGATCATTATTCTCTTTAGGACTTTACTAGATATTGTGTCCTACTGGCACGTAAAATCATCTTTGCAAAAAACAAAATGTTACATTTAAATAGAAAGTACAAAACGATTAATTTGAATTATAAACATTTAATTAGGGTTGTAACGAGGAAAAATACGTTTGCGCATGCGCAGTGGCTGCTATCAGTCTGGGGGCAATGTTTTTCATAGGGGACCATCTCCACGCCAACCCGCATCAAAATGTTCTCCAAAATCAAAATTTACACTCGTGTTTTATGTGTTAGGCCAAACTTTCCAAGTTTGAATTTGCCACGGAGTGCATCTGGTCGGTAGGTGAGGTTGATACCTCAATACCGTTGAAAAATATCCAAATCTGCCATAAATGGAAACATTTAGGTCCTCCGAAATTAAATTTTCCTCTCATTCAGCATTGTAGATCTGTCAGAAATATTTCGGTTTCTTGTCTGTCTATGTCAATTCAAACAAATCATCTCAGAAAAAAAAATCCACTGCACAATATTACACAAAGGTTTATTATTTCTATATAGATCACTCGTCTTTGCCATTTTCACTACCTATCTACTACCTACCTACTTCACAATGAAGTTTATTTGAAAGAAAAAAACAATTCACACTCAATTCGTAGATGTGGGGAGTCCCTTCACATGGAAATTTGAATACCGGTTGCTAAGGGCGCAAAACTGAGTGCAACTCGAAGAAACGAACAACGATCGAACTAGGGATGGGTATCGTTATTAAAGTATCGATATTTTGTATCGTATCTGAGTATCGATATCCCAAGTATCGTTGGGTATAAGTATCGATATTTTAAAATATCGAGTATCGATACTTCAGTGTCACAATCTATCAGTATTATCCAATATTCTCAAGAAAAATAATTTTTTCAACAATGTTTATTCATTTTTCACTATCAAGAGTCCAAGCAAAGTGATTTTCTCCATGATAGGTATAAACGTTATTTGTGCAAACAAGGAGTAATGACCCAAAAGCCTCTCTACCTTCTTCATTTTTCAACCATTGTGTCGAATTTTCCGCGAGAACTGTATCGATATTCGATATTTAGAAATATCGGACCCAAAGTATCGATATCCAAAAATATCGGATAGTGCAGTATCGATACTAAAATATCGGATAGTGCAGTATCGATACTAAAATATCGGATAGTGCAGTATCGATACTAAAATATCGAGTATTGGTACGAAAGTATCGATATTTTGAAATATTGAGTATGGATACCCATCCCTTGATCGAACTTCAGTCAGCTAAAATTTCAACGGAGGAACACTCGTGTTCCTGATTTATCGTAAGTCCGACCCTTAAGTTCTCACAGGGAGTGAACTGTTTGTCCTACAGAGCTCCGGGTGATCTCTAATAATTCAATACTTTTTCAAATAAATGATGAAAAAACAATACCTTCATATCAAAATTTTTCGAGCCAGAGCGTTTTCAAAATTTCAACCCTTATTTTTCAATCCTTAGAAGTGACCGACATCAACCAAAAGCTTAGGGGCACAACTATATCCCAAATGGAGCCCATATACCAAGTTTCACGGCGGACGCAAGGAGAAATTTGTATTCGACTTTCGGATTCTACGTACCTTGAAACGTAAATCAAGAAATTTTTAGGGGGAGGGTTAACTTTTTTTTCTTGGTCGATTCCAAAAGTTCATTATTGAAAATATTAAACCAAAAATACTACCTACACAAAACAACGATCAGATTTGATGGAACTTTCAGGTTTAATGTGGGATAACCTCTTTATTTGTTGAACATTAATTTCATTCCATTTTTGATCACGATATTAGTATAACAAATGTCTTTCAATGATCAGCGGAATTCTTTCATATTTGAAAATTAGTTTGCTGCAAGGTCCAAGATGATTAGATCATTATGGATTGAAATCACCACTTCACCTAATATATTCACATAAGCGGGAACAATTTCTTAATCGTGTTGATAGTTATTGGTTTTCACAATTTATTGGATTAGAAATCGTTTCATTGATTACAGGCGTCAACTATTGCTGGACCTTATAAAATATATATTATTAGGTATATTCAGTGCACTGGAGTGAATAATATATTGAATTGAGTTATTGGATAATTTATTGATATTATTGAGGGTATTATGGGGGTTGGAGTATTTTGATTAGAATATTGGTATATTGAGTGGCCTGGATTATTGAATTCATTGGATTGAGTTACTGTATTAGCTATTGATATTAATGTAGGTATTATAGAAGTTGAAGTATTGTTGGACCTTATGGAGGGTTTTGGATTAGATATTGTTATTATCGAGGGTATTATAAGGGCATTGAGGTATAGTTAATTATTTTGCTATTATTCCATTGTTTATTGTGGCAATATTGATTTAACTTGTCAGTATTCAATCAAACTGATTACGATATTGATTTTTGATCACTATATTGATTATATTGCTTAAAAAGTTGAATGTTGAGTTTTGAGTGTTGAATCTGCATTGATCTTAGTACTGTGTTTGTCAATTATTATTTTTTCATACATGAAATATCTGATTTCGGGACTTCCTGCCTTCACGTTTCTTCCCTCTTCTCCCTATTGGCCACAGCGAGACTGAGAGAGCCATAAGTCAGTTCTATAAACTATCAACATGGTCATGAACATAATGTTTTATGCTGGACAATTCACGAATTGGTAGACTTCTCTCATCGTTTTCATATTGGTATTCAGTGTGGACGAGAGGTGTAGAGGATGTATCGCTTGGGCATGCGCAGTGGCTACCATCAATCTGGGGACGATAAAATTCAATAATTATCCAAATTCCAATGGCTTATTATTGAAAATAATAAACCAAAAAATCACACAAAAAAATGCAATAAAAACTTATTATTCCTATGGAAATCATACTTTTTACATGAATTTTACTTTTCCCAACACTCAGTAGCTAATAGTGATACGATCACGACGACATTCAATAGTAAATAGGAATGTGAAATTGGTACTTTGTGTATTTTTCTAGGGATGATGTTGTTAGGATACCATCACTCTCCTCAACACTCACAACCTCTATAAATGTCATCAAAATCAGGCAATTTGGTATATTAGTAAGTACCTACATATCAAGGATTTCGAAATACGAAACCAAAATTGTTCAGACCGAGCTAAACCTGATGAATTGTTTTTTGATATCTAAAAGTGAACTAATGCTTCTGCCACTGTTGGCAGTTGAATTTTCTGCAAGTACATAGTACCTTAAATTCGGAGTTGCTTTAACGTTTAAATTTTCCCAACAATAAATTCCTAACGGATTTGTTGTGTTACCTCTGAAGTAGCGGAACTAGGGCTCGATTAAATCTTCCTTGATAATCTCAATACCCTTTTCAATCGTCATGTTCCACTTTCAAATGAAGCTCAAGGAAGCCGTCTAATTTACATAAACGCCGACCGCTCACGAGTGTTTTATCCTCGAAAGCTCGCTTAGAGAAGCTGATGAGACACAGAAGGCCCGTGCCATGACGAAGGTATAGGATTTACGGTAATGTAGGTAAGGGACAGGTAAGTAGGTAAGCACATATTTGAAATGCCTGTCGGCCTGTTGAATTTCTCACTCAATGACTCATTTTGACGTAGCACGGATCGCGTCATCACGCACTTGCGCCCCGCGGCGTTTGCCCAGCCTGCTTGAAAACTTTCCTTGGCTGTTTTTCGTTGGAATCTTGGAGATACAGAATCTTGTGGGAGAGGAGGGAGACCTTCTTTCATGGGGTTTACCCGTCAAACCGGTCACCTAATTACTTACACAACCGACCTAATACTGCCAATTTTATCGAAATTACCCCCTCCAAACTTCTTCTCCGTCTCCAACTTGGTAACTACTTTCAGTTTCCATCCATCCACTAAACTAATTCAAAGATTGCCTAGTTAGTTAAAACTAGAGATTACAGTTACAAATTAATTTGAAAAAATCGTAATCATTAAACGTGATAGGTCCGATAAGAGTGTAAATGCGGTAATTCCTCTACATATGTTCATTCCTTGTTTCAATACATTGGTTTTCCCAAATATTTCAAATGTTACCCTAACCAATGTTTGAGCCCCCTTTCACATTGTCTGCCTAGATGAAATTAGTTGATCCTTTCAGTTCCTTCCACTTCTCTAAGCTAATAGGATTTACTTCCTCATTTTTAATGTGTCTGCCTTGATTGGCTTTAGCTGATCCTTTCAGTCCCTTTCACTTCTCTAAGCTGATAGGATTTACTTTCACATTCAACTTTATCCGTCTTGATTGGCTCTAGCTGATCTTCTCAGTCCCTTTCACTTCTCTAAGCAAATAGGATTCACTTTCACATTTTTACTGTTTCTGCCTTGATTGGCTTTAGCTGATCCTCTCAGTCCCTTTCACTTCTCTAAGCTAATAGGATTTACTTTCACATTCAACTTTGTCCACCTTGATTGACTTTAGCTGATCTTCTCAATCCCTTTCACTTCTCTAAGCTAATAGGATTTACTGTCACATTCAACTTAGTCCACCTTGATTGGCTTTAGCTGATCTTCTCAATGCCTTTCACTTCTCTAAGCTAATAGGATTTACTGTCACATTCAACTTAGTCCACCTTGATTGGCTTTAGCTGATCTTCTCAATCCCTTTCACTTCTCTAAGCTAATAGGATTCACTTTCACATTTTTACTGTTTCTGCCTTGATTGGATTTAGCCGATCCTCTCTGGCCCTTTCACTTCTCTAAGCTAATAGTATTTAGTTTCACATTCAACTTTGTCCACCTTGATTGACTTTAGCTGATCTTCTCAATCCCTTTCACTTCTCTAATCTAATAGGACTTACTTTCACTTTTAACTTTGTCTCTCTTGATTAGCTCTTGTTGATCTTCTCAGTCCCTTTCACTTCTCTAAGTTAATATGACTTGCTCTCACATATAACTTTATCTGCCTTGATTGCTCTACTTGATCCTCCCAGGCCTATAACATAAGCTGTGCTTTCAGTTCTTGTTTTTTACTGGCCAACCCGTCGGAATCGATTCAACATTGTAACCCATTGTTTTCGTTGAAATAGACATCGTTCCACACACTCCGAGTTTCATTATGCCTAAATTTTGTTGATCATGGAAGGCTTTTATTGTTTTTCACTCATTTTTTACTGCTGAATCGAATCAGATTGACTGAGATCGATTGATGAAATCGAGCCTAACTCTAGAGAATACTTGGGTATTGCTTCTTCATGAAAAAACTTCACACCCACTCATTATGGACCTAATAATGAAAATTTGGAAATTAATCAATCGAATTTTCCTTATTTGCAGAATCAAATATTTCTTCTTGCATTTTGCATTCCATAACTGTCTAAGCACTTGGTTCAGTCCAGTTTCCGGTTGGTTGTCGGTCTGTTTCAAGTCTAGCGAATTTAATACGCTTCCTCCAGGAAACTCAACTCTCCACAAAACTTGTATTATAATTAATTGCGTAACAGTTTTCTAGCAGATACATAATATTGTAAACACCAAAACGACGACCGGATGAGCTCATATCGGCGGCTGACGCATCAACTCATATTTCCAACCCCAAATCAGTCCAACAAGGTGGAAGATGAACGTATCACGTATCGCCCCCTACAGATTCCTATCAGAGGAGATCAACCAGTGTTCAACTGTTCGAACCAGAGGGAAAACAAGTGTAAACTAATTTGACGACAAGCCGTGAGAACAGGAAACCCGTATTTTCGAGTTAATTCATTTTAAATCGAGTTCCGAGATTGGGACGGACACGGGAGGGACAGCTGTAAATCTTAATTCTTATCAATTCAAATCTCTCGGGGACCGGAGAAAGGACTTATTACTTCAATAAGTTCACCCTCATCGGTCCTCGGTGAAAATGAATGTTCAAGTACTAACTCTGATTGTTGATAACAAACCGAGTGTTGTCAATTCATTCTTGATTCGCATATATTCGTAACATCTGTTCTAACATTTATAACACAATATAATGGTACCTACACTAGTGAGTCAACCTGACTAGAATATGTATTTTGCTTCCTTTCTTCCAAAGTAGAGAGCTTTCTATTTGTGCACCTGGTTTTATTTCTTCAAAATTTATTGTAATTTCTTCTTGCGTTTTGTGCTTCAAAGTTGTCTGAAAATTTTGATTCCGTTAAGCGTGATTTGGTCTGTTTGTCAGGTATTAGTGGTCAACTCGATGCCCTCCCCATAACTATACGAAATCCTCGTCCAATTTCGATGCAAATTTCTGGGTGCGCTAATGAGCCCTTGGATGGTCCCTTACGAAGTCATCAGACCAATCGCACCCGTAAATATGTTTTTCCTCTCATGAACATCTCATAATACAGTAGTCCAATGTTGTTTAAACAAAACCATTAAGAAAATGAACACCATGATCGTAAAAATCATGTTTCATGATGGGCAATTTAAAAAAAAAATTCGTTCTATTGGTTTTGTATGGGATTACATGTACCAACATACTGGGAGGATTATAGGGGTCGAGATTAATAAGGATCACGGTCTTGTGTCTCGAAATTTTATATCTTGAAAATTTGTATGTCCTGAAATGTATAAATCTTGATTGTCTTCAAATGTTAATGTCGGAGTCAGAGAGGAATTATGAGGAATTTGATTACCTTTTTTTAAGGTTCCTGTTGTATACAATACTGTCGTAATTGAAGAGTCTACGTATTTCTGAAAGTTCGTTGAATAGATGTTGTCTTATCGTGCCATATTTAGTGGACGTCATTCATCCAAGGTATCAACTTCGTTACATGTGTTGCAATTTGGAGATTCCACCGCGCCAATTTTATATAAATAAGATTGGGTAACAGAAACGTGGGCCTGTTGAGGTCAGTGAAGGATAATCTTTACAGAAAGCATGGAAAATCTTTAAAGATGAAAGATTAAATGTTAATGTTCATTTTTCAAAATGAAATTTTTTTCTTTGGCGTTTTAAAGCCCTTCAAATAGTTTGTGTTCTATCTGTCGGTATGTCTGTGGTTCACTTGTTGCTTCGTTATTGGATTATGCTGTCCACGAGACTTAAAAATCCAATCGAGATGGCATCTTGATATCGTGAAACATCCCACAATCATCGATAGCTGGTTAAAACTATAGAAGTTATGCTTGTTTAAGTATTTCACGTTTGAGCATGGGCTGTAGCTATGAATGATACTTCAATGATGTAATTTGCACATCTCTGAGTTAAACTCATCGAAATCAAGACAAAAATTTGGTGTAGTTCTGGAATTCCCCAATTAAAAGAATATTCTACCAGAATATATATATACTTCCAGAATATTGTACTGCGATGCTGCGCTGATGCATACAGATACTTCAGAAATGACAGACTTCACTACGAGCTGAAGATTGAATCTGTCGATGAGGTCATTTGCAGCCAAGCCATGAATCACGTTTTGAGGCTCCAAGATCATGTAAATGAGGATGTCGTCTAGCTTCTCAACACAGTCTGCTTAGAAGACTTAAGAGAACGAAGCCACACGATCTAATCCACTTAGTGTGACCTTCATGAAGTGCAAATTTCGGACAATAAGAACTAAGTGGTATCTTAGTTTTCTTAACGTACACTATGTATCAGAAAAGTGTTGCTATAAGTTGTAAATTAGTGCAATAAAACTAGTAAAATAAAGTTTTGGATTTCACAAGTTTGTATAATCATACTCACAATCAATATCGTTCAAAAACATAAAATACGAATGGAAATTTTGATTGTGGAGGAAATGGTTTTTTCACCTCCCAAACATGATTTAAAACGCTGCAAAGTTATTACACAATGGTTTATTATTTTTCTCTATAGATCACTCGTCTGCAAAACCACCAATCAACTTGAACATGAAGAAAAACATCGATCGCATTTCGGTCAGCTAAAATTTGAACGGAGATTAGGCCTCTTTTGCGATTCACACTCGTGTTTCTGATTTATCGTACGTCCAACCCTTAAATTCTCGTAGGGAGCGAACAAGGCTCCGCGTGGTCTCAAAAAATTCTAAAAATTCTATAATATCTTCAATTGATGGAAAACAGTACCTTCTTATCGAACTTTTTGAGTTAGGGCGTTTTCAAAATTCATTATTTGACCCTTAGAAGTGACTTACATCAAATAAAATCTTCGGAGCACAACTAGACCCCAGATGGAGCCTACATACCAAATTTCATCAAAATCGGTCGATGCTAAGTGGGGAAAGTGCCGCGTACGGCGGACCTTGATTTTCACAACCTTGAATGCATTGCTTGAACTTGATTTTCATAATCATGTTGCTGGTATTCAACGTTGGCAATCAGCAACACGTTTGCAAAGTCTTTCACAATTACGTTGATGATTATTCGCCCTTTTCACTTCAAATTACCTGTGAAACGCTGCGAAGAGTGGTTGTTCAAATCGGGAGACATTCAAATTCCAAAACCTTGAGCTCAGTAGGTGGATGAGACATTGTGGTGAATAGAGGTTCATGAATTACCAGTGGGTAATTAATTACTATGTTCATCCAATCCTTGTCTATCCAACTACTTGACAGGTTTGGATTATCCGCAATTATTCCGTGAAGTGTCCGACAGTGTACTTAGCTGTACAAACATGGTCAACCGTAGGATGCTATTGATGACGGTCAGTTATCATTTGAATTTGAATCGATCATAGACATTTGCAGTAATTTTACCTATTTATCTTGTCAATAACAGTGTTATCATGCATCATCAACTTTATTTATTTTGAAACATCTTGAGAATATTCCAAATACAAACATATAGGAATTAATGTCGTACTCATACAAATCTTCCTCCTTTTTTCAAAATCGGTACGCAATTTTAAATAGAACACGTTCACTCCAACAAGAAGAGGCTGAGATACTTCCCTCTCCGATTTTGTTAGAAATTGTAATGTTTATTGTATGATCAAATAATTCGACACGTAGTCCGCCGTTCCGTTGAATGGGCCTCAAGAGCCCGGAAAAACATCATTTTAAGCTGAAAAATGGCTAAAAATTGGCGTTTACGGATCAGCTAGTGCTCCAATTGACACGATATGAGACGTTAGGAAGATCTTAGAAAATTGCTAATTATTCCAAAAATTCAAAAACCTAAAATTATTTTTGTTATCTAGATTTATTTTTCGGAACCCTACACACGCTCTTGGGATATATTTATGTAGAAAGACTCCTGAAAGTTTGATTGCAATCACGTGGAAAAGCTAGGTGTTTCGTAAACGCCATTTTTTTTAGCGATTTTTCAGCCCATTCAACGGAACGGTGGAATACCTGTCAACTTATTGGTTTATTATTTTCAATAATGACCCATTGGAATGAAGCAAGAAAAAAATTAACTCTTCAATTACTCCTGGGTGAAAAATAAGAGCTGAAATGTTTAAAATGCCCTAGCTCAAAAACTTTAAATGTAAAAGTATTGTTTTTTTCATCAATATGAAATAGTATTGCATTTTTAGAATCCAATAAGACCACTCAGAGCTCTGTAGGACCAACAATATGCTCCCTATGGAACTTAAGGGATGGACTTTCGATAAATCAGAAACACGAGTGATAATCGCAAAAAAAGGCCTAATCTCCGTTAAAATTTCAACTGACCAAAATTCGATCGTTGTTCTCAGAGTATGTTTTTGGTTTATTATTTTCAATAATGAACCATTGGAACCGAGCAAGAACAAAATTTAACCCCTCCTCAAAATTTGATAGACGTAGAATCAAAATCGATAGAGAAAATTTTCCGTCCGTCCGCCGTACGCGGCACTTTTCTTAGTAACCATAGACCGATTTTCATGAAATTCACTCATAAGGGGTGGAAATTAAGGGTTGAGATTTTCAAAAGTGCCCTAGCTCGAAAACCCTCAAAATAAAGGTATCGTTTTTTCACCAATTTTAAACAGTATTGAATTTTTAAAAATTTTTGAGACCACCCGTAGCTCTGCAGGACAAACCGTTCGCTCCGCTCCCTACGAGTACTTAAGGGTTTTGCTTCGATAAAACAGAATCACGAGTGAGAATCACCTAAGAGGTCTAATCTCCGTTGAAATTTTAACTGACCAAAATGCGATCGTTGTTCTCGGAGTTTGTTTTTTCGAGTAATAAAATTTCCTAATGAAGGCATCAACAACTGAAATTCAGAGTGAAGCGCTTATTTCTTCAAAAAGTTGGTAAATTACTTATATACCTTATGGTTGGTACTAAAATGCCACGGAGTTGCGCGAGTTGGGCGTCTCGGTAGGTGTACTCCTTGGTGTACCAGACGCGTACTGCTCGCCTCATATTTGAACTGGTGGTCTTCTTCAACATCTATAATTTTTTTTTGTTATTTTTAATTGATGCCGTACCCCTTTCGTTTTTGGGAAAATTCAAGCATTCTCAAGAAGAATTACAAAACTATTACATTATTGACTGAATATCTCAATTGGCTAGGCAGTCGATAAACCAGCTGGTGGTGAAAACAAGACAGTGTTTCACATCATGTTGTTAGTTGATAGTTGTCATTGTAAATTGCGTGTTCGTGAAGGGAGGAGCTGTCGTGTGACGTGATGTGACGTCGAGTCACTTTCAAGCGGGTAAACCGGCCGTTCCTCGAGATCCATCACGTCCATTTACTTCTAATTCCCAGTAGCGTAGACGAGATTACAGTCCTGATCCCCTATCAGCTGGAGGTGTCTCGACGCTCCGTCCTGGAACCCTCTCCTTGACTCAGGGCCGGTACTTGGAAGTCCTGGGATCGAACCTCCTCCTCTGTCCTGGCCCTCGGGGGTGGGGGTTGAGCCGTCCAGGAATACTCCAGGGCCTCCAGTACGTCCTGTGCCCTCGCGAAGGTAGTTACGTGCAGAGTCCAGTGTCCGCGAATCACACGGATATCACCTTACGAGGTAATTAAAAATTAATTACTTCAAAAAATAAATTTCCATTAAGAGCACCCAAATTTATGTTTTTAATTTAATTTTAAACTAAATTGAGCGATAGGTTCACACACCCAATTATCCAGGTCTAGATAAATAAGATTTTATATTTCTGCTTGCTGGTTGACTCAAGTCTTGGAATTTTACAACCTACAATTTTGGTGCTCTTCTATAAGTTGTAAATTTCTACAATTTTTTCAAGGTTGAGATTAGTGACGTCATTATGTCCATCGCGTCAGAAAGGCACCTCCGCACCTATTGTGTGACGTCAACATAGTTTTAACTATGGAAATCGCATAAAATACTATACTATCGTAGAAACGCCTGCAAAGAACACAGCTTTGCCATTGCCACTACCTACAAACCATATTTTCGCTTCAATCAAGTTTATTTTGAAGAGATAAACGCTTCACACTCAATTCGAGTTGTGGGTCCCTTCATTAAACAATTTGATGACTGGTTGCTAAGGATGCAAAACAGAGAACAACTCGAAGAAACGAACAACGATCACATTTTGGTCTACTAAATTTGAACAAAGATTAGGCTTTTGAAATTCTCACTTGTGTTTCTGATTTATCCTAAGTTCAACTCTTCAACTCTTAAGTTCTTAAGTTCTGATGGGTCTCATTCGATTCTAAAAATGCAATACTATTTTAAATTGATGAAAATACAATACCTTTATATCCGGAGTTTTGAAAATTTCAGCCCTAATTTTTCTACTCTTTGATGTGACTGACATCAACCAAAAGCTTCGGGGCACAACTAGACCACAAATGGAGCCCATATACCAAATTTCATCAAAATCGGTTCATGGTAACTAAGAAAAGTGCGGACGGACGGACAATTTTTTATTCGATTTTCGGATTTCAAGTAGGTACTTTGAAACGTAAACCAACAAATTTTGAGGAAGGGTAAAAAAAATTTTCTTGGTCGATTCCAAAGGTCCATTATTGAAAATAATAAACCAAAATGCCATTGGTGATGAACTTTCCAGAATAAATTCGGTTCTTATATGGAATATGAAACAAATACGCGTGAATTAAGTATAAATTCGAAAACACGAACTATAGGTAGGAATTCTTCTATTTACCGACGGTGCAGAGGCGATTTTCAGTAAAGTGTGGAAACGGTGACTCCTATTTACAACTGTATTATCTAACAGGATATGGCCAATTACTACGGGTGGTTGTAGAAATACGCATCTGAGGTCGAAATGGTCATATCCTAATGGCAACGGGTAATAAATTGTGAACAGAAAAGATGAAGAATCATCCTTTACACACTTTTCCGGTAGGTAGGTCCGTCGTCACCGAGAATGATTTCCTAGTTTCTTCATTTCCCCCATCAAAATCTGTCCCTCAGGAACCTGTCTGTCCCAACTTTCCAACTATCTTTCATCCGCCGAGTTCACATCTGATCTTCGAAGTACTGTATATTGAAGGTTAAGTGCAATAGGGCTGAAAATTTCAAAACGCTCTAACTAAAAAGTTTTGTTTTTCTCCGATTTAAAAAAAATAAAATTAAAAAAAAATTTAGAATCGAATGACCACCCAGTTCTTTGAAAGACGAACCGTTCGCTACTTACATTGGACTTGCAACAAATCAAAAACACGAATGTAAATCGCAAATATTGTTCACTGACGGAAGTAGGTAGGGCTAATATCCGTTAAATTTCAGCTGATCAAAAAATTCATCAAATGGTGTTGGCCAGTTAGGACAGGACTTCGGGTAGTGTTTGTGCCATTAAGTTGTTCTTCCTCAGCAACTAAGAACCAAATTTCGTAATGAAGGCACTCACTGCTCTCGGATAGCAATGTTATTGTTATTGATAGTATGTAGTATTTATAGAATAGCAAAGTTCTATGCGGACACCCGCCAGCAATTTTTTTTAACACCTGAGCTTTTGACTGTTAAGCCATTAAGCTTCTGGTGGCCCAGTATAGTTTTGCCAATTTCTGGCGTTCATTTAATATGTCAGGTGTTCTGACATCTGTCAATTTGGAGCATCTTGGCAGATGGTCTCCGTCCATTTCTTCATGATGGCAGAGGGGGCATATTGGGGAGTCGACCAGACCAATGCGGTGAAGGTGTTTTTGGAGGAAGTCATGTCCTGTTGCCATTCGGAAGGTTCAGAGGAAATGGGTGCAATGAAAAGCCGACGTCACTGTCGACCCTCCGCCTGATCAGCCCAAACCCTCCGAGCCTCTCTTGCAACTAGACTAGTGCAGATTCTCCTTGCTGAGCTAATTGGAGTAGCTAAGCTCGGCTGCACTTCCAAGGAGCCACGCTTTGCCAGTGCGCCAGCTCTCTCATTGCCGTGGAGATCATAACGACTCGGTATCTATTGGAGAACAATCCTCTTTCCATGCTCGATCAGTTGGTCAATGCGATCACGAGCCTCCACTACTCCAGCATGGATGATTGTCTCGAGCCGATGGAGAAAATCGCTGCCTGAGAGTCAATGAAGAAGACCACCTGCGATGGACTGGCATGGCTGATCTTCTCCAGTGACAGGCAAACTACCTTGACTTCGCCGTCAAAGCTTGTGCCACCAACTGGAGCAAACAGTTCAAAATCTGCACAATAGTCTGCAAATAAAACACTGCAAATTATTACACCTTTTTAGGACGTCCCACAGTAAGACTTGGGCGTCCTTATGCGATCGATCTGGGGTGAAGTTGGACAACACTCAACAGAAAAAAAAAATAACCACACAGTAATCCGTTTTAGACCGTTCTGAATCCAAATCCGCGAAAAAAACCATAGGTGTATGTCTGTGTGTGTGTGTGTGTGTGTGTATGTGTGTGTGTGTGTGTGTGTGTGTGTGTGTGACAAAATCTTGTGTCGTCTGCCCAGCCCTTAGTTCTCAACCGATTTTCCTGGTTCTTTTTTTGTTCGACGCGGAAAACTATCTAGTTGTGCACTACGTCGCCGGATTTTCGAATTTTGCCTTTCAAGGGGGGGAAAGGGGGGGTTAATGCTTAAAAAACGTGCGTTTTTGGGCATAATCTTGTGTCGTCTGCCCAGGCCTTAGTTCTCAACCGATTTTTGTGGTTCATTTTTTCATCGACGCGGAAAACTGTCTAGTTGTGCACTACGGCGCCGGAATTTTGGATTTTGCTTTTTAAGAGGGGGAAAGGGGGGGTTAATGCTTGAAAAACGTGCGTTTGCGGGCATAATCTTGTAAATTCTGCCCAGGCCTCAATTTCCAACCGATTTGTGTGTTTCTCTTTTTGTTTGACTCAAATAACTTCCGAGTTGTACATTATTTCACCAGAGTACCAAAATTCGCAAGGAGAGGGGGCAAGTGGGGGATAATATTCACAAAATATCCGATTTTTCAATATTTCGGTTGTTTTAATGCGTACTAACTTTCCCCAAGCTTTGAAATTGAGGAAAAATTCTCAATATACCTCCGGATTTTCATGAATTATTCTCTGTACCACCATGGAACTAATAGTGGTGCCACCGTGGTGCCAGGACACCATAAACCTCATATTTCGTGTTTTTTTTTTGTGTTTCACCTCGAATACGGATGTGAACCTCGACGGACTGCTTACTAAAACTAATAGATGAAAGTTCAATGTTACGACGTATTTCCGCTTTGGTGCCAGACTGGCACCATTGGAGGAGGAGGGGGGGGGGGTGAACTCGAATTCACATGTTGGGTATCGTAGATCATGGATTTTTAAATGCTCTTCAGATTCGAGGCTGCCATGCCGCTAGAAATTTTATGGCGGATAAAGGTGAGGGGTGGGGGGGTCACTATTTCTTGCCTAAAGTAATGAACCAAATTACATCGGGTGAAACAGTTTTATCGCTTACCAACTGGTTAAACTGATCTAATGCTTATCCTATGGGACGTCCCCTGGAATGCATGCATTACTAAACAATATGTTTTCAAATGTCACCTGATGTCTAACCCGGTCACCTTATCCACAAAGTAAAAAACCATTGTGTATTTATTTGCAGTGGTGCTTATTTCGAAGTTAAAACTAAGTTATACAGTTTTAGAGGACTTTAAATCCGATTCTAGGCTCGAAAACAACTGATTCCGACCCCCAATAATTAGGGATACCTGTTGAGCCAAGACAAGCCTAAAAATGAGGAATTTCACCGATTTCTGTTTGCATTTTTCCTGAATAGTTAATGTTGTGGGATAGATGAAAATCGGGCTGATCTCGGAAAATAAGTCTCCTGTTATTTTTGGGAGACTGTCAAAATTTTTAATTTCAAAACTAACCGGGAAAACAGACATGCAGCGGGAACACTCGCTGATTGGGCTGTTCGGATCGCCGTCTCCCCCCAGTGTTGCCCATTGGGACGACGAAATCGTGTTTTCTAAGAGAAAAGTTACCAAACAAAAACAGAGGAAACCTAATTTTCCCCATCTCGCTTTTTCTATTTTTTTCTTCAGTTTTTCGATTTCGAACTTTACTGTTTCATGAAATTTTGCATCTGGGGACTATGGATTTCTCGATCTCAGCGCTTCAAGCGGCCATAAATGAACTATTCCATTATGACGTCATTTTCCCGGTTTTTTTAAACATTCGTATTTTCTACACTGTTTTGTTTATTCGTAAATTAGGAAGTTCGGGCTGAAAGTTTGCCGTAGGGGGTTTCAGAGGTGCTGAATCCGATTTTGGGGTCAAAAATAGGAAATTCCGACATGGTGAAATTCCTCATTATTGAGTTTTAAACTAGTTTGACACCTTGCATAATGGAGGGTCGTTTATTGAAGACCTGTGCAATATCCTAAAAATATCGATCTAGCGATGAAATTCCTGAATTGGAACAACCTTAGTTTGGTAATGTGTGTGTTTGGATGTGTCTCTTGTTTGTTACATTCCAATTTTCTTCGGAATTTCATAAAGCTGTAAGCTAATGGAGGAGAATATTCTTCTGGTTCTACCACGTCATTTAGATTGAATGAAATCTCAGGCCTGATAGTATCCGGTCCAACAAGGGGAGTAGAAGCGAATGAACGATGGGTAGTTAAGGATTATCTCTTGTTCCTGGAAGTGGGTTTGTGACTCTTATAGAAGTGGTGGTGGAAGTAGACTGTGATGTGATCCTTTATCTGGCAAACGGCTCGAGCCGAACGGAAGCGCCAATCAAGAGGGCAGGGCGGAGGGTCAAACAAAAAACGGGACGCCAAGAGTGTGGGCGGTGTAGGGTGTAGCTTCATGGGTGATCCCACCGAAGGTTTGGCGACCAAATACGAAGAGACAAAAAAATACAGGGAGATAAAGCAAATACCATCGAACGCATTGTTTGTTATATACGATTTTTTTAGAGTCTGCCATGTGGGTGTGGCACATAGTTTTTTCCTATCCATATCGTGATAGAGTTGGATAGTGGTTCTAAACCTTTTGGTTTATTATTTTCAATAATGAACCATTGGAATCGACCAAGAAATTTTTTTTAAATCCACCCTAAAAATGTGATGGTTTACGTTTCAAGGTACGTAGAATCCAAAAATCGAGAAAAAAACATTATCCGCCCGTCCGCCGTAAGCGGCACTCTCCTTAGGCACTTTTCTTAGTTACCATGGACCGATTTTAATGAAGTTTTGGTGTATGGCCTCCATTTGGGGTCTAGTTGTGCCCTGAAGCTTTTGGTTGAAGTCAATCACTTCTAAGGGGTGAAAATTAAGGGTTGAAATTTTCAATAGTGCCCTAGCTCAGAAACTCGAAATAAAGGTATTGTTTTTTCACCAATTTTAAGTAGTATTGAATTTTTAAAATTTTTTGAGACCACCCGAAGCTCTGTAGGACAAACCGTTCGCTCCCTACGAGAACTTAAGGGTCAGACTTACGATAAATCAGAAACACGAGTGTGAAACGCAAAAGAGGGCCTTATCTCCGTTCAAATTTTAGCTGACCAAAATGCGAGCGTTAGAGTTGTACTTGGTGTTGCTTCCTTAGCAACCAGTAATCAAACTTCCTAATAATTAGGTCAACCTTAACTCCCTGTTTCTTCGAACTGAGTGTGAAACGTTTATTTTTTCTAAATAAGCGAACTTGATCAGGAATCAACTTTTTTTTCCAAATTTTATTGGCTTTGTAATAATACATTTAGCCGAAACAATAAAAAAATAAAAGATAATACTCGGCGCTTCTACTTAAAGCCTACGGCGTAAATTATAAGGACATGGAACATGTTTTAGCCAGATTTAGTGCAGAACCTTTAGTTGTAGGTAGGTACAATACAAAAGCTATATTATCCCTAGCAACATAAATATAAAATGCATTGAAAAATGAAAAACTTCAATTCAAATTGAAAATCATATAGGCACCTGCATATTTCTAAGCTGTTTTCCGCTAGAAAAGTATCTGGGTTGGATGGACGGGCAGTTTTCTTTTGGATGAACTAATCAGCCGTATTAACTGCACATCACAATTCCTTTCACTTTTGCTAATAGAAAGGGCTGGATATTATCAGCTGGCTATATATCTCAAACTTCACAACAGGCAGCCCCCCTTCGTCCAACCCCGGAGTCTCATGCCGGAACTGAATTCATTGAAACAATTAATGATTCAAACACAAATTTCTCCGTCAGAAAATGGTCTAAAATAAAAGTTTAATATTGTACTTTGTATATAAACAATACCTAAGAATAAAGGGGCGTCGGTGGTCTAGTGGACAGTGTACCCGACTGCGGTGATAAGATAAGGACCGTCTAGCGGGGACGCGCGTTCGAGTCTGGTCGCCGCAGAAAGTTTTCTGTCTATTAGACGATCGGCAATCTCTCGTTCCAACCCAGGGCGGTGATGTTTGGGAAGCCATGAGCGAAATCATCAGAACAAATTCTGATCTCCCCTTAGGGAGACAGCTGATGACGTCCGCGACGCCAAGAATGGCAGTCGGACGAAAATTCAACCTGAAATGGTTGCTTACTTTACTTTACTTTACCTATGAATAAATATGAATTTCAAAATTGTTTCCTGATTTATTTTAAAAGACTGAACAGCTCAACTGATAGAAATCTAAGTGTTACCATGGATTGGTCAAATAAGACCATTTATGAATAACTTGGGTCTGCGCACTAAAAGAGCTTGAAATTACTCTAGCGTTTCCTATTCATGAATAATTATGATTCCGAGGATGGCTGATTTTATTTATTGAAGTCAAGGATTTATGACATTAACGTACTCGTAATAAAGCATGTAACCACGCCAGGAACTTTGAAATTTTCCAAGAAATACTACCAAGAACTGAATGAATAAATGAAAAATAATACATATTTCGAAAATTAAATAAAACAATACCTATAAATTTTTCTCTTGTATTCTCATGTTGACCTTGGTCGTCCTTGTGAGTTGTCGTGCCAATTTTATTTTATTATATTCACTTAAAATTAATTTGGTTGTAAATTGTTATTTTAAAGTGAGTTGAAACAAAAAGTATATACAATTGTTTCCTTTACTTAACTTTTATTCTGTAACAATGCGCATCATATGTTTTTGATATTTTCATGTCTTTGCTTTGGCACATAAACTGAAAAATCGTCACGAAAACTAAGCAAGTCTTGCTCACGCGACCAATAAATAAATAAGATAGACTCACTGTGTTGCGTAGAGAACAATCAACTGTTTTCTTATTTTGATGCTTGGGTACATGAACTAACAACCTTACTTCACTACCTTGTTGTGTAGTGGTTGACATGAAAATTTCCCAATGTGTTGCAGACTCATATGCAAGCATTCCCTAATAAACTTGATTGTGAAGTAGTACCTATGTGGTAGGTAGGTTTGAAAAAAGCATCAATATCAGAAATTTTGTGCTGAATCCGAATATACCTTTTGGGACTATCCAGATCGGGACATTCCAGGGGCTTTGCGAATTTCTTGAATGATCCCAAAGAAATTCCACGCAGGCTAACAGGTACCTAGTAAATTGTTGAGTCACACTCCACTCTGAAGGAGATTTGAACTCATCTAGGCCTCCAGTCGAACTTGATGTGGGCCCAATTTATTCGATTTTCGGATTCTAAGTACCTTGAAACGTGATCCAACAAATTTTACATTTATTTTTCTCGTTATTGCATTGTTTAATAATTAAATTGCTCTATCAGGAAATACGTGTAGTGCCACACTACCAAGAACAAAGTAGAACGTTATAGCAAGTTTGAGTAAGCAGTTGTATATAACATTCAAATGTACAGACCGGTCGGCACTCTCGAAATTAAGAGGCCAATCGTAGTTTCCCTCCAAAAATTACACTAATCCCGTTCACTATATGGTGTAATTTAAATTCAGTTTGGCCCACATGGTATTCTTTTGTGATTGTTCTCGCTCTCTTCTATTAATTCAGAGGCGCCAAATGAGAAACCGATCAATCGATGCGGGCCCATCACGTGCTCAAAGGTCCGTTGGTTGTAATAATGGTGGCGACCTACACCAAGTATGGTACATTTGGCAAGTCGTCAGGCCTGGCCCAGTCACGTTGGGGCACAATGTGTCACATGTGGAACTGAATTCCCCGCACGTGAGGGCGGTCGCTATCGGATGACTTAAGAAAGGCGAGCGGTTACCGGATATGGCGTTTTCAGTTGAGAGTTCAACCTCCAACGAGTTTTAGGTGACGACGATGATCAGAAAGTGTTGGAAACAGCTGTGAAAATGAGAAGAATCAGACGATTTCAAGTAACCGTTCAGAGACACAATGCTGCAGTGAATGGGGTTTTGGCGATTGTGATCGGTACGTTGGTGGTTGGTCACTGGGGCCACAAATCAACCAAATACTCTTTTTTAGGAATTGAAGATCTGTATCTTCTTTCAGTGTCTGTTGTAAACAATAATCTCACTTCTGGTACATCGTACGTGATCGTATTATCACATCCATCATACGGTTGAAATTATTTCTGTATAAGCACTAGAATGGAAAGGTCAGCTAGAGGGCATATAAAGGAAAGATGGAGTAATTTTTACTCCCACTTACAAATACTCAATTTTGTTCTCTTTTTTTCGTTTGAAAGTGATGGAGTTGTAGAAAATAACAACAAACAACGATGTAAATAACTTATTTTGATTTATTTTTCACGTGAATGATACCTAACGATACCTACTCCACGATTCTAGTAAATAATGTACCCGTAAATATCTGAATATATAAGAATAGGATGGCTCATAACATTGTATGGCAATAACCTCCTCGCGGTAGGTAGTTATTATATCTACTATTCGCCGGACTGGGTTCCTTCAGTTACTGTATCTACTTGGCTAAACATAGGTAGACACTTCAGTCTTATAACAAAATATCAAAATTCAAAATATCAAGCTATGACTTAGTAACAATGAGAACCTAGAAAAAAACAGAGGTACTAGACAGGAACATAATTATGAACATTAATTTCCAACATACCAAACTGATAACAGTTGGGGCAAGATTTGACTTTATGATTACTACAAATGGGTTTCTAGCAGCCTTTGCAGAATGTGGTTGTGCATCTTTTCTCTGACGATGTGACGACTCTTTCTCTTTCAAGTAGAGGGTTGTGGTGGAAACTGGTGGATTTTTATTGTCCTTCTTTCTTTCTTTCTGTTATTTTAATACTGTAGTGAATTCCTGTATATCATACTTAGTCTTTTTATTGAATGAACTTTTTGAACATCAACCTCGTTACTTGACACCTGATAACTTTCAACTTTCAATTTAGCTCGGAAGTGTCAACAACGTCAATTTAATTTTGAAGCCAAAACAATGATTCCGAAAACTCTTTAAACATGCATTTCGCAAGTCTGCGACAGTCCAACCGGCCATGAAGACAATCTGGGATCTCTATGTGATAGTGTTGTCCAATAGATCTCGTCCATTTTCGTCCCTGCGGCAACAGCACATTGGCGATCCGTTTCTTGTCTAGTTCGATGGTTTTCGGTAACCTCCTTGTTCCCCTTGGTGTCCGGTCCCTTATGTGCTCTATCGATCCGATCTTGGGCCAATGTACCTTTGGGTTGCTTGATGGTATCTCTTTGGCGATTGTCTTTTTCAGTAATTACAGATGGCTCAACACAAAGTACTTTATTGGGAACAGATTCCGCTTCATCGCCAGACTCAGAAGTGACATTGACAAAACTCACAGTTTCTTCTACACTACTCAACGTTTTACATCTCCCACTTAAAATCCATCCCACCTTAGTATCAAGCAGATATAATCCTGGAATTTTCGTGTGTTTCTCAACGTTTACTATATCATAGTAGTAATCATTCCCAATGAGGATGTCGACTGGGCGATCAGGCTCGTCATCGGATAATTTAAAACTTTTCCAACTACAATTTGAAGATATATTATCTTTACTTGTTTTTCCCATAATAGTTGGCACCACATTAACTTCCACTCTCTGTTTTGTCCCGTCGAGATAGTTTAAATTCAATGCAGTCAAGTATGTTGTAACTTTTGTTGGTTGATTTCGCCCAAATAAAAATACTGACAAATTGTGCTTACCCTCCTGAGGGAGGTCCAAACTACTCATTAGTTGTCTGATTGTGCCCCCCACAAGGACTCTACATTTTTTGCTGTTTGGGCTGATGATAACAACCAGAGGGTTGTTGAAAGCTC
This sequence comes from Apolygus lucorum, assembly GCA_009739505.2. Classification (NCBI taxonomy): domain Eukaryota; kingdom Metazoa; phylum Arthropoda; class Insecta; order Hemiptera; family Miridae; genus Apolygus; species Apolygus lucorum. The sequence goes on along the minus strand of CM019178.2, from coordinate 15,615,468 downwards.
CCCAGAATGAAAAGCTGATACAAAGAACAAAGGACTTCATTTGTCTCACCCTCAACTTATTTGATTTTCTTAGTTATTCTGTTCGGTAGAAATTATATTTCTGAATCACAAACTCGTTGGGACATGTTAAATTTGAGGACCCTAAACAGAAATAAAGAGTACTATACTCCACTAGACCTACGTTTTTGGAAATATGGTGTAATTTTTACTCCCTGACTTTTAGAAAAAACCACACCACTTGGAAAAGGAGTGTCCATTCACGACCACTGCACTTGCATCATACTCTAAGCATCCTTTTTTGAACTTCAGATTTCTTCCGTGATATTTGATGTGTTACGTGTCATTTTGGACGATAGCTGACTGAAGGACCAGCTAAACAATTCAAAATGGTGATACAATGCCAATAATATCAAAGGAGAGTCTAGGTTTGTTAACAAGAATTTTAGGAGTAAACCCTCAAGTCAAAAATCAATATCGCAAAAAAGTTTTTATATTTTTTCAGGGTATTTAAAAATAGTCATATTTACCTATGTGCAAAATTTTCTAACGAAATAGGCCCGATGACTACCAGATATTCAAAATTTTGATTTTCCAAACATTTGAACACTACAGGGGAAAAACGCTACCATCGGAACAATATTCCAAGTGCTTTCAACCGGTTGAAAACGATGAAAGTCCAGTTCTGTGAGCTTTTGAAAGTTTAGTATAATGGGTAAAACGCTGAGGTGAGGGTCTACAGACATTCATCGTTTTCAACGAGAGCGAAGAGATTCCGCTGTGACCTTTATCATTTTTCCCCTGTACTATTTATTTATAAAATCGGCTATATGACAGTTTTTTGAAAAATTGCCCCTTGCTACAGAAAATGTTTCTTTCATGTCATGTAATGTTTCTTGCTTTCTACATGTTTCTTTCATGTTATTGACACTTCTGTTCTGAAGGACCGTAACATGTTGGAATAACTAACACTGTACTAGTCCAAGTAATTTCTTCCTTTGGAATTCTTCGAAAAGTAGTCCTAAAATTCAGGCTAGAAGGTGCCTTACCTTGCCAAGCACCTCAACCCCCTTCAATATGTGAATTGGGTGAATTGTGCCCAACAAAATCTCATTCTTTGCGGATCATGACAGTGCTACTTATATCAAATATGGGGGCTGTCATTTCCAAAAATGATACATATAACACATCGCCACCAACTGTTGAGAGCGCCTGACTGTTGCACATAGCTCCCGCATATTCATAACACGATAACATGGATCATAGTAAATCTGATTGCAATGGAGATGATCGGAATGGGATGAAATCTGTGGAAATTACGAGTGCTGCAAGTATTTCACGCCTGCGCCTATGGCGATTTAACCCATTTCAAGCCAAGGGTAGAAATAACTGAATAAGAAGGAGAGGAGGATGAACTGTTTTACAGAATGCCGGCCGAAATGAAGCGTCATTTGCTCACCCTATCGAGAGCAAAAATACTCGATATTTTATGAATTTTACTTTTTAATGAGATTTGAGAGTTTTCCAAAGCGATATGATTTATCCAGTTCATTGTTTTTGGTAAAATGCAAAAGTCTGAGGATCGGAATCTCTTTCAACTCATGGCCCAGAATCGAATTTGAGCCACCATAATCATGCCTGTGGCAAAAAGGTCTCATTTTCGAAAAATTGTCCAAAATTGCATTCAGCTCCCGAACGCCAAACAAAATTTTTTCTGATAATTTTAGGAACAGCATAAACGAGAAAAATTTGTCTGCAAAGATTTTTCACTATTTTCAATGTTTTAAAAAAATCATTAAATATGACGATGCGAAAACGCATTAGTGGCCGGAAATGGGTTAATCTCGATGAAATTAAAATGAAATGCCAACCAGAATTGGCAATTCTACCAACCACTCAATTACCTTGTTGAACCAAACCATTGGAACCATCCTAGTCTCGTCTTGTGTAACTGGCGCCCTTCAATTGCATTCCGTTCAGAGGAACAACAACTCGTTTCGGTTCGTGTATTTATATTGGTCAGAACATAAAGGAAAGGAAATCACCTGGAAGTGAAGTTCCGAATAAGGAACGGTGGACTGTTATTGTTGAAAGGTATTTGATATGCTGCAGGAGCACTTCCTGCATCGTGAGCGTGCGCTCTCATAGTTCGTATTCCGGACGAGTCCTCTGCCCTCCCAGACCCCTGAGGACTTGGTACAGTCTCTCGAGAACCTGGTTTTTGATGCCCAAAATGATACCGTGATCCATCCATGTGTCCCAAAACCACACAATGGAGTCGACAGGTGTTACTCAGTTGGAGTTACATACTTATCGGATTATTATTCTCGAAATACCCATAAAACTTCAGTGTAGTACGATTACCTGTGGCTGTGAGTTCACGCGATCTAACCGAAAGTTTTCAAGTTAATGTGAACACAGTATTTATCTGGTTACGACGGTATCTTTGGATTTTAGGTTGATTCAATAGGTTTAAAATTATTCGCAATAAAACAAAACGAGTTGCCAGAGTGGCGTATTGGCCCTTTAACCAGCCAGTCTGATGCTCATCAAGCGCCGTTGGTCTTCTAAGTTATTCCCAAATACCTGCTTCATTTTTATGTTGTTCAACCTGATTTCTTCTTCACCTTGTAGAGGATCGAAAAACGAAAAAAAAACTATCGTATGTGCATAACTCAATTTTGACCATCACGGGATATTGGCCCTTTTCCCATCCGAACGTCGTTATACAGGGTGTCCGAGAAAGATAAGGCCAAACTTCAGGGGTCGATTGAACAAGTAATTTGCAAAACCAATGTCTCTTTGCAATTTTCTTTTAACCCCTAGTTTTGTCGAGTTTTTCCAATTTAAAGAGTTTTTTCGTATGTTGAACCTTGTCTCACTAAAATGAGTATAGCTCCCTTATTTAACGTGGAAATTCAAATCTAATTACACCGCTAAAAAGAACATTAAATTTCCCATCAGATGACCTACAAGACACATTTTTAGGACGTCCCACAGTAAGACTTGGGCGTCCTTATGCGATCGATCTGGGGTGAAGTTGGACAACACTCAACAGAAAAAAAAATAACCACACAGTAATCCGTTTTAGACCATTCTGAATCCAAATCCGCGAAAAAACCATAGGTGTATGTCTGTGTGTGTGTGTGTGTGTGTGTGTGTGTGTGTGTGTGTGTGTGTGTGTGTGTGTGTGTGTGACAAAATCTTGTGTACTCTGCACAGGCCTTAGTACTCAACCGATTTTCCTGGTTCTTTTTTTGCTCGACGCGGAAAACTATCTAGTTGTGCACTACGTCGCCGGAATTTCGAATTTTGCCTTTTAAGGGGAGGAAAGGGGGGGGGTTGATGCTCAAAAAACGTGCGTTTTTGGGCATAATCTTGTGTCGTCTGCCCAGGCCTCAGTTCTCAACCGATTTTTGTGGTTCTTTTTTTCATCGACGCGGAAAACTATCTAGTTGTGCACTACGGCACCGGAATTCCGAATTTTTAATTTTAAGGGGGGGAAAGGGGGGGTTAATGCTTAAAAAACGTGCGTTTGCGGGCATAATCCTGTAAACTCTGCCCAGGCCTCAATTTCCAACCGATTTGTGTGTTTCTTTTTTGTTTGACTCAAATAACTTCCGAGCTGTACATAATTTCACCTGAGTACCAAAATTCGCAAGGGGAGGGGGCAAGTGGGGGATAATATTCATAAAATATCCGATTTTTCAATATTTCGGTTCCTTTACTGCTTACTAATTGTACACAACCTTTGAAATTGAGTAAAAATTCTCATTATACCTCCGTATTTTCATGAATTATTCTCTGTACCACCATGGAACTAATTGTGGTGCCACCATGGTGCCAGGACACCATGAACCGCATATTTCTTCTTTTTTTTTCTTTTTTTTTTGTGTTTCACCTTGAATTTTGTGTGAACCTCGTCGGACAGCCTACTAAAACTAATAGATGAAAGTTCAATGTTACGACGTATTCCCGCTTTGGTGCCAGACTGGCACCATTGGTGAGTGAAGGGGGGGGGGGGTGAACTCGAAATCGCATATTGGGTGTCGTAGATCATGGATTTTAAAATGCTCTTCAGATTCGAGGCTCCCATGCCGCTAGAAATGTTATGGTGGATAATGGTGAGGGGGGGGGGGTCACTATTTCTTGCCTAAACTAATAAACCAAATTACATCCAGTGAAACAGTTTTATCGCTTACCAACTGGTTAACTGATCTAATGCTTATCCAATGGAACGTCCCCTGGAATGCATGCATTACTAAACAATATGTTTAACCATGCATCTAGTTTAATTTATTCTAGTCCAAACTTAAAACTTTGCAATTTTTGAGTTTTTGGCGAAATTCTCAAGAGATTTTCGCCCATACGCTGTAAAGGAAAATCAATGGGGTTTTCAGCAAAACCATCCTCAAAGTCTCAGGTTTTCAACGGTATAGTCAAAAAATATTTTAAAATCGTATTTAGGGGAGAAATTAATGTTTGAACGCGGAAAAACGTGGATTTTTTTCAACGAAATCGACGGTTTGGCGGGAGGATTCGGGGGGTCTCCTCCGCCGCTCCTCACGCCCTTCATCCAACCCTGAATCCTCCCGCCAAACCGTCGATTTCGTTGAAATAATCCACGTTTTTCCGCGTTCAAACGCTAATTTCTCCCTTAAATTCGATTGTAAAATGTTTTTTACTAAGTATAACGTTGAAAACCTGAGATTTTGAGGATGTTTTTGCTGAAAACCCAATCGATTTTCCTTTACAGAGTATGGGTGAAAATCTCACCAAAAAAAACTCGAAAATTGCAAAGTTTTAAGTTTGGACTAGAATGAATAAATCTAGATGCATGGTTAAAAATGTGTCTTGTAGCTCATCTGATGGGAAATTTAATGTTCTTTTCAGCGGTGTATTCAAGAGACAAGGTTCAACATACGAAAAGAATCTTTAAATTGAAAAACCTTGTAAAAGCAAGGGGTTAAAAGAAAATTGCAATGAGACATTTTTTTTTTTACAAATTACTTGTAGAATCGACCTCTGAAGTTTGGCCTTATCTTTCTCGGACACCCTGTATAGCATTTCCAGGTCAAATTAATCCTTTTCCACAACATTACAATATATTTCCGTTAAGTACCTAATCTCACAAAGTAAGTATATCATCAGAACATAATCTTGAAAATTCAATTAAAATTCGTGTAAAATTCCCAGGAAAAGCGGTAGGTAGCGAAAATGAGAGAGAAATGGCATTGGGAAGGAATACTCATCAGCCTCATCTTCGGAGGCCTCTGAAGATATCGAACAGAAGAATCTAAATTCTTCACATTTTACAGCTAACACTTCTCAAGTTTTTCTACAACGCCTGCAATTTGCATAACTTTTATTGGGCTAATTTTTGCGAAAGGATTAATTTGATTTGGAAAAAGTATATTTTGGTTTGGAAAGAGTGTAGTTTGGGTCGAAAAAAGATTCTTTTGGTTTGGAAAAGGATTAATTTGACTTGGAAATGATATAATTTGAACAGGGAATTCTTCAAAATATTCTCGTTAAATCCTATTATAATTATGATGTTGAAATTGCACCACAATATTTATACGAGTACATTATGTGCTACCATTAAAATGTATTTAATTAAAATTTAAGTAATTGTGTTTTTATGTGGTTTACAAATGAGGGAAATAAGAATGTGTTTATATGCTAGGAAAATTTTAGTGTTCTATAAAACGTCTAGGGCAGTAATCATTAATTTTCTCAGTTGAATTATGTTTTTTTCGAGGTTGACGGTGAAGTAATCAATAAAAAATCGCCATCAAACAATTTTTTTGTGGCTGTAACTCTGATTTATTCTCTCTAGAGATTCATTTTGGGGTTAAACCGACTTTTATGGAATGAATTCCTTGACAATCACAGGATCGGGTTTATAATTCAGTAAAGTCAAAAACTTGCGAAAAAAAAAGCTTGCAAAATTGTCTGTAAAACGTGGATAATGGGTATAATAGCTGTGATCGTTTGGTCTGTAGGAAACCATATCTGAAGAGGCACATTTATGCACCAATTATACAATAAATGCGAGGTAGGTATATACTGATTTATGTATTTTAATGAGGAATTTCACCGATTTCTGTTTGCATTTTTCCTGAATAGTCAATGGTGTGGGATAGATGAAAATCGGGCTGATTTCGGAAAATAAGTCTCCTGTTATTTTTGGGAGACAATCAAAATTTTTAATTTCAAAACTAACCGGGAAAACAGACGTCCAGCGGGAACGCTCGCTGATTGGGCTGTTCAGATCGCCGTCTCCTCTCAGTGTTGCCCATTGGGACGACGAAATCGTGTTTTCTAAAAGAAAAGTTATCAAACAAAAACAGAGAAAACCTAATTTTCCCCATCTCGCTTTTTCTATTTTTTTTCTTCAGTTTTTCGATTTCGAACTTTACTGTTTCATGAAATTTTGCATCTGGGGACTATGGATTTCTCGATCTCAGCGCTTCAAGCGGCCATAAATGAACTATTCCAGCATGACGTCATTTTCCCGGTTTTTTTTAAACATTCGTATTTTCTACACTGTTTTGTTTATTCGTAAATTAGGAAGTTCGGGCTGAAAGTTTGCCTTAGGGGGTTTTTAGAGGTGCTGAATCCGATTTTGGGGTCAAAAATAGGAAATTCCGACATGGTGAAATTCCTCATTTAGAAGTTTTTCTAGCGATGCCGCCAGTTTTTGAGGGGAAATGGAATAAAACCACAAACACTTTGGGGAAAAAACGCAACTACTTTAGGGAAATGCTCTTGCGAGAATGTGGCCATTTTAGCGGAACGTAGAAAAGCACTGTTGTGCCAGGAAAAGACGACTTTGGGGTTACACAGTCACATCGTATATTACCGTAGATTACGTATTGTCAAGTAAGTATATCGTTGAGTAGATATATCAGAGTCTGCTGAGGGCTGCTGACACTCTGCTCCATCAAGCGTGGAAAAAAACAGTAATCTATGTATGTGTCGGCGCCACCGAAATATAATAAGATATCTGAATCGGCTTCTCGATGGATCGATGTACGAGAAGCCTATTGAATCAGCTATCGATACTGGACTGGTGTATCGATGTATCGAGAGGGGGACAGGCAGTTCGGGAGAACCCCGCAAAGGGAGGCCGGCCTAGTAGTCTTTGATAAGTTAAATTCAATAGTAATGCTATTGTAGACCAACGAAAGTCGTTTGATAATCTCAAGTTATGATTAGTGAATACGCCCTCTCCGTCATATGCATGTGCGGAAATTTTCTATGTATTTGGTCAAAACATAGTAGGTAAGAAAATGACATTCCCTTCATTGGTGCTTGTTCCATCAACAATGTAAATGCATTATACACGACATCTGGTGGAAACAAAAGAAGAGTGAAAAAACTTTTTCAGCCAAAGCCCTGTGTTATCTTTTTTTATAGCAGTGTCTTAGCAGGATTTGCTTCGGTGGATTTTTCTAAACAATGCCTGATGGAGATGAGATGTGCACTAAATAATTTTTCATCGTCCGATATTTGGTTAATTTAAAATTGTTCACTACAATCAACTACTGTTTTCCGCGACGTTTAGTGAATTTATTTTGTTCCCCAAAGTCACCGTTGGACTTTCGCCCAAAGACGTCGCTCAAAAATATACCTTTCTTTCGGGGTTCCCCCAACTCCCGTTTTTGACCATTTAAGTCTAATAATGACCATCTTGGCAGCCATAGTAATTTCGCTATTGAATGCCTATGGTCCAACCAGCCCTATGAATGGTCTACACGTCCATCGCTCCCACATCTATTGTATTTAAAGGGACCCCATAGAGTTAGCGGCGTCGGATGCCCGCATGAAAAGAATTAGGCCGCTGAATATCGACAACTGCAACCTGAGTGGCTGGTTTTATTCTGAGGGCAGTCACCCGACCCTCCCTGGATTTGTTGATGCGGCATTCAGATGTGATTTCTGCTGTGTTTACGAAATTGATATTACCGCACAACCAGCTACAGAAAGGGTTCTCCTCTTTGTTGATACTCGAGAACTCGTATGCCTCATACTTATTCACAGGATGGGTTTATGGAAATTACATTATATTAAATTCGACAAAAGAACTTATTGGCTCATTAAACGACGTCATCTTCATTTCAACTCTTGATAAAAATATTGTTGTTACGTCGAACAAATTATTCCAGTTTTTACGTGCGGTTATTATTATTATTTTATATACCTGTAAATTGTGGTATTAAGAAATCTCTTCATGAGGTAATATTTTAATTTTCAACCAATTACTTGGTCCTTCATCCATTTAGATTGGAGGAAGTACGGAAATAAGCAAATATTTGAAGATTGTTATTACGTCGAACAAATTATTCCAGTTTTTACGTGCGGTTATTATTATTATTTTATTTACCTGTAAATTGTGGTATTAAGAAATCTCTTCATGAGGTAATATTTTAATTTTCAACCAATTACTTGGTCCTTCATCCATTTAGATTGGAGGAAGTACGGAAATAAGCAAATATTTGAAGCTCTCCGCAGATTAATTTAATAATCTACTGGGCAATGTCTAAACAGCAGCTGTAATGATGTCTATTCATATCCAAAACTTCCAACTCAGATCAATACACGATCATTGTCGGTTCTCAAAGAAAGCCTGATGTTTGAATGTAGACGGACAGTCGTCAGTGTTTACACTGGAATTTCCTCCAGACTCTTCAATATATCGTGTCGTATCTGCCGCTCCAATCCGATACTTTCGTGTTGGAATGTACGATCGGATACCGGTAATGTCATTATTGATCCGACCTCAAGCCTTCCAAAAATTATATTTAAAGAAATGCGTACTTTCAAAAGCGATTGTATTTGTTACTATTCTTGGAATAGTAATTTCTCACTTTTCAAGGTTGAAAAAAAGTTCTCCTAAATCGAAATTTCCACTAGCGTTTTACGTTTCAGACCTTTCTGAACAATTTTGGTTCCGTTTCTGTATGTCTGTCTGTCTGTCATGAAATCCTTGCCACAGCCATAACTTCTATGTTTCTCATCCGATTTAAATGAAATATTCGGAGATCACGCGGGTTGGTGTGTAGGCGGTCCAGTAGGAAAATCATCGCCCCCAGACTGAAAGTAACTACTGCGCATGCGCAAACTTGTATTTCCTTGTAACAGCCATAACTTCTAGATTTTTCGTCCGATTTCTATGAAATTTTCAGAGAAAATGCGGATTGGCGTGTAGATGGCCCCCTATGAAAAACATTGCCTCCAGATTTTTAGCATTCACTACGCATGCTCAAATGTGCATTTTCTTGTCACAACCATTATTTCCTCATTTTCCATCCGATTTCGAAGTAATTTTCAGGGGTTATGCGGATTGGGGTATAGGTGATCCCCTATGAAAATCATTGCCCCCAGACTGATCATTGCCCAGGTAGCCACTGCACATGCGCAAACTTGTATTTCCTTGTCACAACCATAACTTCCACATTACCCATTTGATTTCGATACAATTTTTTTGGGATTATTCGGGTTGAGTTGTAGATGGTCCCCTATGACAATCATGTTCCCCAAATTGAAAGTATTTTGTGCTCATGAGCGAACGTGAAATCCTTGTAACAGCCAAAACTTCCACATTTTCCATCCGATTTCGAAGAAATAAGTATTCAGAGATTGTGCGGGTTGACGTGTAGTGTCCCCTATAAGGGCAGTGCAAGGTACTCACAGATAGATGTTTCAAGATTGACTACTATGTTTACAGTTGTATTCAGGGTGCCTTGGAGCCAAAAAAGAAACTTAACTTTTCTTCACTGCTTTTTCCTATGAAATTAAAAAGGTTTAGCACATCAAGGGGCCTCACCCGCCGAAAGGAGTCGTGTCTCTAGCCCATTCAGGGAGTTGGGGACTAACCCTTCGAGGTTAGAGTTTAGTTAGTTAGTTTTGAAATTTCCCTCAGCTAGGACATAATAGATTATACCGTTAATACATTATACATAATTATAATAGTTATAGATAACTATACTTACCTATATATACTTACTTATCGTACGATGCAAGAGTCATCTGGGATGAATTTCGCTTTGCTCTGAATAATTATACAAAAATCGTTTAATACAAAATGACCTGAGAGCATCAAATATCACAATTTAAACAATTTTATCGTGTCGTTCTTCTTACTTAACTTACCGAAATTTTCAAACTCCCACCATCATAATAAATTTGACTGAAGGACTGGAGTTCTTTTCACTTATTGGTTTAGCTGTAGTATCGTAAGGTGTTTCCGACTGGAGGTTGACACGTGGCAGTGACATTGACATTGGGTTTCGGATATACTCGTAGTTATATATACACACCCTCACTATTTATAATCCACTCTAGGTATGAATGCCGTTGGCCGCCCGCCCCGGTTCATCTATGACGCTAAGGTCCAGAAATATCGCCTATTAGGTTTTATGATAGTACCTATGTGTTCACTGAGTTGTAATGTGTTGTTCACTGAGTTGTCTTCATGGTATCTACAAAATAGTGATTTCATGTTGATAGTACTCGTTTTCTTGGAGTTTAAACTTTCAATTTCAATTGTTGAAAACAGTCAATAACCCAATTTTTCCAACGACTTCACAACTTTTTTTTCTTCAACAAGAAGAAATAAATTGAAAGTTGGTACGTTCTCATCGCCTGGTGAACATCCTGGGTAGTTCATTCTAAGTGAATCAATTAGCAATGTTTTATAATTCCACTAATTAATTTGTTAAAACATTGAAAATCTTCTCACTCACTATTTGTGAATCTCTTGGGCCGAAAAACAGAGTTGAAGAAGTTTTTTGACTCATGATGGTCACAAATTATGATTAAACCTTTGCGATATTTTATTAAGAAATTAGAACAGAAGAAATCTAAAAAAAGTCCATTCATGCAGCATGAATTAATAAGCGAATTTTCAAAGAAATCACTTTTTTTCACACGATTCTTGGTTTTTTTCGATTTTTATTATACCATACCAACATACTGTATGCACAGCGTATGCTTGAAGACGTTAGGAGTTCATATTGACGTTCTATTCGTCTCCACAAACTCATGGAGTGGGTACTCAGCTGTGGTACTCAGTGTGGGTACACGGCTATTGTTGGTTTTTGCAATTTTCAGTTTAGGTACCTGCCATACCAACATACTAGGTATGTGCACGAACTTTTCACTTTCACAATGTTCCAAAACGGATTTCAGTGAAAAAAAAATTCGAAAAAGTTCATTCTAAAAATTTTGAGGCGTAATAGCTTCATTTTCCTTGAAAATTCGCTTGAAGTCGTTAAATAATTCACCTAAAAATTTTTATCTCCACAGAAAATAAGGAAAAAAGTATAAAAGTTGAGGGATCGTCAGGAACGTATGTGTAGAATATATTTTCAGGAAACTAAATGGATAATTGATAATTTTTGTTTTGTTTTGTAGATTCAAATTAGTATTTAATTTCCTGTATGAATAAAGCCCGAAAAATCCCAATTTTGCTTCACTAGGCGTCTGTACGATGGCGTCAAAATCCATTGCAGGACGTCTTGAAAATTCAATAAAAATTGAACTATTTAATTATTTGGTCTTGTTAAAAGTATATTTATTACTGGTTAGAATTGATCAGTTGAAAATCGCCATTTTGTGTCAAACTTAATAACAGGATCTTTACAGCTACGATTGTTACGATTTTTATTGATTAGTAAATCACATTGCTCAATTGATTCCTGAACCAATCACGTTCATCCAAGGCCTTGCTCGTATTGCCAATACCCTCTTTAGTACCTCAACTATGAGAACGGCCCCTTTTGTGGAAACTACACGACTCGATTCGATCCCGAAGCTAAAATTCGATGGAAATACTCCGGTTGTCGTGTAGCGGAAATGGGAAAAAGAAGATGTGGGGACGACTTGTCAGGTGTTGAGAAGGCCGAGGTTGGCTGGAGGACCTCAGCAACTATCAAGAAGATAACAAAAGACAGTTGATAACTTGTCTTGATCGCCCACGAGCCGGCCACTCCGAGTTTGCTACAACCTGAAACGTTGATTATGTCTGTATAGGATGTTCCTTTACCTATCCAGAAGCCTGTCGTTTCCCTTCAGTAGAGTCATTAAAAAGGATTGACTTAATAATAAAAGACACTTACGTAAAAAAAAACAAAAAAAAAACAAAAAAACAATGCGATCCGTCAAATCTGAATGTCTTGAACATTTATTAATGTGTAACATTTAATCAGTAATGCTCTAGATTTTGAATATCTAATATTCAAGAGTTGATGCGGATTGCAAGAGATAAAAATGAATTAGCCATTTTACTTTCCAATTTCCAATAGGAGATGAACCCTAAGAAGAAGAAGAAGGTATTTCAAGAAATGTTCACATTTTGACCAAAAAAATCCCCGATTTTCGGTTTTTTGTTATATGATTTTTATCTTCGATTTGCAAATTAATTTTAGTTCATTAGACAATTTTCAGTCATCTGAATTCATTAATTTCAATTCATTATTCCAGGCTATTGTTATTGGATTTTCTAATATTATATCTAAAAATGTTCAAATTTAGACAAAATATTTAAGTCGATTTTTCAAAAATCAAAATTGTATGTACAAACTTAAGTTTGATGATGATAATCACAAGAATCTTTACAGAATGAAAATCAATTTAACCGTACCAGAGTAAAACAAAAATTACTTTTCTTTCATAATACAACGGTACCAAAATAGTTGTTGGTTTGGAATTGGTCAGGTATGTTCGTTGCCAGATTATTACCTACGATAGGCAGAATGGGCACTGAAAAGAGATCGGCAGCAAATAGGTACTCGTACCTACATTCCGGCAAGGCACCTCCACAACATAAGAGCCAGCCAATTCTCACATCTGAAGCTCTTGGAGAGGAAGATCGAAGAAAAGAGTGGGGATTCATGAGAAGTAAAAGTTCGTATGAAAGAAAGGAGAAAAGATAATTATTTTTCAACGCATCTGCTGAATAATAGACAGACATGCAGCGCTGAATACTAGACAGACATACCGCGCAGCCGTCAGAACATCAGCCGACCGAGCTACTACTAAACACAGTAGTATACTGTTCGCACATCCGTCCGACCTTCAACATACATAACAACTACCTACCACCTCGCCAGTAGCGATACCAAAAAAAGTCTGCCAAGTTGGGTGGGCAGTATAGCTTCCTCACTCATTGTAACATGGACGTATAGAATCAGTTGGCGAAAAAAATTATGATTCAAAGAGTTATTGAATACCAAAATATTAGCGGTCCACCGTCTAGGACCTAACCCACACAATCCCTGAAAATTTCATCGAAATTGGTTGAATAGTTGCGGAGTTTTGGTTGTAAGAAAAAATTTAAAGTTCGCGCATGCGCAGCGGCTATTGCTTGACCAATTTGATTGAAACTTATAGGGTGTCTCTTAGAAGTTAGTCCCTAACTAACCTCCAAATTTGAGCAAAATCGGTTCATTAAAAACCGAGAAACCGAGGTTCCAGGAAATTCACGTTTGCGCATGCGCACTCGCTCCTATTGGTCCGAAGGTGCTGAAATTGATAGGGGACCGTCTAGGACCTAACCCGCACAATCCCTGAAAATTTCATCAAAATCGGACCACAGGTTAGTATAGTTTTGCCCGGGACAAGGATTGACCACAGACAGACCGACAGACAGACAAACCGACAGACAGACAGACACGGAAACAAAATTGTTCGGGAAGCTCTAAAACGCAAAAAGCAAGTGGAAATTTTGATTTTGGAGGACATTTTTTTTCCACTTCTTTCACGAATACAAAGCTTCCCTACCTTCGGTAGTGAGGAAGCAATATTCGATACGAGTATCGAAACAAATATTAGATACAACTCAGATATCGATACTGAAGAGTATCGAATCATATGAGTACTTTTTCACACGTCGAATCAAATTTTAATAAAATTGAAATAAAAGATAGAAAAACACTATTAACCCCTTGCGTGATTTATTTTACATTATGTTACGTTCAACAAGGTTAACTGTTAACCTGTTACAGGTAAAAGTGATTTATAAGATCAAACGAATGGCCAAGAAGTGGCGGTGGAGAAGAGGAGGAAAACTTGACATCGACGATGTCATTCTGTCAGTCATGTCCCTGAACCAGAAGTGCTTCCCTAATATCCATTGGAGTATTTTTTCTGATACTGGGAAAAATACTCGATACCTATACTAGTACTGAATCAAAATATTCGATACCAAATGTACTTGGTATCGAAAGAAGATGTTCGATACCATACTCATATCAATAGTTATCGCCCGTCACTACTCGGCAGAAGTTGAGTAATATCTACTACTAACTTGTTCATAAAAACTTTACAGAAGAACTTTAATGAAGTGGTATTCATGTGATTTCCATTGTGCCTGATTCAGAGTCGTAGGTAACAGTACTAGAGTTCGTACATATAAATTGATATTACGTTTCACCTCAACAATTACAATATCATTACAGAAATGAAGTGCAACGTGGTGGTGACTTTTTAGACCAAACCCAGGGTATTCCGACCATATTGGAAGTTAAAGTGAAGGGCCCGTAAATCCAGGATAGAATATGAGATCATGTTCTTTCTCATATCTATTCTCCTCTAGGTATTCACAGTTTGCCTGTAGTTTTACACAAGCAGTGCGCTGATGCGCTCATTTCCATTTTAGTCGAACAATTTTTAAATAGTCGTTTCGCAATTTTTAAACTGTCAAAATCCCTACTATCGGCTGATTCAGGAATGCTATTCTCATAGTTCTGATTCCTCGTTGAATATTTTATTTGCGCTGCAAGTCAAGGAAATTATTGTTCGTTTGATAGCATTTTAGGAGTTTAAGTATGCAGCCCCTTGACGTTCCTTTTTTATTTATTTACATCAATAAATGAAAAGCGACTTTTATTATTGACATCAGACAATATTAAAAATTATTGGCTATTAATGTTTATTATTCAAATAAAAAGGGTCATCGTGTTTCATGCTCTGTATAATTATTTTACGGATACCTAACTTCGCGTACGTATTCGATCTGATACACAAACCAACCTTTATGAGTAAAATACCACATCAAAAAAAGTTTTGCATCACTCTCATTCATTCAGAATTATGCACAGGAAAAATCTGGGGTTTGGATTTTAGAAAAGTGTTTCTAATCACCAAACAGAAACAACGAGAAAAAAATTTATTTGGGTAATTTTCTTTATTTAAAAAAGGCAATAAGTTAAAAAATTTGATTTTCTAAAAATTGAAAAAATAACACTCAGAATATCGTCTAACAGGTTTGTTATTGCTAAGAAAGCCTCTGTAATGAGTGTCAGGCTGTAAGGGAAAAGTTGAAGAAATTCAGATTGATACAACGGAACAGCCTGAAATCGTGAATCCTGAAAAACGAGAGCTCTTGCTTGGGCTCCTCGTCATTAGTTTAAACAAGGAGTTTAAATTTTTTAAATAAAGAAAATGATCCAAATAAACTTTTTTTCGTTGTTTCTATTTGGTGATTAGGTACATTTTTCAAAAATCCAAACCCCAAATTTTTCCTGAGAATAATTCTGAATGAATGCAAGGTGCAAAACTTTTTTTGGTGAAAATGGATTTCTTCATCTTGAAAACGGAAGTAGGCTCCTAGGTGTCATATTATGGTAGGTTCAGATACGAGTTGTTACAACTGCAGTCGTAATATTGAAGTTCTCGATTTCACTTTTCCAAGACCTTGATGACTGAAGGGAACTTCTGAAAAATCTCGCCCACGTTGTTGTCAGCATTTCAATGTCAACATTCAACACTTCAGGGACAGAATGTGGAGGTCGATTATTCTGGCGTGGTGGTAGGTTATGTCCCCTCAAACGCACCGACCCCAATAAAATGAGGTGCCTGTCGTTAGCACTTGGACGCAACAACACCAGAAAGGACAATCGTAAAACTGAATGACCGAAACGAACAAGAACCTTCTCACCTCTCCTGGTGAACGAAAAAGTGAATCTATGTTTTCCATCAAACGTGGGATGGGACGTTTTGCCATCCAGTTTCTGGGAACCTTGCGTTTTACGCCATGCGTTCTACATCGCTTGTGATGGGCGAGAATCGTTCGGGGAAACGTTCGAAAAATTAGCATAAAAAACATAATATACATAATATTGGCGTTTGATGACTGCTTCCTGGGATTCCTACCTAATAGATTACTTTGAAATATCGTATCAACCTTTTATCTCGAAGTGTTGATGATAATCATGTTACTCACCTCATATAAAAACTAATTTTTCATCATTAAGTTGGATAAGTATTTATATTATAGTATTTTATAGTATTATTATTATTATTTATATATTATTATTTTATAGTATATAGGTGAATTATTTTATCCTGGGAAGTCTTTGGCAGTATTGGGAGTCACAATGTTCTTCTTCTTCCAGTTTGCTGTCTTGGCAGTTCTTATGAGGATCTATGTCTTATCACTATTCTCTACTACTTTAGAATAGTGACGTCACAGTCACACTGTCTGGACTATCATTCTCAAACTATTGTAACGATATTGTTATTGTTTATTTGTAAAGTATTACCAATTGTATGCTCGAATCACCTACTATTATCACATACATTGATGCTTGGGTACATGAACTAACAACCTTACTTCACTACCTTGTTGTGTAGTGTTTGACATGAAAATGTCCCAATGTGTTGCAGACTCGTCTGCAAGCATCTAATTAGGTTGGTGCAAGTTTAGAGTTTAACCGAATTTCAAAAGGGAACAGATCCACTTTCTCTACTGGAAAGCGAACATGTGTTATATAAGTCAGAAAATGTTCTTCTTCTTCTTAATGAAAGTTGAGACTTTTGTTTGTCTTGTCTGATTTTTGTATGTCAATACAAGAGTTTTTCTGTTATTCACCAGTCATTGATCATTAAGTAAAATTTCTCACTCTGCTAACCTCAATTACTTTAAAACGCTTGTAAATAACACACGCATCCTCTAATTTTTCCAAGTTTTCAGGAGAGCCAAAACAGTGGTTTTCAATGATTCGTGCCAGTAGGGGAGTGGGGGGCACATTTGACACTTTTTCGCATTTTCCATCCTACAAGGTCGAAAGAACGAGAGGTCTTTAATTTCTTTCTTCTATCGTTAACTACGGTATTTTTGCTACCCACATACATCTCGTTCCTTTTTCAATCTGCTTGCCAAGTATTTTTTTTGTAAATTTTCAAAATGCTTAGGAAGTGACAATTGTGCCCCACCGGTGGGGCACAATTGGCATGAGAAAGGGGCACTTTTGACAGTTCACAGAAAGTACCATAATTCTAAACTAATCTTACCAAAAAACCATGGAACGTCCGGCAAATCATTATCTGGCAATAATGTTGAGTCAGACAGAACAACTATAGACCCTGCAGCCTGTAACAATCAACACTACCAACACAATTTCAATTAGATGAGTACCCACTCTTCTTTCTCAAAGGAACACCAAGTTTTATGGATGTAGGAATTGAAGTAACAAAAAATAATGATCAAAACAAAGATGTTCATTGAAAAACGTCAGGTCGAGTAGGTATTCAAAATCCTACATCAACATAGCATTGACAAACTTCATAGGTATATAAAAATCACTGTCAAAAACACTGTCAAATGTTCCCCTAGCAAAACTGTCAAAACTACCCCGAGGGTAGCCATTACAGTAAAACCCAAGCCAAATGAATTGTTTTGAAGAATCCAAGGAAAACACTTGCATGGAGACATATACGACTGACAAACTGGATGAGCTACATTTGAAAAAAACTGAATCCACTCGGTAATCAACGAAAAACAAAATGAAAAAAAAACTTACTTTTGAGGGGTCCAAACACTCAAACCGCCATGAGCCGACTAGATGATTTGTAACCAGCACGGTTTTCACCTGGAATGGTTCTTCTTCTTCTTCTTCACAATACAAAAACACGAAATCGCGGTAAATTCAAATCTTGTGTGACAAACAGCCATTGTCAAATGTACCCCTATGTCAAATGTGCCCCCCACTCCCCCACTTCTGAATATGGATCTTACTTAGCCTTTTTTACACAAATTCTACGCTATCCCGCAACATAAAACAATCAAATTTCTTCGAAAAATAAATAATTTAATGGGAAATGGCGGACTTAGGCGAAGTTGATCCGCACGCATGTTGACTTGTGTGAAGTGAGCCTGCATTTATATTTTTGCCGTCCCCCCTCCGTCACAAAAGACAGTTTGTCTTTGAGGGGAGTTAAAAAAAAAAAAAAATCAATTTCTGGAGAGATGGTAGTTAGTAGGTCTGTTGGCTTGATGGTCCGACGGCTTTACTGTAGCTAGACTGTTGATCCGACTGCGGTGAAATAGGTCTTTCTCTTTATAATGTTTTTCTTCAAACTCATATTTTTAACTTCTCAAACTGAACTCCCTTTCTAAGCTTTTTCATCCTCATTCTTATTTTATATCAGACTGGCTCTTAGAAGATGTCTGACGTGGCTGGTTCTTAGAGTGCTGTGGAGGTGCATTTGCGTTACCGTAATGTAGGTACGAGTATTTGTTGTTGCCAATCTCTTTTTAGTACCCGTTCAGCCTATCGTAGGTAATGATCTGGCAACAAATATAAATTAACCGTTCCAATTAGCGTACCTATTACTGAGGGTAAAGATCAGTTCAACACTAAGTTGAACTAGGAGGAAGGAGCAGATGTTGCAGTATTCGGGTTAATAGTGAGATAACGGCTGCATCATTAAATCTATGATTAAATCATCTTCCATCTCTTTTAATATTAGAAATCTGACTAATTCCAATTATCTCGAAGTAACTAGAAAATCTTCCTCTTTAGTTGTTCCTTCTGGGAGAGCATAAATGATGATCAGAACGCTTGTTTTTGTTGTTGGGAAGACAGTGGGATATTCGAATGAGTCGAACTTTATCATTGTGTGTCTCGAATTCGGATTCAGTACCTACCTTTGAAAACCATCTGATAACACTTTCACCTACCCCAATTTTATTGTAAAAACTCTCAAACGGCTGGACCACAGCTAATTCGTAGTTGCGGAATTCAGTAGACGTACATGGTAAATATACATATTCCTTTGTATCTTTCAGAGATCTCACCATGCTTATTCAATTTGTCATCAACTCTGTCTCGACAAATCCGACTAAGTACTGTACCTACTCCCCAAGCTTTCTCTCTTCAAGAAAAAAAAAAAAAAAAAAAAAAAAAAAAAAAAAAAAAATAGGCTCTACATTCTATACGTTTTGGGATGCCAATTAGGTTCTTGAGATAGACACCTAGTTCCTTGCCAAGAGCTGAAGAAAGGTTCGTCCACATGAAAAAATGCTAATCTAGAGTAATTTGTGAAACGTCAGGTCGTTTAATAATGTTCTTTTCTGGGCTTGTTATCTTTGGGTTGGTCAGTCCAGAATGCCCTTTCTGCCGTTTTCTTTCTACGATTTTCCGCATTCCTGGAAGTTTTTAGCCGCGGTGAGAGCATTTCTTTCTGGTTATAAATATTCGCCTGCTTCTTCTGAAGGCAGGGGTCAGGAAGTGACTGGTGTTACCTATTGTTCATAGACAAGATAGGGGTCGTTATCTGTACGGATCAGAATGTGATAGTGATGAGGCCTGTCCTGGAGTTTGGGTTAGGCTAGTGTCTTTAGTCCTGACGAATGCAATGAAGAGAACCACCAGTTCTTACGTACTTTTGGTATGTATTTCGTTTGTTATGAACGAATGAGTGTTACTGACTACATATTGCTGTGAAACAAATTCCAATTTATCTATACAAAAAGCTATTCCTTCATTATGGAACGATTGTATAACTGGTATGATGCAATAAGGCGGTTCAAAGAAGGTATCTCCATCCGTAGATCCTCTCTTTATTTACATTCTTTTCGTTATCGACATACTTAGTATCGATATTTTCAAGATCGGACTTGTTCGAGTTATTGATCTCGTACACTGAATTTTGAATCTGGGTACACAGGGTATCTTCAAGTCTCACTATCCTTTTAAATTTGTTAAAAATTGCAAATAAACATTCTATAAAATCAACATTTACCAAACAATTGAGTTGAAAGAACTTCTCTGTCACACGAGTAGAGATGCCTTCCGCGAAATCAAAAAAATTCTATTGTTGTTGGTGGGTTTGACCAAAAAATTGTTTTTTTCATAAGATTCGGCAAAACGTTGTTTCTTCACCAAACGTTTGGGAAAACTACTAAATAATGGTCCGATTTTGATGAAATTTCCTCGAGTTACTTGAGTCGCTCACCTGATGGTCCCCTATGACATCGACATGAAACTTTAAAATTTCTCTATTGATATTTAGAATTTCGAAAACTGTCATCTTTATCATGGAGACCGTGTTTCTTTTCATTTAATTTCTGGGAATTCATTAGTGCTCTGATAACTTTATTAGTGTGTTTTCAACAAACCATTTTGTATCAACTGTAGATATATATTTTTGAATTAGTTTCAACTTCATATCTACTACTGGTGTTATATATATGGAACTTGATACCCAATTGGGTCCTCTTTTAATCAATTTCATTCTATAGTCTCAACAAATTATTCTGTTCACGTACTCATTCCCTAAACGTTTCCTCACTTTGCCTTATCTTGCTTCGATAAGGGCGGGTTCTCGCCGGGAGAAGATGACTTTTATGGCAGTTGACTTTTGGAGGTCGTTGCTATTTTCAGTTTGAGATAAACTCGTTCGCGATGAATATTGTTCCGGATGTTGCGAATCATGTCCAGTAGTTTCAGTTTCATTCAACGTCAGATGATGGTGTCCAATTATGTTGTGCTGTGGTTTTCAAACCATGCTCAGTCTAAGCGCGGATTAATTCTGAAATAAATAAGTACATGATGGGTTGAAGACTATCTAGGTATCAATTCATGTTAGAGTGGGTTAGATTCGTCCTGGGTGTGTACAAAGAGTTGTACCTGCAGATCATAGCCATCCCCCCAATGGCACCCAACATTGTGCAGATGGGAGGCATCGAGATCATGGCGTGAGTTGATACTTTTCTAGTCGAATAAGTCAATCAATGTTATATAAAAGTTTACTTATAGTATAGTAGGTACTCAAGTTACTTATAAGTAAGGGATACTTAGATTTCTATTATCCAACTGAAATTGGGAGTTATCGAACTATTAGTGACAGAAAGTTGAGCCATTGCAATGAGTCCAAAATCCGAAATTAAATTCGAAATTAGTAAAAAAAAAGGTAGCCTAAAAACTTGCCATAGTTCAAAAAATAATTTATACAAATTTCCTGGTGGTCTTTTTAAAATGTAGGTACTCATTCACTCATCTTTAGGGAAGAATCAATTATTGGATATGTACGTGTTTTTCCCTTTCTAGCAAACTTTTTCGGAGATTATGAAGTCTAAAAATGCCATGTACAGTGTACATTGCACACCTATAAATCACGTTTACAAGTTGAAACACGTTCAAATTATCGTCAAATTTTGAACAAATTGAGACTATTTGTAAGAAAGTACAGAAACAACAGCCTGAATGTTGCCTAAAATGTTTGACCTTTTGTCCAAACTAGGTATAGGTAATATTTCTAATTGACTAAAATTCAGGTAAATAAGAGTGATCGAGTCATTCCTAATGATTGTAACATTATTTTGAAATTCCAATTGCATCACAAATAAAATCTCAAACCAGAAATTTTGGTTCTTAGACTGCTTGGTATGGTATTATAAACGTTTTACTAAATACCACCTAAAACTACCCACACCTATTTTCAAAGCTGCTAAAAGCAGGCAAAAACAAATATTAGATATGTGAAAAGAAAACCGCAACACCGTGACTTGAAATGTCAACAACAAAATTATATATAAACACGTAATTTAATAAATTAGAAAAAATGTTTATGTCACGGCCTGGAATCGAACACGGGTTTCCCAGACGATCGGCGACTTACACGCACGGTTGGGATTTTATGTATTAGACGACATGAGTACATACGATTGGGGTTTTATGTATTAGATTACTGGGCAACTCTTCGACTCTCAAGATCCTTGTTTCAGCAAAAATAATCTTTCGTCTTGAAGCCAGGGTTTCCACAGGTGCCTACAATTGAAATGTTGAAAGTTCAAGATGAGTCTCCCTGCCTGGGACCTGCAGCTCTTCATCTTGTTCAACATTCAAATAAGTGGGAGTTTTCTTGGCAATGAAAATTCTTTGTTTCCAATCACTTGTATTTATGGAGAATTTTCGATAACCCATTAGTTGCCATTCTCAATCCAAGATAAAGACAGAATTCCTGTGTAGAGCTCAAGTAGTCACTCGCTAAGCTCTACACAAGTAGTGGTCACTACTACCACTACAAGTAGCCAGTAGCGGGTCTACACAGTAATTCTGTGCTCTTGCCGTTGGATTGATAATGACAACCAGAGGTTTGTCGAAAATTCTCCATGAATACAAGTGATTGGAAACAACAAAGGATTTTTATTATCAAGCCCCACTTATTTGAATAAAACAAACAACTCCAAAGCCATAACATAATATTATTATTGTTCAAAATAAGTTGGTACCTACATAATTTTAAATTTAATGTTTTTTTTTACACCCTCCAACAAATCTTCAAGTATCGAATAGTTGCCTTACATCTGTACCACTAGCGTTTTCCCACGGGATATCACCTGTCGTTCGACCAACCTACAGGTAGCTTTTATGACTCGTCTCTCAGGACATTACGTGAATTTCTTAGCGTCGGAAGTGTGTCCCCCTCCAACTATCCTAGTCATTCTCAGGGCGATTTCTGTTTATTTTTTAGTGGGTGTTAAACCTGCTACCTGCCAGCCACTGGGTACCTGAACCCATGGAAGGTTTCCAAGTAAAAGCCCTTTTGTAGGGGTTCCGTTAGCCTCCCAAATCCTACCCCTGCAGGAAAGGTCAGACAGACAGTCAGTCTGTCCATGGTCTGTGCCTAAGAAAGATGACCGTTTCCGGGGTTCCTTTGGTCACGTTGTCCGGTGGATTCAGTTTTTTATAGAAGTAAAAATATTCGTTCTTACGATGCGTTTGATCGTTAAAAAACCGACCAAAGTTTCTCAAGATGCTGAAGATTCTGTTGATGGTGAGATCAGTGGGTGAGTGTGTCACTTATTCATTCGATGGGATTTATTTCGTGTCTCCACCTAAGGGGGTCTCAGTCGGTCGCCGTTCGTTCTTAGTATTTCGCCAAATCGAAGGCGCAAACACTTAAAAGTTGTACCTAAATTGGAAATTTTAAAGGATTTTAGAAATTCATTACTGCATGACCCTAGGGAATTGAAAAACTGAAATATTGCCGCCCGAATCATAAAAATCGAACAATAATTGCCAAAGAGAAATGGGAAAAACTACTGAATATACGGGGTTTCCCATGTTTTTCACATATTTCCCTGGCAATTATCGTTCGATCTTGATGATTCCAACGGCAATCTTTTAGTTTTTCAATTCATTAGGACCGTGCACTGATGAATTTCTAAAATCCTTTAAAATTTCAAATTTAGGTACAACTTTTAAGTTTTTGCGCCTTTGATTTCGTGAAATACTAACCCGGGACGAGGACGGTTTGAGGAAAAAACGGCGACCGACTGAGTCCCCCTTAATGTTACACCTGTAAAGTACACTAGGTGACGTGCAGCTTCCGCCTCAATTTTCTTTAAAAAAGAAAGCTGGGTAATAAGTCCAAGTTCATTGTCATTAAGGGGGTTTCAGTCGGTCGACGTTCAAACCTCGTTCTGGGTTAGTTTTTCCCTAAATTTCAGGGGCAAAAGCTTGAAAAGTTGTACCTAAATTCAAAATTTTCAAGGTTTTTTTGAAATTTATTAATGCATGGTCCTAGGGAATTGAAAAAGTGAAATATTGCCGCTGGAATCATTAAAATTGAACAATAATTGCATGAGAAAAACGGGAAAAATAACTGAATAAAGGGGTTTTCCATTTTTCTTCGGCAATTATTGTTTGATTTTCATGATTCCAGCGGCAATTTTTCAGTTTTTCAATTCCCTAGGCCCATGCACTAATGAATTTATAGAATACTTGAAAATTTCAAATTTAATTACAACTTTTAAAGGTTTTGCCCCTGCAATTTAGGGAAATACTAACCCAAAACGAGGAATGAACGGCGGCCGACTGAGACCCCCTTAAGATACCTAATTGAACAAACTTTTTTGTGGGGTAAACAAATAGTCCCCTCCAACATCGAAATGGCACTTTTTATTTTTAAAAAAAATTTTACTATTGGCATGGTTTTGGTTTATTATTTTCAATAATAAGCCTTTGGAATCGAGCAAGAAAAAAAAATTTTTAACCCCCCCCCCCCCCTCAAAATTTGATGTTTTACGTTTCAAGGTACGTAGAATACGAAAATCGAATAAAAAAATTTCCGTCCGTCCGCCGTACGCCGTACGCGGCACTTTTCTTAGCAACACTGGACCGATTTGGTTCAAATTTGGTATATGGGCTCCATTTGGGGTCTAGTTGTGCCGCGAAGCTTTTGGTTGATGTAGGTCACTTCTAAGGGGTGAAAACTAAGGGTTGAAATTTTCAAGAGTGCCCTGGCTCGATAACTCTCGAAATAAAGGTATCGTTTTTTCACCAATTTTAAATAGTATTGAATTTTTAAAAATTTTTGAGACCACCCGGAGCTCTGTAGGACAAACCGTTCGGTCCCTACGAGTACCTACTTGAAGGTTTTCCTTCGATAAAACAGAATCATGAGTGTGAATCGCAAAAGAGGTCTAATCTCCATTCAAATTTTATCGGACTAAAATGCGATCGCTGTTCATTTCTTCGATTTGTATACAGTTTTGCCTTCTGCGTAACCAGTAATCAAATTTCCATACGTAGCTTTCTATTTTTCCAATCGAGTGTGAAGCGTTTAGTTCTTTCTAATAAACTTGATTGTGAAGGTGTGAAGCCAGTATGGTGTGGTAGGTAGTACCTAGCTGGTAGGTGAAAAAAAGTTGGTAGGTAAAAAAAATGTGGTGGGTAAAAAACGCTGCAAATCATTGCTCAAAGGCTTCTTCACTCTTCAGATCACTGATCAGCTGAGTGAGCTCCAAAGCCATTTTCAATCTTATTGAATGGAAGTGCTCTTCCAGGCGTCTCCAGCATTCGAGGAGATCTTCTTCACTCCTCAGATCACTGATCAGCTGAGTGAGCTCCGAAGTCATTTTCAATCCGATTGAACGCAGGAAGCTGAAATTTGAGAGGGAAGGTCAAGGGAGAATACAGATGGTGGTAGGTGCTATTGATGGAGAACCAGTGATCTATACAGAAGGGTGATCTATACAGAAAATAATAAACCTTTGAGCAATGATTTGCAGCGTTTTATACATACAGCCATGAACAAAATAATTGATATCTAGACTTTTTTAAATCAAAATTACATGGCACTTGATTGTTTGTTAGTTTAAATAGTAATGAATTATATACAAATTTAACAAAATTATAGCTAATATTATTAACTCTTGACGGCTAATATAAACTAAAAGAACTCTTAACTAAAACTTGAAGGCTAACAAAATCAAATGATTAAATTATTGTTTTCAATAAAACGGTTCAAATCGTACAACGCTCCAGCATTCTTTGTAGGATTCTTCTAAGTAGTAATGTGGTATAATTAAAAGGATTTGACACTTTTTTTGTTAAGCTCCTGAACATATTTCCTCTCTCCCTCTCATAAATTGGGCAATTCATAAAAATTGTCACTTCCATTTTACGTTCTAGACCAGCGGTTCCCAACTAAATTTTTCCAAGGACCCCTTCATCAATGACGAGGACCCCCACTATCTAAAGTTACCTAAAAAGAACCAAAATATGTGAAAAAATAAATCAAACTGATGCTATAAAACTTAGGATTTATTCATGAAAATACAGAGATTTTTCAAGGTTCAAGAGACGCCGACGAGTTGGGTTCAAAAGATACTAGCAAGTTCGGTTCGAGAGTCACTGACTTATTAACTTTAACATCGAAAGCATTTTCTCGTTCTTCGTCTGTATGCCTAGGCCGTTTTAACGATCCAAATTTTAACCAACGGTCCATAACGTACGCGTAATTAACTTTCCGTGAAAAACAAAGTTTTTCAAATGTTGCACAAAATCACACATGTAAACAACTCGGTCAGGGACCGTACTAGCACTAGCAAGCTCCACTAGCACTAACTTGTCTCCAGTACTCTGTGAGCACTAGCAATAAATAACTAACAATATAGCAATAACTGACATCTCTGAAATACATAAAGCCAAACTAGAGTGTGCTAGCGTTAGTTGTCATATGAAGCCAGACGCAGAAGTCAACGTTCAGAAGCTGCAAATATATTTAGTTTGTACCTATATCCTAAGAACCCCTCAGCCATACCTCGCGGACCCCCGGGGGTCCGCGGACCACCAGTTGGAAACCGCTGTTCTAGACCTTTTAGAATAATTGGGGTGCCACTTCTGTTTGAGTTTTAGCAAATCATTTCAATATGTATACATACAAAATTGTATATTAGTATCGGTGCATGAGGAAATGATGAATCAATCCAAGAGCCCTTTGATCCTATTTCATTCTAAGTTAGGAAGTAGTTGGGAGATGCTCTTGATATTCCTCCATGAATATCATGCTCGTATGGTCGTCACATCATCCAATTATTTTTTCAAATTTTGATGATTATGATCAGTGCATTCGTGGATCGGTTTTGCTTCACCTCGAAATGAACCCTTCCACTTCTTCATTGACGTTTTAACGTTACGTTAATCTTCAGCATATCACTAAATAATTTTGCTTCCTCACTACCGAAGGTAGGGAAGCTTTGTATTCGTGAAAGAAGTGAAAAAAAAAATGTCCTCCAAAATCAAAATTTCCACTTGCTTTTTGCGTTTTAGAGCTTCCCGAACAATTTTGGTTCCGTGTCTGTCTGTCTGTCTGTCTGTCGGTCTGTCTGTCTGTCTGTGGTCAATCCTTGTCCCGGGCAAAACTATACTAACCTGTGGTCCGATTTTGATGAAATTTTCAGGGATTGTGCGGGTTAGGTCCTAAACGGTCCCCTATAAATTTCAGCACCTTCGGATCAGCTGAGTGAGCTCCAAGGCCATTTTCTCTCCTGTTGAACGCAGGAAGCTGAAATTTGAGAGGCAGGGTCAATGGAGAATGCTGAAGGTGCCTGAGTGGTCACTGATCAGCTGAGTGAGCTCCAAGGCCATTTCCTCTCCTGTTGAACGCAGGAACCTGAAATTTGAGAGGGCGGGTCAATGGAGAATGCTGAAGGTGCCTGAGTGGTCACTGATCAGCTGAGTGAGCTTAAATATTACAGTGGAAGAAAGATAAAGAGGGAGGGGGAGCAAAAACCTTTTCAAGGTATGTCACATTTTAGCCATTAGGCTCTAAGCGGAAATCATCCGGGGGTGCAGGGGGCGAAGCCCCGCCGAGGCGCGCAGCGCCGAGTTTTCGCCAACTGATTCTATACGTCCATGTTACAATGAGTGAGGAAGCTATACTGCCCACCCAACTTGGCAGACGTTTTTTTTTTATTAATACTTTAATCTAGGTTACATTTACAATATTATAAGTCACATCATTTCTAATGAAGGTACCGGATAATTTGTATGTTGGGGCCATTTACCAACTATCATCGGTGCTCTTCCAATATGCCCCCCCCCCCCCCCCCGAGCAACTGCGCCTCCCAATGCGCCTCCTCGTCGTTTTCATTGTTAGTGATCAAAGAACACTGAACTCCAACGATCAAAGATGAGTGAAAAAGATGATAATAATTTCTTCATTATGGAAATACTCAACCACGGTCGCAGAATTGACGGACCATGGGTTTTTGGTTTAAAAAAGGGGACCGACTGTAGGTACTTCTGCGTCGAAAGGCGCGACAAAAACACCCTCATCCCTATAATACAGAGAGAGTGCCAGCCTGGCTCCGTCATACATTCCGACGAATGGGCGGCATACAGGAGCCTGAGTAGTCTCGGCTTCAAACATCGAACAGTGAACCACGAGCAAAATTATGTAGATCCGTCGACTGGGGCACACACTCAGGCCATCGAGCATTCGTGGTTGGATGCCAAAAATAAGATTTTGAAGACCATGCGAGGAACATCCCCTGCACTGTTTCAATCTCACCTCGACCATTATTGTTGGAAGTTGGCCCACCGTAATGAAGACCTGTTCGAAGCATTTTTGAGAGACATGAAAGACGTGTACAGGGCATGATTTTTACCTACCTAACTTCGACGACAGCATCATCTTGCAGGATTCAATGTCCAAAATCATATTACAGGTACCTACGTTTATCAAGAGTAGTAACGTATTATTGGTTGCTAATGATAGGGAGGCGCATATTGGAACAGAAGCGTGATAGGGGGCGCATATTGGAACAGAAGCGTGATAGGGGGGCGCATATTGGCAGAGCACCCTATCATCAATGGTTCTCAGATCTCTACCACCTACTTGTATAATTTACCAACTTTTTCTCATGTATTAAAATTTAATGTATAATTAAAATTTAATAAAATATTGATGTTGCGTCAATTTTCAGTATGTTTTACATGTTACATGTTTACATTTCTTGATTTTGGCTCAGATTGAGCAATTAGGAACAAAATGTCTGTCCTTCTCATTAGGCTGTGTTCGTGTCCCTCAAACTATATCGATACCTTCAAGCACAAAGGTGCTATGTCATCCATCTTCCACATTTTTTATTTTGTTTTAATTTCAGGAAAACTCAAATTCAACTTAACTATTATTGACCTTCTTGACGATTATAACTTGAAAATTTATTGAGGAAATTAAAGAGTTTAGTGTAAATAGCCATTATTTTAGGAATTTTGCACTGGTGATAATTTCTTTTGCGTTTTTCTCAAAACTCCGTTTTTGGACATAGCCCCTTTGTGCTTTTGACCAAAAGTAGGCTACAAGATCGCATGCACATACTCGTAGGTCGGGTTATAGGTGGTTCCCAATGAAAAATCGTCGCACTCAGACCATTATAATCTGCTGCACGAAAAATTTTGTTTAACTAGCTCCGCGGATGTTTATCACTTATTTAATTACGCATCGAACCCCGTCAAACGCCTAATATTATTTCGTTCTCATCGATAAGTTTCAGAATGTTTAACGAAATACTTAGAAATAGGGCAATCACTCTTGTTGACTTTTGAGATAATACCCGATGGGTCTCTAATCCGTCTCCCATCTCTATTCATCTGTTATCGAAATACGACAAGGAGTGCGATTCTGTCTAGCTTACTAAGTATTATATGCCGAGCAAGCACTTTAAGCTGGTGAAACAAAATCGAGAGCACTCTATCGCGACCTAGATACCAAAGCACCAAACAAAACATTTCCCACCCTCCAAAGATCAATCACTTCCTGACAATTTCAACTCATTAGGGAGGTTATGCGATTAATCTGGGGTGAAGGAGGACAACACTCTACGGAGAGGAAAAAAAACAAATCAAATCCGTGTTAGACCATTCTGTATCCAAATCCGCGCATCTGCAAGTGATACATATAACTAGTGTTTTACAATAATTTACATGATTTACAGATATTGACATGGTTTCCAAGTTCCTTCTTGATAATATGTTATGTTGTTCACCTATTATTATTTTTTTTTTAACTTTAATGTGTGTCCTTCACAAAACAATACCCGCACTTCTCATACTAATTAAAAACTGAGGATTTATTGATGTGATCGTGCTGATGTCTTTCCTGGAAGTATAAGGGGCAGTCCATTTTTTTAGGCTGCATGTCTTCTAATATATCTTCGCAGAATTCGCAGTTGGGGGAGTCCGCCAGTTTGATTAAGAAACGACTCCTATTGATTTTTCTATGGCCTGTGCGTAGTCGAATTAGTTGGCTGACATCTTTTCTGGGGAGTTGGAGAATGGGATTATTCTTTGTGACAGAATCCGTAATTTGGAAATGGTATGCCCCTTTGGATACGTATTGAAAGGTTTACCATTCCTGGTATACCAAAATATTATCATAAATGTCTTTGACGAAGTAACAGGTGATCCACAGTAACTAAGACTTACACAGAAAAATTCTTGAAACTACGGAAAGGAAAATTTTTGTTCGATTTCCGGATTCTATGTACCTTGAAACGTAAACCAACAAATTTTGATTGAAAATAATGAATCTTAAGTTTTGCTTGTCAAATTTTTGACTGCCAAATGAGTGTCCTCGTTGAAGGAAATATAAATTCCCGCTATCGTTGCGCTTTTAGTCCAATAATTGGATTTCCTAAATTTTCCTTGTTTTCCTCTATTGGTTTATCATTTTCAATAATAAACCTTTTGACTTTTGACCTTTTGACTCGACCAAGAAAAAAATTTTAACCCACCATCAAAATCTGTTGGTAGGTACGTAGAATCCAAAAATCAAGTATAAATTTGTCCATCCATACGCGGCATTTTCCTTAGTTCCCATGCACCGATTTTGATGAATTTTGGTATATGGGCTCCATTTGGGGTCTAGTTGTGCCCCGGAGCTTTTGGTTGATGTAGGTCACTTCTAAGGTGTGGAAAATAAGGGCTAACTTTTTCAAAACATCCTAGCTCAAAAAGTTTTGTTTTTTCATCAATTTGAAGTAGTATTCAATTCAAGAATTGAATGAGACCACCCAGAGCTCTTTCGGACCAACCGTTCGCTCCCTATGATAACTTAAGGGTTGGCCTTACGATAAATCAGAAACACGGGAATGAATCGCAAATGAGGCCTAATCTCCATTGCAATTTTAGCGAACCAAAATGCGATCGCTGTTCGTTTCTTTGAGTTGTACTCAGTTTTTCGTCCTTAGAAACCAGTATTAAAATTTCCTCATGAAGGCACCCACAACTCCCTATTTCTTCGCTTTTATTGTGAAGGTAAAATATGGTTGGTAGTTAGTGACACTGGCAAAGCTGTGTGCTTTGCAGGCGAGTGATCTATACAGAAAAAGAATAAACCTTTGTGTAATAATTTGCACCGTTTTTATACCGGTTCTGAAAAATTCAATTTGGACCACTGTTGGTCTCCTCCTGTTGGTAGTGCGACATTCACGTTGGGAGTTTCGTAAATCTCTTACCATACCTCTCAATGAAAAAATAAGAAAAGTATATGTATATTATCTGCCTATCTCCACGACATTGACAAGGTCTCCCACAAACAGTTGCCAAATCCTTTATCTTTCGACACTATTGAGTCATAAAAATTTGGGCGTAGGTGGTTCAGGGAAGTTAGAGTTTCGTAAACCTCTTGTAAAAAACACGGATCGAGATATCTCGAGTGTTTATTGCGGGATAAAATGAACGTATCTTGCGGTACAAACTGGTCTCACAAAGATTTTGGGATAAGATAAATTCCTTATCGAGGTTCGCAATTTTAAAGCGTAATGATCCAAGTTAGTTCTAGTCGGCGCAATGGTGCGGATCGGTGTTCAAAAAAGCGCGAGTGCTCGAAATTTCAAAACTGGCGACGAGCACGCGTCGTGCACGTGCAAGCCTCGCAATCAAAATAGTTATAAACGAAGTTTCAGTGTGAGTAACTTGGTGAGTGACTTGAAGGGATTGTGTTACAGGAGGACAGGGAAGTCTGTGCACGACCTCAGAGTTCAGTTGGACGTTTTCGATGAGCAGAAGGAAAGCGACGAGGCTCAGGCAGCTCATTCGGCCATCGGAGTCGACCTCAACAGCCATCTAGATGTTTTCAACGCCATTTTGCTCAGGGTGAGTGGATAATAGCTTTATTATCAACAATGATATGAGACTATGTTGACCATTATAAATATCATTTTTCATTAACCACAATGACGTGCATTTTATTAATTATTATTATTAAATTTAATTTTGGAAATTAAAAAAAACATGAAATAAATCTACATTTTTCTTGGAAAAAAAATCAATTTAACCATGAGCAATGGTGTTATCTCAAAATATTTTATATTTTATAAATCCCAATATCCCAAAATTCATTATATTCATTATATTTTGGGGAAAATATGGAACCATTTCATTGCTGGTGCACAATTCGATAGATTGATTATAGAGGGTGTCTATAAATCATGTTGAGTATAACTTCAAGGTCAAATTTTACAAGGAATTAACAACAAAAAATGTCTCCTAGCTGCTTTGTTTTAACGCTTTGTTTTTTCAAGTTTTTTTCAATTTAAAGATTTTTTTCGAGTTTTCGACCTTGCGTTATTAAAACTCTAACTCCTGTCATTGACCAAACATATTCAAATTTAAGGGTACCGTTGGAAAGAGCGTTAGATTTCAGTGCTACCTACTGCAAAACCAAAATGTTTTAGCCATATAATATATTTTTTAATCAAGTTAAAAAGCAAAATTAGATTTTTAAAAAAAATTGAAATTCTTTGGTCGACGTTTTTTATTATTCTTTATTTTATGTTTTTATTCGTTTTTATCCCTGCCCATTTCGCCCATTTTGGGCGCTCTTCGGAAAAACCTTACTCAAATTGTCAGCTTTCCAACAGTATCAATTTTGCTTCCGAGTCTACCAAGGTAGCTGAATGGTTGTTTTCACTTTTCAAGGTTGGAAAACAAATTTTCTCCAAAATCAAAATTTTCCCTCGCGTTTTACGTTTCAGACCTTCCTGAACAATTTTGGTTCCGTGTCTGTCTCTGTGTGTCTGTCTGTCGTGAATTCCTTGCCCTTTGAAAATCATTACTCCCGGACTGATAGTAGCCGCTGCGCATGCGCAAACGTGAAATTCTTACCACAGCCATGACTTCCACTTTTTTCCATCCGATTTCGATGACATTTTCAGGGATTATGTGCCTCCAGACTGATAATAGCCACTGCGCATGCCCAAACGTATATTTCCTTGTTACAGCCAAAACTTCTACATTTCCCATTTGATTTCGACAAAGTTTTCTGGGATTATTCGGGTTGGGGTGTAGATGGTTCCCTATGAAAATTATTGCCTCAAAATTGAATGTATTTCCTCCGTGAAATCCTTGTAACAGCCCTAGCTTCTACATTTTCCAACAATTTCGAGTCCCCTAAGAGGGTAGTGCGGGTTATGGATACAAGGAAGCTATGTGCCACACCCACTTGGCAGACGATTTCTTTTTAAAATTCAAATTGGAAGAGTAAATCAAGTTTGGATGCCAAAAACGTGTGTTTTACAAGAAAATCGAGTGTTGTAAGAGGTGCATGGTCACCCTCGTTCGACTGTGTAAAACGATCCTGGAAAAAATTGTGAAGCGGGAATTGTATGTTTAGTTTGTTTATCTGAAGCTGTCCCGTTTACGTAACTTCAGTCAATAAATTGGTAATAAGTTGAGTAAGTGCTGAGACTAGAATCACATAAATTATGAAAATCTAAAATCAAATATCAATCGATTTTTGTACTAGCAATGTCAATTTTCTATATGTTTTCCAAAGTATATCAATGTTCAAGATATTATTGATTTTTCTCAATTTACTTGAGTTATAAAGTTGGTTTCAAACTGCAAATTTAACAAGTTAGCTACTGAGCACAAATAATTGTAATAATCGTAGTTTAGAAGATAACGCTAAAAAACTGAAACAACGGCAAACATTTCATTGTTTTAGCGTATTACGTCAGTACCACAAGGTTATCATGTTTGCAGATTTGGGGATAAACTACCTACACTTAGGAATCCTAAATAACCCGAAAACTTACTAGGATTTTTGAGAGTGCAAATACTCCTCAAAAGTGAGGAGGGTGAGGATTTTTTTTCCGGGTACAAACTACTAATTATGTTACATTATTTTAAAGTATTTTCATCCAATAAGAGACCAATAATGATCAAAAGAATCTGTAAAAGTATCTTTTAAGTAAAAGATCTTAAGTAAAAGATCTTTTACAGAATCTGTAAAAGTTGTGGTAGGTAGTTTCAATTGATCATTATTGGTCTCTTATTGGATGAAAATACTTTAAAATAATGTAACATAATTAGTAGTTCGTACACGGAAAAAACTGGATTTTCTCCACTCAGCGGCTCACTTTTGAGGAGTATTTGCGCTCTCAAAAATCCTAGTAAGTTTTCGGGTTAATTAGGATTCCTGTCGGTAGTTTATCCCCAAATCTGCAAACATGATAACCTTGTGGTACTGACGTAAGCACTAGGAAATTAAAGTGGTGGTTTATTTATTAATGAAATACTCGTATCACGTAAAATCCGTATCTGATCCGTATTTGATACGGATTTTACGTGATATTTCATTAATAAATAAACCACCACTTTAATTTCCTAGTGCTTTCAAACTAAAACGGTTAGAAACAAACTTATTGGTATATACAGCCTTATGGAATAGGTACTATATCTGGAATCAGTACTGAACATCCTGGAGTAATAGATAACTCTAGGAGGAGTAGCCGGCCGCTACCGTTATGCAGGCACCTAACGTAAGTACATAGTTTTTCCTATAAATAAACCACTCAGAACAGTAACGGAAGTAAACATTTTCTTCGAGTGTGAGTCTATGAGTAAGTCACAGATAACAGAGAATTCTTCCTGAACGTGAGTAATCATGAAGGAAGGTGTGGCTGGAGTTACCGGCGACGAACTTTCAACGGAATCGATTGATAAGAACCTAATGAAGAGGCTACTTCATTTTCAAAAATTCGAAAAAATCTTGTAATTTATTTGAAAATTGTAAGATAATTTTATATCAAAACGTTCGTTACAATTTCAACGACTTTTTAAAATCATATTTATTATCAGAACTCCCGTGTAGAAATCCCGTGACATAATAAATGGACGAAATGAATACGTTTACGAAATTAATGTGTATGAAATTGACAATTGACTGCCTCTGATTAGGTACATGACATTTTAGGATCATTATTTACACAAGGTTTTTTTTTATTGTTCTGCATAGAACCCATATCTGCAAAGATCTCAGCTTTTTAATTGGTCAATATTGTTGTAATAATAAGCTGAACTGGGTTGGGAATGTGTGTGCCCGTAGTTGAGCCTCCTACTGCATCCTAGTGTAGATATGTGGAACTAGAAGGAGCCATTGATGCTTGCTAGACTCGGGGCGAGCCTGATGAATTTCCCTACCAACCGGTTTCTCGTCTACAGGGCACGAACGGCTGGTCCTATAGAGTCTAAACGTCTGCCAAGTGGGTGAGGCACATAGCTTCCTCGAATCCATAACCCAATTATACAGGGTGTAAGCCTAACTGGTCTGCCATACAGTACTAGTCGATTTTACAACTAATTTGCAACAAAAAATGTCTCTTAGCGATTTCTTTTTAAACCCTTCGTTTTCGAGTTATTTTAACTTTAAACTTTTTTCCGTGATTTTGACCTTATGTCATTAAATTGGTCATAACTCCATTAATTAGCTGATAAGTTGAAATTTGAGGATACTGTTGGAAAGAAAATTAAATTTCCTATCGGATAGATGCCTTAACTTTTTTTGAGTCGAGGTTTGAGACATGAAAACGTCCTCTAAAAGAGAAATTTTACGTAATTTTGGAAACCTCGCATTTTTTCAATCTCAAATTGAACTACAAGAGCCCATACTTTTTCAAGATGCAAGAACAGTGAAAACTGCGCCAGAATCTCTGCTTTCCAATGGCATAATCAAAACATATTCTACAACCGAATTTAGGGGAGAAATTCGTGTTTGAACGAGGAAAAACGTGAATTTTTTCAACGAAATCAGCGCTCAGGCCTCCTGTTTCCGGGCACTGCTATCGTCCGACCCCTCAGATCGACTAAGCGGAGCGCCGATTTCGTTGAACAAATGCACGTTTTTCCGCTTTCAAACACAAAATTCTCCCCTAAATTCGATGTAGAATATGTTTTGATTATACCATTGGAAAGCTGAGATTTTGGCGCAGTTTTTACTGTTCTTGCATCTTGAAAAAATGTTGATCCTCGTAGTTCAATTTGCGTTTGAAAAAATGCAAGGTTTCCAAAATTACGTGAAATTCTCTTTTTAGAGGACGTTTTCATGTCTCAAACCTTGACTCAAAAAAAAGTTAAGGCATCTATCCGATAGGAAATTTAATGCTCTTTCCAACGGTATCCTCAAATTGTAATTTACACAGCTAATTAACGGAGTTATGACCGATTTAATGACATAAGGTCAAAATCACGAAAAAAAGTTTAAAGTTAAAATAACTCGAAAACGAAGGTTTTAAAAAGAAATCGCTAGGAGACATTTTGTGTTGCAAATTAGTTGTAGAATCGACTGGTACCGTATGGCAGATCAGATAGGCTTACACCCTGTATAGATGATCCGATGCTAATCTTTAGACATCAATCTCTAAGTAGGTACCTTGCTTTATCATAAGGGACCATTTACACGTCAACCCGCACAATCTCTCTACATTTCATCGAATTCGGGTAGAAAGTGTCGATGTTGTGGCTATTTCAAGGATTTTACGTTTGCGCAGAGGCTACTATCAATTTGGGGTCCATTTTCATAGGGGACCGTCTGCACCCCAATCCAAACAATCGCTGAAAATTCAACCGGAATCAGATGGGAAATGTAGAAATTATGGCTGTTACGAGGAAAATTTCCTCGTTTGGTCACGCGCAATGGCTACTATCAGTTGGGGGCGATGATTATTAGCATAGTATACTATCATTACGACCCTAAGTACAATCCCTAATTTTGAGGATTCAAATTAACTGTTTTGTTTTGTTGATCATCATAATGACGCCCACAATTTTGTTATGTCATATGATGGATTGTTTCAGTCAGTGTTCTTTGTAAAATTCTCGATCACCGAAATTAAGTACGAAACTTTTTCTTGTAAAAACACTCTTCGTTAATACATTTCTCATAAAACATTCCTGGTGCCTGTTTCATTATTGCAAGTGGTTATGGGCCCAGCACGCTTCCACTGCGCTGAATAACCATAATGCGTGAACTGAGAGATGACCTAGAAGAGCATAGGGAAGATCAAGAAAATCAAGATGAAGTACATGAACAAAATCTGGACCAAGAGGAGCAACAAGTGAACAGGTTCATCTGTGCTTATTTGCTGCGAAACCATCAAACTAGGATATCTGACAGGTGGATTTCTATTATGCCTATCTCGTAAATTGAACCTGTTCACTTGTTGTTCCTCTTGGTCCAGATTTTGTTCATGTACTTCATCTTGATTTTCTTGATCTTCCCTATGCTCTTCTAGGTCATCCCTCAGTTGTTTCTCTTCTTCATTTTTTTCCTGAGTTGGCTGAATTGGCACTACTGCCAACTCACGGGATTGCTGGTTTTCGAACTCACTTTCGGATTTTTTTCAACTCTTCTAGAAACATCACATCTCTACTTATTTCTAATTTATTTCTTTTTCTGAACCAAATTTTGTACCCTTTCACGTTTTCACAGTATCCAACAAAAATTCCTTTTTCACTTTTAGCATCCCATTTTTTTCTTAACTGTTTAGGTACATGCATATAGGCTCCAGTTCCAAAAACTCTAAAATGTGAAACACAAGCTTTTTTCCCCCGCCATAGCTCAAATGGTGTTTTACCTTCAACTTCACTCTTTCCTGTCCTATTGAGAGTATACACAGAATACTTTACTGCTAACTAAATGTATTCGTATATCAATTTAATTTGACAAACAAATTTTAAAAAAAATTAAAAAGAAAAAGAAGGCTCTCTACAGTGAAGATTCCTTTATTCTGCTCAGAATCTCTCTCTTAAAATGTACAAAACTATTAAACACGTCAGTATTAAATTTATAAGCATAAAAGAACTTTAAAACTTTATAATATGCATTCTTTAAAAAAAAAGTAAATCAAACAACACAACAACAATTTTATATTGGTATGAATACTTTGACGATATAATAATTCTATGGACAGGAACTGAAAGACAACTAAATTCTTCTCATGAATATATCAATACACTTAATCCTTTTGTTAAATTCTCTCTTGAACTAGGTGGAAATAAGCTTAATTTTCTTGATCTGTCCATCTCATTGATTAACAGAAAACATGATTTCTCCGTTTATACAGAGTGTCTACTCTTAAGATGGGCATAACTTCAGGGTTCGATTCTACAAGATATTTCCAACAAAAAATGTCTCGTAGCAATTTTCTTTTAACCCACTCAAAATTCGATTTTTTAACTTTGAAGTTTTTCTTCGCGTTTTCAACCTTAAGGCACTGATATGGTCATAACTCCCTTATTTCTCCTGAAAAATCAAATCTGCCTACACCGTTAGAAAGAGCGTTAAATTCCTAAGCTACCTAGTGCAAAATCAAAATCTTTCAGCAGTGAAATAGTTTCACAAAATCAAGTCAAAAAGCAAACTTTAAAATTGTTCGAAACTTTACTTTCTTTGACTAAAGTTTTTACTCTAAATCCCTGCCCATTTCGATGGGCGCTCTTCTGAGAAAACATGCTCAAATAGTCAGCTTTCGAACGGTCTATCAATTTTTCTTTTCAACATTCAAATTGGAAGAGGAAAATGAAGCTTGACTGCCAAAAAAAGTATGTTTTATAGGAAAATCCAGTGTTTTAAGCGGTTTCTGGTCCCCCTCGACCTCAAGATGGCTTGACGATTTTGGTATCATTACCCATGTAATTTTTTACGCTGAATCCAATGGTGATATTTCCGCATAATTCCGACAGCTAGAAAGTGGATTTTTCGAAGAAAACCTTCGTTTTTCGTACCTACCTAAAATGCGTTCTATTCGTACATATAGTCGTGAGCATAAAGTATCACCTTTCTAATCAATAAAAACTTCAATCAGCTAGAAATTCAGTGTTTTTATTAAGTAGAAAGGAGAAATAAGGGAGTTATGACCATATCAGTGCCTTAAGGTCGAAAACGCGAAGAAAAACTTCAAAGTGAAAAAAAGGAATCTTGGGTGGGTTAAAAGAAAATTGCTGGGAGCCATTTTTTGTTGGAAATATCTTGTGGAATCGAACCCTGAAGTTATGCCCATCTTAAGTGACACCCTGTAGAAAAGATACCTACAGTGATATCACTATTCATAGTACATCTAATCACCCCTTAGTTCATAATAAAAGCTTGTTTTCAAGAAAGGTTTTTTTAATCGGTCACTTATTCGTAATGTGTTTTGCAGGTTGCAGATACGCCGCAGGAGATTCCGTTTCTCTCGATACTGCAGCACCTGCTGAGGATCGACCCGAAGGAGGCCGTGAGCGACATCGTGTGGGACACAGCAGAGACGCTCCTCCACCGCGCGACGCTCCTCGAGAGCAGAGAAGACGCCACCCGACTCCTCAGGTCCCCCTCGCAGAGCAAGTTGTGCTGCCACCCCACGCTAGGCAGCAGGAAGCAGAGTCTCAACGGAGGTCAGTATCCATCAGCAGAAAGTGTTGGATCCATAGATACATAGTAGCTAATCTCAAAACATTAACTCTCTAAATACCTTGCACTACTCTCATAGGGACCGTCATCTATAGCATTTTCACGTCAAATTGGAGGTTTTCCATTTCAAATTGGAGGTTGACGGAAATACATGATTTAATTCAACAAGTAAGAATGAACATAATGAACGGAAAAGAATGAACAAATTTTTCAACGTAAGTCTCTCTCTGCAGCAGCGGCTGTCAGGTCTATCATCATTCTCATAACATAATTTGTGCAGTCCGATGTGGTGACAGTTGCAACGCTTCGGGTTATCGTGTCACACAGGTCGT
Source organism: Apolygus lucorum (assembly GCA_009739505.2). Taxonomy (NCBI): domain Eukaryota; kingdom Metazoa; phylum Arthropoda; class Insecta; order Hemiptera; family Miridae; genus Apolygus; species Apolygus lucorum. The sequence goes on along the minus strand of CM019178.2, from coordinate 15,575,881 downwards.
GGTCTGTTTGGGGCTCACTGAGGATTTGTCTTGCTGACAACTGGATTTTTGAAAAGCAGTGCTCCACTGGATTCAAGTTGGGTGAGTAGGGGGGCAGATATTTCACGTTAAACCCCAATGAGGAATTTCACCATGTCGGAATTTCCTATTTTTGACCCCAAAATCGGATTCAGCACCTCTAAAAACCCCCTAAGGCAAACTTTCAGCCCAAACTTCCTAATTTACGAATAAACAAAACAGTGTAGAAAATACGAATGTTTAAAAAACCCGGGAAAATGACGTCATGCTGGAATAGTTCATTTATGGCCGCTTGAAGCGCTGAGATCGAGAAATCCAAAGTCCCCAGATGCAAAATTTCATGAAACAGTAAAGTTCGAAATCGAAAAACTGAAGAAAAAAATAGAAAAAGCGAGATGGGGAAAATTAGGTTTCCTCTGTTTTTGTTTGATAACTTTTCTCTTGGAAAACATGATTTTGCCGTCCCAATGGGCAACTCTGAGAGGAGACGGCGATCCAAACAGCCCAATCAGCGAGTGTTCCCGCTTCACGTCTGTTTTCCCGGTTAGTTTTGAAATTAAAAATTTTGACTGTCTCCCAAAAATAACAGGAGACTTATTTTCCGAAATCAGCCCGATTTTCATCTATCCCACACCATTAACTATTCAGGAAAAATGCAAACAGAAATCGGTGAAATTCCTCATTCGATCATCTTACTGGTAACTTGTCCAGCTCGGTGAATCGCTGCGTTATCCATTATTGGATACGTGATAGCTGGGTTCGCCACTTCTAAAGTCCCAAAATTAAATCAAGTATTTCCGTCAACCTCCAATTTGAAATGTAAAACCTCCAAATTGATGTGTAAAACCTCTAAATTGATGTGTAAAACCTCCAAATTGATGTGTGAAATCTCAAATTTGAAATGGAAAACCTCCAATTTGACGTGAAAATGCTATACGCGGCAACCCACACAATCCATGAAATGTTCATCGAAATCGGACAATAACTTCGTTTAGTTATGCCCGTTACAAAAATGATATAAGGTAAGGTCGTTTCATGACAAACAGACACGGAAACGAAGGTATTCAGGAAGCACACGTAGAACTTGAAATTTTGATTTTGGAGAAAATTTTGCTTCCGAGTCTACCAAGGTAGCGGAAGCTTTGTTTTCACTTTTCCAAGTTGGAAAAAAAAAAATTCTGCAAAATCAAAATTTTCAGATTTTGGTGAAATTTTCAGGGATTGTGCGGATTGGCGTGTAGATAGTTCATCAGTTTATAGAATGAAAATATGAAATTCTAATGTGAATTTTGTTCACAACCAACAGAAACTGATCTAAAGGTTAACCTTTTCAGCTCAATTCCAAAGGTTCATTATTTGAAATAATTAACCAAAATCCAGAATTTTTGAGAAAAATAACTTGAAAAGAAAGTCTTGTTTTTCCGTTTTACAATTCTCATAACGCTCTGAGAAGTTTTTTAAAATCATAGCTAAAGTAGAGGCTAAGAGGCCCAAGGAAACAAGTCCGAGGACTCGGACTGGAGGATGGAGCAGCAATTTGGCTCCCACAAGACTAACTCCTCCACATTTACGCTCGCTTGCTCGCACGCTCGCACGCTCGCAAAAACAAAAAACCCTTTGGCATAAATCAATTTCAATTTTCGGCAAACTTTTGGCATACCAACTTGAACTTTTGGCAACTCATTTTGAACTTTCGGCAGATTCATTACGTTTCGACAACTACTGGAGTCCTTGTCCACCTTCATTCCCTCTACAATGTTCAATAAAGTGTTTTTCTCTCTCTCAAAGTATGATATAAATATTAACGTGTAGACTCAAATGTTATAAATTATAATATAAATTTTGATTTAAAAGTAATTAGAATATTTATACATTTTGGTTTCAGGAGTGCTGTCCCCAGCGCCAGCGCCACCACCGCCGCCACCTCCAGCGCCTCCGGCGCCGCCCGCGCCTCCACCCCCTCCTCCCATCCTGGGAGCTCCACCGCCGCCTCCGTTGCCGCCGACCAGGATGGTCGGCCCGCCACCGCCCCCGCTTCGCCCCACGGCGCCCGCCGTCTCCGCCTCCACGAGCCCTGAGCCGCCAGAACCCACCAACCCGAAGCTGTTGCCTCAACAGGAGACTCCCACACCCAAAGCCAAAATGAAGACCATCAATTGGAACAAAATACCAAACAACAAGGTCAGATGCTTCTCTATTTTGTTAGATGGGTATCTAGTTATCCATTTTCTAATCAAATCTGATTGTGTGGACCAAATTTTATTTAAATGAGCATCAAATTAGTCATAAATTTAAAAAATTAAATTAAAAAAAAAATTTGATACTTAAAAAAATGTGTATATTTGATAGTTGGACCAAATTTTATTTTGATGAGCCTCAAATTATACATAAATAAAAAATATTTAAATTTAAAAAAATGTATTACTAAAAAATAAGTAAAAAATATTTGATTGTTTGGATCAAATTTTATTTAAATGAGCATCAAATTGGACATGAATAAAAAATATTCAAATAAATACAAAATATTTCATAATAATATCGTTTGCCGCGTTGGATTCTTCGAACGAACTGCATTTAATCTCGTTTATTAGTTCACCTTCAGAATAGTACCATGAAACAGGTAACAGTAATACATTTTGTTATGTCGGTGTGTCGTCGTGTGAAGGCGATTGTCTTCACGTCGGCTTGTCGGTTTCTATTGGTCCCTACTCAACGAAGGTGAAGGATGGGACAGCACTTTCTGCCCGGCGCGGGTTACCGCCTACCCCATGCAGGAGTGCTTAAGGATTTCAGCTCAGCTGCGATCCTCGGCGCGATTGCTCGCCGACTGGAAGGAGGCAGTACATTTACCTAGTCCTAGTTGGGGGCAGACAACTCGTAGGCGAAATGGGAGCAGAGGCCGGCGCGATGTGCTTATCGCCTACCGAGACCTCCGAGGAACTTTAGGCTTCTGAGAGAAGGCGAGGTAGAGCGAGAAGTAATCAAGTCGAGTTCTCGAAGACAAATGCATGAATTTCTCCAGGTGAAGCCCTGAGTCCTCCTTTTATACTACTTTAACAAGGTAAAGGGAGAGTGGAGGAGGGTGACGTCAAGTGACGTGTTTGTCCCCCGTACCTCACTCTACCTACCTGGCACGATGAGTTACTCAGGGTTCTCCTTGTGTCCTTTATTGGAGAACTAACATATTCGAGTATATGAGTCATTACACATTTTATAGTAGAAAACGCGACACTCACGATCAAGTTTATAGTTCCCTGATTTGGCCAATTCAGTGCATTTGAGATTTTTCCCCATTTATTTATTTTTCGACATTTTTCTTAATTTCTCTTAGAGTCTCAAATTTGTTACTAGATGAATAAATGAAGCAAAAAATCGTCTAACCAGCCACCATCTTTCTTCTGAAGTAGGACAAAGTATGGATATTAAATTATGAAAAATCGTTGTACCAGGTAATCACGGCTGGGCACTAGTATGGTATTACTAATCGGTGATGAGATTTAATTGGGGGGGGGATATATTTCATTAAAAAAAGAATTGAATCGTGCAACATTCTTACCATATTTTTTCAAGTTATGAACAATAACTGACGTATACAGGGTGACTACACTTAAGATGGGCATAACTTAAGAGTAAATCGAGTTTGAATGCAAGAAAACGTGTGTTTTACAAGAAAATCGAGTGTTTTACGCGGTGTATGGTCTCCCTCAATCTTGTCGAGTTTAGTATCATTACCTACGAAATTTTTTACGCTAAATCCAATGATGATACTTTCGAATAATTCTGACTGTTAGAAAGTGGATTTTTCAAAGAAAACCTTGGTAGTCGTACATAAAATACGCTTTATTCGTAGATATGATAGTGAACATGAAGTAACACCTTTCTACTCAATAAAAACATCAAATTTCTAGATTGATCAAACATCAAAACATATCAGCTAGAAATTTGATGTTTTTATTGAGTAGAAAGGTGTTACTTCATGTTCACTACCATATCTACGAATAATGCGTATTTTATGGACGAATACCAAGGTTTTCTTCGAAAAGTCCACTTTCTAACAGTCAGAATTATTCGAAAGTATCATCATTGGATTTAGCGTAAAAAATTTCGTAGGTAATGATACTAAACTCGTCAAGATTGAGGGTGACCATACACCGCGTAAAACACTCGATTTTCTTGTAAAACTCACGTTTTCTTGCATTCAAACTTCATTTACTCTTCCAATTTCGATTTTAAAAAGAAAAATTGATAGACCGTTATAAAGCTAACATTTTGGGCATGTTTTTTCCGAAGAGCGCCCATCGAAATGGGCAGGCGTTCAAAGTGAAAACTTCGATAAGAGAAAATCAAATTTCGGGACAAAATTATAATTTGCTTTTTAACTTGATTTCACAGAAATGCTTTATTACTAAAAGATTTTGGTTTTACACAAGGTAGCTTGGAAATTTAACGCTCTTTCCAACGATATCCTTACTTTTGAATTTACTTGGTAAATAACAGGAGTTATGACAATTTTTATGACGTAAGGTCGAAAATGCGAAAAAAACCTTTGAAGTGAAAAAAAGGCATTTTGAGTGGGTTAAGAAAAAATCGCTACGAGACATTTTTTGTTGGAAATATTGTGTAGAATCGAACCCTGAAGTTAAGCCCATCTGAAGTGTAGACACCCTGTGTAGGTGAACAATACTGAGAAACTGTATAGTTCAATAATCTTTAGAAAATGCATGATTTGAGACATTTTTGTCCTAAAGGGAAATTTTTTAAGAATGCAATGTGTAGATTCGTTTATAGACCGTGATTTTCAATACTTCGGTCGATTTTTGAGATATTTTGTCGCGTTAGTTTTTTTTTAATTGTCGTACGCTTTTTTTAATTAAAAATAAGGATTAGTCCTGGTTGCCTAATTAGATTTGTGTGTTGATTTTTCAGGTGGTGGGGAAACACAATATCTGGTCGATGGTGGCGAGGAACCATCAGGGCTCTCCGATGGCGGATCTGGACTGGAGCGAGATGGAAGGACTCTTCTGTCAGCAGACGCTGTCAGCTCCCACTCCGACTGCTTCTCCCAAACCTCTCAGAGACAGTCCGGACGCCACTCGTCGGAAAGAACCTTCTGAGGTAAGGAAATGAAGATGCTGACCAGCTAGCTGCATCTATAAACTGCTTATTAGTTGGAAGGAGTTAAAAAAATTAAACAACCATCGCAGGTTAAATTTTCGTCCAACTTCCATCCCTGGCGTCGCGGAAATTATCAGCTGTCTTCCAAAGGAAAGATCAGAATTGGTTCCGATGATTTGGTTCGTGGCTACTTATTGTCTCACCCGCTTAAGTTAACCAACGGCCCGGAAAAACTATAGAAACCTGCGATGTCGCCCTCGAGCGACCACCAATCCAGACAATCTCCCAGGCCGACTGACTTAATTTCGCTGATCTCACGGAAACCGGTTCATTAAACCATCTAACTGCCAAGTTGGTATCAGGAAGGAGTCTCTTTCTACGTTAGAAAAGTCTACGTTTAATCCTAAATTGACTTATCAAGTGACTCGACTCCCAGCAACAAACTCACTAAATTAAGTTGTAGATTGTAGATGAATCCGCGGATCAGGGTGATGGAAGCCCAAAGCTCTGAAGCCTAGTGGCTTATTGTGCTACTCCGCGGATTCTGTTCCTAGTCAAAGAGTCCCCCAAAGAGACAAAGAGTCGGTAAGGGCCCGGAAGCGGTTTGGCTAGATTTGTGCTGGGAAAAGCCTCCATGGGTGTAGGTGACCCGAGGAGGTGAAACCTGCGATTTGATAGCATTTCGCAATCAAATATTATGTGGGAGGCTTTTTCTTCGGCCTCTCCACACAGCCTGCAAAGGGTTGTATTCTTATTTACCCCAATGCGGTTGAGATGGAATCGGAGTGGAGTAAAGCCCGTTACCAGGCCGACCACTATCCTGATTTTCATGCGCTTACTTAGAGCATGTCCTCTAAGGTTTGACCATCTACTAGTGGTTTCATTAGTGACCCACCGGTTTATGGTCGCCCTAAAGGAAGATTTGGGAATGCCGATGGCTGGCTCTGGACCAATAAATGGGGTTAGTGAGCCCCTTCTGGCCAGCGCATCTGCTTTCTCATTTCCCATTACTCCGCTTTGTCCTGCCACCCACTCCAGAGAAACCCTGTTTTGTTGCGACAGGAAGCAGTCCCACACTAACTTTGAGTTAATGGAGGAAGCGGCTAAAGCCTTGATCGCAGCCTGGTTGTTCGAGAGGATGTGGATGTGAACACCACAGTGTCCCCTCCGTAGACTTTCCCCAGCACAGACCCTAATTGCAAGTACTTCAGTCTGAAATACTGAGGCATACTCTCTCAGAGGAGCTGAGTGGCTCCATCTGGGATTAGTCCCGTAAATTCCAATCCCTGTACCATTCCCCATTTTGGATCCATCTGTATACCAGAATAGGTCGTTGGGACAGCATTGGGTGATTTGCCGCCCCTCCGATCTTATGATTGATCTGAAGGGGTGTTTCTTGGCAAAATTTGGATTTTGGAGTGGCCCTGGAGGTGTGACTCCCTCCACGTTCCATTCCATTTCTGCCTCAGGGCTGCCATAGCGGCCTCCCCTTTTATGAAGATTTCAAGGGAGGGAAGCCCCAGGAGAATCTCCATAGCGGCAGTTGGGGTACTGTGCATTGCGCCTGTTATGGTTAGGCAGGCCAGCCATTGAACACTGGTTAGAGTGGAGGAATAACCAGATACTTACTCTAGGTAGAAAAGCGATGTTGCCAAGTTGTCTGTTATTGGCAGTTCAATTCTGCATCGACTGCCAGTTTTGCATAATGAACAACTAGTCTGGGGATATTGCTCATCTTCTGCTCTCGTAGTAATAAATCATCTGATTATAATATCATTTTGTTTCAGATCACTCTTTTGGATGGCAAGAGAAGTCTAAACGTCAACATATTCCTCAAGCAATTCAGAACGTGAGTATCAATATATTTTTATTTAGTTTTGTTCGTAGCATCTGTCTGTTGTTTCTAATAAAATAAACATGAGCATTTTTTTAAACTCATTGAATTTCCTATGAAATTCATAGTCAGTGAGTAACAAACACAAATTGTGGTAAATTTGTCATCGTGTTTCTGATAGAGTTCTGAGAAGGTATGGTAATATAATTGTGAATAACTCACACACGAAGGGGAATCAAAAGTACTGTTCGGCCGAATGCCCACACAATCGAGCCTGTTCCAAGTATTAGCAGGTAGTTAGGTATGATGACCTCTTCTTTCACTAAGCGAAGGAGTTTTTTGGGCGTTTTCCGTGCAATTTCGGTCGGGACGAGAGAAGCCTTACTGAAATACCGGGATCTGGTAGATGCCACAGCTCCTTCGCAACAGAGTCGACATTCAACTGTCCTGGCCTTACTCTAAGTTGGACTTGAATTTGAGTATATTGTTGGAGAACATCGCTACCTGGACGATACCTGATAATATCGACACCCATTTCTGAAAAAAAACTTTAAAAAACGAGTATTATTTTGATTTATACAGCTATTCAACAATCAGAACTAGTCTGAAAAATCCAACTTTTCAGGTGTTGTCATGAAGTTACCTACACGCTGTAATTTATTTTTAACCGATTTGTCAGTGAGTAAGCCTAATCAGTATTGATCACTGATACAAGCTATTGGATCCTGAATCATTCTGGTAAACAGTGGATCTCTAGAGAGTAGGTACAAAACTAATTAGGTACTTCAACATCCAACTTGTTCGTTTTATAGTTGATAATTTTTTCTCGATCTCAATCAATTATCGATAAATGAATCCCTAAAATATGATGTTTTTCCTGTAGATCCAACGAAGACATCATCCAGCTTATCAGGAATGGAGAGCACGATGACATCGGGGCAGAGAAGCTGCGGGGTCTCCTCAAGATCCTCCCTGAGATCGACGAGCTGGAGATGCTGAGGACCTTCGATGGAGACAAAACCAAATTGGGCAACGCCGAAAAGTTCCTTCTCCAACTCATGGAGGTTCCAAAGTGAGTATTTGAGAAATTAATTTGCAATGGTGTTGAGGGATGCAACGGGATCAATATCAATGAGAATTTTTACACTTAAACGAAATGAGGTAGGTTAAAGTCTTAAAATGACTGACTTTGGACAACAGACTAAATGAGCTGAAGCAGTGACTTCTCCTCCTTTCTTTTCCAAGTTAGTCTGCTCAGGCGCGGCTCAATCCGCTCTGCAATCCCATCCAGAGCCATCCAAACTCCAAAATTCCAATTAGAAGTGTCACTTTCGATAAGCAGCAGTTTTTGGAGGGTCCTGACAATCTTCTTCCTCTTCAGGCTACGGACGTACCTTGACAATTGCGCGCTTCAAGGTGTCGCAACACAACAGGTTTCTCTGGAGTGGGTGGCAGGACACAGCGGAGTAATGGGAAATGAGAAAGCAGATGCGCTGGCCAGAAGGGGCTAGCTAACCCCATTTATTGGTCCAGAGCCAGCCATCGGCATTCCCAAATCTTCCTTTAGGGCGACCATAAAGCGATGGGTCACTAATGAAACGACTAGTAGATGGTCAAACCGTAGAGGACACGCTCTAAGTAAGCGCATGGTGGCCAAACCCAACACCAGCGCCATGGGAGAGATGATGCCGCAAGGAAGTCAGGTTAGTGGTCGGCCTCGTAACAGGCTTCACTCCACTCCGATTCCCTCTCAACCGCATTGGGGTAAATCAAAATACAACCCACTGCAGGTTGTGTGGAGAGGCCGAAGAAAAAGCTTCCCACATAATATTTGACTGCGAAATGCTATCAAATCGCAGGTTTCACCTCCTCGGGTCGCCTACACCCATGGAGGCTTTTTCCAGCACAAACCTAGCCAAACCGCTACTGGCCCTTACCAAAGGGCTAGGACTCTTTGACTAGGAACAGAATCCGCGGAGTAGCACAATAAGTCACTAGGCTTCAGCGCTTTGGGCTTCCATCACCCTGATCCGCGGAAGTGGAGAGAATCTCCAACCTTCCAATTCATGGAGATGTTTCCCTATTTTGTGCGAGGCTGCTGGAGGATGAGCTACTATCTAGACCACAGAGACCAGACATTTTTGTATAACTTTGCAGCCACCAGTAAATCTTCATTCAAATTTCGTTGCTAACAACGCAAAACTGAGTGCAACTTGAGAAACGAAAAACGATCGCGTTTTGGCCAGCTAAAATTTGAACGGAGATTTGGCCTCTTTTGCGATTCACACTCGTGTTTCTGATTTATCGTAAGTCTAACCCTAAGGTTCTCATGGGGAGCGAACGGTTGGTCCTACAGAGCTCTGGGTGGTCTCATTCGATTCTAAAAATTCAATAATATTTTAAATTGAAGAAAAAAACAATACCTTCATATACTTATCAACAGTTTTTGAGGTATTGCGAGTGTGAAAATTTTATCCCTTATTTCTCAATCCTTAGAGGTGACTGACATCAACTAAAAGCTTCGGGAGAACATCCACATAATCTTTGAGAATTTTATGAAAATCGGATGGAAATGTAGAAGTTAAAGCTGTTACCAGGAATTCACGTTCGCGCATGCGCAGTCGCTACTATCGGTCCGGGGGTGATGACTTTCATAGGGGACCATCTAAACGCCAACCCGCACAATCCTAGAAATTTTCATTGGAATCGGACAGTAACTTCTTATAGTTATGCCCGTTACAAGGATTTAATGACAGACACACAGTCAGACAGACAGACACGGAACCAGAATTGTCCAGGAAAGCTTGAAACGAAAAACGCGGGTGGAAATTTTGATTTTGAAAAGCTTCTTTTTTTCAATGTTGAAAAGTGAAAAAAAAAGCTTCCGCTACCTTGGTAGAATCGGAAGCCACAATCATTGTTTCTAAAAACCAATTCAAAAGAATAGATTTTTCATCATTTAATAGGACGTTTCATTTGTTTTCTGAACTTCTGATCGTAACGAACGAGCGTGATGTCGATATGCATCACGTCATGATGGTGTTTGCGAGCGTCACAACTCGATATAAATAAAGAGGCAAAAAAAAAAAAAAATAGTTTCGTTATCCCTGTAGATGTAGATATAAGTAAAGTGCGAGAAAACTCAAAACCATTTGTAGTGGAGAAAATGGAAAAAATTTAATCATCATGAACTAACTGTAGAACCATTTTTTTAAACGAATTAAAAATCTAATTTACAGGGGAATCAGGTTTTATTTACGAGTTAGTATTTCGAATTTTCCCTAAAAATTTCAATGTTTTGGTAACTGTAATTGCCCCTAACCTTACTTACTTTTATATCTCATGTGTCTGTTTTGTTTCGATTGCAGTTATAAACTAAGAATAGAAAGCATGCTGCTCAAGGAGGAGTTTGCTGCAAATATGAGCTACTTAGACCCCAGTATAAACGCTATGATTGTCGCTGGTGAAGGTAACAATTTTTCAATAATTATTTAGAAGTAGAATATTCCATTACAACCTTAGGTTTTAAAGACTATAATCGCCATCATAACTGATGATATTATTATGGCTGATGAATCACCATTTAAGACTAACTTACTTGTTTCTACTACACTATTAATTTATTTCTGTTCTAAATAGATCTCATGAGGAACGAGGCCCTCAGAGAAGTGCTTTACATGGTAGTCGTTGCTGGCAACTTCCTCAACTCGGTACGTACCATCTCAACATGTTCTTAGGTTGTCGTATATGTTATGTATCATGTGCATCTATTACCGTATTACATGTATTTTAGTTAAGGCACTTATCAATTATCAATTAAAGCTTTTTTTTCAAAATAAATAAGTAAATATCTATTTTAAAATAAAGATAAAAATAAGACAATATCGAATATAAAATTTAAAAAATGTAGGTATAAAATTCAAATATCCTTTAGCCTAGAACGTCTAGTATCGATCAGCCATCGATCCAGGAACGTTAATTATCAATCGGTGAGGTTGAATCATCGATAAGGAAGCATTATGCAAATTACTGTTCAGGCACCAATTTTTGAATCAATAAAACGGACAAAACAAAAAGTAAAGTGGCTATATTTAGCGCTTAACGCTACTGAACAAAATAGTTGACTACTAGTGGCACAAAGAGTGGTCCAGTATTGAATTTTCTTGTCTTATCGTTATGTTTATGAGTTTGATATTATACTAGCGGACATCACTCTCTAGCAATGGATGTTTATCGATCGCGCTACTTTCGTTCCAATCGCATATAACGTTTTTCGGGAGTTAGTCTCGTCTGAAACATATTCAAGCTAAAAAAAATATAGATATATAAAATAAGTAGTAAATATCTATCGAGTCTTACGTACAAGTTCATCCTAATCATTCATATGTATATCATATTTCTGATGAAAAATAACAAAAACTCCACCTTACATCGTTGCAGGGAGGCTACGCAGGCAATGCTGCTGGCGTCAAGCTGTCGTCGCTTCAAAAGCTTACAGACATCCGAGCCAACAAACCTGGAATGAATTTAATACATTTCGTCGCGCTGGTAATCATTATTTTACCGCATATTATGACTTGAAAATTGACATTTCTGTTGACTATTTTTTTAAAATCAAATAAGCCCTGACTGAAAGGCCAACTGTATACGATACATTTCCTTAAAGATCGTCCTTAATATATTACATTTGTGGTAGGTATTCAAATTTTAAAAAATTGTATTTGTTGTGCAGCAAGCGGAAAAGAAGAAAAAAGAACTTTTGAAATTTCCGGAGGACATGGGGATCCTGGAAGAAGCGACAAAGTGAGTCAGATCAAACTCTTTCTCCAACTTAGACTTCATTAACTTTATTTTATTTGGAAAGAATTGTGAAGAATGTTGGCTCAAGAATTGCAAGAACAAGTACTGAAACTTGTTGTCCCCTACCATTTTTTTTAATTTGCCGAATTTAAGATAATTTGGGATACTGAATTCAACTGTTTCCACTAATCTCTGCCAACTTCCAAGATGTTTGCGGCAATTATCTTGTTTTGACATTTTATGTCTTTACTATGGCACATAAATGAAAAATCGTCACGCGGGGAGCGTTATGAGGGGAGCGTTACGCGGAAATTTCTGATGATTTTCACGTACAATCAATCGTTCCTAGGGAAAACTAACTTCCTCATTTTCCACCCCACAAAAATCGTTCACCACTCATTGGAAAGCTCTCAATTTATTAAACATAAGACATAAAATTTCTCTCGTGGCTGCGTACTTGTACGAAAGCTGTATCCACCGTTTTCCAATCTCTAAGACCAAGAATTGTCATTTTTGATTCGAAAATTTGAAACTTTAAAAATTGTATTGTCAATAGCTGATGTTTTTAGATAATTTGAAAAAAGAAAAGAGCATTAAATTTCATCAAAATTGGTCGAATTGACTGAGAAAAACTCTTCAATGAAAAAATGGTGAAGAGGGATCTTGTTTTTCCAACTTATTGATTGTTAATAGCAATAAGATTTGTTAAAAGTGTCTTGATTCTTTTCAATAGCGGAGATACTGCATTTTTCAAGTATAAACCGAGCTGGGTTTGGACCTCACTTATTTTACATTTGGTTACTAATCAACAATATTTACCTGCTCCAGAAGTTTTATTTAGCTTGTGAATCACATTTGGATTCTTCGTATATTTTTTTCAATTAAATATTAAGTAGGTTTTGGTTTTACAAATTGAGGTCTGCTCTCATAAAGTTGATGACTTTCTCGCTTTTTCATAAAATCGACTAATTTATCATTTGTTGTCATTGCTCGTCTTTGGATAGCTCAGGTAAATAACTATCGAGTATTTATAACAGATAAAGTGTATTTTGTTAACCTTCAATAACGATTTTTCTTTCCTGCATTTTGGCTTTTTCTAAAACCATTATTGTTTCATATAAGTGTTGCTATACTCTGGTAAGTGAACTATTGTGTTTAGTCGGTAGGTATTTCTAATTTTCCCTCAATTTTCGTGATTTTTCAGAACAACAACGGAGCAGCTTCAGAACGAAATAAATGCTTTGGAGAGTCGCATCAACAAAGTTCGGCAGCAGATTGATTTACCGTCTACAGAGAATGAAATTAAAGAGCAAATGGCTTCATTTTTGAAGGTGAGAACCCTTAAAATGTGTAGGGTGATAGAATCAACCATAGAATTCGATGAAGTTGGAATCAAAGCTAGATGATCCATTTATGCTTGAACTATACAGGGTGTCTACCATTTGGATGGACCAAACTTCAAGGATCGATTCTACAACTAATTTGCAACAAAACATGTCTCGTAGCAATTTTTTCTTAACCCACTCAAAATTCTTTTTTTTTCCACTTTAAAGTTTTTATTCGTATTTTCGACCTTGCAGCACTAAAATGCTCATAACTCCCTTATTTCTCATACTACTTCGAATCTGAGTACACCGTTGGATAGAACATTAAATTTCCTATCCATTTAGTGGGAAACCCAGTTTCTTAAAGCCATTTGTAAAAGTAAAAAAATAAATCAAAGTCAACATTTATAATTTTTTCCGAAAATCGACATTTTTCAGGCTAATGATTCCCCCGTTAAAAATACCGCTATCGTAGTGCACTCAACGGGAAAAACTACCCCAAGATCTCATCTTTCCAACGGTATGTCAGTTTTAAGGTCTAAGAGGAAAGTTTCTTTGAAAAAATTGAGTTTTATGCGAAAAAACGAGCATTCTTAGGCATATTCCGCTAGAGAGTCGACCAAGTATTATTGCCTTCACTTTTCAAGGATTGCAATAAAAAGTCCACCAAATTACATTTCTACTCGTATTTTACGTTTTGGACCTTCCTGAACAATTTTGGTACCGTGTCTGTCCATCTGACAGTCGGTCTGTCTGTCTGAAAGTCCTTGCAGATGGCAAAAGCAATACGAAGCTACTGTCCGATTTCGATGTAATTTTCGGCGATGTTCTCCATGGAAATCAAAGTCAAAGCACTAAATTTTCAAAATCAAATTCAAAAATTTTAATTTTTTTAGAAATTACCATTTTTTAGGTTTATTGTTAACCTGGAATAAGTTGTGCTATCGTGGGCCACTCAACGGCCAACACTAACCCGGGATCACATCTTTTCTACGATAAGAATCGTTAAATGTAATTTTTCGTTTAATTAGAATAAACGTCATGAAATTGATTTTTTGTAGCACAAGAATAACTTGAAGAGTTTCATTGACAATAATACTTTTTTTTTACAATACAAATCATTGTACCTACCAACATTTTCTACCAACGTTACAATGACAATTTTTTTCTGCCAACTGTTCTTTAATTTTATTTTAGTTCCATTTTTAAAATCAAAATGAACGGTTTTTCCGTTGAGTGACCCGCGGTAGCACAACTTATTCCAGGTTAACTATAAACCTAAAAAATGGTAATTTCTAAAAAAATTAAAATTTTTGAATTTGATTTTGAAAATTTAGTGCTTTGACTTTGATTTTCATGGAGAACATCGCCGAAAATTACATCGAAATCGGACAGTAGCTTCGTATTGCTTTTGCCATCTGCAAGGACTTTCAGACAGACAGACCGACTGTCAGATGGACAGACACGGTACCAAAATTGTTCAGGAAGGTCCAAAACGTAAAATACGAGTGGAAATGTAATTTGGTGGACTTTTTATTGCAATCCTTGAAAAGTGAAGGCAATAATACTTGGTCGACTCTCTAGCGGAATATGCCTAAGAATGCTCGTTTTTTCGCATAAAACACAATTTTTTCAAAGAAACTTTCCTCTTAGACCTTAAAACTGACATACCGTTGGAAAGATGAGATCTTGGGGTAGTTTTTCCCGTTGAGTGCACCACGATAGCGGTATTTTTAACGGGGGAATCGTTAGCCTGAAAAATGTCGATTTTCGGAAAAAATTATAAATGTTGACTTTGATTTATTTTTTTACTTTTACAAATGGCTTTAAGAAACTGGGTTTCCCACTAAATGGATAGGAAATTTAATGTTCTATCCAATGGTGTACTCAGATTCGAAGTAGCATGAGAAATAAGGGAGTTATGACCATTTTAGTGCTGCAAGGTCGAAAATACGAATAAAAACTTTAAAGTGGAAAAAAAAGAATTTTGAGTGGGTTAAGAAAAAATTGCTACGAGACATGTTTTGTTGCAAATTAGTTGTAGAATTGATCCTTGAAGTTTGGTCCATTCAAATGGTAGACACCCTGTATAAATAGGCACACATAACTGGGTATTTTCAACAAAATCGACTTTTTTTTTTCAAAATAATTTACTTAGTTCTTAGAGTTAGTGAGACCTCAGGGAGCCTGAAGTTGCACTGAGGTTGCCTCAAGTCGCCGCTCCAGCAGTTTGGTTGGAGCGTGTGTTGGGAGAAAGGTAAAGATGGCATTCTCGAGCCTAGCAGTAGGTAAAACGTAGGTTACCTACCTGCGATTGCAAGTTATTCATTCAGTAATTGTGAGCTTGTGTGGGTTCCTAAACTCCTTTGGAGATCCAAGAGTTGGAGTTTCAGTGAAGAACCCAAGGGAGCACTCATAGTTGTCTTAGCATAGAGTTTCAACTAAAATATCTTGTTGGATTACTATTCCGAGCTCTTAGTTCCTCCTAGATACTCTTAAAAACTATTGTATATTTTTCCTTAATAATTTAATAATTAGATGTAACTAGAGGGAACATAAAGACAAATACTGTGCGGTCAGAGAGCTTTCTATGGTAGTGGCCAAGGTTAGGTAACTCCACCAATCTGTCTCTTGTCTCACTAAGTTAAACCAATCAGCTCATCCCATCAAAACTCTAAATTCAAAGATTTTAATTGACCTCTCAAGTCGGGAACCTTCTCAATTTGTTTTGCCACAGCAGTTATCTATGTCAAAAGGAGCTCAGTTTTTTTTACGGAAGGGAGCTGTGATCTATCTAGGGATGTTGTGATCAGCTATCTCTTTGCGTTTCTGTCCATTTCACTTCCTTGAAATGTAAATATAGTTTAGTCGGAAAGATTAGAGATCGATTCCCGGTCGAGGGAAGTTAATTTTTTATGATACAACAGAATGGCGCAGTCAGTACGGACCCAAAAGGGCTCCTCAGTATTCTCTGAGGACAATAATTAGTGTTATGTCATCAAAAGAACTCCCCCAAGACACGAGTCGAGCCACTTCCTATTCGGACAAACGTTGAGGTCAGCAGACCCCCTCCCCGTTCAAGAAGGAATAATAACAAAACTCCGAGGCCAGTAAAAAATAGAGCGCTCTCACTGGGTTGTAAAACGCCGGCCAAAGGCCCCTCACCACCCTCACTACGTAGCAGAGTACCTGAAATTTTCTAACAGGGAAAGATGTTGCGACCAGCTGATCACAACATATGGCCAAGATCGCATTTTGCATTTCTGTCTAGAGATGTCCGATACTTCGAAAGTAACGATATAATATCGTATCGATATATCTAGAAAGTATCAAAAATTATCAATACGATACTTTCAAAAAGTATCGATATTTTGAAGTATTGATACTTTTTGATACTTTCACAAAAATGGGTGAAAATGTCGTTTATGTTTCTCTCTATCAGAGCGACATCTCTCCATAGCGAGGATAATAGGTAATTTATATAAAATGAACAGAACAATAAATCACTCTTTTTTTATTTAAAACTTTTTTGTTTAGGCACTCGTTTTCGTATCGCACTTGGTTGGTTTATTATTTTGGTGGTCCTTCCTAGATCAAGGACAGCAGGTTATCATAGAGAGCTGGAGGTGGTGGTACATCATCTTTGCTCAATTTGTTGAAGTGGTTGGTCTCCCAACAATCTACTTGAAGATAGAGGTACTGCCAAGCAGGTACCTTCATGTCGAAGGTGTTGAAACGGATAAAATGTGAGAGATAAAAAAGTATCGATACTACGACATATATCAGGGGGACAAAGTATCGATATGTATCGATACTTTTTCAAGGAGTATCGATACTTTGGGGACATCCCTATTTCTGTCCATTCGCTTCCTTGGCTCAGTGGTAGGAGCTCAAACTGAGGAATGTAACTATAGTTTAGTCGGAAACACAGGAGATCGAACCCTGGTCGAGGAAAGTTAGTTTTGATGATACAACAAACACAATAGCCTATGGAGTAATAAGTTATTGGGCACCTTCATAGATATTTGATTTACCAAAATTTCAATGCTGTGTAAACCAGGCTGACAAACTTCGTTTTTCCAGATTGCTGTGCAGGACGTGGCAACCCTCCAAAAAGACATGGAGGAGCTTGAGTCTGTGAGAAAGAGTCTGGCAGAATTCTTCTGTGAGGACCCCAACGCTTTCAAGCTGGAAGAATGTTTCAAGGTACCTAAAACTAATTCAACTCTGCGCAGAATTATTTTACATTTTTAAAAAATTAGTACGTTAGTATGTTATGTAGGTGTTGGTAAAGAAGGTTGAAGAGCTTATGATAAAAGATATATCAGGCACATATAATCTCGTTCATACTAATTGTTTAGAGGTTAAATTGACCGACGTGACCATTTTTTCGCTAATTTTAATATTTTTTTAATTTAAAAATTAGGTCGATTATTGACCGAATGTTACATATTCATAGATAAATACAGCTTAGGTGAGGGGGCGTCGGTGGTCTAGTGGACAGTGTACCCGACTGCGGTGATAGGATAAGAACCGTCTAGCGGGGATGCGAGTTCGAGTCTGGTCGCCAGCAGAAAGTTTTCTGTCAATTAGACGATCGGCAATCTCTCGTTCCAACCCAGGGCGGTGATGTTTGGGAAGCCATGAGCGAAATCATCAGAACAAATTCTGATCTCCCCTTAGGGAGGCAGCTGATGACGTCCGCGACGCCAAGAATGGTAGTCGGACGAAAATTCAACCTGAAATGGTTGCTTACTTTACTTACTACTTACTACAGCTTAGGTGAACACATCAGTTTTGTAATTTTGAAAATTCAGTTCCTCCTTTTCTTTTTTTGATCCTGCTGAATTAAGCAACTCAGTCACAGCTACAACACATCGCTGATATCATCGAAACTCTTGATCCTCTTGTTCTCGAATCTACTTGGTCAGCCACGTCATAAGAAAATACTAAGATTATTCACAAAGTAGAAACAAGCTGTTCTCTTCCGAGATTACAGATTGTTTCTCTCTTTGTAGGCATCTCAAAACTAGCCTCAATTCATGTAAAATTATGCAATACATGTCCATCTCCTTCAATCCTTTGGTTGCACAACCTACCTTCTTACTCTGAAGCTGCAACATTGTTAACATCCTAGAGTTATGTGTAGGTATAATATGTAGTTAGTCCACATATCAACTTAAAAACAAGTTGTTTAGTAATGCATGCATTCCAGGGGACGTCCCATTGGATAAGTATTGGATCAGTTTAACCAGTTGTTAAGCGATAAGACTGTTTCTCTCGATGTAATTTATTTATTACTTTAGGGAAGAAATAGTGACCCCCCCCCCCGCCACCATTATAAACCATAACTCTTCTAGCGGCATGATAGCCTCGAATCTGAAGAGCATTTTAAAATCCATGATCTACGACACCCAACATGCGAATTCGAGTTCCCCCCCCCCCCCACCACCACCACC
Organism: Apolygus lucorum; assembly: GCA_009739505.2. Taxonomy (NCBI): domain Eukaryota; kingdom Metazoa; phylum Arthropoda; class Insecta; order Hemiptera; family Miridae; genus Apolygus; species Apolygus lucorum. The sequence continues at coordinate 15,557,330 of CM019178.2, read as the reverse complement.
ACCAATGGTGCCAGTCTGGCACCAAAGCGGAAATACGTCGTAATATTGAACTTCCATCTATTAGGTTTAGTAGGCAGTCCGTCGAATGTCACATCCGTATTCAAGGTGAAACACCAAAAAACCCAAGAAATATGAGGTTTATGGTGCCCTGGCACCATGGTGGCACCACTTTTATTTCCATGGTGGTACAGAAAGTAATTCATGCAAATCCTAAGGTATAATGAGAATTTTTCCTCAATTTCAAAGCTTGAATCAAATTAGTAAGCAGTAACGGAACCAAAATATTGAAGAATTGGATATTTTGTGAATATTATCCCCCCCACCCATCATGTACAACTCGGAAGTTATTTTAGTCAAACAAAAAAAGAAACACACAAATCAGTTGGAAATTGAGGCCTGGGCAGAGTTTATAAGCTTATGCCCGCAAACGTACGTTTTTTAAGCATTAACCCCCCCTTTCCCCCCCTTAAAAGGCGAAATTCGAAATTCCGGCGCCGTAGTGCTCAACTAGATAGTTTTCCGCGACGAACAAAAAAAAGAATCAGGAAAATCGGTTGAGAACTAAGGCCTGGGCAGAGTACACAAGATTTTGTTACACACACACAGACAAACACCTATGGTTTTTTTCGCGGATTTGGATTCAGAATGGTCTAAAACGGATTACTGTGTGGTTATTTTTTTTTCTGTTGAGTGTTGTCCTCCTTCACCCCAGATCGATCGCATAAGGACGCCCAAGTCTTACTGTGGGACGTCCTAAAAACGGTTTGCCGATCTCACGTCATAGTTTTGTCAGGACACCATAACAGAAGCCAACCATTCCTTCCAATTCTCGAAAAATTGCTTATGTAAATAAGATGAACGTTAAACTAGTTTATATTGAACTCAAATCGTTTACCATAAATTGAAAATCAGACCGTGTTCGTAGTACCTAATTTATTCCTTAATTACAGGTCTTCCACGGGTTCTGCTTGAAGTTCAAACAGGCGGTCATAGAGAACGAAAAGAGACGGCTGCACGAGGAGCAAATGGCTGCTAGGAGGAGGCAACGGGAAGAGCAACTTGCTGTCAAGAAAAGAACTCGTGAGTAATAAATTAACTTTTCATATTTATGTCAATTTTTTGAACATTTTTAAGTTCACAAATATTCGTGAGAGGGATGCCCAATCAATCCAGGGTATTACAATGGGTTTTCAACTTTGTTTTTAAAAGGTTGTTTCCCTAGAACTCGAAAATGACCACAAAAAAATTAACCAAACTCACAGAAAGAAACCAAACCATTCAAATCACCATAACAAACCATAACCATTTTTTTTAAATATTTTGGTAACTAATCATTGCCTGCCTTGGCAGACAAAGATGATGATCCTCCTCCCAGATCCCTTCAACTTCCCCGAGCCAATAGGAAGGAGAACTTTCACTTTATCTGCTTCATTCTGGTTGAGTGTGCCTTTCTCTTCCTCGACCTATGGGATTCTAGCGCCCTTTCACCTGTGACTGAACAAGCTGTGCTCTCTGCGATATACCTTCAGTTATTTTTTGTTACTGTCGAAATCGATTTAACTTCGTTACTCATTATTTTCGTGGAAAATGACTACGTTCTTCTTAACTCTTAAAATGGGTTTCCACAATCTCCTCGCGAGTGATTTTATTAGTAATCATTGCCTAATTAATAAACGCTCACTAATTTTTTTCGTCAATTCGAGATAGTATTCAATTTTGCTCCCTGGAATATTTGACAGCCTCAACTTGAACATGGAACCTTAAGAGGGTCTCAGTCAGTGAATAAACGGGGTTTCCCAATTTTTTCTGGCTGTTATTGGTCGATTTTGATGATTGCAGCGGCAATCTTTTAGTTTTTCAATTCCCCAGATAGATTAACTAAAGAATTTCAATAATCATTGAAAATTTCAAATTTATGAACAACTTTTTACTAATGGAATTTTACTTTTGGAATTAAACAAACATTTGTGCAGAAAAATGCCACCAGAAACATGACAATTGGATGATTGTTTCCTGAAAAACTGGAAAAAACTGTAGATGAAAACTGACCAGTTATGTGAAGGGTATGAGGGATGAGGGAGGCAGTGGGGGTGGTGGGTGGCAATGTTGCTCCTTTAGACGGGTGGTGGAGGGGGGAGGGGGGAAACTGATTGCCGGTTCGTCAGAGATTAGACTAACCCGAATCAAGGAATGAACATCATTTCCATAGTAGATGTCATTCTCTATATCTCTTGCCAACATTCATCTCCTTGGAAAGAAAACCCTTAACCCTTATTGGATTTTTGTCGATAATCTCTTATTCCAAGGCTTCATCATCATTTTCTATTTTTCACAGTTGGCCAGCAGGGTTCAAATGGTTCCGAATCCGAGTGCAATATTGTGGATTCTCTTCTCAACGACATTCGGTCTGGTTTTGGACACAAAGGCGATCCCAAAGTGAGTACACTGAATCCAAGACAATGTTTTAACACCCAATAAATGTAATACGATCATCTCCCTTGTTTTAGTTGACCTTTGAATTTGTTGAACTTGAAAAGCTTCTTACGTGTATTTATAGCTTTTCCGAGTTTTCCGAAACAAAATAAAGGTATTCTTCATTGAAGGTTTTTCGTTTCAAATTGCCTCTTTTTATATTTATCAAGTATATATACTTATAAACATTGTGAAAGTTTTTCAATTTTGTTTTTGATTTCCTGGCAATATTTAATCTACAGTAGATTGCTAGAATAGATTTACAGTTGATTGCTAGGTATGCACGCATGCGGCGGGAATCTCCCTGATCAACCATGAGGAATATGATATCAAACTCGATAGAGAATGGATAGGCAGGCTTTCCTTGTCTTGATTTCATCAAGTGTTACAGTCCGCTACAATGAACTTACCTTGTACCTTGTACGTTACCTTTAATGATTTTTATTTTGAAATGGAAGATCTTATATTGATATTATATCAGAATGATTTCTTATTTTGAAAAGGAGAACCTATATTTTGTTTCATAAAACCTTTATTCTGTTTCGAAAAACCTTTAATTTGACGCGGAAAAGCTATATATTAGTAATGGTTTAATATTTAACCGTTTGCAGGCGCGCAAAATGGGTAACGGGATTATGACGTCCGAGGAAGATGTTTCCATCATCGGCTCGCCTGCTCTGTCCAGGAGGAGGTTGGGCTCGTTCTCCTACGACCAACCTCCAGGGAGCTCTCGCGAAGACACCTACTCCCCTGGTACGTTTTTCATTTACATTTTTATTGTATAATAACTATAATTGTAGTAATGATTTTCGTCATGTTGATAACGAAGTGGGGTTTTCTGAATGATTCATTCGGTGTCGTTTCTCTCTTGAAAAATCCACCTCATTCTCATCAAAACAACATCAGAAGATTTCAAAAATTACTCAAAAAGTCCATTCATGAATGGACTTTTTGAGTAATTTTTGAAATCTTCAAATTTTCGAAGAAATTTTCAAAGAAATATTCAAACCTGTGGTTGGATAAATCGAAATATCAGCTTTATTACAGTATAGTCAGCCTTGTGGGTGTGGCACATAGCACGAATAGTTAAAATTGTACAATCAACCTCTTGGTTAAATATTTTTGAAATCTCAAAAATAATATTCTCGTCACCCCAAACTCAGAGTACCCACACCTTTGTTTTTTTTTCGATTTTCAGTATACTATACCAACATACTGTATTCACAGGGTAGGTTTTGAAGATGTGAAGTTAGATGTTACTCTTAAAGTTCACACTTGGCTACCTATTGAATTTATGGGTACACCGAATATACGCAGGTGAATTATATAATCCATTATAATAAATTATACACAAATTTTTGGGACGGATTTCAACTTTTGAAAATGTATTTATATCAGAAATTTTGTGCTGAATCCGAATAATTAAACTATATATTACTATGATTATGACGGTAATTTCCACAACAAGCATTTTTGGTCTATTATTTTCAATGATCAGCCTTTGGAATCGACCAAGAAAACAAATTTTTAACCCCCCCCCCCCCCCGTCCAAATTTGTTGGTTTACGTTTCAAAGTACGTAGAATCAAAAATCGAATAAAAATTTGGCCGCCGGCCAAATTTTTCTTTCTCCAGTTAGCATTAACCGATTTTGATGAAAATTGGTAAGTGGGCTCCGTTTGGGGTCTGTATTGATGTAGGTCACGTCTACGGGTTGAAAAACAAGGTTTGATATTTTGAAAACTGAAGAAATTTTGATATAAAGGTATTGTTTTTCCATCAATTTAAGATAGTATAGAATTTTTAGAATTTTTTGAGACCACGCGGAGCTCTGTAGGACAAACCGTTCGCTCCCTACAAGAATTGAAAGGTTTTATGTACGATAAGTCAGAAACACGAGTTTGAATCGCAAAAGAGTCCTAATCTCCGTTCACATGTTAGCTGACCGGAATGCGATCGATGTTTTTCTTCATGTTGGTTGGTGGTAACAATGGCAAAGCCGTGTTCTTTGCAGACGATAAACTAAAATAAACCTTTGTGTAATAATTTGCAGCGTTTGAAATTTGGATCCCTTGGGATGTTCAAAATTCCTGCTTACGCACTCGTCTTTTTAGGACGTCCCACAGTAAGACTTGGGCGTCCTTATGCGATCGATCTGGGGTGAAGGAGGACAACACTCAACAGAAAAAAAAAATAACCACACAGTAATCCGTTTTAGACCATTCTGAATCCAAATCCGCGAAAAAAACCATAGGTGTATGTCTGTGTGTGTGTGTGTGTATGTGTGTATGTGTGTGTGTAACAAAATCCTGTGTACTCTGCCCAGGCCTTAGTTCTCAACCGATTTTCGTGGTTCTTTTTTTGTTCGACGCGGAAAACTATCTGGTTGTGCACTACGTCGCCGGAATTTCGAATTTTGCCTTTTAAGGAGGGGAAGGGGGGGTTAATGCTCGAAAAACGTGTGTTTTTGGGCATAATCTTGTGGACTCTGCCCAGGCCTTAGTTCTCAACCGATTTTCGTGGTTCTTTTTTTCTTCGACGCGGAAAACTATCTGGTTGTGCACAACGGCGCCGGAATTTCGAATTTCGCCTTTTAAGGGGGGGAAAGGGGGGGTTAATGCTTAAAAAACGTACGTTTGCGGGCATAATCTTATAAACTCTGCCCAGGCCTCAATTTCCAACCGATTTGTGTGTTTCTTTTTTTGTTTGACTAAAATAACTTCCGAGTTGTACATGATTTCACCAGAGTACCAAAATTTGCAAGAGGAGGGGATGGGTGGGGGGATAATATTCACAAAATATCCAATTTTTCAATATTTCGGTTCCTTTACTGCTTACTAATTGTATCCAAGCTTTGAAATTGAGGAAAAATTCTCATTATACCTTAGGATTTGCATGAATTACTTCCTGTACCACCATGGAAATAAAAGTGGTGCCACCATGGTGCCAGGGCACCATAAACCTCATATTTCTTGGGTTTTTTGGTGTTTCACCTTGAATACGGATGTGACATTCGACGGACTGCCTACTAAACCTAATAGATGAAAGTTCAATGTTACGACGTATTTCCGCTTTGGTGCCAAACTGGCACCATTGGTGGTGGTGGTGATGGGGGGGGGGGGGGTGAACTCGAATTCGCATGTTCGCATTCGGGTGTCGTAGATCATGGATTTTAAAATGCTCTTCAGATTCGAGGCTATCATGCCGCTAGAAGTGTTATGGTTTATAATGGTGGGGGGGGGTGTCATTATTTCTTCCCTAAAGTAATAAATAAATTACATCGAGAGAAACAGTCTTATCGCTTAACAACTGGTTAAACTGATCCAATACTTATCCAATGGGACGTCCCCTGGAATGCATGCATTACTAAACAATATGTTTTTTAATTACAAGTATGAACATTTTAGCAAAAACTTGAAATTTTCGTGATGCAATTATCCAAGTTATCGTCCGGAGTGACAAACACACACATATATTTATAGGGTGATCCTTAATGAAGTGGCCATTTGCGCGCATTCAATTTCGTTTTTTTTTTCACATGGGAACTCCCATTTTTCATTCCAAATTTGAATTCTACGCGAAATTTCATGAAAATTTGACTCCTCATACGATTAGTTTACGGCGCGCAACCGTGAAATTGGTCAAAAATCTGATTTCAGAAAATTCAAAGTGTGGCACATGGAATTTCATTATTAGAAAAAAATAGCTCCGTCACGTAGAACTTTCATATTCGTATTCAAGGTGAAACCCGCAATAAACCCACGTAATGTGTTATGTGCATGGTTGTGTCCTGGCACCTTGGTGGCACAAAATTTCTTCCATGGTTTCACAAAGGATAATTCACGAAAAGGTATATTATACCTCAACATACTTAATTGATTTGATTGATTTTGATAATATATTGATAATTTAGGAGCTTGATTCCAAAAGGTACTATATCCATTTTGTTCAAACGTGAGAAAAACGCGAAAAACCATAGCTACCTGAAAAACGTGCTATAAATGTTATTTTTTTTATACATTTCTAAATTATAATAAATATTTTTGGAAAAAAAGGTTAATTTGTTCAAAGTTTACAATAATTTAGAACGAAATTTGAATGATCATTAGTACAATTAGTACTTTTTGGAATCAAACGATGTGGATAAAGTAGTTTTTGAGGAAAAAAACGGATAAGAGACAGCCATTGTGCTGGATATTAAACGGAATATTCACCCTCGTTTTCAAGGGATTAGATTATCTTTTGCTCCAAAACGATTGCATTTTTGTGAAGAACTACCTCCCCAAAACCCTTTGATAGTTCTAACTCAATTTCGATAAAAAATGGTCTTTAGTACCTTTTGGAATCAAACTTCTCAATTGCCCCTCAATTTCAAAGGTTGGGAAGAAGCTGAGTTGTGCTGAGGTTAAGGAGTGAGCTGTGAAGGAACCGAAATATTGAAAAATCCTGTATGTTGTGAATATTACGAATTATTATTAGTGAACCGAAATATTGGAAAAACGTGTATGTTGTGAATATTATCCCCCTACTCGCCCTCTTCCCACGGTCATTTTGATACCGGTGAAATAATGTGCAACTCGATAGTTATCCGAGTCGAACAAGATAAGAAACAAAGAAATCGGTTGGATAATGAGGCATGGGCAGATTACCTACTCAAGATTAAGCCCGAAAACGCATGTTTTTCCATGTACAGTTTTACTGTGGGTCGTCCTGAAAATTGCATCGAGTTCTTGATTACCACCCGTTACATGTTGCTACGAGATCGTTTCGGCTAATCGTAATCTGGTAGGCTTTCACCCTTCAGACCCAACGGGAACGTTCAGGCCGTCGCCAATTCTCTGGAGCTCAGGTGGGAGCTCACTGGGAGAGCCGAGTATTCTCTCAGTGTGTCGAAGTACTTCAATGCGGGAGTTCATCGGGCGTCTGATGAAGATGCGCGACAAGTTGGTGACCGAATTTCGGCTGATGCATCGTGTTAAGCTGGTCTTGCGTGAGCGAGCTCTCCAGATTCTCAATATTGTTCCCTTCAATTGGTTTTCGCAAATATCGAGTGTTCGTGGCGTCTGACTCGTGTTTCTTGCCATCCGATGTTTAGTTGTGGTAGCAGTCTCGTAGTTTTTCAAAACTTCTTCAAAAAGTCTTTCTATTCGAACTACCGGGTTCATATTAATATTCATTGAGTCCATCGATTCAGAAGACGATTCGCGGATTCCTCTGCTTACCTTTTTTCCGCCAATCTTGGAAGGGTTCCCAACATTCCAGGTTTGGATGTGATGCCGACTTTGTTCGATGGACCCGTTTTCTGAGATGGTTTTTTGAACCCAACAAGTGGAGTGCCACGTTGCTTGAATTTTTTGTTGTTATTCGGCTTCTTTTTATCAGAACATTATTTCATTTTTGAATTCCGATTTTGTGGTATTGAAGAAGACATACTTCGGATTGGATCTCCGATGTTGCCGCCGTGTTGTTCCCAGCTGTACTCTCAAAGGAAAACACCAACGTAGCAAGTGAAAATGATGAAATTATATTAAGAAAGTCGACGACGAAAAAAAAATACATTTTTGAATTCCGATTTTGTGGTATTGAAGAAGACATACTTCGGATTGGATCTCCGATGTTGCCGCCGTGTTGTTCCCAGCTGTACTCTCAAAGGAAAACACCAACGTAGCAAGTGAAAATGATGAAATTATATTAAGAAAGTCGACGACGAAAAAAAAATACATTTTTGAATTCCGATTTTGTGGTATTGAAGAAGACATACTTCGAATTGGATCTCCGATGTTGCCGCCGTGTTGTTCCCAGCTGTACTCTCAAAGGAAAACACCAACGTAGCAAGTGAAAATGATGAAATTATATTAAGAAAGTCGACGACGAAAAAAAAATACATTTTTGAATTCCGATTTTGTGGTATTGAAGAAGACATACTTCGAATTGGATCTCCGAAGTTGCCGTCGTGTTGTTCCCAGCTGTACTCTCAAAGGAAAACGCCAACGCAGCTAGTGAAAATGATGGAATTTAATTAAGAAAGTCGACGACGTAAAAAAACAGAACAGAAAGGTACACTGTTTTTTGTGATCTTGGCAGATTACAAAACATAAAGCGGTGTTACCAAACACTCCAGGTTTGGATGTGAAGCCTGCTTTGTTCGATGGACCATTTTTCTGAGATGGTTTTTTGAACACCACAAGTGGAGTGCCACGTTGCTTAAGTTTTTTGTGGTTATTCAGCTTGTTTTTATCAGAACATTTTTTTCATTTTTGAATTCCGCCTTTGTGGTATTGAAGAAGACATACTTCAAATTGGATCTCCGATGTTGCCGCCATGTTGTTCCCAGCTGTACTCTCAAAGGAAAACACCTACGCAGCCAGTGAAAATGATGGAATTTAATTAAGAAAGTCGATGACGAAAAAAAAAAAAAACAGAACAGAAAGGTACCGTTTTTTGTGATCTTGGTAGATCGCCCAACATAAAGCGGTGTTACCAACAAACTACTTCACAGCTGTGAGGTTCGCCTCCTCTGCGGCTTTAGCGATTAGGTCTGACTTATTTTCCGGCCTACTCGTGGATTCGGGGGTTCTGAAATGACCTTCCTAGTCCTGCCTAGGCCTAAGCTCCCTAACTGGCTATCGCCGAAGATCGGGTTGATCTGGTGGCAATTGCCTCCGGATCTAAGACTTCGATTATACCTTACTTTGGGCTCTGTGGAATGACAATAACGAAAACAAAGCTGATAACGATGGATCTTACTTTTTATTGCAATTGGAATGTTCGTTCTTCTTTTGTTTTCAAGTTAAATTGACATATATAAGAAAGCAGAGACTTAGATGGCGACTTAATCTACTCCTACCTACGTGCCTCCTGACCGCGCGAAGTTACGATGACTCGCGGGTTATTTGTGATTTGGTGTTCGGACTGACCTGATCCTGACCTGATCCTTTCTGATCGAGGTAATCTCTGAGATTTCGTCCCAGGAGGCGTTGACGTGGCAGCTACCCACTTCTTCTCCTGGAGGCGGCAGGTACTCTCGGACCAAGTAGACTGTGGTGATACCGCTCTCTTGTCACACAGCGGAAGGCAGCAGATTTGGGTGCGTCTTGGATCGAAGGGCACTGGGTTCCAGATGCTGATGCACGACCTCGATTTTGGCAGCGCATAACTGTTTTGTTCAACTGCTGGGGGCGTGTCCTCAAAAATATTTGTGGGTGAATATTTTCGGTATTTCTCCTGCAGTCCTTCCACCTCTCCTCGCTGATTGGATGCAGTTCTTTTCCTGGGCGTTAATTTTTCGGCTGATTAGCGAAAGCGGGGATAGATTTCCGCTAATCAGGCCGCGGTAATTTTTTCCGCGGTGGGGACTCCACGTGCCGTGTTTTTTGGCGACGTGGGCCTTACGAATTGTTTTCCCTGGGAGCCCCTACACCTCCTTGATACTACAGCTTCATAGAACATGTTCATAGAACAAGTTCACGTGGTCGTCACTGATTACTTCCAGAAGACACAACTCATCAAGGGCTGCACGGGCGCGAATCCACCAGGTGAGAAACCCTTTCCCATCGAATTGTTTGATTCCAGCGGTCGCTCAAATTCGATTTTCCATCCCTTTGGCCACGTTTGCGATCGGTTTCCGACGTGCAGCACGTGCCATTACTGTACTTTTCCACACTTCGAAGTCAATCGTCGAGTCAATCGTGGACCAAAATTCCTTTCACAACGCGTATTTTGAGCTCATAACCTCTGAATGTGAGCAGAGGACGAAAAATGATTGGATTTCATTAAGAAAGAACATAAAGGTACCGTTTTTTGTGAACCAGGCTTTTTGGCAGATTAGCGAATATAACGAAACATAAAGTGGTGTTACCAACAAACTAGGTACTTCACACTCTCATCTGTATTCCTTTTAATAGAATGGTGCTGCTTATTTGTGCTTTATTACCTACTTTATTACTCTTTGTTCGGAAGTAACCCTCAATAAATGTTGAACTCCAACTGGTTGGATGTTGTGCGGACAAAATTGAGTCCTCCGTGATCTAAAATAACTATACATTATCTCAACGTCTTCTTTTGTTTTCAGATGTTACTCCAACTGGTAGCTTGCGTAGGAGGAGGAGCAGAGTGCCGTCCGAGGAAGATGACTCCAGCCTCATGGACTTCCTGAGGTCATCCGGCCACGACGGCACCAGAGAAAGGAAGTCGTGGGGAAGTCTAGGTGAGTTCTTACAAACGCCCGAAGATGGGAGTCAAAATGTCCGTGAAAATTATCATGAAATTAGATTAGACGAGGCTGCAATTCTCGGTCATTCTGTGGCCACAAAGTCTCTAGCGTTACTTGATGTTTTACCACTTGCCATTCGACGGCTTGAATAACTCTTCTGTTTATAATAATTTTTATTGGATAGATATATTTTTGAAGGTTCGCAGTCGTGTTACGGATGCCTTCCTGTCACTTTCGTGCTCCTTAGTTTTGTGAAGCCTGATTTTGGGACAAATGTAGTCCCGATAACTGAGGAGTTTTCTTTCAAAGGGGGTTATATCGGCTTGGAATTTTTTGCGGGAAATCGAGAAAAACTAATTTCATGGCGAACGAAGTTGTCTAGGGTTCCCAAATTTTCCAAATAGTTTGTTCATATAACTTTTGATTGTAAGACCAAATTTTGAAATTTTGGCATGCGTTTTGAGGGAGACGCCCATTCGATGAAACCCGATGGATATGAGCTACATTGAATAAAAAACGAGTTTTTGGTTGTATGAAGAAAAGTCTCATTTCCATTTTCTTTTTCTTTTTTTTTTGGTAATAAACGAACAAGAGAACATAAGTTTCAAGGTATGTTGAATCCAAAAACCGATTTTAAAAAAAAGGTGTTTATTGAAAACAACGGGATTGATATAAGCCGTTTTGTTGGCAAACTCGATTTTAGCAAGCTTTTCTGAACCGTTCTGGAAGAAATGCATATCGTGAGTTGATAGGCCTTTTTCTAAAGATTCAAAATCCGTGAAAAAAACAAAAAGTGTAAAAAAATGGATGTAAGCCCGTTTGAAAGAAAACTCTTCAACTTGTCATAATATACTTAACTACTTAATTGGAAAAATTGAGTTATTTTCCGCAATATTCATAATCTTTTCAACATCCCCAGTTTTTGGGCTGGGAGTCATGAAATTCGCGACATGAAAAAGTGTCATGCGATATCGATAAACTACGTCTCTTTGGGACTACTGAGTACGAATGAAACTCAGCTCCTCACCAATTACCTGGGCGAGCTGAATTCAATCCTGGTGGCCCCATGAAACAAAAATTTCATTCGAAGCTCCCTGGGACTGCTGAGTACGATTGAAACTTTCAGCTCCTCACCAATTACCTGGGCGAGCTGAATTCCATCCTGGTGTCCCCATGAAACCAAAATTTCACATGGAGCGTTTGTGGAACTGCTGTGGTCTTCCCAATCTCCTCTTTGATTGGCTGGACCAGCTAAATAAATGCGACTGAATCTTACATATTTCGCGCTATTTATGCTATAATAGTCAAAAACATACCAATGATCTGTATTCTTGTATTTTTTTAAATCTTTGAATTCTGCATTAGTTTTTTTCTTATTTTCGACTCCAATCGTTCAACGAGCCACCTTTTAAGGAGGTTTAGGTTCGAGAAATTTCCTAATTTCTCTACTCAAATTTGACTTTTCAATGCGTTACAGATCGCTCGTGGGCCCGACGAGCCCGAGGAGGTGGTAGAAAACGGCCGGACCTGCTGACCGCAGATTTCTCGGGAGAGCGCGAGCGTCCGACTTCTCCATCGCCTTCCCCCATACCTTCTACGCCTGACGAGGACACCAAACCTAAGTGAGTACTCGCAACCTGAGTATCCGTGTGTAATCATAAGCTCCAGGATTCTGAATAGTTGTGACTCTCCAACATTCCCCACTTGATATTTTGCAATAACGATGAGGTCAGTTCTCTCCCTAAAAGGAGCAACCTCCTCCATCGAAATGCCCAACCGGCGACCGTCTTACCCTCTCAGTCGCCATCCATCAACCAATACTCGGGTGAGAGGCACCCACAATTCTCAGATAGCGATGTTATTGCTAGCAGGTACCTAGTATTAGTAGTAAATCCGCGTCCTATGCAGATCACCCGATCTATTCAGTAAAATAACAAACAGTTGTGTAATAATGTGCAGAGTTTATATTTCAAATTCGGTTAGTCGGGTAGACAGAATTTCCCAGTAACAAATTAAATTCTAAATTCGCTGTAGTTCAATTCACAACATGAATTATCCATAGAACATTGCAGAAGGTTGTTAAACGTGAAATTTGACGAAAAGCAATTGCAAAATGACGAAAAGCAATGAAATTTTGAATAAACTCATCATATACATCTTTTATGTTATGATGTTTTATGTAGGTACATATTTGCATCAAAATATGTTTCATTCAATGAATAAAGCTGTTTATCTAAATGATTTCAGTCCTAAAAAATCGATTTTTTTTAAAGGGGGTATGTGAGAGCATTTCAAATTGCAATTTGATACACTTCCCCTGGCTAAAAAAAATCTGAAAAATTCTGGAGGATTGTAGAGTATTTAACTGTATTGGAATATTTCAAAAAATGGGATGTTTTGTTCGTTTTAACGACTTGGGACAGTATTTTGCGTTTTCCCGAAAGTTTTACAAATGACACATACTTAACCCCTTTAACTTAGGGGACCGCCCTCTCATTCATTGGGGACCATTCTCCCTATTTAGAGTGGAACGCTTATTTCTTCAAGATAAAGTGGATTGTGAAGCAAAATTTTAATTTCAAAACGAAGAAAGTAGAAATCAATTTAACATCGTAAGTTAAGTATTTAGAAGAACTTAATCGGAAGGAATCGGTGGCTACAGCTTTCGTACAAGTACGCAACCACGAGAGACATTTTATGTCTTTGCGCCCCCTTTCCCCTTCATATTTTCCCTTCGCGTAACGCTCCCCTCATAACGCTCCCCCTCGTGACGCTCCCCGCGGTGCGTGACGATTTTTCATTTATGTGCCATAGTAAAGACATAAAATGTCAAAAAAAACGGGTTCAAATTCAATGGAGAAAAAAACCCACTCACAAACATTCTGATTCCAAATCCGTGAAAAAAACCCCATAGATGTATGTCTGTGTGTGTGTATGTTACGAAATCTTGTGTACTCTGCCAGGCCTTTCCATCCGATTTGTGTGGTTCTCTTTTGTTTTTGAAATGTATCCAGTTGTGACAACAAATGTGCAGCAAATATGTCCCGAAAGCTTAACACCATCTTTACGGCAATAATTTGTGAGCTTTCTACGTACAAGCAAAATGAAAATGCCCATGCTTTGCAATCTAGTGCTAAGCTGTACCTACCTCTCCAGATCCATAAAGTCTCATAGCGCTTGTTGCCTTGAATAATTCTCTTAATTTCTTTCGCAGGCCTTGGAAACAAAAAATCGAAGCGTGGTTCAACGAAAACGAAAAAGACAACGAAGATATCCGACGTCGTCGACGATTCCAAAATAACAGGCGATCGCTTGAAGCTGATTCGGGTGAGGAGCGTTCAAATCATTCAAATTTCCCTATCGTGGAAATTAGTATACTGCTCGCGTACTCACCTAATTTCTCCCTATAATAGGAGAACTGTTTTTTCTTAATACAGCTCAAAATCTATCATGTTGGTATCTGAACATCACCTTTCGGATAATCACAATGTTCAAAACTTACAGGCATCTTTCCGGCAAATATGCGTACACGCTTTTCACAGGGGTACTTCTAAAGAGACCCCGAGAGTAAAGACGACCGCTGCACAAAATTGTTTCACGTATCGGAGCACTTCATTTTTTAATAACTTGCCGAAAGAAACGAGGATACGCCTTCTACAAATTTTGGAAAAATCACCTAATAGAATGAAAATTGAATTTAGAAAATATTTTATGAATACTTTTTTGACCAGTGGGCATGCAGACAGTAAGCCAGAATAAAGAAACAACAAATAAAGTTTACTTAAAGAAAAGTAAAAAAATAAAGTAAAACCTATACTCATTCTCCGCCACGGGCTGGTGCCCATATGGAGAATTAATTTTCATAATTTTAGGTGATGGAACTCAGAAGCCAAATGTTATTTCATATTTAGTAATTATAGTATATATATATATTCATTATAAGGTATATTATCATGTATTAGAAGATTTATACATTATGTTATTCATGTGTATCTTTTTCTGTGATTCTGGATGGAAGTAAATAAATAAATAATTATAAACTCCACCTAAAGGAGCCTTAAATTTGTCTGAAGTTGCTCAGAAGTGTTGTGATTATCAATGTTGCATTTTCAGTTAAAAAAAAAACATTGTAATAATCTAAAAAATGTTTTATTCAGATATCTAAACGATTAGTGGTTGTTGTCATAAAACATACGGACTCTTGATGTGTAAAAATATGTAATGTAGGTATAATTTTAAAAAGACACAAGAAAGTATTGTGTTCTCCCTTGATTGAATTCACGTTTGAAAATTTTCCCCAAAAAAACTTGGGTTTGGACAAGAAATAAGATTTTTATTACATTGTTAGAACGTACATATTTCGAATTGTTGATTGTGCGAAGAGTCAATTTTGGGAACTCCATAATAAAGTTAGCGTTAATTCATCCTAACTCAAAATCGCATTCCCTAAAATTAATTTTGTTGTTGTATTTGGTGTTTCCAGAAAGCGAAGGAAGAAGTGGCAGTGCGCTGGATACGTTACCTGAGGGCAAACTCGCTGATGGCTCCAGCATTCAGTACAAGAGAGTTTACCCTGATTGGAGGACGCCCATTGATAAAACTGACGTGGTCGGTGCGATGGAGGCCATAGCTGGTGAGAAGTCCACTATGTTTCAATGCAAAATTTTCAAAATAGATCACTAAATGAACATGCCATTGGTGAAGGGAACTAAGTGAAAAAAAAAAATCGAATTTTTTTAATTGTAATTTTGAGTTTTCTTGGGCAAGACTCATCATCTTTGTGTGAAGAGAACCAAGTTCTCGCGTTATTCGACCACCCGACTATTTCGTGGAGAAAGAAATTAGTGTGTAGTTAGTGAGTGCCCTTCACCACTAGATTTCGGGTCTCCACTGGAATGTCCGTTTATCGAAGTTAATTTTTCTTCTATAATCAACAAACTTATATTGACTAGGCGTTTTGTGTGAGGTTTTGTTCTTGTGAGTTCCTGCATGATTCGATATTTCCCGACTCAACGATTCAGTTTTTTTGGGATGGGTCCCAAATTTAAACGAAGTGAAGCTAAATACAAAAAATCCAAAATTATAATATTCAATATATTGTGTTATTCGTCCATTTAAAGATATTTCATCATATTCAGTGTTTATTTTCTTCATGCTCAAGTCATCCAGTGGTAAATGACACTAAGTTTCAAAATTGACAATTTTTGTTGTGGTTTATCTCCCTCAAAATCTTGGTAGTTCAATGATGTTTGAACATCAGTTATATTGGCATACCAAAATGAAAAATAACTGGATAAAATCTAGCGCTTTTGTTAATCTAAGCAGTTTTTTGGTTCTCCTGAAAAGTGAGGATTTTGGACTAAATTCCTTTCACCAATGGCATATTCAGTTTCATTCACAGTTTAATGTTATAATTTTATCAATTTCGCGGTTGTTTTCTGTTATTTCGCAGAAGCACAACCTCAGTCTCCAGTCAAAGATAAGTCACCGTGGAGAAAATCGAATTTGAACGTCCCCAACACTTCCGAACAAACTGAGATGGATGTAAGGCGACTTCGAAGGCTGAAGTCCAGAGGAAGCATGGAAGTTTGCACCACCCCTAATCTACAGGTGAGTGACTTATTTTAACATTAAGGGGGTCTCAGTCGGTCGCCGTTTGCTCCTCGATCCGGGTTAGATGATATCTTTAAGAACCGGCGCTTTTGTTGGCGCAAAAAGTTGTCTCTAAATTTCTGAAATTTTCAAGGATTTTCGAAATTTGTTAGTATCGGACGATTGGGATAAAATGCAACTTACATGATTATCTTACTTAATGGGGTATTTCAGTCAATTTCTAATTTTTTTTTCAAAAGAGCATGGGTCATGAATAACGGTAATCGGGTTTATTCGTCGAAAAAATGTTTAGAAGAAATTAGGGAAGCTAATGAAAGTTGAAGATTTGAATGATGTTGCTGGCCTTGAAACGAGACGTTCCACCATAGGTCCCGTGTGGTCTCAAACGTCTCTTGGCCTTGGATACTATATAATACTACACACACATGCCCGCGGCGTGGTGCGTGTGCATTCATGGAGGCCCGCCTTTTTTTCTTACGTGTCATCTCTTTATTTAATTTTTCTACCACATGTTATAGTATCAATGGGCAAAAATTTGGAGTGTAGAGGTTTTCAATGGTGCTATATCCAAATTTGAGGTCAAAAACCTGAATTTCCGACCTACCCAAATACCCCATAACCAGCTAAAAGTGGGAAACCCTATTTATTCAGTAAGTGAATCCCTAGGCAGATGCACTAATGAATTTCAAAAATCCATGAACATCTCAAATTTCGGTACAATTTTTGAAATTTGAGCGCTGGTTCTTCAAAGATTATACTAACCCGGAACTAGGAACAAACGGCGATCCTCTTAACGCAGCTTCAACGAGCCTACTCCAAAATTGAATGGAGAGAAACTTCCAGAACTACCAGGCAGTTATGGAGATTTCTCGCGTCACCACTAGATTGAGCGAGTACAAATTCACGAGTTTGGAACGAGTGTTACTCAACAACCACAAATTTGTAACTGCTGGGTCTTCAATGATTAATCCTGACGTCTGATGATATTGCTAAAATTATTGCATCCTTAAAAAATTGTTGACACTTAGAAAATATAAATTAGAGACAGTTTCTATAGATTCAGTGCCCCTACAATGAGGAATTTCACCGAATTCTGTTTGCATTTTTCCTGAATAGTTAATGGTGTGGGATAGATGAAAATCGGGTTGATTTTGGAAAATAAGTCTGTTAATTTTTGGGAGACATTCAAAATTTATGATTTCAAAAAATAACCGGGAAAACGGACCTCCTCAATGTGAAGTGGAAACGCTCGCTGGTTGGCTGTTTGGATCGCCATCTGTCCGACGACGAAATCGTGTTATCTAAGAGGAAGGGAGAGGATCTACTATACGAAGTGAGACTTCACGATCTCAGTGCTCCAAGCGGCCATACATAAACTATTGCTGGTTGATGTCATCCTCCCGGGTTTTTCAAACGTTCATATTTTCTACATTGTTTTGTTTATTCGTAAATGAGGAAGTAGGGGCTGAAAGTTCGCCGTAGGGGGTTTTAGAGGTGCTAAATCCGATTTTGGGGTCAAAAATAGGAAATTCCAGCATGGTGAAATTCCTCATTGTGTCGCCTTTTTCTTCGCATCAGTTGATCCCACTTATGCTGTCTTTCATTTCATGATAAACGCACCTATTTCAGGGGAAGGCCGACGAATTCCCATCACTCTAATGGACAATTATAATCTTAAACCCATTACCCACCAAAAGAAGTCATCTATAGTCGTGGCTATCTATCAATCAATCAATCTATCTATCTATCTTGAATATCAGTCTTGAAATTCAAGTTGATATTCATACTTCTAGCCAATTTTCAAGAGAAATCAACGTTTTGGTGGAAGTTGGCCATTGAAAATGAAAGTTGTGACGTTAGCTCCCATTCCATAGAACCATATTATACATCAAGATGTGAATATTCTTACAAGGTGTCTGATAAATTCTCTTGATTTTCAGAGTATTTCGGAAGAAGAGAAGAGAAAAGAAGTTATAAGAAGCCTTGGGCAGAACTCGTTACCTGGAGATACACTTCCCGTTTACCTGATATGTCCGTCGGACTCCTCTGACAGGGAGCGGGAAGCCGTTGGTAGCCCTGGGATCGTCAATAAGTTCAAAGCAGGCAAAATTAGCCCTTTGCTCGCACGAAGAGTGTTTCCAGACATTAACGACAGGTCACCTGTTGATGAGCAGACTTTACCACCTTTTGCTCCTAGGAGAACCAAAAAGTCAGAACCGGTTGTTACGGATAAAGTGGAAATTGACTCGGATAATATAGAAACGCCTCCAGCCTCCAGGAAACTCATTGGGTTGAGTCGACAGAGAAATGAAGACCGGGAGGACAGCCAGCCGTTCCAGCGTTGTTCTCGCCTGAAGGACGACATCAAAGAGGAGGAAGAACCTCTGGGTGATGGACAGTTTGACCGGTTTTCGTCGACCAGGAGAACCCGCAGGTATCGAAAAGCTGCAGAAGACGATGGCGGCAAGAAACCTGAATCTCCTCCTGAAATGGTCACCGAGAAACAAATCATCAAGCCAGAAACTCAACAAGCGCAGTCCGTTCCAGTCGAAACTATCAGTTCATCAGATAAAGAATTGAGGTTGAAAAAATGGCAGGACAAACTTAAATACAGAGATCCAGAAGAAGAAGCTCTGGCAGATATAAATAAATCTGGAGAGGAGTTGAAGAAATTGGCTCACTCGTCAACGTTGCCACGTTCCTTCAAAGCGAAAACACCGTTAGATACCAAAGATGCTCTTGAAGCAATAGGCAAACAGTTGAAAGAAAGTTCTGTCGTGGATTCACCAACCAAACCTGACTCGTGCAATAACACTTTACCTCGGTCTTACAGGCGAAAAACGGGTATTGACCATGGTGAGGTGACCGCATCAAAGAAACTTACCGAAGAATCTCAACCAAACAGAAGTACAATAAGTAGATTAGGAATCTCAAAGACTGATAGTAAAGACGAAATAAGTAAAAAACACGCCTCAACGAACGAACCAAAAGTGACCAAGAACGAGCTGATCCCAGAAATCAGGCTGAACGCGTCTTCGCCCGTCAAGGTGAGAGCTGAGCACGAATTGAACGACGAAGGTTTCGAGGAGACTCAGAGCTTGGTGAGCGAAACGCCGAGCCAAGGTGCGTCTTCAGGTAACTACGAAGGAGACTTCGTGGAGTCGCCCAAGAGCAAAACTGGACCCAAACTCCTGCGAGCGGATAGCAGTGGAAGTGGCGACACGAGTAGCGGCATTGGAGGAAAGCAGGTTTGTTGGTCTTTTAGTAATATTTTTCTTAATTTTTGTTGATGAAGCATACATTTTAAGCACGTTCAACGCTGTTAACACGTTCACTGCGCCGCTAAAATCTCGGACTTCGCCCCATGCGTCAAACACTTTTTGACTTCAATTACATTCTTGTGTCGTTTTTATCATCTTTAAGCAACAAAAAACAGTATTTTGCGAGAAAAAAATGTTTTTCATGCAATTTGTGAAAAGACCCAAGTTTTACGCGTGTAGGAATAGCCGAGGTTATGCAATCCCGCAACGATCATTCATTTCCTCTCCTGGTACCTACTTTCATAATATTTTTCGTTGAAAATGCAAGGTAAGTATAAGTAAACAATGGTATAAAGGCACTTCAGTAATACTCATGTAGTCAAATAAAGAAAAACTTCTCTAGTTTTTTTTAAACGAAATTCCAACTTTTTTTAAAAATTTTAAACATTTTTTGCCTGTGCCATTCTCTGAAGCAGTTAGGAATGACCGATTTTGATGAAATTTGGTATATGGGCCCATGTGGGGTCGTTCCTTGTTCCTGGTCAGTATTTGGCCAAATCGAAGGGGCAAAAACTTGAAAAGTTGTACTTAAATTGGGAATTTTAAAGGCTTTTAAAATTTCATTAGTGCACGGCTCTAGGGGATTGAATAAATTCTGATTGATTCTGATTGAATAAATAAAAGTTGTACTTAAATTGGGAATTTTAAAGGCTTTTAAAATTTCATTAGTGCACGGCTCTAGGGGATTGAATAAATGAATTATTGCCGCTGAAATCATCAAAATCGAACAATAATTTCCAGAGAAAAATGGAAAAAAACCGTTAATTCAGTTATTTATTCCCCATAAAATGTAGCTAAACTTGAAATTTTCAAGGATTTTAGAAATTCATTAGTGCATGGGCCTTGGGAAATGAAAAACTGAAAGATTGCCGCTGGAATCATCAAAATCGAACAATAATTGCCAGAGAAATAAGGAAAAAACCGTTTATTCAGTAGTTTTCCCCTTTTTCTTTGGCAATTATTGTTCGATTTTGATGATTAGAGC
Source organism: Apolygus lucorum (assembly GCA_009739505.2). Lineage (NCBI taxonomy): Eukaryota > Metazoa > Arthropoda > Insecta > Hemiptera > Miridae > Apolygus > Apolygus lucorum. The sequence continues at coordinate 15,536,729 of CM019178.2, read as the reverse complement.
GGCACTATTCAAGTTATTCAATTCCCTAGGGTCGTGCACTTGCAAATTTCTAAAATCCTTTAAAATTTCAAATTTAGGTACAATCTTTCTAGTTTTTGCCGTTTTAATTTCGCGAAATACTAAGAACGGATATCAGTTACTTCTAAGGGTTAAATAGTTGAAAACACCCGAGCAATATTTTGATATTAAAAGAGTTTAAATTATTTTTAAAAAATGTAGAAGGTGATTTATTTTTCATCAATTTGGTTTAGTAATAAATTTATGAATTGAATGAGACCACACAGAGCTCTGTAGGACCAACCGTTCGGTCCCTATGTTTTTTCTACTGAGAACAGATTCGGCACCTTGTGTCCATTTTTTTGGTCCCATAGTTGTAGAACACGAAAGGTTATAAATGAACAACGCAATACTCACCTAAAATTGCTGAGAAAACAATGCCCATGATCGAATAAAGGAGTAACTCAACCTGTTGGATGGCTATCTCACAATTTAGAATCATCTGAGGTGTCACCCCTCGTCTCCAGTACCCGTTTTTCGAGACGCCTGGCCTTATGCTGGGCCAGACGCAGTGAACGCGTCAAGTAACTTGAGACAACTTTCCCCAGACCAATCTTGGAGCAACCACCATGTTTAGACCAGTATATTCCCCACCAATTACCGAAAATAAAAACTTTGTTGTGAGACTTTAGATTCATTGAAAGGAAAGACGAATGATCGGATCAGGTGAGGTAAACACGGCATTAAATCTTCGTAATGTCTCGAATAAGCAGAAGGTTGGCCGCCAGATTTAATCATCCGATTATTTTCGACTGACGTTCTCGAGGTACTTTATGGTACTGATGTGTCTACTTGGCACCACCAACAACCCAACAGTGATGACAACAGATATAAGTTACCTCTAACTGGAGGTAAACTGGTGCGAATCGATAAATCAATCAATAAAATTTATTGCAGAATTGCTGCATGAAAGACCTTATTTGAAAAAAACGATAGTATTCTAGTAGGTAGTCTTGTACTTAGTCTCAAAGTGCTGTACTGAACCACTGAACCTGGAGTAAAAGTACCTACTTCTCATCTGAGCTTTAGTTCAGTATGCCTCTGTATTCTAGTAAATGTATAAAATGTATAAAAGTAAGAAAGTAAACAACCATCTCAGGTTCAAGAATTTTCGTCCAACTGCCATTTCTGGCGTTGAGGACGTCATCAGCTGTCTTCCAAAGGGAAGATCAGACCTTATTCTGATGATTTCGCTCAAGGCTACTTATTTTCTCACTTGCTTAAGTGGAGCGGGGTTCAACAAAGTTCCAATCTGAAAAACTGTCAAGACCTGAGATACCACCCTCGAGCGGTTACCAAGCCAGACAATCTCCCAGGTCGACCGACTTCAACTTCGGTGATCTCACGGGAACCGGTTCAAACCAACTAGCGGTTGGTTGCCCCAATATAGTATGATGGATAGTTGGATCTAAATTTGAAGATTTGGTGCTTAGAACATTGCTGAAAGTTGATACGTTTTATCTTACAGCCAGGGTTTATAATCATTTTGGAACAAGATATTTTAAATAAATATTAATTTTTGAAAGGAAATAAAGGAAAACATAATAAGTACTCCATTGTTGATTTACGCAATCTTTGCCCTGCTTTTTTCCAGGTCGCAAGGAGTAGGTCGCTTCGCAGTACTCCAGCCACGGGAGACAAGAAGAGTGTGATTCCTCGTAGAACAGGAAGCCTGCGACGGCCCGAAGTGACGTCTCCAGTCGTCAAAGTCAACGACAAGCCTCGGACGCTGTCGTCGACGTCTTCCCGTGCAGAGCCGAGTCCCGTACAGCGTAGGATCCTCACGCTTGCCAACAAGCAAAATCTGAAGCCTGCAGGCCTCAAAAGCGACGGCAACATCATTCAGACGTCACCCGTGAAACCTGCTCCTTCTCTTATCAAGAGGACGCCCAGCATCACCAGGTTGGTTGACTTCCATCTCGAGCTGAACAATAGTTTCTGACTTGAAGATGCAAATGTGGTTAAAAGGTGAAAATGTTTAGGCAGATAGAACCTTTAACCATCACCATTTTGAACTACATAACGAAGGATCAAACCTTTTCAGAATAATCCTCGAAATATTTTCTCCTTCAGCGACCCTCTCTCGATAACTTGTAGACTATACAGGTGTCTACAAAATAGTCTACAAAATCTCATTCCTTCAAGATGTCGATTCTACAACTAATTTGCAACAAAAAATGTCTCTTAGCAATTTTCTTTTAGAGGCCTCGTCTCCTATTCATTTTAATTTTAAGATTTTTTCTCGTGATTTTGACCTTATGTCAATAAATTGGTGATAACTCCTTTAATTTGCTGTGATAATTACAATTTGCGGATACCGTCGGGAAGATCATTAAATTTCCTATCTCCCGAATACCAAATAGAATTTTTTCAGTTGAATTTCACAGGGAATAAAGCAATTTAAAAAGTGAACTTAGTAACTTTTCGAAAAACTTTTCGTTTTTCAACGTCCGTAATGTCCAAATAATTCGAGATAATGAACTATTGCCGGTAAGGCAAAAACTGCAAGATCTCAGCTTTTCAACGGTGTATTCAACAAATATTTTACAATCGAATTTGAGGGAGAAATTTCTGTTTGAACGTGGAAAACGAGCATTTTTTGGTTTATTATTTTCACTTATGAACCTTTGGTCAATTAGCATTGACCGATTATGATAAAATTTGGTACACAGGCTCCATTTGGGGTCTAGTTATGCCCCGAAGCTTTTGGTTGATGTAGGTAAGGATTGAAATTTTGAAAACGCCCTAACTCGAAAATTTGTGATATAAAGGTACCTATTGTTTTTTCATCAATTTAAGATAGTGTAGAATTTTTAGAGACCACGCGGAGCCCTGTAGGACAAACCGTTTGCTCCCTCCGAGAACTTAAGGGTTGGGCTTACGATAAATCAGAAACACGAGTGAGAATCTAAGCTTGTGTTAGCCTATCACAAAAGATCGTTAGCCTAGTCTTCGTTCAAATGTTAGCTGACCGAAATGCGATGGATGTTTTTCCTCATGTTGGTCGGTGGTAGACGAGTGATCTATATTGATAAATAATAAACCTTCGTGTAATGAATTGCAGCGTATTTGCTATGCTTGAGTCGTAGAATCTAACCCTTGAGTTTGTCAGTTACATGAGGTTTACACATAAGGTTTACATATGACGATGATGTGCTCCACACCTTCAAATGCACCAAATGGGCGCCTGAAAGAGACCAGCTGATGGCAGACCTGGAGATAGCTCCCCAGAGTTCAACACCAGAGGATGTTGTCAGCAGGATGCTGGAAGGTGAAAGGAGCTAGACTGCTGTGGAAGAGTACACAGAAAGCATCCTGACAAGGAAAATACCATTAGAACAAGAAAAAGAGAGAGGAGGGAGAATCTGGTCCGTCCCCTCACACAGAACTAATTAACCGCCCCAGGATTCAGCCCAAAGTAATGTGTTGAACGGTTCCGGGCTGAGCTCCAACGTAGGAGAAAAGGGGGTGGTTTTTTAGTGGGTTTGAATCCCACATAACTGGAAGATGCGGATCCTTCCAGGTATCTTACGAGATCCAACTCCACCTAGGGATTTTAAAGATTTTCTCACCTGCCTGCCGGAAAAAAAGGTTTACATAAGGTTAGCACCAGAGAGAGAGAGAGAGAGAGAGAGAGAGAGAGAAAACACTTTATTGAACATTGTAGATGGAATGAAGGTGGACAAGGTGGACTCCAGTAGTTGTCGAAACGTAATGGATTTGCCGAAAGTTCAAAATGAGTAGCCAAAAGTTCAAATTGGTAGTATGCCAAAAGTTTGCCAAAAATTGAAATTGATTTATCCCAAAGGGATTTTTTTTGCGAGCGTGCGAGCAAGCGAGCGTAAGTGTGTGAGGAGTTAGTCTTGTGAGAGCCAAATTGCTGCTCCGTCCGAGTCCTCGGACTTGTTTCCTTGGGCCTCTTAGCCTCATGGAAACTCCTCAATGGACGGAGAATTGAGTTTTCACTCGCGTCCACATCATCACTTGAGCGTAGCATTTGGACCTTTTGTTGGCAAGGCGTAGGGAGGCATTCTTGATAAAAGCGTCATACTCTTTATGCAATGCTCCATCGCAAGAAATTACGATTGGCGTGAAAGAACCTCTCAGATCTTCGGCTATTCTGTCGTATTTTGCATGCTTGGCTTGGGCAGCATGGCGAGAGATGGTTGGCCAGTCCATGGAAGTGTAAGAGACTGCGTCAGCGTTTATAACGCAGGTATCAAAAAACGCAGGTCTCTCACGGTCCCACACACCATGTTTACGATTGATTGCAGCAATTTTGCTTGTTGAATCGACAAATTCAACTTGAAATGTTAGCACATACCAGGGCATTCATTGTTAATTTCTTTCAGTTGTAGGTGACTATGTAAGGATAAGCGTTTAGACCGCATTAATCATATTATGTACTGCTTTTTTGTTGCAGAGAGAACAGGACGTCTTTGAAGGCGTCGCATTGCGACCTCCCCAGCGTGAATAAGAAGAAAGTTGAGCGTTCGAGTTCCAAAAGCAGTTTGAGGAGTTCGCGGAGTTCTCTGAACAGTGCCACGTCTGTCAGCACAGTTCGCAACGTCAACACTCCGGAAATCAAAACCTACACCAGAGCCATCAAGTCGCTTACTTCCGATCTGAACAAGGAGTCCAAGAAGCCGCTCGGGCTCGCGCAGAGGAATCGCACAGCCGTGCCTGCTAGTCGGAGTTCCAGCAGTGGAAGCTCGATCGGCCCGACCGTCCGGCGACCCAAGTCTGCCACTTCGACGGTCAGCACGAGTTTCAAGGAGAATTCAGGAAGTGGAGTTCCAGCTAGCAGAAGTTCCAGCAGTGGGAGCTCCATCGGCCCAGCGCCTTCGATCGGTAAGAAGTCGGACCTGAGCTTCATGAGGCCCACAGCCGCCAGCTCGGCTAAAGACACGATCGACTCCACCAGGTTCAGATCGACTCTCAGGTCCATCAAATAGTTCAAATCTGTTAGAGCACATCTAATGTTCTGCTGGTCTACTGGGTACGAACCTAAATGTACCGTCTTTATCACAGACTCATAGGTTGAGAAGAATCGTGTTCATTGGAAGTATTTATTGAGCATATTCAAGATACTTCTACGGCTGTGGGCATCATGCGAAATTATAGATTCTCACAGCACGGCAGTAGATTTTGAACGTAGGTCTCTCAATAGTTACTTCCAGTGCCCAAAATCTCATGCAACTCATTGGATCAGAACATCGCTGATCAATCGGTTACGAACAAACCATAAAGGTGGTTATCTGTACCAAATTGTATTAATCAGTACAATCAGTGTTTGGGAGAATTATGTCAATTAGAACCTGGCATCATCCAAATCCGATGGAAGTGTTATTCAACTCATATCGCACTTCTTTACGAATCAAATCACCTCTTATAGATCGGACTTGCAGCTCTATCAAATTTAGTGACGACTTGAATTGATACCAAGTTGAGCAGTTAAGATAATCCGAAATCGGTAATGCCTTCTTCCTCGTGCGGACTCCAAGAAGCTGTTAAACATTTCTTCCACAGTATGAAAAAAATTCCTTCGCTGTACTGAAAAAATGTTAAAGTTCCTTCCACAGTACTAAAAACATGGAAAAAAAAAACTAAATGAAAATTCTTTCACAGTGCTAAAAAAAATGGGAAAAAAATTCTTCTGCGGTACAGACAAAAATGAAAAAAAACAACCCTCCCTCAGTACTGAAAAAAAAATTGAAAAAATTTCTTCCTCAGTACCACAAAAATGAAAAAAATAAATTCCTTCCTCAGTACTAAAAAATGAAAAACAAAAAATCCTTCCACACCACTTTAAAAGAGAAAAAATCTTTCAAAGTATAAAACAAATTCTTTTCACTGTAAGTACAAAAAAAAAAATATATAGGGAAAAAATCCTCCGACAAAACTAAAACAAAGCTTCCGCTACCTTGGTAGACTCGGAAGCAAAATTATAAAAAATCCTTCCAGTGCTAAAAAGTGGGGAAAAAAATTCTTCTGCGGTTCAAACAAAAATGAAAAAAAAAAACCTCCCTCAGTACTAAAAAAATTAATAAAATTCCTTCCTCAATAAGTAGGTACTGAAATATGAAAAAAAAATTCTTCCACGGCTCTTTGAACAAAACAAAATTTTTCACAATTTAAAAAAAAATTGGGAAAAATCCCTTCTACTAGATTTTGGACTGCCTCAACCAGCTCCTGCTCATGAAAAATATCAAAACTACCTCTCTCCGAATTCCGCCACAGTTGAATCTAATTCAGCTTCTTAAGTTATACGTTTCGTCCAACGCAACCCAAAATTATAAAATTTTCATGAAATCGATGATTTCTTAATTTCATTGGTCAATTTTATTAATGAACATCCCATACTTCGAGATAATTCTCGGGTTTTCTCAATTGTACTCCCCACACCTAATACTCCTGTCACTCCACTTTTCCTAATCGCTACGGATTGGAAACTTTGGGCCTCTCAACCTAATTCACGTACCTGCGCAACGCACAGCCAAATTCATCCTTGAATCTTCCGATTCCACGTGCTGATGAAGGCTGCAGCCTTGACTCGAAACTTCCGTCCTTGACGACTCCGCACCTCGGCGATTTTGAGACGCGATTTTATGAACATGAAAACATTTTCCCTGTTCAAATAATATTGACGAACTAACTTTAAACAAATTTAAATAATTCGATAGCTAGTTATTATTTATTTGACACTAATTTTTAAGATTAATATTTTGTATTCTAAGAGTTTTTTCTATGAATTTTAAATGAACAAACAGTCGGTCGGAACGATGTAGTCCGCCTTCTGCAGCATTGAAATCAAAACCGCTATTTCGTATTGAGATTATTTTCAATTTTAACCTCATTTATTGTCTAGTCACTTACTTCTGAAAAGACACCTCTAGGTTAACCAGCTGTATTATTTTATAAATATTTTTTCTTCACATCAAATATTGTTTCTTGTGACACGTTTTTTTTCTATTATTTCAATATTTGAAGTCATTCGAACGACAAAATGTCTTGGAATGACCTACGAATTACTTTAGAATGAAAGAGCATAGATCTTAAAAAGTACTTATAAAGATGATACGTTGTATATTATGTAAATATAAGTTTTTATATTCTTGTAAAATTGTGATGAACAATAGCGATACGGTTGTTTTATCACAAGAAATCAAAAGGTGAATGTAATTTCAAATACAGATGTACTAACACATTAAGATGCGTTGTGAATTTTGTTTCCCGACTGCGTGAGGCAGACACGATTGAGAGCTAATAGTCCAGGCGAATTAGACCAAAAATGGGCAAATAGGAGAAATAGTTCATAGTAAAGAAATTCCTTCACCAGGGTCTTCCTTCACACGAGGTTTATCATACCTCAAAAGTCTCTAAGGGTGGGGGTAGGGATGTCAACGATATATCGATATATGAAATGTAGCATTTTCCAGTTGAATTAAACCATTTCCCAAAAGAATTAAGCCTCTTTCCAAATGAATTAAACCTTTTTCCAAAAGAATTAAACCTTTTGAAACAATTAAACCTTTAGCGGGAAAATAAGGAATTGCAAGTATATGAATCGTGAAACAGTTTAATCATGAATTAGTTTGAATGAATTGCAGAAAATTGAACAACAAAGGCGTGAACAAATAACGAAGGGTCAATGAATAATGAAAACACAAACAGAAATTAATAGTTGTTAATGCAGCATTCTGACTAGCGATAGTAGATTTTGATGAACTTGATTCACTTTCGAATACAGCTCTGCGCCTTCTCTCGACAACAATAACTGAACTTGAGCTAGAATCGCTAGCACTCATGATCATTCGTTCGAACAGAACAGAACGAATGCGAACAGAACCGTAGGCACAGCAGAAAGTGGTATGCGGCTGGGAGAAACTGTGGTCAAACGACGTTGGGTCATTAAGGAGGAATAGACGACGCATACCTATGAAGGAATCCCTTCCAAGTGATATCACTCGGAAGGGATTCAACAGTGGTGTCATCTTCATGCTCACTGACATTTCACTGGCTACTTCGTTTATTTATTTTCTATTACACCCCCTTCTTTTGAGATGTTTAATTGTTTCGGAAAAAGGTTTAATTCAACTGGAAAATGCTATATATCGATAGATTACGGTTGATATATCGATATAGAGAACCGATATTATCGGTCAATATCATCAATCATTTACCGGTCAATATCATATATCGGTCAATATCATCAATATATTTACCGATATTATCGCGACTTGTTTTCAATAAGTAAAAATTAATAACACAATGAATGGCTGAGAATCCCTTTACCTGTGTGATGGCTTGATTTGAGACTGTTGAGTTGACTTCAGCTCAAACATGAAAGATTTACACCTACTGTAGGTGTAAACCTTTCATGTACACATGTTTGAGCTGAAGTCAACTCAACAGTCTCAAATGTTGTAACAGTAGCGCTCAAGAAGCGCTAAAAAATAATGGAGGCGCGTCTAGATTAAAACTACCTACTTTACGAAGTGAAGAAGGTTTCCTAACAATAAATTATTTTCAATTTTGAAGGACCATATCAATTTATACATCTATGTTAGAGAGTTATTATATGAGTACCTATGTTGTTAGAACCCCTGAGTTTTATCCCCAAATTTGTTACCCCAAAAAAACCCTGTGCTCTGAAACCATGACAATTTCGTAATTTTTTCTGGTTTCAAACTATGAATTTCGATAAGTATAACTTTTCAAGTAGGTAGGTTAAATACTAACTACAACCGGATTTTCCAAGTTCCTAGATCTTCCGATATGTCGAGTATATCGATATATTTCTTCCAAAGACATGTTAGTAATGTTTCAATTCATCTAAGTACCTACCTACTTTGACAAGTTTTCCTAATATCTTCCGATATGTCGATAAATGTCTTCCTAAATGAAACATATATTTGAACTAAACATTTATTTGATCTACCAACACTTAAATTACAGTTAAGGCTCAAAAAGACGAAGCAGGTGAGTACCTACTCGAGGAATCTGATTGAAAACGCAATAATTCAAAGGAAGAAATAAATTTATTTCTACACATCTCCAGGAGTAATTTGACTAAAACAATTATTACAATATTGAAAAATCGTCGAAAGAGAGTTACGGCTCTATTGGTACATGAATTAGGGACAGCTATTTCCTAGGAACACGAATGAAATCGACCAGTGCGCAAAATTATAAGAAATAGATTCAGGTTGGTATTACAAGTGGAATTGCAGAATATAAGGTAGGCATCTGGTGGCACCAATGGTGTGGACTATATGAATCAATGCACGTAGATAAGTTAATTTCCTGTAAACCCTTTCACTACCAATCAGAGGCATGGGGACGTTTGAATATTGGAAAATTCTTCTATTTCAATGAATCGAAGCCCCAGGTAGAGCCTAGGATCCCACTAAAGACGGAGGTAGGTACTAGAAATAGCGCTGGAGATCACCGCTTGTTGAAGGGCGCCCATGCTTATTTTAGCTGGCACATCAAAGGGCTGATGTTGGCTATGATGGCTATTAACTGGAAGAACTAAAAAATGTTGTTTTTTCCCCCTGGATCCCGCTTCCTTAGGCCCAACTCAGATGGACGTCTGGCAGTGACGTGACCCGTGCAATGTATACAGAAGTGGGAGGACAACGAATCTTGTTCCGCCCTTGGGATTAATTTCAAATTTCAAGGTTGATTTATAAGGGAGTGTCCCAGCACACAGTGCTTACGTCCTCCCTCCCACTCTGCAAGCAGAGAGGAAAATCCCTGGTTAAATACCGTGGGAGACTGTTACACCCACAGTCAGGGGCTTCATAGACTTCATATACGTAGGTGTGAGTACCTGTTTGCAATGCACTACAGGTCGAGCTGGGTGTTCTAGCTCACCCTACCATCTATGCGGGTTGGTACCCGATTTATTGGCGTACCACATAACTCACATGCCGGCACTACCTTGGAAGACTAGTCTACCATGGAAGCACCTCCCCTCAACTTTCAGGCTTAACCTTAGCCATCCAGCATGGGTCTTCAACCACGACCACCACGAAGCCAACCACTCTCGGGGGGCAGGCAGGTGACACTGTGACAGAGTCTATGTGTCGGTGGCAGGAAAGTTGCGAGAAAGGACGTCAGTAATCTCAATTCAATGTAAATTCGATAATTATCACACATTTTGAAGGCTAGAGACGAGTGGCACGCCACCTCCACGTTCCTTCTGTATGCATTGGCCCATTGGCTTACCTGAGGTTCGTTCGGAGAAGCAGTCCTGAACGGTTCGGAGGGGTTTGGAGTAGTCCAGGCGCCTCTATCCCCTCCCCTTTTCAGTTCCGGTTCGGTTCTGAACTGGTTCGGGACTGCTTCTCCGAACAGACCACTGGAGAGACGGTGAAGAGACACGGAAGGGACAAAGGTCAGCGCTACCTCCGCCAGATCTGAGTGAATTGGGCCGAGAAACGAACGGCGACCCACTGAGACCCCCTTAACCTATTAACGCCCAAAACTTTTTTTTTCATAAATATATTGTGAAATTAAGTCTGATATTCCGAATCATATAATAGTATTTAGAACACGGGAAAAGTGATTTCAAAAATCTCCTGGCCGAATTTCATGGGCTTATGTTGCCGTATGATTTATGTACTTTTTAAACTGACATTTTAGCAGATTGGGAGATCTCACCGGATATTGGATGCGGAAAACGTCCAATATTGAGTGAAAAATCTATCAAATCATTGTCATATGTACTCATAATTCGTCAAAGGGGGCATCAGATATACGATCGCAGATTGACTCTGGACGAAATTTCTACGAAGTTTCCACAAATATCAAGATCTCTGCTGCACGAAACAATCACAGAAACCCTCGGATTTCATAAACTGTCCACAAGATGGGTCCCAAAACAGCTGACTGAACAACACAAGTTGAATCGAGCGGAGACCTCCAAAGAGGTTTTGGAATGGTATGAACTGGAGGGTGAGGATGTTTTAAGCCACCCCCTTATTCCCCCAACCTGGCACCTTCAGACTATCATCTTTTCACTTCTCTAAAGACGCACATGGGTGAAAAAAAAATTTTCAACGGACGAGGAGGTGAAGAGGGAGGTCGACAAGTGGACGAAGGAGGCATAAAAAATTGATCACCCGGCTAACCACCTGCATCGAGAGAAATGGCGACTACGTAGAAAAATAGCTTAGATGTATACCTATGTAACCACGTTTTTTTTTTATTTTTTAATAAATTTTTTTGAACCCTAAAAAAATCGAGTACCTGGACAGGCCTCGTAGTATCGTTGCTCTGATGATGACAACATGGTTACTTGTTAGTTCTTACACCCTCTAGCACACAGTACTGGAGACTGATATCTTCTTCTTCGCGGATCTCGCGGGATGTCTCGCGGCCACGGTTCCGTGATGCCGCGCTCGGCTCCAATGAGAAGGCTCAATAATCAAACCAAAAGCTTCGAGGAATTTTTCAATTGAAATGAGCCACAACACTGGTAGGTAGTAAAAGGGTTGAATTAGATGACATTTTTATATAAATTGACTGGAAATAAGGATGTTTGTAATCAGAAGGAGGCTTTTCCTTGCGTTATGGAGCCAAGTTCCCATCTGTAAGAAATATCATGAATAATACTCATATTTCATATCATAAATACTTAAATGGGACAAATCTCATTTTGACTGAAAATTGTTGTACTCGTATTATGTACTCCAAATGATTGACTCTTTCAATACGTCGATATCTACCCTAGCTATTGCACGGACAAAACGAAAATAAATAACCGTAAAAATCATCAACGAATTCTTTACAAATAATGACTGACAATAAACCTACACAAATACTCTAATTTATCCCTAAACATTTTATATTAGAATTTGTCAAACACAACAGAACAACTCCTAAAGTTTCATATAATACTAAAATGTTAATACTCAACATTATAAATATAAAAACATTTTTCATGATAATTTACTTCTAATTACAAAATCAAATTGCATGTCGAATAACGAATGAGCAAAATCCACTTAACGATTTCCTGACTGAAGGAGTTATGTCGATGGATAAAGATTTAAAAAAGTTGTAGAAATTCATTTGTAGGGAAAGTACTCAATATTGAACCATTCGAAAACCAAAATTGATGCAGTTAGTTGGACGGTTTCTTGCAAATATTTCCTTTTCAGAATATTTCGACTGTGGGTGCCAGGACGCATCAGTCAATCAGGGTTAGATTTGATGAAATTTCATTTTTTGAAAATTAAGAATTTTCATTTTAACAAGGGTATTTCCAGACAGAATCCCGTCCAAATGGGGAAAACAAGGTATTGAATGAGACACAGATTTCCGAAACTTGGAAGGACAAAGTTTTAAGCAACTCAAAAATAACACTTTTTTCTTATTCTCTTAAGGGGATCTCAGTCGGTCGCCGTTCGTTCCTCGTTCCGGGTTAATATTTTCCTAAATTGTAGGGGCAAAAACGTTAAAAAATGTAGCTAAATTCGAAATTTTCAATGATTTCAAGGTGGCAATGGGGAGAAACCGTTTATTCAGTTGTCTTCCCATTTTTCTTTGGCAAATGTAGTTCGATTCTGATGATTCCAGCGGCAATTTTTCAATTTCTCAATTCCGTAGAGCCGTACATTAATGAATTTCTAAAATCCTTACAAAATTTCAAATTTAGCTACAATTTTTCAAGTTTTTTCTCCTAAAATTTAGGCAAATACTAACCCGGAACGAGGAACGAACGACGACCGACTGAGACCCCCTTGATATAACAAATTTATCTAACAGAAAAGAGTCAAAATTAAAATAAAAAAAAAGGCAATTTTCCGTCTAAGAGAACGGAACACGGGATTTCGGTACTCATGAAACATTCCATAACAATTCAAGTTTGGTATCTTGCTTTGATCTTTAATAAATACCTAAATACTATTTAAAGTTGTATCGTAATAGAGAGAGGTAATCTCATAGAAAATTATACTTACAAGAGAATTTATGTACAAAATTTAAAACGCTCTGCTACTATCTACACTTCTTATGGACGACCAGGTAGGAAACATTTTTGTCGACTTCGTTTTACAAAATCTAGCTTCCCGTTATCAAAATATAGAGAATTTCCTTTTAAAAATTATTGTCCTCACAAATCGAGTGAACAATAACGGTAAAAATATTAGTGTTATGAACTTACTGGTAAGCAGTAAGTCTACGACGTATCACTGGCAGTTTGCGTAGTTTCGACGAAGTTTCAAATTAGGGTTGAGAATGTGAAAAGAAAAAGGAATTTCATGGGAGAGGTACTGAGGTGACTGACTAATTGTTTGTTGGTACGTAAATAGTTTAGTTTTGGAAATATCGTAACCTAAACAGTTCATTCTTTTTGTGTGCCATCTACCTAGGTAGGTAATGTTCTCTAGGTTGCCTCAAGTTACGTAGATTAGGTTTATATGGCTTGGGTGCTGACATGATTGAAATGTTTTACATCGCTCGAGTCCAACAAGAAAAGCATACTCTGCTGTTGTTTCTACGGAAGCCAATAACAACCAAGTGGCCGTCCAAAGGACCCTTCAATGAAGCCCAAAGACAAACTTGCTTGGGTATTACTGGCACCATGCCTATGGAGCAATGGACTCTATGTTCATGGAGCAATGGACTTGGGCTGCTTTTGGACTTTTCATCTCTGCAAATTCATATACAGGAAGTGACCTTCTTGGGAGATGCAAGGCTGCTGCGGCTGGGATAAGACCAGGATCCAAGCCAGCCACCACAAAATTCTTGAAAAAGGTTTACACAGCTTGAGACATGATTGCAATGTTTTACATTGCTCCAGTTTTACAAGAAGAGAGAGACCGAAGGAATGAAGCTATGGAGCAACTCAGCCAGGAGATATCGGTATGTCTGAACCGATTCATCAGCCCCATAATTAAAGTCTCCTACTCCGCTTTTGTATCTAAGGTAGCCCAATACCAACCATTTGGCCGTCCTAAGGACCCTCAATGAAGCCCGAATACAAGCTCCTTGGGTATTACTGGCACCATGCCCACTTGCCCTAGTGAAGCAACGGAGATGCTTTTAGACCTCTCGTCTTTGCAAATTCATATAAAGATAGTGGCCTTCTAGGGAGATGCCAGGCTGCAGCGGCTAGGATAAGACCAGGATCCTAGCCAGCCACCACAGAATTCTTGAAAAAGGTTAACTTGGCTTGAGATATGATTGAAATGCTTTACATTGCTCCAGTTTTACAAGAAGAGAGAGACCGAAGGAATGAATGGAGCAACTCATCCAGGAGATATTGATGTGTCTGAACCGACCCATCAGCCCTATTGTACTCTCCTACTCTGCTTTTGTATCTAAGGTTGCCCAATACCAACCATTTGGCCGTCCTAAGGACCCTCAATGAAGCCCGAATACAAGCTCCTTGGGTATTACTGGCACCATGCCCACTTGCCCTAGTGAAGCAACGGAGATGCTTTTAGACCTCTCGTCTTTGCAAATTCATATAAAGATAGTGGCCTTCTAGGGAGATGCCAGGCTGCAGCGGCTAGGATAAGACCAGGATCCTAGCCAGCCACCACAGAATTCTTGAAAAAGGTTAACTTGGCTTGAGATATGATTGAAATGCTTTACATTGCTCCAGTTTTACAAGAAGAGAGAGACCGAAGGAATGAAGCTATGGAGCAACTCATCCAGGAGATATTGATGTGTCTGAACCGACCCATCAGCCCTATTGTACTCTCCTACTCTGCTTTTGTATCTAAGGTTGCCCAATACCAACCATTTGGCCGTCCTAAGGACCCTCAATGAAGCCCGAATACAAGCTCCTTGGGTATTACTGGCACCATGCCCACTTGCCCTAGTGAAGCAACGGAGATGCTTTTAGACCTCTCGTCTTTGCAAATTCATATAAAGATAGTGGCCTTCTAGGGAGATGCCAGGCTGCAGCGGCTAGGATAAGACCAGGATCCTAGCCAGCCTCCAGAAAATTCTTGAAAAAGGTTTACACAGCTTGAGACATGATTGCAATGTTTTACATTGCTCCAGTTTTACAAGAAGAGAGAGACCGAAGGAATGAAGCTATGGAGCAACTCATCCAGGAGATATTGATGTGTCTGAACCGACCCATCAGCCCTATTGTACTCTCCTACTCTGCTTTTGTATCTAAGGTTGCCCAATACCAACCATTTGGCCGTCCCAAGGACCCTCAATGAAGCCCGAATACAAGCTCCTTGGATATTACTGGCACCATGCCCACTTGCCCTACTGTAGCAATGGAGATGCTTTTGGAACTCTCGTCTTTGCATATTCATATACAGAAAGTGGCCTTCTAGGGAGATGCAAGGCTGCAGCGGCTAGGATAAGACCAGGATCCTAGCCAGCCTCCAGAGAATTCTTGAGAAAGGTTTTCATGGCTTGAGTGCTAACATGATTGAAATGTTTTACATGGCTCGAGTCTTACAAGAAGAGAGATCGAAGGAATGAAGCTGTGGAGCATCTCATCCAGGAGATATTGATGTGTCTGAACCGACTCATCAGCCCTATTGTAGTCTCCTACTCTGCTCTTGTATCTGAGGTAGCCCAATACCAACCATGTGGCTGTCCAAAGGACCCTCAATGAAGTCCTAATACAAGATTGCTTGGATATTACTGGCACCATGCCCACTTGCCCTACTGTAGCAATGGAGATGCTTTTGGACGTCTTTGCATATTAACATACAGAAAGTGGCCTTCTTTGGAGATGCAAGACTGCAGCGGCTGGGACCAAAATCCAAAGCCAGCCACCACAGAATTTTTGAAAAAGATGAATGTGGAATGGCTTTAAGATTTTCTTGGCTGGAAAAGGGAAATTAGGTAGAGTGGAAACCTTGGTACATTACTTCATCATATTAGCAGTGAGTTTGAAGTGATGCCCACTTGATGACATACTTTAGAATCTATGGTGGGTACATCTGGCTGGTTGGAAACTGGAGGATTTGGAAGATGGATCCACCAAAAACAATTGTTTTATTCAGCACGAACGTAAATGTAGTTGAGACAACTCTTACACCATGTCCTGCTCCTGAACGCTATGCAACAGAACCAGATCTTTGCTTTTCATTATTTCAATCCATGGCTCATTTTTACTCAAATTGGATCAATGTTTGATACTTAATCCAAATTTTCACTGCACAATTAGGCCATCATGAGTATTTCTGGTACAGGTGTATTGAACCACATACACCTTGATGTTTTAGTACCTTACATTGAAATTGTGTACATTTTTCGAATCTTGAGGTGGTTTAATTGGAGAAACTACACGTAATTCAAGGTTATTTGTTAAAATTTCGCCAGTCGTGATACCGTAACAATTATACAAACAGCATTTACAAGTAAGAGAGGCTTATTTGCATTACACTCAGGGGCTAATGGAAACAGATCTTCAAGGATGTAAATCTGACTGCCCTGAACACATCGTGCCATGAACTTTGGCCACCTTCATTCACCCACCTGTTCTGGACTTCTCATCGGCCTGTACAATGCTCTTCAGTAGTGTAGTGTTTACTTTACTTCTAGACTTCTCGAGGAGTCACCATTTCCTACACGGACGCTTCGTCGATGACCGTGATGACTCGATTCGGACCAGGGATGAGGCGCCATTTGCCTTTGGGGTTCTCCTCCTCGGCCTGACGAGCGAGAGACCACCTCCTCCCTTTCCTGTCCATAATGACGGGCATCTCCGCGATGAGGTTGTTCTCGAACTCGCTGAGCATGAGATAGTTCTCGACTTTGTTGCAGGATGTGATGCAGTCGCCGATGTAGTCGAGGTCGTCCAGGATATTGTCTGGGAGGTCCATGTCGGCAATCCCTGATAGATAAAGACTTTAGGTGACCAACCATGAAGATAAACAGAATATTGCAACACGCTAATGTAAATTTTTACTCTTCTCATTCTATGATTGAATTACTTAATAATCTCCAATAAGAAGTGTTTAAAAAAGCATTAGAAGGGATTTGTAGGTTTGTTGGTTTAGGTTCATGTGGTCCTCAGTACTGTATTCAAACTGGTATGCAGATTTAGGAATACAGAGCGTCCCACAAGTTATCCACTAAACTTCGGGGGTAATTTCTGCAACTAATTTGCAACAAAAAATGCCTCTTGGAGTTTTTTTTTTAACCCCCTTAAAATCCAACGTTTTAGACTTTCAAGATTTTTTTCGTGTTTTCAACCTTACTCCATTAAAACTCCCTTAAGTTCCACCCAAAAATTAAAAATAAGGATGCCTTTGGAAAGAGCGTAAAATTTCTTAATAGATGAGTTGTTGACCAGTCGAGAAAAATTGAACGCTAGATTAGAATTTTTTACCTCAAACTTGAAAATTTGTCAATTTCTGTTTTTTTGTGTGAAAATGTTGATGATTTTTCCTCATTGAAACGAGGTATTTTCCAGAGGAGCTCAAAAGCTTAAAAAATGCTCCATTTCATCAGCTTTCCAACGGTATAATCAAAAAATATTTTGCAATCGATTTTGAAGGAGAAATTGATGTTTGAACTCGGAAAAACGGGTTATGTTTTTTACGAAATCGACGGTTTGACGGTTTGGTCTGCTCCACCGCGGCTCCTCCAAAGCGCCGAGTCTCCCCGTCAAACTATCGATTTCGTTGGAAAAAACGCTCGTTTTTTCTTCAAATTCGATTGTGAAATATTTTTTGATCATACCGTTGGAAAGCTGATGAAATGAAGCACTTTTTAAGCTTTGGAGCCCCTCTGGCAAATACTTTGTTTAAATGAGGAAAAATCATCAAAATTTTCAAAAACATTTTAATGATTTATTTACAAATTTATAAGTTTGAGGTAAAAATAAATACTAGCTACTCTAGCGTTAAATTTTTTTCGACTTATTTTTAATTTTTGAGTGTAATTTACGGGAGTTATAACCATTTTAATGGTGTAAAAAACTCCAGGAAGCATTTTTTGTTGCAAACTAGTTGTACAAACTAACCCCCAAGTTTGGTGGATAACTTATGGGATACCCTGTATAGTAAAAGAACATAAATAGGATTTCAATAACAACAGAAGTGAATCTGCATTTCAATTAATTTGAGTAAATCCAATCATGACTTTAATTTTGATCTGACAAACATATAAAATCTTCTCATTTTTGGACAAGTACGCGGTACTGTGTTGATATGGTTGAAAAGACCTTGAAACGTAAAACATCAAATTTTGAGGAGGGGTTAAAATTGTTTTCTCTTGCTCGATCCAATGGTTCATTATTGAAAATAATAAACCAAAACCTACTTCTTTTTCATTTTTCACCATTAATAGGTTCATTCCTGCAATATTTTGGTTGTTCCTCAATTCACAATGTTTGAGCACCCCTTCACTTGGTCAGCTTTGATTGGCACTTAATCTTCTCAATCCATTTCACTTCTCTGAGCCACTGGGTGCCAATCAAGGGGGTACTTATCTATTTTATGGCTAGGAAGATAGGTTTTGAATTGCGATTATTGCAACAAAATGGAGTTGAACCGAATAACGATTATCATCACTTGACTTGGCTTTGAAACATCTAAAAACAAAATCCGAGCATTTCAAAGTCCAAGCGACCTTGCGAGCTCTTTAAGAGGATTTTGCGAGCTATGAATTTTGATGTAGAATCCAAATATGCAATAAAAGTGGGGTGGGGTGGAGAGGGGTCCATTTGAATAAAACAAATTTTTTTAGCGATGCACTAGAGGGTGCTTGTTGAATTATGGAGATAAAGATACATATCCTTCATTTAAGGATCCTCAATGAAGGATGCATCCTTTGGTACGCTGTGCTTTCTGTGATGTATCTTCAGTTTACCTTCACCGTTTATTGAATTACCTTCTTCGGATATACACGTGAGCTCTGGTTTGTCTTGAGCAGTTGCTGGCGGCTCGACGACGATCAGCTCCTCGGGCTCGAGCGAGAAGGACGGCTTCCTCCTTTGGGGACAAGCCTGAAAACGATGAGAAAAGTTTTACGATGCAACACTCTCAGAAAGAAGCGTTCGAGGAATTTCCATTCTCTGGGCTGAAGTGCCATAATCGAAAGTCAATATTTCTGTATCCTACCTCGCTTTCACAGAGCTTCCTCTCGCCACTCTCGTTGTGCTTGTGGCGCGTCAGCCGCCGCTTGTGGCAGTCGATGAGGAACAGCATGAGGCTCCCCAGGAAGATACACGAGGCGCTGAAGTAGTAGCCGGACTTATTGTTGAACGTCACGTTGATGTAACCTATAGATTAAGTCGAGAGAAGTTATAATATAAATATTTGCAAAAAAAAAAAACCTGGAAAATAACACTTATTTAGAAAAGACCGAAAGCTATAGACCGGAAGCCCTTAATGATTTTATTAGCTCAATATGACAACATATTAAAATATACAGTTTGGTCTAAAACTAATAAATAAACATTTTTATTGTACATGTGTCCGAAGTGTTATTCAAAAATTATCTCTAATTAGCGAATTATCGAAAGAAAAAAATCAAGCTATTGGATCAGGTTTGAGATTTTAGAATTAGGCAAATTTTTTGAACAATTTTAACATTTTTTTGGATAATTTTGTTTTGTCATTTCGTCACGCTAGTGGCAACACCAAGTATCTCATTTTTTCCAATTTTTCAGGGGAGCCAAAAAACTGATTTGAACAACAGGTGCTATCTCAGAAATGGATCTCAATAAGCAACAGGCGCTATCTCAACGCCTAACTTTGTTTCCCTGATTATTGATGAATAACAACTTATTTATCTCTTTCATAGGACTCACTTTTCCCTTACAACTTCTTAACAGGTGTATAAACTGAAAAACACATGATTTTTTCAATAGGACACTTAGGAAAACTTACCATCGGAAATGTAGCCATCCTGAGATAGCATGTGTTGACGAACAACTTGAGATAACCACTGTTAACTAACAAATGTAAATTGCGATTTACGCGCTCCCTGTTGCCCTGATGAAGAAACTAACTTCACCATTCGATTCCCCACAAAATTTTACCTTAAAAACGGTTCTTAAACCGAAACACCCAAAAAATGAGATAGCTGGTGTTGCCACTAGCGTGACGATTTGTTATCAGTGATGAAATCATATAATTTTGTTTATATCAGGCAAAATTCATTGCCGAATTCAATAATTGGTAGGCCTCAAAGAATAATATTAATTGAAAAAATAAACAATAGTAAACACAGTAAAAGAAAGATTGTAAAATTTTGGCTCGTCTCCCCCCCCCCCACCTACAGACGGACAATGTCCAATGTTGTATTACATTGTCAAATAGTAAATGAATTCTTAAATGAGGAATCGAAATAAAATGTACTTTCTTCTTCTTCTTTTATAATTTTGTTTTGTCATTTATTTTATTACTGTGATAGTTCATCTTAAATTGTAGCGTTATGAGTTCAGAATTCTTCTGAAGTTCGTTTCGTTCCTGAAGTGTATTAGTTGAATGGGTAGATCTATGTCCACTAAACAATTCATTACCAGTGATGGGGACTCCCAGAGCGATGGGGATGGCTTGAGAGCACTGGACGTAGCCCCAGGTGCGGGCGAAGTTGCGAGCGCGCACCCTCTCGTAGACGTACATCTTGAGCGAGTAGTTGTAGCCTCCGAGGAACAGGCCGTAGACCCAGGCGAAGAGGACGTAGCCTTGGTGGTTCCCTTCCAGTGTCGTCAGGAAAAAAACTGCTACGCCAGTCAGTAATTTGCTCATCTGGATCAGAAAAAAATTCTAGTCAAATGGTTATAGCGCACATAGCTATATGAATCGATAGCACGATTCCATATAGTCCTGGAGCGAGGCCGAAAAACACACTTCATTTAGGGATACGATTTGACGACAAATTATAAAAATCTTGCCCATTCTGAGAGAAAAAATTCAAGTCAGCCATTCCAAAACGGTTGCTTTCAAAAATTGCGGCCAAGTGAAATGTTCAGAAATCGCGAAAAATCATCATAATATGATGATTATCTCCGGGATGGATGAAAAATCCGTGAATGAGAGATTAGGTCCAATCATGGATGTTTTCATCAGTCTGCCACGTTGTGGATTTTTGCACAAAAAGTGTACAATTTTTAAAATTGAGTCTGCCGAGGGTTAACACCGTTGAAGAGTGGCAGATTTTTGAACATTTCACTTGGCCGCAATTTTTGAAAGCAACCGTTTTGGAATGGCAGACTTGAATTTTCTCTCTCAGAATGGGCAAGATTTTCATAATTTGTCGTCAAATCGTATCCCTAATTGAAGTGCGATTTTCGGCCTCGGCTCCAGGACTAATAGATAATCCGAGCACTAATAGTCTTGCAATGGGGTTGTTAGGAAAAGATTCATGACCTCGCCTTAACAATCTCTAAAAATGCCTTTGGAATTCCTAGTGGTAGCTATGCTTGTGACGGATGCACACGTGCAGTGATGGTCTGACCATGATGAAAATCATATGGGATTATAAAAACGTCTCTTCACAACTGCTTTATATGTTTGAGCGAAGTCGGATGATAAGATAGAACAACGTCAAAAGTACCAGACAGTCGCAAGTTTTGGATCGAAATAGTAAGACTTCTTTTTTTTTTGAGGAGGATAACTCTAATATTGGATGAGGTCTATGATTACGGTGTAGCCTTCCTAAGTCAACAGAGTGAATTTTGCGAGCTATTTGGTATTTATAGGGCTGAGGTGGTCTTGAGCAGCCAGTTGGTTTTAAGAGGGGTAGGTACGAAAAAAAAAACAATCTGATTTAAATCTGATTAATATATTGAAGTGGAAATGTAGTATTCTTAAATGTTGAACAAACAAATGTTAGGAGGGATGTGGAGATAAAATAATTGAAAAACCCCGAATAAATCATTGTAGGTTCACTCAGGAGACAAGAACACTTCAAAGGCTTGTTTTCACCTTCGATTGATCGAAAAAGTCGAAAATGAACAATGAAATCATCGAAACTTGTTGGTTTACTCGAGAGAAATGACCACTTCAAAGGCTTGTTTTCACCTTCGATTGTTCGAAAAAGTCGAGAAATAAGATCGAAAACACAAAAACTCATTGGTTTACTCGAGAGAAACGACCACTTCAAAGGCTTGTTATCGCCTTCAATTCTTGGAAAAAGTCGAGGAAGAAGGTTGAAAACACCAAAACTTGTTTGTTGGACCTCACTAAAAGAGATGTCTATGACTATTGACGTTACTCTAGAGTGAATTTGGCACCTGGAAGACAATTGATCCTGCAGCTATTGAAATTGATGGTGAACTATCCAGGGCCTAATCAACAATCAAAGGAATACTTCATCAAACTCAGACAGAGGTACATTCCTTTGTATTTGGTATATTTCAATACGTAATAAGGATGGCGAACACACAGATGGATAGACAGACACGAAACTACAGGCATTGTTCTTGGAATCACGAAAATTCAATTTCGTAGAACGAATTGAAACTTAGAGAATATA
Organism: Apolygus lucorum; assembly: GCA_009739505.2. NCBI lineage: Eukaryota > Metazoa > Arthropoda > Insecta > Hemiptera > Miridae > Apolygus > Apolygus lucorum. Next base: position 15,514,250 of record CM019178.2, on the reverse strand, counting down.
CACGAATGTGCTGGAGATCCTATTAACTTGGGCAGACTTAAAATTCCTTGCAGTCCATCCACGGCCCTTCTCGCGCATTCTCTGGACGTTTCATAAGATTGGGAAGACAAATGTGGAAGTAACGGCAAGGACTATGGCAAGGATTTTGACGTTTTGATGTGTAGACATGATCTGACCATAATTCAGTTCCCACACTATCGTCTGCATTCAATCCTTCACAACCACTGAAAATGTCATCGAAAAGTGTAGAAGCTACTTTCGAAGGCTAAGCAGTGTTGGAAGTGAGAAGGAATTCCGGTGAATCGAATTACCCAATAAACTGATAAGAGACTCCAGTTGACACCTAATAACTACCAGTCATTCTGAGCAGTTCGACTAATGGATCCAGCTATTTTGGATAACATTAGTATTTTCCGCTCTAACAAGGTGTTGATGTTACGTATTAACTGGGAGCAACTTTCGAAGGGATAATGGATAGGTTAACGGTGGTCAAAAGTGTTGATCAGAACAGGTGGTTGGTCGTTTATTGAGCAATTGCATGGGAGACAAATGGCCAAAATCTAGTACCTACCTAATCAATTTGTCATTTCTTAGTGTTGAAGTTCATATATTTGTGACCTAATGGTACCATAAAGCTTAACTACATGAATTTAAGCATTAAGAGAATATTTGTACAATCACCTTTCATCCTCTAGATGAAGCTATGATATTGAAAAGAGTATAAGAGACCTTTGGAAATGGCTGATCCAATGTCTATTACACTAGATTACAAAATTTAGGGGTGGTCTGGCTGCCTCGTTCTTTCACCACTTCTCTTATGGTATTTGGTGCGCTGAATCCGAATCTGACGTCAGTTTTTTTTGTTCATGTCGGATTTTCAAGATATAGCTAGTTTTAAGATTTTTCTAGTTCTCACATTTCTTCATTTTTTAGTGAAAACTCATCTTGCTTAAATCTCCTCAAAAAGTACTCAGACTTATAGGAAATTTCATGTAAAATCCGAATATGTACTTAGTTTTTAAGTAAAACTGTGTTAAACCCCCTATTTACCACAAAACGTAACAAAAAACACCGGTTCTCAACGTTTTTTCTTAGGGTTTTCCCTTACATTTTGCCACTTGAAAAAAAAATTAAGGCTAAAAAAAATTTTCTCGGGCCTTTACTTTGTAGGGGGGACACCCCAGAGGAGAATGAGACCAATAGCAGCCTCCTAAACCCATTAATATCGAAGGAATGAGCTTTTTCATGGCACAGAGATGAAAATTCACAAAAACTGTTAGTTAATTTTTCGAGATAAGTATGTGCGTTCCTAAATCTGTTTTCCTCAAATGGATTTACCTTTCTTCTTCATTTTTTATACATGTCACCTATTAAGAGTAAGATCGAAAATAGGTACTCAAAGGGGGAGTAAATCACAATTGGGAAACTCTTGTTTTGTTAAGTGATTCTAATTCAGTTTTACAAACAAAACACAATAAACTGCAGAAAAGTTAACGGTGTAAATCTGTTTCATGAAGGCTCAGATGAATCAAAAGTTGGTATAATGTTTGGTTATTCCTCCACCTCAGAGGTTCCACCAAGATGTAAAACCATGGAAGAACGGTTCAAAGGGTATTGGAAAGTTCACATGATGGCGGACTATTGTTGGACCTAAATTGTAAAGAGATTTACCTCAGGCGGCGAAGTTTTCTCTACATAGATGCCAGCGATGAAACCTCTGAGGTGGAGGAATAACCAAACATTGTACCAACTTTTGATTCATCTGAGCCTTCATGAAACAGATTTATACCGTTAACTTTTCTGCAGTTTATTGTGTTTCGTTTGTAAAACTGAATTAAAATCACTTAACAAAACAAGAGTTTCCCAATTATGATTTACTCCCCCTTTGGGTACCTATTTTCGATCTTACTCCTAATAGGTGACAAGCATAAAAAATGTAGAAGAAAGGAAAATCCATTTGAGGAAAACAGATTTAGGAACGCACATACTTATCTCGAAAAATTAACTAACGGTTTTTGTGAATTTTCATCTCAGTGCCATGAAAAAGCTTATTCCTTCGATATTAATGGGTTTAGAAGGCTGCGATTGGTCTCATTCTCCTCTGGGGTGTCTCCCCTACAAAGTAAAGGCCCGAGAAAATTTTTTTTAGCCTTAATTTTTTTTTCAAGTGGCAAAATGTAAGGGAAAACCCTAAGAAAAAACGTTGAGAACCGGTGTTTTTTGATACGTTTTGTGAAAAATAGGGGGTTTAACACAGTTTTACTTAAAAACTAAGTACATATTCGGATTCTACATGAAATTTCCTATAAGTCTGAGTACTTTTTGAGAAGATTTGAGCAAGATGAGTTTTCACTAAAAAAAATGAAGAAAAGTGAGAACTAGAAAAATCTTAAAACTAGCTATATCTTGAAAATCCGGCATGAACAAAAAAAACTGACGTCAGATCCGGATTCAGCGCACCAAATACCATAAGAAAAGTGGTGAAAGAACGAGGCAGCCAGACCACCCCTAAATTTTGTAATCTAGTGTTATCTTAGTATTTATTATAGAGAGGCTGATAGATAAGAGATAGGTTAATAGATGAACCTATTTACTCTCTAGATAAAGTTAGAGTTGATTCCTCAAGTCATAGTTAGAATACAGACCTGAGTGAGGTATTGTCGGGCGATGCGGCACTCAGCAGTGTTGTGGAGGACGAGGGCACCGAAAACCCAGCTGCCGAGGACCCAAGCGAGCCCCATGTAGGTCTGGATCAGCAGGATCGAGCTGCCCAATCCATCAGTCTCAGCATGGCCCGCCTAATTGAGATGAAGAAGGATTATTATTATTATTTTGTGTTAGCAATAAGTCAGAAATCATGTTAAACTTTTCAAATATTGTCCATTGTGAATCAATTTATTTCTCTTTCCATTATGTCTCTAAGAACGATAAAATTTGATGTTTTGAATAGAAAGAAATGTACCTCAATGTTTAATAAAGAAAGATAATTATTGACTATAAGAAGGAAAATTCAAATTATAAACAAACTGTGTAGATTTGGCACAAATTGGTCAAATTAAATATGAACGGCTGATCATCTGCACAAACCTGCATCTGCTCAGAAACCTCAGCTCACACTGAAATTGGTAAACTATCATATTGCAAGGTGTGGGCTTGAAGGTACATCAGACAAAAGACACATGTGAAATAATCCTACTATTTGATGACAGCGAAGGGCTACAGTTTAGGACAGATAGAGCAGGAAGTTGCAGTATGTGTGGGTCATCAGGTATGTTAGGGTTGGATTGGTTTCGCATGTTACGCCGGATTTGGTAGATTTTGGCACTCACATGAGAGTGAGTACTCCATAATAAGAAACATTTTTGGGAGCCAAAGATTGTAAATACAAGATAAATATCAACAGATACGACACTGAGTAGGTTTGCTCGTTAATTAGGAAGGAAATACGTAGTTAGTTTCATAATTTACGTGTGTTTCGTGTTCTTGTTCTACCTTGGATCAACCTCTTGGATTGAAACCACTCGTGATAAATTGTAAATTTCACTGTAAGCTGAGGTTGCTCAAAAGATCGTAGGTTTCAGGTTTCATAATTTGAGCAATTTGGGACAAACCTACTCAATGTCGCAGCAAGATATCGACTTGATATTTACGAGTATTAAGAGAAACAGTTTGGTAACTACAGCAATCAGGTAAAAAATAACTCTATAGGATAGTTATCCTGATCGAGGAGTATTGGAAGTTGCGGTACATTCGAGTCACGGATGAGTACAGGTCTATGCTTTGATTGAGTTGGTGGCAGTGGTTTGTAAAGGCCAGATGTAAAGTTCGGGTGGGCAAAATATCAGTTCTTTTTAGGAAGGTACACACTCCATCAAAAATAAAAGAGCGTACAACCCAGAAAAATATCAATTATCTAGATTATCGAACAATCTCAAGTTCCTACCAGGAAAAATATTGGTGTGTGGAGTCCAAAAGCGCTGACGCTCGTCGACAGAAGAAGAATCCTCACGGTTTTGCTGCGGAGCGTCGTGAAGTCGAAGAAGGGCGGCCCGTCGTCCACCTTGTTCTTGTCTTTTATCTTTCTCTTCTGGTTCTTGAGGTGAAGGATAGCCCTCCGCTAGACAAGAAGTACGTTACTAACTTATTCAAAGAATAATTAAATAACACGTGAATCAACGTAGCTTCAACTGATACGATCAATGTGGAGTGAAAGAGACTGACATACTGCAGTCCCCGACTTCCCTTCAAACACCAATATTCCACTAATAGAATTTTGAATTCATCACAAATCGCATAAATATCGATACATTGAAGAGCAAAGGCGCTTTCTCCGTCCATCCCCCACATTTTTTCCTTTTTTTAATTTCACAAAAACTCAAATTCAACAAAACTATAATTGACCTTCTTGAAGATAATAGCATGAAAATTTCTTAAAGAATTTAAAGAGTATAGTGTAATAAGCCATTATTTTAGGACTTGTGATCTGGTGAAAACTTATTTTGCGTTTTTCTCAAAAATCCGTTTTTGGACATAGCGCCTTCTCGATTTAAAGTACCTACCTATCGACATTAATTATGAATTTGAAAAAAAAAAAATCAAATTTATTTTTGATCTCAATTTTATATATTACTACATTGTTACTACTCAATTTATTTACATACTATGACCGAAAAAGAAATGGTGGTAAAATAATTAAGTTATAATAAGGAATTAGAATGGTAAGTACTTCACAAAATATGGTTATCGTGGTTCATGTTTGATTGATTATTTCAAAATATAATACCAGTAGTTCATATTTTTCGTTGTGAATATGAAAATGTGTCTGTGAACAGTCTCAATACTCAAAATTTGCACAAAAAAGATACCTCAACCGAAATGGAGTGGAACAGGTTGGTAATTGAAACACATAAATTTTATTGCATCTAACTATTTTTCGATAAATTGATGATGAAGTTTTTGAAAAAAAAAAAAAAACCCACAAAATATCAATACTACCAAAAAACCACTCAAAATATCAATTTTTCGATATGAATAGTACTTAACGTTTATTTCAAGTTTCAACATTTGACGTCTGGATTGATATGAAAATAAGAGTCGTCCCGAGATAATCATACGAAACTGAAAAACTTCACTCTTCTCGTTCCAGGATGTTTTGGTTAAAAAATAGTTGATGAAGACTAACCTGAGGGTGGTAGAGAGACGCGGATCTGTAGCAAGTTCCGAGGAAAAAGGTCATGACGACCGCTAGAGTCACCAGCTGCAGCCCCAACCTCCACCCTATGGCACTGCCAAAGCAACATCCAATTATAAGTGAATTTCAATATGAAATTATACTATAAATGACACCGCCCTACTGTTGTAATAACGTTCTAAACAAAAAAAATCATTTTTTACATGATTTTATTGTTTCCCAAACTGAATAAAGTGGTGCGCATACTTCTCCATTATTATGATCATCCTGATAAAGTGCCTAATGGTCATAAAAGTACATAAAAATGTTCGATAATTGAAATGTTGGTTATTCGAAAATTCCACTTCTAATTATTGCAGATTAGAGTGACATTTTGTTCCTTACGAGTGATCAGTAACCAACAGCAAATGTGTAAAAACCAGTTTCATGCCATCAGAAATTTGCATTTTAAATTCAAGAATTTTAACCATTATTTCAAAAGTAACATCATTGAAGATTGAGATATTCATATAAAATAAATACGAGGATTTATACGTAATATGTTAGGTAAAAGCCATAAAATGTGTTTATAAATTATATAAGTTGTTATATAAAAATAACAAAAGCCATAAGAAGAGTTAAATTTCGTCTTGGATGATTGAAAATTCCATTTTATTAACGTTTTAGAGGTCCAGAACATTATTAGATCGATTACTTACCATACCTGTTTAGTTGTTTATTCATAATGTACAACTTTTTGACGAACTCTTGCGAGTAAGAAGTTTTGCGTTGTTTTTCCGTAATATATATTTGTACTAAAAACTCAAATTAGCAATAACGATTTTTTTTAAATTGAGACTCATATAAATGTTATACGCATCTTACGCGTTTCAAGAAATTCACCCATCAAATAAGAAACGGAAAATTCCATTATGTGAAAATAGTTTGGTAAAATTGAGCGTCGCCACGAAGAAGTGGAAAAGTAAAGTAGAAAATAAATAGGTCAACACGTACAACTTTGCAGCACAATAAAGATCTAAAGAAACATTCTTCTTCCATTATTATAGGAGCGAAATTCAATAATTTATGAACGCTCCTCACGACACAATGGAAGTTGCGTGCTGGCCTACCCTTCAGCATTATAGTTGGCCGTTCAGTTCGAACCAATACAAATTCGTGGGCAACATAGGTACGTATAAGCTGCCTAGAATATTATGAATTTGCATCTATAAGTACATAAGTAAATAAATGGTCCGTCTTCAAGCTACAAATACCTACGTCACGTAATAAAATACATTCTAGTCCCTACTAACCAGCGAAAGGCACTGTCTTCTTTTGGGGAAAAATGTAAGGGCGTATAGTTGTGAAAAATAATAGGTAAGATAGATAGGTACTATCCATGGCAAATTCGAGTACTTCCACAACAAAATTCAAATTTTAATTCCAAATTAAGGAGTTCTAGTTGATTTTGAGATGAAAAATCTTCAATTTGATAGAAAAACTCTAGAATTTGATGAATTAACCCTAAATTGTAAATGTTTCCATGACGTATTTTCTAAATTGTAATGCGAAGTGTTCATGAAAGACTCACCTAATAGCATATTTAATAAAAATGGACATGACTGCGATACCAAGTCCACTTCCGGAGACTATAAAAATTTCTACTAATTCTCTTCTTCTCTTGAAATACTGCGCCACCATCAGCGTCGAGCAGTCACGGGTCATGCTCACTCCAATACCTGAAAATCGATGGCAACAATTTTACTTGATATACCTGTGAACATCAATTAAAAATATGTCAATTAATTTCATAGGGAATCGACAAGTATAATCATTCCCAGTTTTCAGAGCAATGGAGTGCAAGTGTTATTTCGGATTATTGGACCTAGAATGGATCATAAGGCATCAAATCTTGTATTCAAAATACTCACAAAAACAAGGCATTGAGGAAAAAAACTCCTTAAAGAGCTTTCAGATGGTAGATTGTTTTGATAGCATCCTTGAAATTTCGTTTCAAAACCCTGGGAAAAGTGATGAAAAGGAGTTTGTACCAATAATTGTCCTCGGAGAATTCTGAGGAGCCATTTTGGGTCCGTAGGTACTGACTGAGCTATTGTTACGTCATAAAAATCAACTCCCTCAATATACGAGGTAGCTGATCACAACAATATTAGATCCACTTGGTTTATAAGTAGAATAGAACAGAATAGCATAGAAGAAGAAGAAATAGATGTAGAAATAGAAATAGCAAAGAAAGAAGAGCAAAATTTGCTATTATTGCAATATTTAATATTACCTACATATTTGATTCAATTTTTGAGCTGAGGTAGGTAACAATTTGTTTTGTTTTTTGAAAGGAATCCATTTTTGAGTTGATGAAGAAGATCCCATAAATTACAAAAGAGCTTCTCTAGAGAAATTACGATTGGCAGAAGAACGAATGTGGCAGCTTTCGAGATTTATTATTCGTATTTTAACATTCGCCTTTCTGACCTGAAGGCCACCTGATTATATCATATTGCGCGTAAGTACCTACGCCATATTGTGGCCTTTTTTTCTTCTTACCAAGCATGATGCCATAGCTGATGAAGAGCTGGTGGAACTGTGAGGCGAAGGAAGTGAAGAGGACGGCGAGGGCCGTAACGAGGCCGCCGATGACCGCCGTCAGCCGCGTCGACTTTCGCCGGCAGAAGGCAATCGTCACGGGCGACACCAGGAGCGCCACTGACGTCGAGAGGGGCCCCAGCCATCCTGTCAACAAAACAAACAAGATTCTAACTCATGTTTCAATTCAATATTCAAGGAACTTAGAAGAGATGCAGGCGTAGTGTCTAAATAGTAAGGAGTAGTGAGAATTTATTCCTTCTGGATGGCAGCTGCTGTGGGCTGAAATTTATTCAATTGTTATTCGCAACGGTATGGAATATTTTTGAGAGATCTATTCAAAGCCAAATTACTTTTCAGAACCTCGAAGATGTTTCTCAACCTGGAACTGATTCATCTTGTTGTGTGTTATAGGGCAGAAACATCGACTCTTACCTCTATAAAGAAAACGCCCACCTATGAGATATATTTTGGAAGGATAATCCGAATTATATGGGCCAAAACAATAATCAAGGTACATGGTGTATCTGGACCAATCGAGAAATCGAATACTTCCTTGACAAGGAGGACTCAGTCGGTGTTATCAAGTGTATTAGTATCCCATGGCAGGATTCCTGGCCAGAAGTGACGGGCCATGCAGGCAAGTACGTACCGTGAAGACAATATCTTAGAGGATTCGCAGGAAGGAAAGGAGTTACAGTACATCTCCTAGTGGTTCGTTACACTTATTCCAACTTTGAGAGAAATCCAAAAAGGTTTTCAAACACCGTACACAGGGCCACACCCAAATTTGAGCCATTCAAGATGGATAGTTTAACGTACTGGGAAGGACCAAAAACGTAAATTGGTTCGATTTCTGGAAGTTATGCTTGGGACAGGGAATTGACATACAAAGAACCAAAATTCTGCAGTAAGCTCGGAAATTTTGATTTTGGATGACCCATATTTTCGACTCGCTGCATGAATACGAACTAACTATATAGGACTACTGGCCTGTGGCCCTTGAAAAACCACTTCTCTCCATCAGCTTCGATTTTGAGCTGCCTCTCACCAATTTCTTGCTCCCAACCGACGGAACTGTTCATCTCATCTCCCTATCGGCTTCTTGGTATCCCTGTTTTTCTTTTACCCACTAGCTTTGCTACCACTTCCATTCTAAGAGGTAGTCTTTCCTTTGACATCCTCTAAATGTCTGTGCAGTCCACGCAGTGCACGTCCAGTGAGTAGACAACATTTTCACTGCCAAGGATCGTCTCAATCTCAGCGTCTCTCTCTACCGATATGCCATAATAAATTGACCTGCTCCACATATTACGCCTCAGATTAGCAGAATCACTTTTTTCTCAAACATCTTGAGTCAACTTGCATTTGATGGAGTTAGGGACCAAATCTCTGACCCGTACTGGTCTCGCTGAGGTTTTGTACAACTTCCACTTGGAGCCTGATGAACATTTGTGACTAGAGCAGTCGAATGTTCCTATAAAAACCATTGCCAGTATGCGCTTGGAAATTTCGTAACTTGAGAAGTTTTCACTATTCAAGATCACTATATGAACACAAGCTTTCCAAACGTTGATGGTTAATAAAAATCAGAACCTTGCTCGTTCTTATACGGTGTTTCTCAGGGAACTGTCTTGGGGCCCTCGCTGTTTCTCGCATACATTAATTTCCTTCTTGCTCTGGATATTGCTGGAAAAAGTTGTGCTTTGCAGACGATACTGCCATGCTGTTTCGGGGATTAACTTGGGAAGAGGTGGTACTCAGGGCTGAAAATTCTTTGAAAACGGATGAGAATAGCTTCAAGTTGAACGTTACGAAAACAAAGTTTGCATGTTTTTCTCTTTGTTTAGTGGGTGTCCCTGTGTTGGGATTCTTGAAATGTCATCAAAGAGAGGAATGTGCAGGGGTTTCTTGTTCCTTTCCAGTAATTGAGAATGTTGGTTCAGTCAAGTACTTAGGAATAGTGGTGGACCAATGCCTGAATTGGAAGGATCATACCTCAATTTTGTGTCGTCGACTAGGAAGAATGACAGGAATTAGTTGTGTGATAAGTGGGTTCTTAACTCTTGAAAACCTAAAATTTGTTTACTATGCCGTATTCCACGGTGTGGCTGTTTGTGGGGGGTATTGCGGGCGCGACTATACAACCCCTTATTGTTGCTCAAAAATGCGTGATAAAAATTCTTCTTAAAAAGTACAGACGCTTCCCATCTGCTGAGGTATTTGAGAAGTTCAAAGTTTCAAAATTTGATTCGATATTCAAAATAATCTTTAATTGTAACACATGAGAATATTAAAGTGGGCTTAGGTATACGAATTTTTCGACTCAAATACTCGTATGGGAGCATCAACCTTCCTTTTCGTTTTACCACAGCTGGTCAATTAACGTGTCCATATAGAGATGCGAAGCTCTTTAATGAGCTTCCCTCCCAGGTGAGAGAAGCGACCTCCTAACACACATTTAAATTAGCAATAACGATATTGTTTATAACTTAGTTTTTCTGCACTTTATATTTATGTATTTTCCATGCTTTTTGTAAGTTTTTTTATAAGTATATTTTCTATGTAAATTTGTTCAAGTCAACTACTCCCCCAAGCACGAGATTTCCCTAACATGGGGGAGTAGATAATGAAATATATTTCACGTTTACTTACTATGCTTCAAAATAAATGAATGATTTAAAAAAAAACTTAAATTTTGTGAATCGGATAATAGTGACCTTCATCTTACTCGAAATTGTTTCTACAGTCATTGGGAGAATAAAAGGTAATTACTGAATTTCAGTTGTCATGACCAGATGTTTAAATCTAGCAAAGGAGAGAAAATGAGAACTTCAGAGTTTATATTGAACGAATATTGAAAGGAAGCAATGGGGCCAGTGTTCGCCAAGGGGCCCTTAAGGGCCAAAAATGGACCTCAAAAGCTTAAGTCATAACGAATAACACCCCCATAACGACCCTTTCGATATCGCTTTGACTAATGAACCCGGTTGTTGTCCACGGGATTATTGTCCGAGTTCATTCTGAGGTCGGATTAATTTCAAACAACATGTTCATCACGCGAGAGGAATCCCACGACGAAATTCCCTTTTCGACCTCCGATCCAGCATCCCAACGTCCTTCGTGACTGGCGGTTTCAATCACTCAAAAAAAAAACGGACTGAAAAAATTTTTTTTCAGTCCCGAACTCACGCCTTAATGGACATTTGATTTACGACGTGCCCGCTAACGTTACGAAAAGCTTTGGAAATAACTTCCTCTCGGCCGCGAATTAATTTCTCCATCCGTCTCTTTTGTTAAACGTAAAACAAACGCGAGTTTTTCATTTGTCAACTGGGAAAGACGTTTTTAGCGCTGCTTTTCCCGCTTGCCGTCAGTCGAAGGAAGAAATTTTCCGTTTCTTCATGAATAAGATGGCGTTTTTGAGGTGACAAAAAGGTGATTGATGGGACACGACCCGAGCGAGACTAATATTGATATTTAGTCTCAAGTTTAGGTTGAAGTAGAACCGTACTCATGGCCTGGCCTACGTATAAATGGTCAAATTAGGTAATAATTTATCCAGTCATTCGTCAGTTTAATTAGGCATAAATTTCAATTGAGATAAAAACTCAATTTTTCAAGTCGGATATTTTCAAAATGAAGCTACTGCAAATTTTGGAGGTAATTTGGGACTGAATCCAAAAAGTCCGTACATGCAGTATTTTGATTCTATGAGTGAATTTTCAAAGAAATTTACGAAGCTATGGTTGAAAAAATCGAAATATTAGCTACTTGAAAGAATAGTCAACCTTCAACCTTGAGGGTGGTGAACGAAAAGTTAAAACCATACAATAATTTCTTGGACAAATATTTTTTTCAACTCAAAAAATACTCGCATAGAGAACCCCGCGTATACTATGGTTACAACATTACATCTAATTCATTATTTAGCTTCCTAATCTACTAAGGTAGTGGAAGCTTTGTTCACTTTTCGAGATTGAAAAAAAGTGCTCTCCAAAATTAAAATGTCCTCGCGTTTTACATTTCAGGCCTTCCTGAAAAATTTTGGTTCCGTGTCTGTCTGTCTGTCATGAAATCCTTGCCACAGCCATAACTCCTACAATTTATTATCATCCGATTTCGATGCAATTTTCAGGGATTATGTGGGTTGGCGTGTAGATGGTCCCCTTTGAAAATCATTGCCCCCAGACTGATAGTAGCCACTGCGCATGTGCAAACATGTATTTCCTTGTTACAGCCATAACTTCTACATTTTCCAACAATATTCAGAGATTGTACGGGTTGACGTGTAGAGTCCCCTATGAAGATAGTGCAAGGTACTTAGAGATTGATGTTTTGACATAGGCTAGTATGCATCGGGTCATCTATACAATTGGGTTATGGATACGAGGAAGCTTTGTGCCACACCCACTTGGCAGACGTTTTAACGTTTTTGTGAGGAACCTGAACTGCCTACTCAACTAGGCAGATTTCCGATTAATTGTCATATTTCAGACCCATCCGAATATGTGAAGGTGTAAATTGACTAAAATCTTTCAAAACCGCGAAGTGAACAGATTTTCGGATTCTCCCATCCCTACAACGTCGACTTTCTAGATTCGGCTTTCCAAAATGAAAAACTATCACTCCATGAATGATATATCCGAACCAGACATATCAAATCATAAATGGCCACTTTCCATAAGCCGCCTCCTGAGTTGCTACCCATCAGAAGTTTGGTTCCAGGCAGAGTGCGCGAATATTTGAAAGCAGTCCGAACGCTGTCGTTGTTGAGAAATCAGGACGATTCAACATTATTTTCTCTCAAAAGATCCCGATGAAAAGGGACTTCACAGTTCATCTGGGGCCAACCTCGAGTCGGCTGTCGGGCGGCAGAAGCGCCTCTCAAACTCCGGTTGAAAACATCTTGAAGGGGTGGAAGACCCCCGCTGGTCCCCGAACAAAGAAAACTTTTCGGCCAAGTCCAAACAAAAGGAGGGAAAACTCGCTCCGCTTCGGATGTAAACGAAGGCATCTTATTTTAATGACGTCTCCAAAATCGCCGACTGTTTGTCCAACTTTTTCAGATGGACGAGAGCTGATTGTCTCGGACACGAAAAATAATTCAATTTGTTTAGTGTTGCCAACTGTCCCAAATTTTTCGTGGCGATCCTGTTTTTTCTCTATTTTTCTTTTTATTCCATTTGAATTACACCCTTCCTACAACTATCTAGCAATGAATGTATAAATTTTGGTTTTAATCTATGTTGCAATGGTTCACTTCAGCCAACTCTACATTGACAGTGCTTTAGAAATAAGTGCTTGAGATTTTATAAGTCTATAATGGGATTGAAGCAGCCACACCTCTTTATATACAGATCTCCAGAATTGCAGGTACCGGAATCGCCGAATTGAGATTCTGTGGAGTAGGACTAGAAACAATAGTGAGCATGAATGTGCTTCTTGAGTGAGCCAACCTTTAGACATCTAGGAACGAAGTGCTAACGAAAATTGAGCTTGGATGTGGAAAATCCAGTCAACCTCGACACTTTACTTGCGTCTCCAAAAATGGGAGTGAACAGAAAAAATATTAATTTTTTAAACGACATAAACATAAATTTGTGATTGATTTATACTGTGTTTTATGAAATAATATTTGATTGTTCTATTCCTTTAAATTTGTAAAGGGTAAAAATTAATAAAACCCATTAAAAAAGAGATAGGATTGATAATTCAGCAAGAAAATCAAGAGGTAACAAATTTCTTGCGGGTTTCTCTTGATGTTTGTGCTGAGTGATCGAGCTCGAAACACTCTGCTCAAGTCGTAGTAATGGTGCTCTACGGCTCGGAATCCTGGGCAATGACTTGCTGATGAGGAATCCCTTTGGCAGTTAGAGAGGGAAATCCTTAGCATGATTTTTGGCACCAGATGCATCAATGGTCGTTTCAATGGGAAGCTTGACATTGTTGTTGAAAGAAAAGCCAACCGCCTCAGATGAAGACGACCGAGCTGTGAAGAAGATAATATCAGGGGAATAGAGGAGGCCGCCGACTGCGTCGAAGACTGCGGAAGAGGTAGCTGGAAGATGTGGAAGAGATCCTGAGAAGAGTCAGGGCTGGAAGGAGGAGGTTGGGGCTCAAGATCAAGCTGATTGGAAAACTGTTACTGGGGAGGCTAGGCCCTATGGTGTGTGGCTCCTAGGAGCATCTTTGAGGCATGAAAGTCAAACTGTTTCCTCCAAAATCAAAATTTCTGCAATCGCAGAGCTTTGGTGAGTCATCGAACCCTCTTTTCTCGAATCATCATCATAATCAGTAATCTCACCGTTAATTTTTTCATGTAGTTCACTTTTGTTACTGAATATCATGCGTAACAGACTGAAGAGAGAATTTTTCTAGTCTAGTTCTCGAACACTTACACCTTTTACACCTTGCACCTCTTTTCACCAACACGGGTTGTAACTATGTAATCCAACCTTTGGGTGGAGAGTCTGGGCTTCACACTGAAAATTCTCAACATTTAGCCAAATAAAGAATATTATTAAAGCACATATTTAATTTACATAAAAAATCAGCAAAACCTGCTATCGGTACGGCTATTTTGGTGATCTCGCCCACTGCCTTTCTTCTTGTTTAATAAATACGATAGTTTTTTGCGAGATCTCATCGGTAATATTAAATTTCGACCGTCTCCCAGCTCTTTGGTCCATAAAGTCGTCGGACTGATTCATGGAGACTGTTCATAAAGAAATTCGTCCCTCTCCCGTCATGTACTTCACAGACTCCCACGTCCGACCCTACAACCCCAAAGAAACCTCCTTGTTGTACCGCAACTCATCCTTTTTTTTGGCGAACACCGCGGAAACCCTCGGGTTTATATTAAACGGTCATAGAGGGGTCCTCATAGATGATATTTTCAGCTCTATTTACTGCTGGTAGAGATTACCTTCCTCTCTCGGTTCACTCTTATTTACGCCCGTCCCCTAAATTCAGGTCTTCCGTCCACCCGTGTATTGAGGTCTTATGAAACCTCCTCTCAGATTTCTTTTTTCACTACAGAAGCTTTGGAGCGAGCACTTTCAGCTAATAATAACCCCTTCCAGCTCTAATCTATTGCTTCACTTGGTCCTGAGAGTTGAACCGTCAAATCTACGAGCCTTTTAGCGCTTCTCTTAGTTCCGTCTCTTACATTAATTTTTTTCTGGTTTTCTGGATCCTGTTCATTCAGGTCATCGTACTCGGTGGCTTGAGGATTTTTGATGAAACATTAAATTACTTATATCACCGAAACAAAGTCGGCATTTGTGCTGAGGATAGTAATAGCATAATTTGAATATTGATTGCATGATTAGAGTAAGTTTAATTTTATCAAGATTCGGGAGATATTGCGATTCTATGATGAATTAGGAAGGTGTTCCAGAATTGAATGGTGATCCTGTGATAGAATGGATGTACGTTGGAGCGCTAACAATACTGAAAAGTTGGACTGGCAGGGAATATTGACTGCATTTACACTTATCAGCAGAATAAAGCCAATCGAAATCCGGACCAACTACATGTTAGTGGTTGTTCCATAGTTCTCCATATTCCATACTGACTTTTGTCACAACTACTAGTATAATACTAGTAGTGAAAAAACGACATGACGAATAGGACTGAAGACTAGACATCCTGACGTTATTCATGGGCCTGATGAGATTGTTGAGGCATTGATTCTCGTATAAAAAGAAGCGGAGAGACTGGACTACTACTGGACGCTACTTCACTGATTTACAGACTATTTATTAGTCTATTATAGGTCTATAACTATTATAGGTCTATTAGGTAGATTATAGTGGTGCTGGGATGGGTGAGTAGTAGCCTCTCAAGTGCACCAGGGTAGTAACCTGGGCTTATTTCTCTATTTCTCTTTTTTTTAATTTTTTTAATTGCAGATTTGGATTCTAAGTCAAATTTCATGACCCCTCAACCAATTACCGCATATTATACGAAAATAAATACCTTTTAACATATTAAATACATATTTTAACATATTATGTTAAATGTTTTGCATTTTTAAATACATAAAAATCCGATCCCTCTTCATGGTAATATTTAATATACAAGGTTCCTTCCTTAAACAAATAAGTAGGTAGTTACCTGAATTGTACATTCATGAACTTCTTCACGAGTAGAGTATTTGTAATTAAAATCAAATTCTGTGAGCGTTGATCATTGAAACAATAATATACCATTAGAGAAAACTGCGGTGGGCAATTGTGCGCAACGTTTGAATGGCTAGGCCGTATTTAATAAGAACTTTTACGCTGTGCTTGGGTCATAAGATGTGTTGGATGTCTGGTAATGACCACCAACAAAGATACTTCAGGTAATTACTATAATTAACTTCTCTCGCACTTTTAGATTTGACAATCACAATACGCTGTAGATAGAGAAAACAACTTTATGATAGGACTTTTTCGTATGGACAGAATTACAATAAAATTTACAGATCAACAAAAAACACCTACGTAGTCCGAATAATCAGAGTCGTTATTATTGGTTCAGAATCACGTCCTCAACGTTAATCTCAATCATTCAGTTGCCGCTCTTGTTGTCAAGTGGTGTCATTAGCTCGTTCAATGGGCTCAAGTGCTCTCAATGAAGGAACCATCCAGTTTTGGAGGCGACTAATCAAAAAGTCGGAATAGATGGCATGCCGTCCAATGGTGGTAATCGAATATGGTTTTAATTCGATTATACGGAACACTCAGCTCTCTCAGATTTCATTCGATGAATCGGTCAGAGACTCTCAAGGATAATTGAAGCCCATAAATGGTATTTTATGAATTATATCGCTATTGGACAAGTGGTAGCGAGAACATATCAAAATCACGATGTACAACTTTAGGAGAAAAATTGTTGCATACTTTGGTTGGTCATTTATAACTAAATAAGAGCCTTAAATGGGAACTTTATTAGAAATTTCTCATTTTTCCGCTGTCAAAATTATAATTTTCCTTGTCAGTTCCCACAAAATAATTTGCAATTCATTTAGTATTAGTTCTCACGGATGAGTTCACTTTATTGTGACTTTAATTAATAATATACTTTTTTATCGAAACATATTTAAATTACTCCTCTAATAAAAAATTGTTCTATTTGAAAAATAAATCCTACTTTCAATCTAGTCAATTCAAGTATTTATACCGATTTTGGACACCACATTTCATCTAGTTTTGATAATGGACGATAAACCCTACATAACCATCTTCATGTTAAATTTGGCGATGATTTCGAATATTGTACGGAGGTGTTAGAAATTACATTGGTTAGTTCGTCATTAATTAGTATTTTTTTTTTTTTGCGGAAACACCAGTCAAGAAATTACAAGATCCTTAATTTATTGTGCAACTACTACCAACTGAAAAGCGTAAAATTTTCCTATGAGGATACATAGGGATAGGTAATTACTTTTAACTCTATTTTTCGAAGTTCAAGCCATCTAATTTAGACTTACCTCCATCCAAACCTACTTCCTCAAATGTAAAATATTGTGATAATTTAATTAAGATAACTATATTATTTATATCAAGCGGATGCTCTGCTGACAGGACTTGATGGCCAAAATCATATCATGTTTTTCATATATTTTGTCGAATTTGTAATAATAAACATATGTAGTTCTTTCATTTATCTACTCGCAATACCAATATTGAGAGTAATATTCTGCAGTGACAAGTTGAGAGCTAACTGCAGTGTAGGTAGGAGAATTCCAAAGAGACCGAAGTAGGAGAGGAAATGCAGAGTTTCTTGGAGTGGAACAGAGTTTCTCATTTGAGTTTCAACATTACATTACCAGAGATCATTGTACACTTCCGGCGCAGTGAACCCGTTCTAACTTTAGAGCAGGAGGAAGGTGTAGTTTTGATGTTTTCCCAAACCAGAACAAGATGATGGTAGTCGATGCCGGTTTCGAGTTGAATGCACTCACTCGGAGGTCTGATCTCATCAGGTAACAAGGTAGCACAGTAGTGTTGTTAGCGGGATATCAAGCCGGCATTGGATTCATTTCGTTGCATTGTTCAATAAACTGGCATACCTTAACCCTAATTGGACCATGGTGTCGCCAAAAACATCTTGGGAATTCCACAGCTGTCCCAAGGTGTCATCAGATTAACTAGAGTCAAATTCCAATTTAAAGATAATGGACAGAGCTGAATTTTCGAACCATTTTATTTAAGTTATCAGAAATAAAAAAACGCTGCAAATTATTACACAAAGGTTTATTATTTTTCTACATAGATCACTCGTTTACAAAGAACACGGCTTTGCCGTTGTCACAACCTACCAAACATAGATACTACCTACCAACCACGTACGAACAGCGGTAGCATTTTGGTCAGCTATAATTTGAACGGAGATTAGGCCTCTATTGCGATTCACACTCGTGTTTCTGATTTATCGAAAGTCCAACCCTTAAGTTCTCGTAGGGAGCGAACGGTTTGCCCTGAAGAGCTCCGCGTGGTCTCTAAAAATTATTAAAATGCCATACTATCTTAAATTGATGGAAAACAGAACCTTTACATCAAAATTTTTGAGTTAGGGAGTTTTCAAAATTGCAACCCTTAGAAGTGACCGAAATCAACCAAAAGCTTCGGGGCACAACTTGACCCCAAATGAAGCTCATATACCAAAGTTCAACCAAATCGGCCGGAATGGCGGACGAACGGAAAATTTTTTAATTCGATTTTTGGATTCTACGTAGGTACCTCGAAACGTAGGTAAAACATCAAATTTTGAGGGGTGGTTAAATATTCTTTTCCAAAGGTTCATTATTGAAAATAATAAACCAAAATGATGTTATGACAGAAATTTTGAAAATTTTTGAAACAGCGTTTCAGTGCAGATCAGACTTAGGTCCTTGAGTGCAAAGAGGAAACAAACAGAAATGCAACCTTATTTTGGCGATTTAGGTACCTAGGTAGTTTCTAGCGAGAATTACCAGATTTCGAACATCTCAAATCAAGAAGGGAATGCGAACTAGCGGAAGTTAGGTTATCAAAAATTGACTGAGTGAATATCAGAGCAAGAAGATGAGTAGGAGCTCATTTTTCGAACAAAACATTATAACAAGAGGCACTCCGTCCTGAACGTGCTAACCTCATGTATATATTCATGTTACATAATTGTATGATTTTACTACTTGAGATAATTCAATAATTTACGGTCTCTCCCTAAGAACATAGGAAGGTGGATCCAGCCATAGTACTAGTCTGCCCTATGTACTGATATATAATGAGTGAGTACTTTTTTATGGTGGTAGTAGTAATAAAGAAAATAATTTAGCTGATATTTCTTTCATATTGTTAATTTGTTCGTATCTTCATATTTTTAACATAAAATTGAAAAACCGAGTTTAACTTAAACTCTCATTCAGCTCCTCTGTTGGGTGGCCAAGTGACAGATTGGTCACAACTCAAAGCTTTGTCAGACCTGATGCCAGACACAGGTGTCAGAAATGATTATAAAATTAAGACTCAAGAACGCTCATTACAGTTATCATTCCCGGGTATAACCTTAGAAACCACGAGAAAGAAATTCACAAGGGGGGTTCCTTTCACACCCTGATACTTTGATTATTCTGTCGAGTCGCGGTCAAATTATTAAAATCGGTGTTAAATTCACATTTGTCAAAAATTGGAGGAGCAGTTCCGTAGCTCTGAGAGGTGGATGTGTAATTGGTTCACAAATGGAGGAGTAGATAGTTATGAACTATTGATTACTGGCTAATGCTCACATCCGAGACCCTCCGGTGATTCTCTAGTGACCCACTTAGTATAACCTTCAGTATCGTTTAATCTAATCGAGGGGGTGTATCGACTATTAGGGAAGATAGCTCAGCGTGTCTAGCGACTGAAAAAAGACTAAAAGCTGTGGGTATGAAAACAAGTTGAAAATCTCGGATATTATAATTTCATGTACGAGTTCTTCTGAACTTACCTTCTGACAAATTATACAATTTTTCCTGAATTATTCTTCTTTCTATTATTTTGAATTATTCTTGTTCTGAGCGTTCATCCTGTTCATAAACAATTGTGACCTGACAATGGTAGTTTCGGTTCATCATCTGTTAGCTGACATGTTCGTTTGCTGACGGGTTCATCTTGGTGTTTCTACCTGCTGGCTAGAAAGCGTAGTTTCGTCTATTAAAACCTCTCTGGGCTCTATCTAGGCTGAACCCTCCACGTATAGATTACTTTTCTGTCAGATTCCTCTTACTCGTGTTCAATCAGTCTCTTGCACAAAGCGAAAAAAAAGTGGGATTCCCACTGATTGCTTGTTGAAGTGATGACCTAATCCATAAATACCTACAAACGGATTAAAAGAACGGTTGATGGATGAATCGAAATATGGATAAAAAATAGAGTATTTTCTTTGCAGAAAGCCATATTACCTATGTAGTTGTTGGGTTATAGATTAATATGTACTAATATGTAGCTTAAGGGTCTTGAACGTTACCTTATAAAACATTTGCAGTTGTAATTTGAGGTAATAGAAGTTTTATGACTCTAGAACTGACGTTTTGAGCTTATGAGCTTTGCGAGTTATTGAAGTTCCACTAGAATCGCAGTTTCAATAGACCAGGAGTTGTAGTGCGATTAGTGAGCTTCCAGTGGCGCTATCTGTTATCTATATTTCGAGGCAAACTACCTCTCTGTTCACAACTTTGTTTGACAAAAACGCCTCAACCTCTTGGCAGGTTGTTCAGAAACTGACTCGACAGCGGCAGAAAACGGGTAGTTACCCGCACACTTCGCTCTGCTGAAAACGACCCTCACACACTCTACGACTGGAAACGGGTAGTTACGCATACACACCAGGAACCCTCCCTTCGCCCATTCAGTCTGCCCAGGCCTGAGTGACTAAACTCAACTTGAACGGGTTAAATGGGCTGGTGGGCGGATCGTAAATTCCGGGTTGCGGATTGCGAGTGACCTTTGAACCCTCCATTTGCATACGTTCGTCATCAACACTCCTCCTCCACCTCCAAGAATGTAATTTGACGGAGGAAACTCGAAGTTAGTCGCTCGGATGGGC
This sequence comes from Apolygus lucorum, assembly GCA_009739505.2. NCBI lineage: Eukaryota > Metazoa > Arthropoda > Insecta > Hemiptera > Miridae > Apolygus > Apolygus lucorum. The sequence goes on along the minus strand of CM019178.2, from coordinate 15,493,414 downwards.
ACCAGGAACTTCATGCGAGGGTGGCTCGGAAATGAGTTAGAATGGGAAGTCATACGCTAAGCATCTTCGCTGAACATAATTACCCACCAACAGACAATTATTATCTCACTTGGCCAGTGAAACCTTTTGGTTTGTTATTTTCAATGATGAACCTTTGAAGTCGAGCAAGAGAAAAAATTAGATCCCCTCTTCACAATTTGATGGTTTAAAATCCGAAAATCTAATGAAACACTTTTCAAGAGGTTATCAATTTCTCCCTTAGAGGGGAAAACAATAGATCATGGACAAGTTCATGTTATCGGTGTAATTTTAAAAATTAACCCTTGATGCCTCGAGGTATCTTTTTGGAAATCCGATTATCAAGCTTTCTATTACATATCTATCCAATTTTTAGACGACTTTCTTGGGCTAACGAAATATTGGTTGTTTGAACTATCGTAGATATCTGTCTTAAACAACCGAATGTTTGAGAAAGCGTGGAAAAATCATCGACTCCTGGAATAAGATTGTGACAAGATCATTAAATAGGTACCTATGCATGAAACGCTGCAAATCATTACATTTATTATTTTTCTATATACATCACTCGTCTGTAAAGAACACGGCTTTGCCATTGTCACCACCAACCAACTTGAAGAAAAACATCCGCGTGGTCTCAAAAAATTCTAAAAATTCTATACTATCTCAAATTGATAAAAAACCCATTCTTTATATCGAAATTTTTTGAGTTTGGGCGTTTTCAAAATTTCAAACCTTATTTTTCAACTCTTAGAATTGACCTACATCAACCAAAATCTTCGGGGCACAACTAGACCCCAAATGGAGCTCACATGTCAAATTTCATCAAAATCGGTCAATGCTAAGTGGCAGACGGAATTCTACGTACCTTGATACGTAAACCAACAGATTTTGAGGGAGGATTAACATTTTTTTTCTTGTTCGTTTTCCAAAGGTTGATTATTGAAAATAACAAACCAAAAGTAGGGTGGTCAGCTTCCTCAAAAAGAACGTCAAGAACATTCCACATAAACCTCTAAAAAATTGCAATTTTTCAATGGTGACCAGAATCAATAAACCCATTTTCATGTCAATCCTTAAGTAAAAAGTTTTTTTTGCGTAATTTTCTGAGTTAAGATATTTAAATACCTACTGCAAATTATTACATAGCTGTTCATTTGGGTTAATTGTTATTTTCAATAATGAAAATCCGTTGGAATCGAGCAAGAAAAAAATGTTACCCCCCTCTCAAAATTTGATTTTTTACGTTTCAAAGTATGTAGAATCCGAAAATAGAATTTAAAACATATTGTTTAGTAATGCATGCATTCCAGGGGACGTCCCATTGGATAAGCATTAGATCAGTTAAACCAGTTGCTAAGCGATAAAACTGTTTCACTCGATGTAATTTATTTATTACTTTAGGCAAGAAATAGTGACTCCCCCCCACCCCCCCCCACCATTATCCACCATAACATTTCTAGCGGCACAGGAGCCTCGAATCTGAAGAGCATTTTAAAATCCATGATCTACGATACCCAACATGCGAATTCGAGTTCACCCCCCTCCCTCCACCAATGGTGCCAGTCCGGCACCAAAGCGGAAATACGTTGTAACATTGAACTTTCATCTATTAGTTTTAGTAGGCGGTCCATCGAGGTTCACATCCGTATTCAAGGTGAAACACAAAAAAACAAAAACCACGATTTATGCGGTTTATGGTGCCCTGGCATCATAAAACTAATGGTGGCACCACTATTAGTTCCATGGTGGTACAGAGAATAATTCATGAAAATCCTGGGGTACAATGAGAATTTTTCCTCAATTTCAAAGGTTGGGTACAATTAGTAAGCAGTAAAGGAACCGAAACATTGAAAAATCGGATATTTTGTGAATATTATACCCCCACCCATCCCCTCCCCTTGCAAATTTTGGTACTCTGGTAAAATCATGTACAACTCGGAAGTTATTTGAGTCAAACAAAAAAAGAAACACGCAAATCGGTTGGAAATTGAGGCCTGGGCAGATTTTACAAGATTACCCCAGCAAACGCACGTTTTTTAAGCATTAACCCCCCCTTTCCACCCCTTAAAAAGCAAAATTCAAAACTCCGACGCCGTAGTGCACAACAAGATAGTTTTTCGCGTCGAAGAAGAGAAGAACCACGAAAATCGGTTGAGAACTAAGGCCTGGGCAGACGACACAAGATTATGCCCAAAACGCACGTTTTTTGAGCATTAACCCCCCCTTTCCCCCCATTAAAAGGCAAAATTCGAAATTCCGGCGACGTAGTGCACAACTAGATAGTTTTCCGCGTCGAACAAAAAAAGAACCAGGAAAATCGGTTGAGAACTAAGGGCTGTGCAGACGACACAAGATTTTGTCACACACACACACACACACACACACACACACACACACACACACACACACACACACACACACACACACACACACACACAGACATACACCTATGGTTTTTTTCGCGGATTTGGATTCAGAATGGTCTAAAACGGATTACTGTGTGGTTATTTTTTTTTTCTGTTGAGTGTTGTCCTCCTTCACCCCTGATCGATCGCATAAGGACGCCCAAGTCTTACTGTGGGACGTCCTAAAAAATACGTCCGACCGCAGCACTTTTCTTAGCAACTATTTATGTTTCGGGTAGGTTTCAACCGTAACAATCGTAGCATGCGTACGAGTCTGCAACACAATGGGACATTTCATATCCTTTAGTTTCCATCACATTTCAGATCATTACAATTAGCAGTCTTGAAATTCCTTCTGGATGTCGTTTCTTGTCGGACGGGGGCGGTGTAAAATGGCTAAGTCACTATAATCTTTGAGAAGTGATAAAGGAGCTCCATCCTAAACACCTAATTTCCCTGCTGAAGCCACGAAGACGTAAGGCTACTGCACTTTTGTTCGAACCCTCCCCTTTTCCTCTTCTATACTCCCCTCTATAGACCCCTCTATCTTTGAATTATAATTTATTGATACTGGGTGACTTATTTATTTATTGTTTTTTTTTTAATTTATTGAAACTGTTTATTAGAAACAAAGAAAATCATATACAATTAATTTCTAACTTTAGAGAACTGGACTTGTGTTTGCTGCTGTTGTTGGTAAGTCGATGCAAGCGTATGTTGATCACCAAGTGAAGTAATACTCCAAGAAAATTGCCTTTCGCTATTGCGCTATTTTGGTTCATTATTCTCAATAGATAACAATAATAATAGTTTTCACAACTTGTTGGGTGGGTTAGGACAAAAATCCAATTCGCCATTATTCGAGCAGTGTCCCTGCGAATACGAGGTGCCCGAAGGAAAGTGCGGCCACTTGAATTGGAGTATTTGCAGCCATTCCATTGTTGGAAGAAAACCAATGGACCCCCCCCCCCCCCCCCAAATGAAACTCCCCGTTGTTATTTACAGTAACTCTATTGTTGAGTACGTTTGGAGAAAATACAAATGTTATTGTGAAAATAAATAAACCTTTAGAATCGACCAAGAAAAATATTTTTTTAACCACCCCTAAAATTTGTTGGTTTCAAGGTGCGTAGAATCCGAAAATCGAATAAAAAATTGTCCTTCCATCCGCCGTACGCCGCAGTCAATTACCAATTATAACCTTTTTTGTGACGAGAAAGATAAATGAACTCCTATACTTCTTATCAATAGATAATTAGTATTAAATATAAGACTTGCGGATATGGAATGAAAGAACTTACCTGGTTGTTCTGAGGTGAAGCAGTTTGAGTAGAGTAGAGCTGCCACGACCTACCAAATGGTAGGACTGAGTCGGGAGACTCAGTGTAAGTTGGATGTCGTTAAGCAACAATAGTCTAACCCACAAAAAATCGATTTTTTAAAAAACATATTTTGCTTCATTTGGGCACCTTGATTGACCTCCGATGTTTATTTCGGTCGAAATTTCAATATCCATTTTTCTAAAAATGAAAAACGACTGTTATAAAACTCGTAGTGCTAATGAACGTCGATACGCAACAACCATCTAACCACAGATAGCGTATTGTTGTATTCTGTGATGCCCGGGATTCAGTTTTGCAACAATAATCCGATTGCACTCCATTTATTCAGCTGCTATCATATATGGAACAACTGAGTTAAAGAACTATAACTGTAAGACGCGAATGAAAACTCTGATTTTGAGAACTTTTAATTTAATCTTTTAAACTGAAAACAATGTGCTTCTGCCACCTTGGTAGTCTCGGGAAATAACTCTGCGTTGTTCAGATATTTTGCACGAAAAAGTTTTTGAAACATGCTTTCTTTTCTATTATAACTTTTTGAATATAACTTTTACAAACTTCTTCGTAAAATAGTGAAACTTCGTATATTTACGTTTTTGGGGTCGCTGAACTAGAATATTTCAGTCTAAACAAGGCGACACCAACGATTTTTGACATTTCGGAATCTCAAAATCATGTCAAATAAGTAATGAAATTTTTTCAGAATTCATTGTAAAATTATGAAAAATTCTATTTTCTCGTATTTTATTAGAATTTTTATTAAATTCAACAAAAAAAGCAAATTTTTTGGTTTAAGAGTCAGTTGTTTATTATTCCGTAATTTAGTTTTGATGAAATTGTCCACTACTTGAGTTATTTAGCATGCCTATAAAGTGAAGACTCAAGGAAAACCGGACGTAGACAGTATGTCAGTTAGCTGATTTTGACAGTATTTTCGAATATGAAGTGCCTCTGAGTATCGAAAATGTTGGGTTTTTACCATAGAAATAGGTTAGATAAACAGTATTGAATATGTGAACACATCGAAAACCACCTTGGAGATAATGGTATGGAAATATGAATCCGAAATTTTAAATCGCGATTCCTAACACTTTGTGATTTGTGGGTTATTCGAGTGTTGCAAAATGGTATCCAGTTAAAGTAAGTTGAAGTAAAATGCTTGAAGAGCAAATTAAGTTAAGTGAGTATTCTGTTGAAAAGTTGAGTAATGAAGTTAAGTTAAGTTGTTGCAAAGTTAAATAAAGAAAGTTAAAATTCTGAAGGCTTATTTCTGTTATAACCCCTAATGATCAACGAGAAGTCAAGAATGTTAGGTGTACTTCCATATGTGAATACATAAACGTCAAGTATATCGAATATACAGCCAAGGAACTTATTCGTAATTCATTATTGAAAATAATAAACCAAAATAAACCTGTGTGTAACAATTTGCATCGTTTTAAAACGCTTTTCGAATCCATGTGCCAAAGTAAAGACATAAAATGTCGAAACAATCCGTTCGACACTTTCCTCAGTTACCATGGACCAATTTTGATGCAATTTGGTATATGCATCATTTAGTCTATAACATAAGGACACTCAAGTCGTACCCAAAAACGCGAATTTTGGGAAGGATAAACGTACCTGAAAATACAACTTTTACTATCGTGAACTCGTTCGTATGTTAATGTATTTCATTATATGAGGGCTCTTTTGAGTAAGATTCTTCTAGTCATCAAATATGAATATAAAAAGAAAGTGATGTTCGCACCGACCCTTTGACAAAAGCCATTCATTTCTCAAGTCGTTCAGCTGGAACGAACTATCATGCAGGAAACGAATGGCTTTTTGTTTTAGCGCGATGTTCGTAACGTATAAAAAACATAATGGATTTTCATCAGTCGCCTTCTGTCAGTCTCAATCATGTACCGTAAATTGAAGGTTGTTTTTCTTGTTCCGCTGGTTTTGGTGTGCGCTACTCAAGACCACTCCATACAAGAACCGAAAGATGGACAAGTGAAGGAGAGTTTTCTGAAGAAAATTGGTTCATTCCTGCAGCGGGCGGTTCCTGTGGCTATGACTCTCATTCCATTATTGCTGCCGCTGATTCCTGTGGTTCTACCAATGGTTATACCCATAGTTCAAGTGTTATTGCCATTATTACCAATAATACTGCCGCTTTTCATCCCACTAATACTGTTAACTGTCGTTCCACTCATACTTTTTTTCGCTGCTTACTTCATAATTCCACATCTATAACATGTTAGGAAGCATTATACAATCATGACAGTTCTGTTGAGTGGTCACCATTGTACGTGAATTATACCGATTTCTCAAATGTGACATTTTTTGGTTCCCAGAGGGTTCATCACACAAAACACGAGAAGAGAATCGTTGGTCTTGAAATTATGAGGTTACATTATAATTTATTTAAATTGGCTGAGGTTGATTGGACCTTCATTCAGGGGTTAAACGTATAGTGGAGGATGTACGATTCGGAATCGTTAGTTTTAGTAGGAGCCATTTTATTTGAATTCAATTATGAGTAATTCCATATGATTTACACTCTTGGGCATACACTTGATTCGCTTGGAGAGATTTACTCTACACTCTTGGGCACTTGGTACGCATAGAAACACTTGTTCTACGCACTTGTGTGGGCACTTGGTACGAGAGAGAGACTTATTGAAGGTAAGGGCACTTGGTAAGGGAGAGAGAAAAATCGGCACTTGTTATGGCTAGAAAGACTTATTCTACTCGTTCATTGGCACTTAGTAAACGTTGAGAGATTAGGTAGGTACCGTACGCTTTCTTGAGCAGCTGTTACTCATAGAAAGACTTATTCTACGCGTTTATGGGCACTTAGTACGCTTAGAGAGATTATGTATTTTACGCTTTAAAGGGCACTTGGTACCAGTTGAGAAATTAGGTATTGTACGCTTTCTTGGGAACTTGGAACGCGTAAAGAAACTTATTCTTCGCACTCGAACAATAATTGCCACAGAAAAAGAGAAAACCGTTTATTCAGTTAGGTTTTTCCCATTTTTGTCTGGTCATTATTGTTCAATTTTAATGATACCAACGGCAATTGTTTAGTTTTTCCATTCCCTAGACTGGTGCACTAATAATTTCAAAAATCCTGGAAAATTTCGAATTTAAGTACAATTTTTAAAGTTTGGGCGCGTTTAATTTAGGGAAATACTAACCCGGAACGAGGAACGGACGGCGACCGACTGAGACCTCTTGAGACTGAGGGCCTTCCTAAGTCAGGAATTGAAAAAAAAAAATCATTTATTTTATTAGCCCTAAAAATTCTCCATTTAATACTGAATCGTTTGATACCATTAAGTTGATGGTTTGGCACTGTGTAAGTATCATAAATAGCTCTCAAAGTCGGGCATTACACTCGAGCGCCCGTCTAGCACTCCCCGCTCTGGGCGTTGGATCTTTACAAACGCCCCGCTCCATTCTTCCAAGCTTTTACGCTGATTCCATCTTTTGAGGTGCAAACAATAAGTAAACTGTCGTGAACATGAATCATATATTTACAAATATAGTTTAACTGTTGATAATATTTTTACAAAATGATTAGTGAGCTCCTGGATCGTAAGTTGAGAGCTGCTTTCAATGTTCTTTTTTCCTCGCCCACCTTTACCTCTTCGTTTTTTGAAAACATTTCTACCTCTCGTCATTATAACAAAACGGAAACTGAAGGTAATTAGAAACGAATGATAACTGAAATGAATCGGTAAAAACAGGAAGCAAAACAATAAACAACGTTCGGACGCAAAATATAACCTCACATTCATGAACCCTTCAGTTTGTTTGTTTTGGTTGGTCCATACACTCCATAGATCCATAAACTACATGGTAATGGAATAAGACATGAATAGAAATTTGTTTCTCAGATGTGAAAGTGAAGCCGTCCAGTGGGGGGGAGCAAGACGCACCGCGAAGCGAGGCCCAACCCCCCTGACGTTTTTCTCCCGTTTCTCAAAACTACGTTTTTACACACGTTTGCCCCTTTTTCTCCGCAACTACTGAACCAATCGAGCTGCTTTTTTTTTTTTTAATTCTTAGGGAATAGCTATAGTATACACTGAGTTTTTTTTATCCCCCTAAACATTATGTTAGTTGTATAAATGGTCGAAAAACTGGAACACAAAATAAGGGTTTGGGAAAATGAAAATTAAAAATATACGTCGATGATGTTAATTCATGAAAAAAACTCAGTAAACAATGCAGATCCAGATAGAGAAGACAAAAAAAAAAAAAAGGATCCTAGGTAATACAGTTGCTGAGAAAACGGGTCACAAAGAATGCTAATTTTACCCTATTACTTAGGAAGGCCCTTACTCTACGCACTCATGGCAACTCGGTATACATGATAGTTTCATTCTACTTGGCCAATTGGTACGCGTGGAGAGCCTTATTCTACGCGCTCTTGGCACTTGGTACGCCAGGGTAAGCATAGAGACTGATTTCACACACCATAGTAATATTTATATTAAATGAATTTGATGAGAATTTTTACAAGCAAATTTGATGAGAATTTTGTTATTGAATATTGGTTTTAGGTTTTTAGGTTATAACCTAAAACCTAAAACCAACATTCAATAACAAAATTCTCATCAAGTTTGCAGTTGGTTTCAATTTGGAGATTCAATTTCGAATTTTCTATAAATGGGTTTTTGCGCATCAAGTTTATTTTTAAGATTCCGACTGATTTATCAGAGTTCAAATTGGTTGATAGAACGATTTTAAGAAGAAAACTACTTTATTTAATGACCACCACAATGAGGTTGTACTATGCATTTATGTCTCAATAGTCGTTTTTTATTGGCAATAAACTCAAGAAAGAGGAATCAATAGCGTGAAGTGATTAGAATGTAAAAAAAAAAACAACTCGAACATAAAACGTATTTAAACTACAAGAAACTACAATGAATTCAAATATTTCCACTTTGCTTCGTCGGGAAAACCTAAAAAAAACATATTTTATGTTGTGCATTCCGGGGGACGTCCCATTAGATAAGCGTTAGATCAATGTAAACCAGTTGGTAAGCGATGAAACTGTTTCACTCGATGTAATTTATTTAGTATTTTAGGCTGGAAATAGTGGTCTCCTCCCTAAACCTTATCCTCAATAATATTTCTAGTGGCACAGGAGCCTCGAATTTGAAAAGAATGTTAAAATCCATGGACTGAGATACCCAACATGCGAATTCGAGGCCCCGCTCCCCCCTCCTCTCAATGGTGCCAGACTGGCACCAAAGCGGTAATACATCGTAACCTTGAACTTTCATCTATTAGTTTTAGTAGGCAGTCCGTCGAGGTTCACATCCGTAATCAAGGTGAAAAAAAAAAAAAAAATAAATAAATAAATAAATAAATAAAAATAAAAAAACACGAAATATGAGGTTTATGGAGTCCTGGCACCATGGTGGCACCACTATTAGTTCCATGGTGGTACAGAGAATAATTCATGAAAATCCAGAGGTATGATGCAAATTTTTCCTCAATTTCAAAGCTTAGGTACAATTAGTTAGTTATAAAAGAACCAAAATATTCAAAAATCTGATATTTTGTGAATACTATCCCCCTTGTTCCCTCTCCCCATGCTAATTTTGATACTCTGGGGAAATAATCTGCAACTCGGAAGTTATATGAGTCGATCAAAAAAAGAAACGCGCAATTCCTGGGCAGAATTTACCTTGATTATGCCCGAAAACGCCCGTTTTAAGCACTACCCCCCCCCCCCCCGCCGATACTGAAGGTGCACAGGGACCAGGCAGGGGGGTGGCTCTAGCGGCAGTTGACGTGGTACTAATCCCTCCCCCCCCCAATTTACGTTGGGTCCCCAATCCCGACTGTGGCGCAGGGCCGCCACCACAGCAGATCAAAAATCCTTAGTGAGTGTGACATACTCACCTGGCGCGTTAAGGGTTAAAAGGCAAAATTCGAAATTCCGGCGACGTAGTGCACAACTAGATAGTTTTCCGCGTTGAAAAACGCTGCAAATAATTACACAATGGTTTATTATTTTCTATATAGATCACTCGTCTACAAAATCACAATCCATCCAATATAAAAAAAAAGTCTGCCAAGTGGGTGTGGCACATAGCTTCCTCGTATCCATAACCCGATTATATAGATGATCCGATGCATAGTTGTTAATCTGAAAACACCAATCTCTAAGTACCTTCCACCACCCTCATAGGGGACCATCTACACGCTAATCTGGACAATCCTAGAAAATTTCATCAAATTCGGACGAAAAATGTAAGTGCGGTAGTGATGGGAATCAAAAAATTTCATAGCCAGACTGGGGATCGAACCTGGAACTCCTAGGTGTGAGTCCAGTACTTTGCTTACTGATGTACAGAGGGGTTTGTAAATTGGCTTTGAGATCCTCACCTCAGACGCAACCGTTACGGCTGTTACAAGTATTTTACGATTGCGCATGCGCAGAGGCTACTGTAAATTTTAAGGCCTTGATTTTCATTGGGGACCATCTACAACCTAATCCGCGTGATCCCTGAAAATGTCATCGATATCGGGTAGAAATTGTGGAAGTTATGGCTGTTACAAGCAATTCACGTTCGCGCATGCGCATCGGCTACTATCAGTCCGGGGGTGATGATTTTCATAGGGCACCATCTAAACACTAATCTGTAACATCCCTGAAAATTTCATTGAAATCGGATGAAAAATGTGGAAGTTACGGCCGTTTTTTTTTTTTTTTTTTTTTTTTTTTTTTTTTTTTTTTTTTTTTTTTTTTTTTTTATATATAACTCCCCTCAAGACAAAATGTCTTTGGTGACGGAGGGGGCACGCCATAAAACAAAATAAATAAATAAAACAAATATAATGGGGAGGACGCCCAGGACTCACCCGACGCCGGCCCTAGGGATGAGGGATGATGAGGAAGGTGGGGGTGGGAGAGAGGGATGAAGGGAAGTGCCTCTATAAAATGACCACCAGTTTAAATATGAGCCGAGCAGTACGCGGCGGGTGACACCACGGAGTACACCTACTGAGATGCCCAACTCGCGCAACTCCGTGGCACTTTTCCCGCACCACACTCCGCGCCACGACAAGGTTGCAGCCATCACCCTGATGTTGTTGGGTGCCACTCCTTTTAGCTCTGACACTGCTTGCCGTAAATCATCTCTATCATACTTTCTTATCTTAGCCCGCCAGGTCTGCTCCATGTCCATGCTGCCATTAACAACCTGGACATCCAGGATAATGCAAGACCTGTCGGGCTTGACGGCAACAATGTCAGGCTTCTTGCCCTGGTCACTTGGCATGTGGTATAATCTCTCTCTTTCAACATCCCAGCCGCTGGATGACAAGGCACCTGCTATCTGCTTGGCGACCGCATCATGACGTAGGATGCGGCCCCCGTGAGTTCGTGGACACTGCTGCACTACATGATACAGATGTTCATTTCCACTCCGACAGGCACGGCAAAGGGTATCTGTCATCCCACGACTACCCTCTAGAACACCGTACCGCTGTTGGCAGTGTTGCCACGCGGACGGCGTGGAAGTTCCGGTAGTCGCGGGCCCCAATGCCCTCCGAAGCCCAATCCACCCATTGGGATGAGATAAGGCTTTCGGAGCACTGTCGGAGTTCTTTACCATCTACTGACTCATGCAGGGCAGCAGCAAACTCAGCAGACGAACTGGGTTTTGGAGCAGATGGTGTTGCTCGGTCGCACCATGCTAACTGCTGCCTGACAAAATCAAGACCAGCAGCAACACGGGCGACCTCCCAGCTCGACCCCTGAAGGGCTAGCAGGCGCTGGCGGCGCAGAGAAGGGATACATGCGGAAAGAGACACAATACCAAGCCCACCGGATTTGACCGGTGCATGGATATAGGCACTTGGGACACCAGGTGGGAACCTCAGCCAAGAGCGCACAGCAGAGCGGACTTCTCTATCTAATTCTTGCAGCCTCCCCGCCGTAAGCCTACCGAAGACTAACCCGTAGGTTAGCTTCGGCAGTAAGTACGTGCGGAGGAGGCGCAGCCTCTGCTGTGGCTTCAATGGAGCCTTGGTGATGCGGGCTAGCGCCCTACCAAGGTCCACACGGCTGGCAGTAATGGTGGCCACCCCCATGAAGTCGACTCCAAGGTACCGCCAGACCTCCAACACAGATCGAGAAGGAATGGGGGCCTGTCCTATGACAAAACCCCCATCCACAACCTTCACTTTATGCTGGCGACCCGACGGGACCAAGGAGACCGACCCACATTTATCGGGGTTGACCACGAGTCCACACCTGGATAGCTGCTTAGCAAATGCATTGAGGGCAATCTGCAAGCCCTCACGGGTTTCTGCGAGTAGGATAACATCATCAGCAAAGGCCAATGCTCCTACTCGCACCCCAGGGGCGAGATCAAACCCTACTTCTGTGGGCAGCTTACCCAAGGCCGTATCCACGACCAGGTTAAAGAGGAGTGGTGATAGGGGATCCCCCTGGCGTACCCCACGCCCTATCCGTATATCCCCTGACACCTCACCTCCTGCCTCGAGGACCGTCACGCCTTCATGGTACAGACAGGCCACATACTCAATTAATCGAGATGGGGCCCCGACACCACGAAGGCAATCGGTCAGGGCAAGGTGACTGACTGTGTCAAAGGCCTTAGCAACGTCCAGAGCGGCGAGATGGAGTTGCCGGCGTTTAATACGGGCCAGCGAGATGACAGTTTGGAGAACTGTAAGGTTCTCCGCTGTGCCATCCGCTGGCCGAAACGCTCTCTGGACGTCACCAATGACACCAGCCACCTGGAGGCGAGATGCCAGTACTTTTTGGAAGTGGCGGAAGACTACCGAGGACACGGAGATCGGTCGATAGCCTCCAGGCCCACTTCCCCCTTTCTTAGGAATAAATACGGTTCGGGTACGGGTTAACGCTTTCGGGGGTCTTCCCGCAAGGATGAGCAGGTTGAGGATGAGCAGCTTAATCGTATTTGGTGCTTTATTCCAGCGACGGGCAGAAATACCATCAGGTCCAGCGGATGTGGAGTTCTTGACACGGCACTTATGTGCCTCGTCAAGTAGCACCGGCGAACACAAGATGCTGCGTAAGGAATCCCTGGTGGAGACTGGGGGAACCACTCGCTCCCCAGGGTTGTGGCTGGGAGCACTCAAAAGTGGCTCCCAGAAATCCACAAACTCCTGAAGAGGGGGCTGAACTTGAACTTCCCCAGGCTCCTCCAGTACCTCCGCAGCTACACGTGCCGGATGCTTCCTCCACAAACTCTGAACCCGGTGGTACTCCCGCCGCCTTGCTTGCTTAGCTGCTCTGCGACCTCCACGCAACACCACTCTGGGAGGAGGTCCCCCCTGGTGCTGCGTCACGGTCGCATCCCCAACCCGCGGGAAGATTCTCCCTAAATAGGCTGCAACCTTGTCCTCCAGGTTGTCCAGCCCTTCAACAGCCCGCCTCGCCAGATCCTGCAGGTAGGTGCTTTCATAGCCTTCAATACGACCTACCTGCCCCCCGAGCCTCAAGACTTCGGTCTTCAAATCGGCAAGAAGACCGGAGGTCCCAGGGGAGGGATACTGAATGGCAGACTGCTGGTCCACGCCAGCAACAGGAGATGCGGGTGAAGCCCCACTGCTATTTGCCAGGATAGCATCCTGGACAAGCTGCTTATAGTGGGGCTTCAGGCGGAGGTTCTTGATGGCAATGACTGTGCGCGTGGGAAAACGTTCGCTTAAATAAACATTTATATTACGTACCCCATTGCGCACAGCCACCACCTCATCTGCCGCCATCCTGCGCAAATCCTCGGAAGCATACCTAGGCTGCACTCGTTCAACATTAATTTCTTCATTGGCAGCAACAGGATGCTTCCGTCTGACGTGGACACCAAGGCCAGACCTGGAGGTGAATGCCCGCTCACAATGGGCACACTGGTGGTCTAAAGAGGCTGTGGAAGAGGAAGAGGGTAGGGATGATGAGGAAGAGGAGGAGGGTGAGGATGGCCGACGCCCCTGCCTGGGGCGCCTCTGAGCGCCTCCCCTAGAACCCCGCGTGCCAATGGGCCGGCGGGGGTTATGAGGCTCTGTTAGGTGTTTGTCCATAACGGGGAAGCGCAAAGAAGGGTCAGGGGACCCGTTAACAGAGGTCCCCTCCCTAATCGCCAGAGGGTCATTCAGCCACCCCTGGAACGTCAAGAGGCGTCCACCAGGGAAGCCTAATGGGGCCACCTCTGTCCATCCCAGGGGGCCCGGGTTGCGCGACGGGGACGCATGACCTTGACTTGGGTAGGGATAAGAAGGGCTCCGAGGAGATAAAAACACCCTCTATTACCCTACCCCAGCAACCCAGAAAATTAACGTTTGCGCATGCGCAGTGACTACTATCAGTCCGAAGGTGATGATTTTCATAGGGGACCATCTAATCACTAATCTGTAACATCCCTGAAAATTTCATTGAAATCGGATGGAAAATGTAGGAGTTATGGCTGTTACAAGGAATTCACGTTTGCGCATGCGCAGTCGCTTCTATCAGTCCGAGGATGATGATTTTCATAGGGGACCGTCTACACACCAACCCGCACAATCCCTGAAAATTTCATCGAAATCGGACAATAACTTCCTATAGTTATGCGCGTTACAAGGAAATCATGACAGACACACAGACACACAGACACACAGACACACAGACAGACAGACACACAGACAGACAGACACGGAACCAAAATTGTTCAGAAAGGTCTAAAACGCGAAACGCGAGTGAAAATTTTGATTTTGGAGAACTTTTTTTTTTCGTCCTTGAAAAGTGAAAACAAAGCTTCCGCTACCTTGGTAGACTCGGAAGCAAAATCAAAAAAAAAAAAAAAAAATCAAAAAAAAAAATCGAAAAAAAATCCAAATCACCAACCATCGATCGCATTTCGGTCAGCTCTAATTTGAACGGAGATTAGGCCTCTTTTGCGATTCACACTCGTGTTTTGATTTATATATATATATATATTTCAATTTAAACCCTAAAATTTTCGTAGGGAGCGAACGGTTTGTCCTACAGAGCTCCGCGTGGTCTCAAAAAATTCTAAAAATTCTATAGAATCCTAAATTGAAGGAAAAACAATACCTTTATATCTAAATTCTTTGAGTTAGGGCGTTTTCAAAATTTCAAAATTGATTTTGGAACCCTTAGAAGTGACCTACATCAACCAAAAGCTTCGGGGCACAACTAGACCCCAAATGGAGCCTACATACCAAATTTCATCAAAATCGGTCAATGCTAAATGGCAAAAGTGCCACGTACGGCGTACGGCGGACGGACGGCCAAATTTTTATTCGATTTTTGGATTCTACGTACCTTGAAACGTAAACCATCAAATTTTGAGGGGGTGTTAAAATTTTTTTTTCTTGGTCGATTCCAAAGGTTCATTATTGAAAATAATAAACCAAAAAAAGAACCACCGAAATCGATTGCGAACTAAGGGCTGGGCAGACGAAACAAGTTTTTGTCACACACACAGACAGACATACACCTATGGTTTTTTTTTCACTGATTTGAATTCATAATGGCCTAAAACGGATTAGTGTGTGGTTATTCTATTTTTCTGTTGAGTGTTGTCCAACTTCACCCTAGAGTAATCGCATAAGGACGCCCAAGTCTTACTGTAGGACGTCCTAAAAACAAAAAAACTTTCCTAAGACGTTGAACTGTGTAATTTTTGTCTCACTATTGGAGTTGGTCTGGAATCTCAGTATTGGATATCAGATACATTTTTATTGGGAACAACTGGACGTCATAGCCAATAACTACGAGCTGGTTAATAAAAGGTGGCTTACCCTATTTTATTCCGACCGTAAGAATGAATAGCATGTGCTCTTAAACTATCATGTTCTCGCAGACATCATAATTCCCGCGTACAATACGAGAGACTCCCCGGAAGCTGATACTCCGCGAATCGTTTCCTCCTAGCTCTAAGAACCCTCTCAGACAGCTCCTAGTCGGATGCGACTGTATAAATCTCCCGTCTATATCTGTATAGGTCTGTATATATCCGCGGAAATCCACCCCCATCGGTATAACTCTGTTCGACAACGTAGAATAGCCGGGGGTTTCGCTCGGAGAAAAATGTTCTGGATTCGACGAGCGTCCCTTGTTTGTGCCTGAATACGTCCTTTTTTCCCTTTTTTCATATTTCCCTTCACGGCAGATATCTTAAACCCCGAGGACCAGCTTTCCCCCCCCGAAGAAGAAAAACTGCCATTTAATAGCCCAAAAGCCCTCCGATACGAAGTGGAGATGGGAAGATATTTTTCTCCAACTTTTACTCTTCCTTTCTATCTGAGTCTCCGGTCGTTTCTTTGATGAGGTGCTCGACTCTCGGACGCCTCGTAGGAAATGTTAACGACGGATTCGGTATCAGCCGTATGTCAACGTCAGAATCTCTCGGCCTGATCTTGACTTTGACGAATTCATCACAAAATATTCGGTTCCTTGATGCTCGTCCTCTGGAAATATACAGTAAGAATTGCCACTTTTATTATTATTGGTGTATTGAAGATGATGCTGTTTGTAGTAGAGATGGGTGAAGTAAAGTAAACGACCATTTCAGGTTGGATTTTTGTTTGACAGCTATCCATGGCGTCGCGACGTCATCAGCTGTCTTCCAAAGGGAAGATCAGAATTTGTTCTGATGACTTCGCTCATAGCTTCCTATTGCCTCACCGACGATGATCGCCCCGGACGCACAAAAACGCACGCTGTCGGCAATAAGATTTGAACCCACGACTCCCGCAGAAGTCGGTCCAAATTTTGTAGGTATGGAGTACTAATTGAAGAGTTTTCTTTCAAACGGGCTTATATCAATTTTTACAGTTGTTTTTTTTTTTCACGGATTCTGAATCTTTGGGATAAGGCCCTTTGGGATCACCTCACGAGTTGAATTCCTTCCGAAACGGTTGGTATCCCTTTTAAACCCATCTCAAGCCGAGGGTAGAAATAACAGAGTAATGAGAGGAGGAGAATTATTATTATATATTATTATTATTATATATATTATTATTATATATTATTTATATATATTATTATATTTAATTATTATTTTATTATTTTTATTATTATATTATTATATTTAATTATTATTTTACAGAATGCCGGCATTTGCTTTCTAATCAAGAGCGAAAATGCTCCAAATTTTATGAATTTAACATTTTATTGGATTTGAGAGGTATCAGTTTTCCAAATCGATATGATTTATCCATTTCATTGTTAAAAATCTTTAAAAAATCTATTTAAAATCTAAAAATTTATTTATGGACTGGAATCTGTGTTTTGACATATGGCCCAAAACGCTCACCTGCCCAGGATTGAATTTGAGCCACCATAATCACCCTTTCGGCCAAATCTCGAATGTCGAAGAAAATTTTTTTTTTTTGAAAAGTTTAGGAACAGCATGAACAAGAAAAAATTCTTTTACGAAGATTTTCCACTATTTCAATATTCAAAAAAAAATCATTACCTATTATGACAATGCAAAACAAACTTAAGAAAATGAAAATGAGAATTTTCCTTTGCTCAACCAAAAACTAGCTTTTTTCAAAGTGGCTCATGTCCAATGTTTTTTATCAAATGGGTTTATATCCCAATTAGAAATGGCCGTGAATCCCTCAAAACGCATGCCAAAATTTCGAAATTTGGTCTTACAATCAAGAGTTCTATGAACAAACTTTTTGGACAATTCGGGAACTCTAGACAGCTTCCTTCGCCATGAAATTAGTTTTTCTCAATAACCCACAAACCATTCGAAGTGGATATAAGCCCGTATGAAAGAAAACTCCTCAATTAATCGGAATAATCTATTATTTCATCCAATAATCAACGGTAATCCATCAGTCCCTAGATGGTACCATATGAATTCATCCCCTCCTGCATCGGTTTCGATTCAAGGTTTTGGGTGCCACAATTAAGATATACTTTGAAAGCTAAATGTGAGGAGTTTTGCAGTTTTTCTTATTTTGGCACAAAAGTTCAGTGCAGCAAATTCCTTCAAAAAAAATTGTTCGCTTTCAGTACCAATCCAACCTCAAGGTGAGTCCTTGGTTTTGTTTGGTGTCGGTAAAAGCGAAGTTGGAGGGAAGTGTCGGGAGATGTTTGAGGGACGTTGTGGGAAGACGTCCCTTCAAACAGCTTTTCCCACCGCTGAGTGGATATTGGAGGAACGGGAAACTCGAGGATATCGAATTAGAGGGGGGTTTGAGGGAAAACTGAGCTTTCACCGTCGTCTCATATTCGGCTCCTGTTGCCGCCATCGGTATTTTCATACGACGAGGCGTTCTTTGGGTTCATCATCTTTAATATTGGAATTGCATGCCACAGAGTACAGAATTATTGTACTGCTCAACGTATGCCACAGCATTCTGGCATCGAGTGTGCTAAAATGAGGGTAAACTTGCCATGGGCAAGTGGCTTCTTACGATTCCTATTCCTAGCGACCTTAACTCTTTCAGACGTATATATTGGGAAAAGGTAGGTTGAAGAACTCAGATTAGCAAGCAAGTCCAGTATGAGGTACTGTGGCAAACTCCCTCACAAGGTCACAACAATCTCAACAGAGTTTTATATTTGCCCTAGTCGTTTGCTAACTGCTTTACTTGCTTAGTGCCTCACTCTCTACGGGAATGCACCTGTTCGTCCCAGTGACGAATCTAGGGACTTGCCCCAATTAAGCCATTCTGATAGGACCGAGGCGGGAAGGAAATGAACCGAAATAAAAAGAAAACAGCGAAACAGAATGAACAGACGAGAGACGAGCACAGATGAGAGACTACAAGATGAGATGCTGGCAAGGTCGCAGATCCAGCTCCTACAAATTAACAATACCAAGCATGGCTAAATTGCACTAAGTTATTGCGGGAGTTCTGTAGCACCTTCGAGGTATCACAACAATCCACGGCAATATTTCAAGAGCACCATTGATAGCACTAACTGGGTGTCGCAGCATCCTTAAACCTGATGATGACCAGGCGGTAGTGCTTTAGAGAGGCTACTGAAATGTCAACAAGGTCAAAATTATTTCAATTTCACAAAAAAAGGGAAAACTCGGCGTTCCGCGTTTACCTCTATTTACATACTTCGGACGACATTATTGAAACACAGAATGTGTTTCAGCTCACGCGTGTCACATAATTTCGCTACTTTCCTCCCACTAAATCATAATCTTGTATAATCACCGCGTCATAACAAAATATCGCATAGGTTACACGATCCTTAGTTCCGTATCATCAGTATCCATGTTGTCGCCCCAGATTTCGTTAGCTTTTTTGGCTAGTTAGTCCATGGCTAAAACACATTCTGTGTTAAAATAAGATAGGGCTTGAACAGCTCCAAGTAAAACAGAAGCTACTGCAGTCCGCTTGGAAAAGTGCAACAGTGTGATTGCTGTTCATCAAGTCACACAAGTCTCAACTTCCACAATGAAACAAACGCAATCATACAGGTTATACAGGGTGTCCAAGTAACTACGCTCCCCCACTTATTTCTCTAATTGTGTACGAAAAAAAATTTCTAACCAACGCTATTGTTCATAATTTTTTGCGTAGAATTAAAAAATGGCAAAATTGCGCTGCACACCATGCGCAACCATGATCAACTTTGTTTTTTCAAATTTGAACCCCCATTTTTTATTGCAGATTCGGATTGTTTCTCAAGTTATATGAACATTTTACTTCGGAAACTTTTCTTCAACGCGCGTAACTCGCTCAGCTACCGCTCAAAGATGCGCAACCCCGGATTGTGCAAATTGAGATGAAGGTAGACCTCAAGTGTAGCACATCACTTAACCCGTAGCGCGACACGTGATTTTCCACCTATTCAGGCGACACCAGGAGTATGGGACACTCATACCTTATTTTTCCCAGTTTTAACCATGTTATTGTTGGGAAATTCATATACCTTCAAGACTACACTCCGAGGAAAGAAACATATGGGTATTGCGGTGAACATTGTGGGTGGTGGGCGGGAGGGGGGTGAATAAAAAGCTGAGAAAACAATTCTTGCTCACTGTGTATACCTACCTCATTTATTGTTGGGTAGGTACTTACTGATGGGTGTGGTTGTGTGTGAAGGATAGCGAGCGGGGGGGGGGGGGTGAAAGATATTGGCCAAAAATCGATGTGTAATATGTATGTAGGTCTACAAAAAAAATCAGAGAAAAATACATTCGTTGCACAAAATTATTCTAATAAACTTTTATAAACTTGAACAATAGTTTTTTGGTTTATTATTTTCAATAATAAGCCTTTGGAATCGAGCAAGAAAAAAAAAATTTTAACCCCCCCTCAAAATTTGATGTTTTACGTTTCAAGGTACGTAGAATACGAAAATCGAATAAAAAAATTTCCGTCCGTCCGCCGTACGCCGTACGCCGTACGCCGTACGCCGTACGCCGTACGCCGTACGCCGTACGCGGCACTTTTCTTAGCAACACTGGACCGATTTGGTTCAAATTTGGTATATGGGCTCCATTTGGGGTCTAGTTGTGCCGCGAAGCTTTTGGTTGATGTAGGTCACTTCTAAGGGGTGAAAATTAAGGGTTGAAATTTTCAAGAGTGCCCTAGCTCGAAAACTCTCGAAATAAAGGTATCGTTTTTTCACCAATTTTAAATAGTATTGAATTTTTAAAAATTTTTGAGACCACCCGGAGCTCTGTAGGACAAACCGTTCGGTCCCTACGAGTACTTGAAGGTTTTCCTTCGATAAAACAGAATCATGAGTGTGAATCGCAAAAGAGGTCTAATCTCCATTCAAATTTTATCGGACTAAAATGCGATCGCTGTTCATTTCTTCGATTTGTATACAGTTTTGCCTTCTGCGCAACCAGTAATCAAATTTCCATATCACGCTTTCTATTTTTCCAATCGAGTGTGAAGCGTTTAGTTCTTTCTAATAAACTTGATTGTGAAGGTGTGAAGCCAGTATGGTGTGGTAGGTAGTACCTAGCTGGTAGGCAAAAAAAAGTTGGTAGGTAAAAAAAATGTTGGTGGGTAAAAAACGCTGCAAATCATTGCTCAAAGGCTTCTTCACTCTTCAGATCACTGATCAGCTGAGTGAGCTCCGAAGCCATTTTCAATCCTATTGAATGGAAGTGCTCTTCCAGGCGTCTCCAGCATTCGAGGAGATCTTCTCCACTCCTCAGATCACTGATCAGCTGAGTGAGCTCCGAAGCCATTTTCAATCCTATTGAATGGAATTGCTCTTCCAGGCGTCTCCAGCATTCGAGGAGATCTTCTTCACTCCTCAGATCACTGATCAGCTGAGTGAGCTCCGAAGCCATTTTCAATCCTATTGAATGGAAGTGCTCTCCCAGGGGTCTCCAGCATTCGAGGAGCTCTTCTTCACTCCTCAGATCACTGATCAGCTGAGTGAGCTCCAAAGCCATTTTCAATCCTATTGAATGGAAGTGCTCTTCCAGGCGTCTCCAGCATTCGAGGAGATCTTCTTCACTCCTCAGATCACTGATCAGCTGAGTGAGCTCCAAAGCCATTTTTACTCCTATTGAATGGAAGTGCTCTTCCAGGCGTCTCCAGCATTTGAGGAGATCTTCTTCACTCCTCAGATCACTGATCAGCTGAGTGGGCTCCGAAGCCATTTTCAATCCTATTGAACGCAGGAGCTGAAATTTGAGAGGGAAGGTCAAGGGAGAATACAGATGGTGGTAGGTGCTATTGATGGAGAACCAGTGATCTATACAGAAGGATGATCTATACAGAAAATAATAAACCTTTGAGCAATGATTTGCAGCGTTTTAATCAAATTTTCAGTCTTCATAAGAAAAATTGTCTGTAATGCTCTGATAACATAATCACCTACCTACATGTGGATATTGAAAAGAAAAAAAATTCGCTACCTACCAAAATATTCTTTATGACTGAAATATGAATTCACTGCCTAGTAAACACTCAGTAGGTATTTACTGTGCAAATATCGAAATGATAATTCGCTAAAACTAAGGATGACACGTGGGTATCACAAGGCACTCACAAGGCACCTAGGCGACACCAGGAGTATAACGTACTCACAAGGTTGTGAAAAATCGTGACTAACGTTGAGATGGAGAGGCCTTGGCGATGCAGGACCAATGGGATCAGGTAGCAGACTAAATTGCCCGAATTTACATGGGCGCGCAGGGTGGCAAACCCAACAACTCGAAATTTCCATGTGTCGAAATGACTCATGTGTCGCGTTATGGGTTAACACTGTGTTTTCTACGCTGAATCGCGTGATGATATCCCTTTCTTGATTTGGTTTAATCTTACCACATTTACAGCAAAAAAAGTCACTTTTTGAGGAATAAATCATCGATTTTTCATGGAATCTTTTCCGAGTATTGTTTCCTTCACAAATTATTTCTCCTCTGACACAATTTTATAACTTTTACGATATTTGTACACTTCATTGGGATTGATTCATTACCTTCCATAAAAAAATCGATGATTTCCACCTCAAAAAGTGACTTTTTTTTTCAAAAAATTATGAAGAATAGCGTTGTTCAGATTTTTGTACTCAATTAGGGATAATAAGTGGGGGAGCGTAGTTATTCGGACACCCTGTATTCAGTTTGTAAACAACCAAAACCATCCCTACTAGAGTTATAAATCTTTAGAATGGATCCCATAGAAGAGACTCCATCACGTCCATAATGCACTGTTGATGTTTTTAAAAAATCGTGAAAAATGTGACGATCTTGTGGCGTTGCTATGACGAGATCGGAGTTAGGACCACCCTGGTTGCGGCTTGTAGATTCAGATGGTGACCACGCCTGAAGTCCAGTAGCAATCTGTGAGTCCTCCATCAGCTGCTCGTGTTGACCGCAACCGTTTTTGAACACCAACGCGCAAAATAGATCAAAGCGATTAGTAAACGCGGCCGAGCTTCTCTCAATTTAAATGCTAATCGCTCGGGCGGACCCCCAACGAAAAATTGGGTCTCAACAGCGAGCTGGTTCCGTCTACTTTCTTCGCCCACCGACAAGGTATGAACGCTGCAAATTATTACACAGCGGTTTATTGTTTCAAGTGAAGATCACTTGAAAGCAGAAAACACGGCTAGTCCATCATGCATACAAACCATATTATTGCGAAAGGTAAAATCGATGCAAATTATTACACAAAGGTTTATTATTTTTCTGTTTGGATCATTCGCCTGTAGAGAACACAGCTTTGCGATTGTCACTGTTTTTTTTTTATAAACTCCCCTCAAAGACAAAGGAGGCACACCATAAATAAAAATAAAGAAACAAATCATATATTAATGGGAAAGAAGCCGGCTCGTTTCTGATTTATCGTAAGTCCAACCCTTAAGTTCTCATAGGGAGCGATCAGTTGGTACTACAGAGCTCTGAGTGGTCTCATTCGATTTTAATAAATCAATACTATCTCAAATTGATGGAAAAACAATACCTTCATATCGAAATTTTTTGAGCTAGGGCGTTTTTCAAATTTCAACCCACATTTTTCAACCCTCTCGATCCCAGATGAAGCCCATATACCAAATTTCATCAAAATCGGTCCTTGGGCACTAAGGAAAGTTCCGCGTACGGCGGACGGCCGAAAAATGTTTTATTCGATTTTTGGATTCTACGTAACTTGAAACGTAAAACATCAAATTTTTGTGGGGGGGTTAAAACTGTTTTGTTCTTGCTCGATCCGAATGGTTCATTATTGAAAAATTTTCAATAACAATAACAATCATTGTTATTAAATGGCCGCTTGAAAGCCACAGGGACAGTTCCATTGCATTATAGCATGTTGAAAATATCTGGCTTTTTGAGTTACGAGTATAGCAAGTTGTATTAATTATTTTTCATTGTGAAGAAGGTACCTAGATAAATTCTGCGACGAACAGCAGTGATTCTCCAATATTCGATCAGTACGATTGATGACTCTCAAAACGTGGTGTCTTTTTAGGACGTCCCATGACTTGGGCGTCCTTAATGCGATTGATCTGGGGTGAAGGAAGACAACACTCAACAGAAAAACGCTGCAAATTATTACACAATGGTTTATTATTTTTCTATACAGGGTGTCACCCTAACTCGAGGACCAAACTTCAAGGATCAATTCTACAACTAATTTGCAAACTTTTTTGTCTCCTGACATTTTTTTTTAAAACGCTTTAAAATTATACTTTTTTCACTTTTAAGATTTTGTTCGTGTTTTCGACCTTGAGCCATTAAAACGGCCATAACTCCCTCAATTTACTGGATAAACTCAAATATGAGTATACCGTTGGAAAGAACGTTAAATTTCCTATCAGTTCATCAGGACACTAAAGCTTTTTAAGTCTTTCGTATAAGTGAATAAATTGGTCAAAGTCAGAAATTTAAAACATTCTCGAAAATCACCATTTTTCAGACTGACTCATCTTATGTAATAAACAGCCGTATCGGCGGGCACTCAACGGAAAAAACTTGTCCAGAATCTCAGCTTTCCAACGGTCTATCAATTTTTCTTTTTAACATTCAAATTAGAAGAGTAAATGAAGTTTGAATGCCCGAAAACGTGTGTTTTACAAGAAAATCCAGTGTTTTAAGCGGTTTCTGGTCCCCCTCGACCTCAAGATGGCTTGACGATTTTGGTATCATTTCCTATGTAATTTTCTACGCTGAATCAAATAGTGATACTTCCGAATGGTTCCGACTACTAGAAAGTGGATTTTTTGAAGAAAACCTTCGTTTTTCGTACATAAAATACGCATTATTCTTAAATGTGGTAGTGAGCATGAAGTAACACCTTTTAACTCAATAAAAACACCGAATTTCTAGTTGATTGAAGTTTTTGTTGAGTTCAAAGGTGTTACTTCATGCTCACTACCACATTTAAGAATAATGCGTATTTTATGTACGAAAAACGAAGGTTTTCTTCAAAAAATCCACTTTCTAGTAGTCGGAACCATTCGGAAGTATCACTATTTGATTCAGCGTAGAAAATTACATAGGAAATGATACCAAAATCGTCAAGCCATCTTGAGGTCGAGGGGGACCAGAAACCGCTTAAAACACTGGATTTGCTTGTAAACACACGTTTTCGGGCATTCAAACTTCATTTACTCTTCTAATTTGAATGTTAAAAAGAAAAATTGATAGACCGTTGGAAAGCTGAGATTCTGGACAAGTTTTTTCCGTTGAGTGCCCGCCGATACGGCTGTTTATTACATAAGATGAGTCAGTCTGAAAAATGGTGATTTTCGAGAAAGTTTTAAATTTCTGACTTTGACCAATTTATTCACTTATACGAAAGACTTAAAAAGCTTTAGTGTCCTGATGAACTGATAGGAAATTTAACGTTCTTTCCAACGGTATACTCATATTTGAGTTTATCCAGTAAATTGAGGGAGTTATGGCCGTTTTAATGGCTCAAGGTCGAAAACACGAACAAAATCTTAAAAGTGAAAAAAGTATAATTTTAAAGCGTTTTAAAAAAAAATGTCAGGAGACAAAAAAGTTTGCAAATTAGTTGTAGAATCGATCCTTGAAGTTTGGTCCTCGAGTTAGGGTGACACCCTGTATAGATCACTCGTCTACAAAATCACCAACCATCCAATATGAAGAAAAAGAAAAAAATGAAAAAAAAAAAAAACAAATAAAAGAAATGAAGAAAAAAAAAATTAAAAAAAAAAAAAATCACTAACCATCGATCGCATTTCGGTCAGCTCTAATTTGAACGGAGATTAGGCCTCTTTTGCGATTCACACTCGTGTTTTGATTTATATATATATATTTCAATATAAACCCTTAAATTTTCGTAGGGAGCGAACGGTTTGTCCTACAGGGCTCCGCGTGGTCTCAAAAAATTCTAAAAATTCTATAGAATCTTAAATTGAAGGTCTTAATCTTAAATTTATTTGGTATAATTTTGATGAACCAAAGCTGAGTATGTCGAGCTGAACTATGAAATCCATGTAGGGAGGGAGATGAGGTGGTGTATGACGTGGATGTGCTGCTGCGAGCGAGGAGGAGTCGGAGGAGGAGGAGGAGGGGAGCGGTCGAAAATGCAGGAACAAGAGACCGTGGAGCGATATTGGCTCTTTGCCTGAACTCTTGAGAGACACCTCCCTCCGCGCTCTCCTCCGCTCATCTAATCAAAAGGAACTCTTCACCCCGCCGGCCGAATTTCCCGACCATCACCCTCCCCCCCTCCCACTACGTAGCCTCCTCCGACCATCACACCCCCCCCCCTCTCGTAGCCTCCACTCTCAACAGATAGCGATGAAACTGCACCATAAATCCCGCGCTCAGCTCCACTCCGACCGCCCCCCGCGGGGTTCGCGCTGATTACTCGCTTCACATCTTCTTCCGTTTTCGCACCTCTTCTGCTCGATAACCGACCCGAAATTCACTCCACTTTCCTCCGACTCTCTGACGTCATTCACTACGAGTTCAAGCAGAAGTGGTACTTGAACAACGATTTATTTGTTTGTTTCTCCAATTTTCAATTTAATTTTGATTCTAAAAGGTATTATATTCATTTTGATCAAACGTGAGGAAAACGCAAAAACCATAGAGACCTAGAAAACGTGCTATAAACCAATGATGTTATTTTTTATTTATTTCTAAATTATAATAAATATTTTTGGAAAAAAGGTAAATTAGTTCAAAGTTTAAAATAATTTTGAGAAGGATTTGCAATATTAGATTTATGGATAAATATTATAGTACTTTATGAAACAAACCGTGGCGTTTAGTACTTTTGCTTCCGAGTCTACCAAGGTAGCGGAAGCTTTGTTTTCACTTTTCAAGGACGAAAAAAAAAAGTTCTCCAAAATCAAAATTTTCACTCGCGTTTTACGTTTCAGACCTTCCTGGACAATTTTGGTTTGTTGTCTCTGTTTGTCATGAAATGCAACGGTCAAAACTATACTAAGTTATTGACTGATTTCAATGACATTTTCAGGGATTATGCGGTTTAGGTTGTGGATAGTTCCAATGAAAATCAAGGCCTCTGTGCTTGCGCAAACGTAAAATCCTTGTAATAGCCTTTTTATGTAAGTATGCCCTGATCCGAGCCCTATTCACGACACTTAGTTGTACTTCTCTAGTAACCAACAACCATAATATAATGATGCTTCAATGGTAGGTAGGTCCTTTCTGTTTCAAATTAAATTTTTTAAAGAAATATACAGGGTTTAAGCCTAACTGGCCTAACTGGTACGAGTCGATGCTAACACTAATTTGCAACAAAACATGTCTCATAGGAATTTCTTTTAAAGGCTTCGTTTATTAAAGTTATTTCAATTTTAAGCATTTTTTCTCTCGAGATTTTGATTTTACGTCATTAAATTGGTCATAAATCTATTAATTGGCAGAGATAATTACAATTTGAGGAAACCGTTGGAAAGAGCAATAAATTTCCTATCGGATAGGTCCCTTCCCTCTTTTTTCGAGTCAAGGTTTAAAACATGGGAAAGCCCTCTGAAAAGAGAATTTTACGTAATTTGGGAAACCTCGAATTTTTTCAATCGCAAATTGATCTACGAGAACCAATATTTTTTCAAGATGCAAGAACGGTAAAAATTGCGCCAATATCTCAGCATTCCAATGGTATAATTAAAAACGCTGCAAATTATTACACAATGGTTTATTATTTTTCTATATAGATCACTCGTCTACAAAATCACCAACCATCCAATATGAAGAAAAAAAAGAAAAAAAAAAATCAAAACAAATCAAAAAAAAAAAATCAAAATCACCAACCATCGATTGCATTTCGGTCAGCTCTAATTTGAACGGAGATTAGGCCTCTTTTGCGATTCACACTCGTGTTTTGATTTATATATATATATATATATATATATATATATATATATATATATATATATATATATATATATATATTTACATCTTGGTACAAAATGACGTCCGTATCATAGTTGTGGTAAAGTGACGTCCCCCTGAAGGAGTGGTCATTTTAACAAAATTTTGAAATTCCAACATTAATTAAGGCCGAGATACTTGTTAACCGACTCAGATATTCACATTTCGCTTGCTGATGACATATACAGTTCTTCACATATACGCTGTACATATGAACGCATAGTGGCTTCCGTTCACACAGCAGCTGAATTGACGTCCAGTAAGCTCGAGCTTACTGGACGTCAATTCCGCTGCAGTGTGAATAGCGCTGGCAAGGCGCCGCAGAGTTGAGGGCTGGAACCAGCCGTTTTCAAGGGTGTGGGAGAATGCCAAATTGGTGAACTCACCCAATTCAATCTCAGAACGTTTCGCAAAATGTGTCAATATAGAAAAGTAGAAGAGAAGTAGAAAAGAACCCCCCCTCACAAGTTGTTTACATGAAAAATAATGGGTAATTGCCAAAAAGGACCAATAAGAGAGAAATGGGGAAAATATAATTTTCAAGAGAAAAAATCATACATAGGAAATAAAATCGGGCCGAGTTTATTAGGCCCCACTTCCCTTCCTGAGGACCAGGAAGTTTAATAATGAGGGAGGGACATTGATCCATAATTAATGGTTCTATATGGTTCGCAAAATGTATCACTATAGAAAAAAACGTCTGCCAAGTTGGGTGGGCAGTATAGCTTCCTCACTCATTGTAACATGGACGAATAGAATCAGTTGGCGAAAAAATTATGATTCAAAGAGTTATTGAATACCAAAATATTGGCGATAATATGCGGGATAAGGTTGCAGGTATTAATGTTTTAATAGTGTTGTAAATAGTTGTGGTATATAAACCACTGAAATAAAAGAACGAAAGAGTGTAGGTATAAACCACCGTCTAGGACCTAACCCACACAATCCCTTAAAATTTCGTCGAAATTGGTTGAATAGTTGGGGAGTTTTGGTTGTAACAATAAATTTAAAGTTCGCGCATGCGCAGCGGCTATTGCTTGACCAATTTGATTGAAACTTATAGGGTGACTCTCAGAAGTTAGTCCCTAACTAACCTCCAAATTTGAGCAAAATCGGTTCATTAGAAACCGAGAAACCGAGGTTCCAGGAAATTCACGTTTGCGCATGCGCACTCGCTCCTATTCGTCCGAAGGTGCTGAAATTGATAGGGGACCGTCTAGGACCTAACCCGCACAATCCCTGAAAATTTCATCAAAATCGGACCACAGGTTAGTATAGTTTTGCCCGGGACAAGGATTGACCACAGACAGACCGACAGACAGACAGACACGGAACCAAAATTGTTCGGGAAGCTCTAAAACGCAAAAAGCAAGTGGAAATTTTGATTTTGGAGGAAATTTTTTTTTTTTCACTTCTTTCACGAATACAAAGCTTCCCAACCTTCGGTAGTGAGGAAGCAAAAGAGAAGTAGAAAAGAACCCCCCCTCACAAGTTGTTTAATAAGTTGTTATTAATAAAATCAATAAAATATCGTCGTTCGAGGCCCAGCATGGCACATCTAACTTTTGCCAACTTTTCAGGAGAGCCAAAAAACTGTTTTACGAGTAAGGTAATCGTGTTTTCTTTATTTTCTGAGTTCAAACTAGCCTAATTGGGGTCGCTCAACATGATTTTACAATAAATTTGGTTGTCAACGAACTACCTTCGAAATTAGCGTAGATGTGCTATGCTGCCCAGATTTCGTCCCCTAGATATGCTATGCTGTCGAACATTTGTGCTAT
Source organism: Apolygus lucorum (assembly GCA_009739505.2). NCBI lineage: Eukaryota > Metazoa > Arthropoda > Insecta > Hemiptera > Miridae > Apolygus > Apolygus lucorum. The sequence continues at coordinate 15,464,030 of CM019178.2, read as the reverse complement.
TTTTCAGAGGGGTAACATGAAGTTGTCCTATGCTGCTGTACTAAAATTAAGTTCTCAAATAAATTATCTATTTGGTTTCCCTCTATAAAGCCAAGGATAGAGTTTTAAACTGGCTTGCAATTCCTTTTTTTGTCAGCCCGACAAGTAGACAGGGAAGGTAGGTACCAGATGTTTATAAACTCGAAACAGTACCAATTTATAGTTTATTTTATTTTATTTATTTAATTTAATTTATAATTTGTTTTATTTAAACGACACAAAAAAATTGAACCCAACAGTTCTAGTTTTACATTGACTTGAATTCCACATCTGCTACTACCAGCGTTAGTATTAGGGTAGGTATCTATTTTCCTAGTCCTAGTGAAGAAAAGCCTTGGAAAATGCAGTAGGTATATATTAGAAAAAAATTATAAATGCTTGCATACGAGTCTGCAACACATTGGGACATTTTCATGTGTGTGAAAGTATGGTTGTTAGTTCATGTACCCAAGCATCAAAATAAGAAAACAGTTGATTCTTCTCTGCGCAACACAGTGAGTCTATTTTATTTATTGGTCGCGTGAGCAAGTTTTCGTGTCGATTTTTCAGTTTATGTGCCAAAGCAGACATGAAAATGTCAAAAATTCTTTAGCTAACACAGAAACATTATTAAGGATCACAGAGATCTGTATAAAATCCGTTTCATAAAGCTAGACTTGAATTTTACTACAGTTTACCTGCGTTACTAGGAGTGTATATTTTCTTATGGTACTCATGTGATGTGCCTTTCTTATTTCCTACGAATTATACAGATTGGACGCTTCACAATATCAAATATATTGTTTAGCAATGCACGTATTTCATGGGACGAAGGGCAGAATGATAAAACATGAATTGTTTATAATGGGGTTTCTACTTATTACAAAACTGAGATGAGGAGTTACCAAAGTGAACTGAATTTATTGTTATATTCCTCTGACCTTCTTGTCAAATAATATTTCTCTACTGGAAAGCGAACATGTGTTAATATAAGTCGGAAGTGAAATGATTTTATTCCTGTTGTTCAACTAAAAAGCCTATTCTGATGGTGGGTTTTGATAATTATTTACTAAATGAAATTCTAGTCATTGTCTCATTACTGTGAAAATCTTGTCAATTTACTCGTATGTTCATTGACTGGAATGTCTACAAATATATAAGTCGTTTTGGGTTTTAAAATTTTGCTGAAATTTAAAAAAATATAGTTGAAGTGAAATATTATTACCTCTTATTGGACCATGGTGTCACTAGTGTCACTGAAAACATCTTGGGAATCCCACAGCTTTCCCAAGGTGTCACCAGATTAACTAGATATCAATTGCAATTTAAAAATTTATTGGACAGAGCTGAATTTTTCGAAACATTTTCTGTAAGTTATTGGAAATCAAAAATTGATGTTATTATAAAATGTTTTTCATCGATTTCCTTGGAAATTTTTTTCATAACTCTATTTTGAGACAGAAAATTCTGTTGTCCATTAAATTTAAAGTTGTAATTTAATTTTGGTTACTCCGGTGACACTTAGAGATATCTGTGGAGTTCCTGAGATGTTTTCGGTGACGCTAGTGATACCATGGCCCAATTAGGGTTAACCAGTTAAATATTATTAAATTCAACTATATTTTTTAAACCTTCAGTAAAATTTCAGAACCCGAAAAGACTTATATATTAAATATATAAGTCTTACAAATTTTGTAAAAGTTAATTTTGTAAAAAGTCTAAAAATGTTGTAGATATTCCAGTCAATGAACATGAATTGACAAGATTTTCACAGTAATGAGACAATGACTAGTATTTCATTTAGCAGATAATTATCAAAATCTACCATCAGAATAGGCTTTTCAGTTGAGTAAAAGGAATAAAATCACTTCACTTCTGACTTACTACTTCTTAGTTTTGGAAAATGACTACGCCGATTTTTTTCATTGAGAAAACATTAACAATTATTTTTGGGTAAGTACTCTGCGAGAACTTCCTTTCTTCTTTCTTCCTACAAAGGCACCGATTTTGTTCACGAAAATAAGCTTTGTTCGAAATAAAATACAAAACAGCAATGCACATATGCATAGCTTCATCCTAGCAGCATAGCACATTTGCAGTTCAAACTTATTTATCTTATTTTCTTAACTAATGCCGATGATTTATGATTTTCTTTTTGTTAGAAATCAAGATTGAATCTTCATTAAGCATTACTAAAAGGAAAAAAACCGCTATATACTTCTAATTATTGCAATAAACTCAATAAACTTGCCTCGCTTCCTGGCATATACGATTTTTCCATGCTTTCTGTGCAGATGTGCCTTGCTGTTGGGTGGTTTTAGATATGCTATGCTGACTAATTCGCAAATACTAGCGCTACGAGCGGTCAGATTGAAAAACTGTTAGCGCCAATCGCTCGGGCGTGAAATTTTGAATAAGAAACCGTTCTTAACTCGATTTCGCCAAAATGTCAGATGTGCCATGCTGGGCCTCGAACGACGATATTCTTCCCAGATTATTAGAATCTGGAATTAGATCCTGTAATAAAAATGTACAGCAGGATGGGGTTCGTAGTACCAATTTACGTATTTACTACCTTTGTGGGGGTAGCACATTGCTTCCCAACATCAATAAAATATTGTTTCCACATTCTTCGAATCTGGAATTAGATCCTGTAATACAAATGTACGAGCAGGATGGGGTTTGTAGTATCAATTTACGTATTTTACTACCTTTGTGGGCGTAGCACATAGCTTCCTAACATCAATAAAATATTGTTTCCATATTATTCGAATTTGGAATTAGATCCTGTAATAAGAATGTACGAGCATGATGGGATTCGTAGTACCAATTTACGAATTTTACTAGTACACACATGCGGGGAGTGCAATGATTTTTCCAATTTTTCTCGTCCATTCTTCAACAGTTCTGCCAAAATCCCATCTTCTCCAGGTCAATGAATTGGCTGGTGGTGGGGAAAAACCAGGTAAGTACAAAAAATAGAATTTTACAGGAGAGCATTTTTTTTTCAAATTTTATTCTCAATACCGAATAATCTTCCTAACCGAATAATCACTAACGCCCCAGCCAATAGTAAGCATGGTTTCTTCACTTCTAAGGGATGAAAAATAAGGGTTGACATTTTGAAAACGCCCTAGCTCAAAAAAATCGATATAAAGGTATTGTTTTTCCATCAATTTAAGATAGCATAGAATTTTTAAAATTTTAGAGACCATGCGGAGCTCTGCAGCACAAACCGTTAGCTCCCTACGAGACCTTAAGGTTTTTCCTTCGATAAAACAAAATCACGAGTGTGAATCACCAAAGAGGTCTAATCGCGTTCAAATAATATTTATTAATATTATTATTATTATTTAATATTTAATTTAATTTAATTTAATTTAATAATTAATACTATTATCAAATAATATTATTATCTGACCAAAATGCGATCGCTGTTCGTTTCTTCGAGTTGTATTCAGTTTTGCTTCCGTAGCAACCAGTAATCAAATTTCCATACGAAGGACCCTATTTTTCGAATCGAATGCAAAGCGTTTATTTCTTCCAAAAAATTGATTTTGAAGGTGTGAAGGTAATTATGTAGCAGGTAAAAAGAGTTACAATGGTAAAATTGTGATCTTTTCAGACGAATGATCTATACAGAAAAATAATAAAAGAAAGGTGTTACTTTATACTCACTACCATATCTACGAATGGAGGTCTTCTTCAAAAAATCCACTTTCTAGCCGTCAAAATCATTTGTAAGTATCACTAACGGATTCAGCGTGAAAAATTACACAGGAATTGATACCAAACTCGTCATGTCATCCTAACATGGACGGTGGCCAGTGAACGAAATTTGTGATTCCCGCCCAACTTGAATTTTCCGCGCTATAGATCAACCTCCTACGAACGGGGATCGTTAAACTTCTACCTCTGAGGTTTGCGCTTCTCTCATTATCAGATCTTTACTCGTCTGGCTCCCACATTATTTTCAATCCCCGAGTTTTTCGCCTTTTCTTGGTTAATTATTTTCAATAACAAACCTTTGGAAACGACCAAGAAAAAAAATTAACCCCCCTCAAAATTTGTTGGTTTACGTTTCAAGGTACGTGAAATTCAAAAATCGAATAAAAATTAGGCCGTCCGTCCGCCGTACTCGGCTCTTTCGTCACCCAGCATTGACCGATTTTGATGAAATTTGGTATAGGGGCCTTTTAGGGTCTAGTTGTGTGCCGTAGATGTTGGTTGCTGTAGGTCACTTCTAAGGGTTGAAATTTTGAAAACGCTCTATCTCAAAGAAGTTTTTTAGAAAGGTATTGTTTTTCCATCAATTTAAGATTTTTGGTAGGTTTCTGACTAGTCCTGTGTACTTAAATGGAGGTGGAGAAAATGGCCAAGCTAGTCTTCAGTATTGTTGTATCATTGTTAGCACGACGTTTACGTCCTGGAACAGCACCCTATTCATGTGACTGATATAATTTTTTCTTATGGTAGAGTTCAGATGTTTGTAACGCAGAGAAACACATTGACTTATTTTTAAATAAGTTCTAAGAAAAATATTCTTTAAAAAATTCCAAGAAAAAAGTTTTTTTTTCACTCGTCTGCAGGGATCACAACTTTGCCATTTTCACTATTTTTTTTTTAATTTGTTACTCACCAACCATAGGTACTTGCTAGGTAGCAAGTACCTATGGTTGGTAAGTAACAAAAGTAGGTAGGTACCTACTACATAATTACCTTCACACCTTCTCAATCAAGTTTATTCGGAAGAAATAAACTCTTCACACTCGATTCGAAAAATAGAGTTCCTTACAGGAGTTTCTGTTATAAAACGAAGGAAACCCTTCAAGTTCTCGTAGGGAGCGAACGGTTTGTCCTACAAAGCTCCGCGTGGTCTCTAATATTTCTAAAAATTCAATACTATCTTCAATTGGTGAAAAAACAATACCTTTGTTTCGAGAGTTCCCGAGCTAGCGTACTTTTGAAAATGTCAACCCTTAACTTTTACTCCTTAAAAGTAACTGATATCAATGAAAAACTTCGAGACACAATTAGACCCCCAATGGAGCCCACATACCAAATTTCAACCAAATCAGTCCATGGTTGGTAAGAAAAGTGCCGCGTATGGCGGACGGACGGAAAATTGTTTATTCGATTTTCGGTTTCTACGTTACCTTGAAACGTCAAATTTTGAGGAGGGTTGAAATTTTTTCTGTTTGTCGATTCCAATGATTCATTATTGAAAATAATAAATCAAAAAATGCCGCGGATGGTCGGTTTTTTTAAGTTCGATTTTCGGATTCTACGTACTTTGAAACGTAAACCAACCATCGTTACTACCTACCTACTACTTAACTACACGATCAATCACAATAACAATCAAGTTTATTTAGAATACATAAAAGCTTCACACTCGATTCGAAGAAATAGGGAACTTGATTTCGGAAATTTACGTTGCTAGGACGCTTTTATCCCGAAATTCAATATTGTTGAATATTTTTCAACTTCAAATATTATAAAGCTAAGATTTTTGCGCGGTTTTTGGTGTTGAGGTAGGTTCGTGAAAAACCATTCAGAAGTAAAAAATTAGCAACCAAATGAAAAAGCTTCTTACTAAAACACAAACGGTGGATACCGCTTTCGTACAAGTACTCAACCACGAGAGACATATTATGCCTTATGTTTAATAAATTGAGAGCTTTCCAATGAGTGGTGAACGATTTTTGTGGGGTGGAAAATGAGGAAGTTAGTTTTCCCTAGGAACGATTGGTTGTACGTGAAAATCATCAGAATTGAGGACGCTGAGACGGCGTTCCAGGTGTTTTAGTTCGATGGCTGCTGGAGTGGGCGAACCGGGGATTGCAACCTGGACGCCACTTCCACCGCTTCGTGTAAAGTTTAACTTTTGCAAATCATATACGAAACGTGCGCAGCGTCCTAGCGGAAATTGCGTGCACTAAATCTATACGTTTGCTGAAGAAAACCGTCAAAATGACGTCCTCCTAAAAAAGGGGGAGACGCCTCAATGAATCATTCTGTACAAGATGAGCCTGTTGTGTAAAATGACGTCCGTATACGGACGCCACTTTGCACCGGACGCCACTTTGAATGTAACTTTCTGTAGGGCGGACGCCAGATGCACGCAATATGCATATATATATATATCTATATATATATATATATATATATATATATATATATATATATATATAGATATATCGATATATAGATA